>JAZKJV010006256.1:0-1200000 GCA_037367405.1 Ottelia alismoides | reverse complement strand
AGAAAAATTACATATTTTACCCGATTCGTGGTCTAAAGTTCATTTTTTATTATTACTCCAAAAATTGTGTAAAAATCAAAGTTGATGCGTTTATGCGTGCTTTAATTACTTTCCAAATTTCATCTAAATTGGAGGTGTCTTATGCATAAAATAAATTGTTTAGTGATTTATGTAATTGATTTTTAATTAAATCCACGAATATCATTTTTGCGAAATTTCAAGTCTCCTGGATTGAACAATGATATATCTATTTGAGATACTTTTGCTTCTGGACAATTTGATTTCATGGATTTATTAGAAATTAAACACTCACAGTCACTCTATTTTCATCAAAAATTCATAAAAATCATAAGTTGTCCGAAAATTCTAAAAATATTACTGTGGCTTCATTTAATCATGTTTAACTTTCATTAAAAAATTCATAAATTTTGCATTCTATTTGCACTAAAAATTGCATAAAACCCCATAAAAAGTTTGTATTTTTCATTTGTGCATCTTAAATCCAAAAATTCCAAAAAGAATACTTGCATTCGTCATTGGATTAGGTTTCTAGGAAAAATATAACCTGGTTGATTTGGATTAGTTTCACATTAAAATTAATTTGGCTAACTTGTGTGTTTTCATATTGACTTAATTCAACTGCATTTTGCATTTGGCATTTTTATTGCATTAAAAAATACAATAAAATCCCACTTGGAAAACTGTGAGCTAATTCACCTAATTTGATCCGAAGTTGTTCCTTTGCCTCCTTAGTCGACCCTGGAGCTTGCTCAGGTTAAAAATACATAAAAGCGTGCATTCATTAATTCATTGATTCAACTATTTGTGCGGTTAATTTTTTATCAATCATGATTGCCTGACTACAAAAATTACACACATTTAAATTTAAAGGAAATCTCAGCGATAAATCAAATGGCGCCATTGTCGGGGAGGCAAATGGCTTAGGATCATTTTAGAAAATTAGATTAAGGTTTTCCATTCAATCGGGTAGTCTGACCCCTGAACCCATTTGTAGTTATTCCATTTTTTCCAATTATTTCTTTGCTTATTTATTTCTCTTTCTTTATCTCTCTAACATAAAATTCCATCGTTTGTATGAGGGTCCGGTGGACTTGGATCGACTCTCTTGAAGTCAACGCATCTAGAAGTGCATTAGAGGCTGATGATTCGTGGATCGAGTCTATTGTTGAGATGCCAAGAAGTTTTGAGAAGAAAGATTTTTCATAATTTGTGAAATAATTTGTAATATTTGCATATTTACAGCGGATTCCATTTGAAATCTCATGCGTATACCCGAACCTTGGACATTGGACCCTTCGTGGTCGTGTGGTTGCCTGACGTAGACTAGGACCTACACTCGCCGCTCTCAGAGCAAATTTATTTACTTGTGCTCGTAGTCTATAGGACCACACATCCCATTAACGAGATGCACTTAGACTACAGAGCTATTAGTCAAAATAAAATTGTTCTTCACTCGCTAATAGGGCAGCCAGTCTAGGAACGGTTTTCTCGCTTGCATTCCATCTAGTATAAAAATTTCAATTCAGTGGTGCATCTTGCATTGTAGAGACTGGAGGCACTGTAAGTCTTCTTACTCAAGCATTCATCATTGTTTTCTCGATCACATCGAATTTTCCGATTCCCTCTCTCGGTTTTTCTAACTTAGGATAAAGGAATTGGGACTGGACGGTAGACGTGATTGCTTATGTGGATTAACTACAGTGACAACTAATCTCTAAAATCGGGACTGCAATTTGATTCGGACTAAAAACATTGACTAAAATTAACCCTTGTTTGCGGGAGAGCAACCCCGTCATTGTCTGATTTATTTGCAACTGAGAGAGAGAGAGATGACACTAGGATAGAGCCCAAGCCAGGATTTTTTTACAGAGTATTGGTTCTTTCTTTTTAGGTGATTAGCTACTTTTCAGTGAGGATCTACGGTAGCCGGTAAACTGTTTGGATTTCCTTAGTAGAGTGAGAGGTTTAGACGACGCCTTAGTCCTCAAGGAACGGGTAGTCATATTTATATGGTCCGTACTTACTCCTATATTGGCTAAAAGTAGGTCCAACTAGTCGTAAGAACCAGGCCAGTCTATGGGGAAGTACATGCACCTAACAACTTGTTAACTCTTTCAAGACTTGCATTTATCACCAACTAAAACTGACAAGATAGTTCAGTCGAACCTTTACGGCACTCACATGTTGAGTTGGGGAACTTTGGGTATGCTCTTGCATTTGTTTTGTGTCTGTCCGTGTGCGTATCCTGTGTACTTGCATGTTTTCACATCAATCCTCTCTCATTCCTTTTCAAAGATGTCGGCTCAACAGTTTCCAACTGACCATCTTCATCATCTTTCTCCCCATGCACCCTCTCTTCAAGACGGTTTCTCCACACCCACCCTTCTTCTCTCCATCTTACCCCCATCCAAACTGTAAAGTCAGAACTTTGACGGACTTCCCCACTTCTTCGCATTTCTCACCTTCCCTGTCTTCTTACACCCCGAATCCACTTCCACCCTGGGTTGGTTCACCTTATAGTCAGACGCTTGCTGGAGTAAAGGAAACATTCATAGAGAAAGACAATGTTGAGACAGATGATTGGTTAAATTACGTGCCCCACATACTTTATTCTCACCTCAAGTAGGGACTAGACAACAATTTACATATACACATCCCGAATTGACCTTATAGCATAGCATGGTCGATCGAATATACCAAATGAAGAGGCATGAACCTTATGATCTTCCTGACTTGATTAGCCCTAGTAATCAAGCCTACATTGACCAGCCTTCATATCACACATTCGGAGAGCCTACACATTCACAAGATCGGACTCATGAACTAGACTTATCAGCCTCCCGTTCATTGACTCTATTATATGAGGCTCCAACCAATATCTTCCACATAGTTGGTCCATACTCGACCCAGCATTCTATGCCAGAGTCTAGGTATGTTGAGTATGAGACCCCAAGTTATCAGCAATATCCTCCAACTGAATAGGCTTCTCCCATGATTTGTCATGATGACTTTTTGGAGGATGACATTTCTCGACTTATCGCGAAAAATGAATCATTTGGTGCCAAGTTAAGAGATATCAACATCATATTGCACTCAATTTCTGCCAGCTTGGGTATCTAAGTGGAAAATAAAACAAGTGGATTTGATGTTAAAATTTGAGCAGACCTTAGGGAACCCATACACCTTGTACAGTTGTAGTCTATTCTACCTCCCTCTTCTACTAACCACTTACTCTCCAATCCGGAGTCTGATCATTCATTCATCAAAAACATCAAAAAATTGAAAATCTCAAAAAGACCAAAAATTTGAAAAACCAGAAAATCTCATAAAAATAGAAAATGAAAATGACTTAAATAAATTGGATCATGCTCTAAGGGAAGCACTCGATGAAAAATTGATTTTTAATCTTCCCTTAATAAAGGCCATGGATCACTTCTCCGACCTCAAATGATTTGTGAGAAGTAAAATGATGCCCAAGAGGTCGGGCAATAAGAGGACAAGGATTGAGAGACATATAGTGTTTATGGACACCTCCTTGGTTATGGGGAGAAAGACCAAGAGGCATAGAGTGAAGAGGTTGCCCCGTGTTAGTGTGAAATCAAAGACTCCATTTTTACCCATGCGAGAATCGATGATGGCTCGTCAATAAATATCCTCCTGACCTTCGTGTTTGACAAGCTCAAACTCGTATCACTTAGGAAGTCTTGAGTGATTGTTCAACTGCCTAATTGATCCATAAAATGGGTGAGAGGAATCATTTCAGTCATCATTACTTTCCAATGTGCTCTACTCCAGGTGAACTTCATGATCATTGACATTGAGCACCGAGGAGAGTTTATCCAGTCTCCGATTATTCTCGGGAAGCCATTCTTAGCCTTAGCTAAGGTGATTATAGATTATAAGGCTCAGGAAATCGATTTTATAGCATTGGTAGCACTTCGACCTCACCTATTCTTTAACACACTCTACTCCAAGGTGACCCACAAAGCTGCTGACAGTCGTGGCCATCGAGAGGTAGATGAGTCCCACCTCTCTGCTACTCGAGCCGACCATTGGTTTAGAGACTCCCAACACATCCATGACTCCTGATGCTTGCATCACCATCACTGTGTTAGCTTCAATAAAAGACTCACAACCTGAAGCTGACATTGAGTCGGACATGATTTTTGCTGATTGTCTTGACCGTTTCGATGTTTCGACATCAGTGACTAATAATGCCAAGCCAACTGAGATCACTGGCACCTTCCCAAGATGTGTGCAGACCCTTCATGAATATTATAATCTATATGGTGACTCGTCTGGTGAGGAACCCATGATTAGCACCGCACCACATCCTGGACCTTCAAAGCAGACAACCATAACTGAATTGACCCCCCTCCCCCCAAAACATAATTGCTCCCTCCTCTAGTCGGTTATCTAGTGAGAGGAAGTCGAGAATTGATTCCTCAAGGTGTTCCCCCAAATTCCTCAAGGCACGTCGCTCTCCACAGCCTCTTAATGATTCAGGTTCTAGAGAACCGACTAAGAAAGTTTCCTTCAACATTTCAGAGAAGGAATTTTTGGAGGAATCCTCATCGGGTCCAGATGAGGTGGTTTATATGAGAGATCTCAGTTCGATTGTTCTTAAGCCATATCTAAGCAAGCAGCCATTTGTCGACCCTCATTGGACGATCACTACACCTCACTATTATTCATTAGAAGACGATTCCGACAACGACACATATGTATAGTACTCACCTCCTCGTTCCCGCAAGAAGGTTCGTCACAAACCTTCTTGATCCTTGTGTATTCTCACTCCTCCTAGTATATATTTTCTTTCCCTCCCTCCCCAGTGATGCGAATCACTCGCCCCAGCTCCATATCATTTTATTTTATGTCTATCATTAGGATGACCAGATCCTAAGTATGGGGGGAGAGTGACTCGAGTCTCTTCATCATTCTCTGTACATTCTCCAGATCTTATCGGTTCTTACACTCATTCCTGTCCTAGACATAAGGCTAACCAGATCCTAAGTATAGGGGGAACCTATGCCCATCATGTATATATACTCATCCATTTCCCCTCTTAACCTCGCCCGCCCCATTTTTGATCTTCTTCTATACTTAGGTTGCCAAAGCCTAAGTATAGGGGGCAGATCGACTTCTATAATTTTTGTTATTTTAGCTATCCTACGCTTAGCACAAGCCATGTCTTTTACTCGGTTCTCATGCCCTAAAAACAAAGCACACGCTAAGTATAGGGGAACGTGTATATATTACATATATACTTTACCCATAGCTCATACTTTCACGTATTTTTGAATGTATTACGCAATAATTACGGGGTGGGTAAAAATTGAAAAAAAATTGTAAAATGCATGTATACTTGTATAATATGTATACTATATAACATTTGTATAATTTGTATAATTCTAGAAAATTCTTGTAAAATTTATTGTAAAACGGAAGGTATACAAAAAAAACAAAAATGGGGCTTCTTATTTATTCTTGCATAACATCCTTGCATTCAAAAAAATGTCTTGCATCTCTATAGCATGTCATCTAGATCTCATCTGCATATCTAGCATATGCAGTGTGAGAAGTTAGTGGGTTCTGAACCAAGTTAGGAATAGATGTCGAGTATGGATTTGATTTGGCATTAATCTACCAAATTTCAGAGGAACCTTATAGGAACTGGAGTTAAGATTTTCCAGGTCGAGCGACTTAATTCTTTGAGTATGCAAGTCTATATTCGCATGTCATCTCGATTGGTATAAGTAGAATATTTCGTACACAGGCACGATTCTTTTAGATAGTGACCTAACTTGGACAAGCACCATGCACGTAGCTCTTCATTGATGAGGTGGTGAGGAGGTAGAATCCTCTAGCTTGGAGTAGCACATGGGTAGAAACATCTATACTCCTCTAGGGAGAGTAGTGCATTTCAACCTAGTCTAGTGGCATTGACGTCTAACGACGAGATGTTGTAGGTTGCAATAATGCTTCAAAATAGGATAGTCTACTGGCTCAAGGAGAAAAACACTTGATGTACATGCTGCACCTTGTATATATGTCAAAAAAAGGAGGAAAAAAGGAAAAAAATGCAGAATCTCCAAAAGTGGATAGACCTTACTGAAAAGTAAAATGCCTGTCGGAGTGTATATACGAGTTTAGAAAAATAAGAAGAGCTTCTAAGTTTGCAGCTGGATGATGGCTACACTAGTCAAGCATCCTAGGATAGGTAGCTACACTGGCTACCATCCATTCTTCTCTCCACCCCTTCTTCTTGAGCTGGTTGCTCCTGAAGTTAGAAAAGAATACCCCGCTCCTTAAGAAATGAGTTTCTAGACAGAGGAATTAGAGTTACCTTGTTAGATGAGGTTGTTTCATTTCCATTTCTGATGTAGAGAGCTATATTCACTTACATAATACATGTAAGAATCATAGTCATCAGAATTTTGCGTATTAGGATTTTTTCTGACCTGACTATTGAGGCGACTTTAATGAGAGACTTGTGGAACTTAAAGGTTGTTAGGTCTTAAATTCATTCCCAAAAAGGTTCCTCCAAACTATTAATACAAAGGCTGAGTCAAGCTCCATTTTCACCTTTTGTTCATGACCTTGGTATAGAACCCAATTTCATTTCACTTTTGCATTTCATTTTAGTTGCTAGGGGACAAGCAAGGTTTAAGTATAGGGGTTTGATGAATATGTGATTCCTCACTCTAAAAGTTAAAAATAGATCTTCGTTTCCGAGTAATTAGCTGCATTTCTTCATTTATTTTGCATAATTAGCATTCATGCATGTGTAAATAATAGATGCATTTTAGCATTCAAAATTGCATAAAACGAAGCCTGAAAATCACCTGTAAATACCATATTTGTATCTACTTTATACTAACTCCAAATCCAATAAAATCAACTCCATAATGTATATATTACTAACGCTAATAAAGAAAAAATATCAAAAAAATACTAACTTGTAAAATTGACCAATAAGACCCAAATCCAAGTTTGAGATTAAGAACCTTAAAATGCATATATCTCTCTCACGCAGTGTCCGATTTAGGTCTACTCACTTTTAAAGTAATACACATTCAAAGACCTTCAAAATAAGACTAACTTCATAAAAATCAGAGATCATATGTGAAACTTGAGTTTTGGGCCCATATTGTATATTGTACAAATTGACTAAAATACTCTTCATTTTATCTTTTTATTTTTTGTAATTATTAAAAATTTAAAAAATTAGATTTAAATTGTAAATAATACTTTCATATTTTATTTATTTTATTTTGAGTTTTCTCTTATTTAAAAATGATAAAAAATGCAAAAGATAAAATTTGGTATTTTATACCTATAATATACCATCTAAAAATACACTTTGTACATATAGCTTATTTTGATTTTTGATCCTTCACGAAAGTTGTAGATCTCGTCGAGACGAGCAACTTTTGTGTTGACCACTATTTGATTTGACCATTTTTGTTATTTCTTTTTTATTTTCTTTATATTTAAATTTTTATTTTTCTAGGTGCGACACATGGCCGCTCTTGGAGCCACCACATGTCACCTAGTTTTTATTAATTTATTAATTTCATATTTTATTTTATTTATTTATTATTTTATTCATCATTTCTTTATTTTAATTAAGTATTTATATTTGTTTATTTATTTATTTATTTTATTTAACATAGTAGCAGCTATGCAAGTTTGCAGCCAAGCTTCGGAGCTTTCTGCCGTCTCCTTGAAGCGACGATCATTGGAGTTAAAGTTTATCTCCTCCTCCATAAAAGACAACCTCCACCCATTACAAGTAAATCTTCTATCCTCATTTTTTATTTTATTTAACATTTTTTTCTTTCGTGTTGTTCATTATCACACAAACCACATCATCATCACAAACCATTCATCATCACCACCATTCATTTCTCTTTTTATTTCTGTTTACAAAACAATTTCGAAAATATATTATTACAAAAAGAAAAAAAAGAATTCCAGCAAGCAGCTCATGCGCCTGCACCGCCCACAGCCACGCCCTCCTCCTGCTGCGCACAGTCGCTTGTAGCCGCGTGCCCGCCAGCCGCAACCCGCCTGACCTCTGTGCTCAGCCGCACGCCTCCCCCATTGCCGAACACTTCCAACCCCAGCTGCCTGGTCGTCACCGCCCCATCACGCGTCTCGTGCGTCCTCCCCTTCCTAGCCGGTCGTGCACGAGGACACCGTGGCCCACCAGCCCCTCGGCCATAGTTCCGTCCCCCCCTGCACGCCCTTCATGTGCCGCCCAGTCGTACGCTGCCTAAAGACCCATCTCTACCCAGGCATCCTCCTTGACCTCTGTCGCACCGCCGGAAGCCTCCCACGTCCGCTCCTCCACGTCGCTACCCTACTCATGCTCTAGAGTGGGATTGGACGTAGTTGAAGGTTTACTTATTTTATTTTTTTTATTTTTTTGTGAAAATTGCATTTTCTTCCTTTCATTTATCATTTATTGCAAAAGTGTCCCTGTGGACATTTTTTGTTAAGTTTTTTTAATTTCCTTATTGCAAAACACCCCTGCATTTATGCTCTAATTTGGATATCTATTTTGCATCAATTTTTAATACAAAAATTGCATATTGAATATCACTTAATTCTTTATCTCTTGGATATTTAATTATAAATTTTCGAGCACTAGGTAACTAATTAAAATTGTTTTGGAGAAAATTTACACATTTTACCCAATTCATGTTCTTGAATATATTTTTATTAAATATTATTCCAAAAATTGTGTAAAAATCAAAAATGATGTGTTTATGTGTGTTTTAATTACTATCCAAATTTCATATAAATTGAAGGTGTCTTTTCAGTAAAATAAATTGTTTAGTTACTTATGTAATTGATTTTTAATTAAATCCATGAATATCATTTTTGCGAAATTTCAAGTCTCCTGGATTGCAAAATGATATATCTATTTGACATACTTTTTCTTTTAGATAATTTGATTTCGTGTATTTATTAGAAATTAAACACTCACAATCACTCTGTTTCCATTAAAAAATCATAGACTATCGAAAAATTACAAAAGAAATTATTGTAGCTTCATTTAATCATATTTAACTTTCAATAAAAATTTCATTATTTTTACATTCTGTTTGCACTAAAAGTTGCATAATAACCCAAAAAAGTGTGTATTTTTAAATTTTGCATATTAAATCCAAAAATTCCAAAAAAATACATTTTGTATTCATCATTGGATTAGGTATCTAGGAAAAATATAATTTGTCTGATTTTGATTATTTCACATTAAAATTAATTTGGCTAAGTGAACAGCCTCGACCCACCTTACCTAATTCAACCGGATTATCGATCAAATTAAATGTGTCGTTCGTTGTAGTCAGGTAAATCGAGATTGATCAAAAATCGCTTATATTAATCGAATTAAACACAAGAGGCAATTTTTTTATTTTACTTATGCAAGCCCAAGGTCGAACTCAGGGAGGCGGCTTTCTCCTTAGGTTAATTTGAATTTAATTTCGATGTTAGATTTTTATGAGAATATTTTTCTGATTTTTATATGACAATTAAAGGAAATTGTGATGCAATTCGAGCCATATTTTAAGATTAAAATATAAATTATAATCAAATGAAATCCAAAAATGATGAAATTTGGCCAGAATATGAAATGCAATGAAATTAAGCTACTGTATTTTTTTGGAACTTTTAGACTCTAAATGAATTAATTATGAATTAAATATTAATGCAGGATAGTTTTTGCAAAATTAATTTTAATAATTAACAAAAGACATCATTTCATATACAAAAATTAACCTAGATGGGTCTATGTGAGATGAATCCAGGAAAATTATAAGACCTAAAAAATGATGTATATTGGACCTATTAAAAATCAATTTAGCAAAAGACTAATTAATTTATTAAGGCCTTGTGATGATGCAAATTATGTGATTTTTGGGCACGAAGTAGAACAACTTAAATAAATCTATTGTTATTTTTTGGTAATTTTTGGAGCTACAAATAATTTAATATGGAATAAAAGTCACACAGTGGCAAAATTATGTAAATTTCCACAAAATTAATATTATTAAACTCCTCGATGCTCACAAAAATATGACAAGTATCCACAATGATAAAGCACAAGTTTCCCTACAAAAATAAAATGATTAATACAGAAACATGCGTACGTGGACTAAAATGCAATTACCAATAATGATGGGGTTATGTGTGCAAAATGTCCACGGGAACACGTGCTCCTCATGTGATGTGCCTAGTAGGGAGTGAAATGTAATTTTGGAAACTTGCAGGGGCCTCGATGCAAATTACCCAGACCGCAAATAAGGCACACGTGGGATCTAGGCTCGGATGGTGATGGAGGCTCAGGCGGTGGCTCGGGTGCTTCGCAGGCTTGGATGTGCTTCGGAGCTGGCTCGGGTGCTCCAAGCCTAAAGGTCAGGGACACAGCTCGGAGCTGGAGACGTGGCGCGATGTAGGCCGTTAGATCAAGATGGATCCAACGGTTGCTAAAGTGTAGGACGTGGTGCGCCTTGGATCCATCACATCAAGATAGAACTAACGGTGGGGAAGACTCCTAGAGCGGGAGACATGGACCGATGAGGACCGTCCGATCAAGACGATCAGACGGTGGCTATGCATCTTGTTCCTCCGGGCCGCCGCCTCCTACGCGAACTTGGTTGAGCTTTGGCGAAGCCCTCCTGGCTCAGTCGCCTTGGTTCTCGCTCGATGCTCATCTCTGGGGGCTCCTAAGTAGCTGGGAACGATCGTGGGAGCTTCGCGGAGCAACCGGAGCATCTGGAAGTGGCTGAGGTGTTCCGTAGGCCGGAGACGATGAAGCTTGAAGTACCTCCAGTGATGACTCTGGTCAATGACGAGGGATTTACCTGCAATGTTAGTGACTGCCAAAAAGGAGGTGCAAGAGTTCGCGTGAGCTCAAGAAATGCTTGAGGCATGTGAGGTGAAGAGGTGATCGGGCCAGCGTGCTCCTCCGCCGGGAAGGCGGAGCTGCGGTTAGAGGGAGGCTCAATGCTTCGTAGGGGCAAATGAAGGGGTATACAAAGATGAGAGCTTCAAGGTGGTGCTCAGGCGATGGTCAGCGGGGAGTGATGTCGAGCGAGGAAGGCGAGAAAATTGGGAGAAAATCGAATGAAAAAGGAAGAAGATTGGGGGGAGAAATGGAGGAGGCTACCTGGGATTGGAGGCTCGAAGGGGAGTCTCTGGTCGTCGCTCGAGGGTCGGTAGCAACCTGAGATCCAGCAGCTCGTCGGAGGAGCTGCTGCATGGCGAAGTTACGTTGCGTATCTCGCTAGAGAAGGATACATGTCGTCGCTCACTTCTATGCCCAATCACTGTCACTGATAGGTGGAGGGGAGCTCTAGGTTTTCTCGTGCAAGGGCGGAAGGGGTTGAAGCTCGCCAGAGGTGGAGTATTTATAGCAAGAAGGTGGAGGTCCAGGAGATGGAGGGAGTGGTTTGCATGGTGTTTGTAGAGCGAAGGAGAGGATGTCGTGGGGTGACTGAGTAGCCACGAGGATGAGGGGAGTAAGGGCTCCATCGTGGGCTAGTTGGCGAGTGGGGTGAGTGGCGGAGATGGCAGAGAAAATAGGAAGGGGCCGACGAGTTGGTGAGGTGGTTGATGACGTGGGCGAGGATTTCTCGGAGGTAGGAGAAGATGCCTCGACTGTTGGATCTAGTGACCCAGCGGCTCTGAGCGAGGCGCTAAGGAGTGGGTAGGATCAGATCAAGGCAATGCGATCGAAGGGCAATGGAGAGCACCACATGATAGGATGTCGGCACGGCGCTGGCGAACAGTGGAGATAACATCTGATATTTGATCATAGGGTGATGGATGGAGCGGGAATGAACGACGCTGATGGAGAAGATCAGGCGGTGTTGGAGTGCGCTACGTGGCACGATGGTGAAGGCGGAAGTGGGTGGTCTGGATGAGATCAGGAGGAAGATCAAACAGCTGAAATGGATTGCGGCATGGATGTCTGAATCTGGAGGGAGAGGAAGCCATCAAACGATGGAGGAAAAGGGGTGTATAGCGTGCAGATGAGTGGGCCACGTGGCGCAACCAGAGGGCACCATGTGGCCCATATAGAGTAGTCGAGGAAGAAGGTGAAATTAGAGGGGGCAAATGGCCGAATTTGGAAAAAACTCAAAACATGAATGTTGTAGATCTCGATAACATCTACAAGTTTCATGTTGGCCAAAAATGAAAACAAAGTCAAATGAAGTGATAAAATACAAGGCTACAAATACAAGTACATATAGTATACAATGGGGGGCCCAAAACCCAAGTTTTGCATACGAGCTCTGATTTTTAATGAAATTGGTCTTATTTTGAAGGTCTCTGAATGTATATTATTTTAAAAGTGAGTTGACCTATATCGGAGGATGTATGGGAAAGATATGTGCATTTTAAGGTCCATGGTCTCAAACTTGGTTTGGGGTTTTATTTGTCAATTTTATAGGTTAGCATTTTTTGGTATTTTTATTATATTAGTGTTAGTCATATACACACTATAGAGTTGAATTTATTGGTTTTGGAGTTAGTATAAAATATGTACAAATAGGTGATTTTTTACAAGTGAAGTTGGCTTCTTATTTAATGCAGATGTAAATGCTAAAATGCAGAGGTTATCAGTGCATGCATGAATGCTAATTATGCAATATAGGTGGAAATATGCCTCTAATTACTTGGAAACAAGGCTCTATTTTCAACTTTTAGAGTGATGAATTACAGATTCATCAACCCCCTATACTTAAACCTTGCTCGTCCCAAAGCAACTAAAATGAAATGCAAAAGTGAAATGAGTTTGGGTTCCATACCAAGCTCATGAACAAAAGTTGAAAATGGAGATTGAGTCAACCTTTGGATTAATAATCTGGCAGAACCTTATTGGGAATTGAATTTAAGTCCTAACAGCCTTTAAGTTCCACAAGTATTCTATTCAAGACGCCTCAATAGTCAGGTCAGAACAAATCCTCATACGCAAATTTCTTATGACTATGATTCTTACTTGTACTGTGTAAGTGAAAGATAGTTGTCCACATCAGAAATAGCTAAGAACCAGCCTCCTCTAACAAGGTAACTCTAATTCCCCGGTCCAATAACTCTTTCCTCGAGGAGCAGGGTATTCCCTTCTAAGTTCAAGTGTGACCAGCTCAAGAGGAGGGGGTGGAGAGATGAATGAATGGTAGCCATTTTAGCTACCTATCCTAGGAGACTTGACCAGTGTAGACAAGTCATCCAGCTGCAAACTTCTTGCTAATATACATACTCCGACAGGTATTTTATTTTCACTCAGGCTTATCTTATTTTTTTGGAGTTCTTGCATTTTTTAACTATATACAAGGTACATCATGTACGTCAGGAGTTTTTCCTCTTGAGCCAGTAGACTATCCCTCTTTTGAAGCATTATTTCAACCCACAACATCCCATCCTTAGATGTCAACACCACCAAACTAGGTTGAGATGCACTTCCCTCCCTAGAGGAGGACAGATGTTTCCACCCGTGTGCTACTCCAAGCTAAAGGATTCTACCTCCTCACCACCTCATCAATGAAGAGCTACGTGCATAGTGCTTGTCCAAGTTAGGTCACTGTCTAAAAGAATCATGTGTGTGCTCGAAATATTCTACTTATACCAATCAAGATGGCATGTGAACATACACTTGCGGACTCAAAGATTTGAGTCACTTGACCTGAAAAATCTTAACTCCAGTTCCTATAAGGTTCCTCTGAAATTAGGTAGATTAAGGTCAAATCAAGTCCCTCCTCAACATCTATTCATAACTTGGTTCAGAACCCCCTAACTTTTCACTTTGCATATGCTGGATATGCAGATGACATGCTATGTAGATGGATGCAAGACTTTCTTTCTTTCTTTTTAAATGTAGGGATGATATGCAAGAGTAAATAAGAAGCCTTTGATTATTATTTTATTTTTTTTAAATTATACAAGAGTATTACAAATATATGTGTATTTTATAAAAAAAATTTCAATTTACTCACCCTGTAATTATTGTAAAGTATATACAAGAAGTACGCGAAATTACGAGCTATGGGTAAAATATATATGTAATATATACATGCCCCCCTATACTTAGCTGGTGCTATGTCCTAAAAGCAAGAAAAGCGAGGAAAAGACATAGCTCGTGCTAAGCGTAGGAGAGCTAAAAAATAAAAAGCATAGAAGTTGTCCTGCCCCTCTATACTTAGGCTCTGGCAGGCTATGTGTAGAAGAAGATCAAAAATGGCGCGGACGAGGTCAAGAGGGGGGAATGGATGAGTATATACATGGGGGGAATCGGTTCCCCCTATATTTAGGCTTTGGTCAGCCTAAGTATAGGACAGAAGTGAGTGTGAGAACCGATGGGATCTGAATAATATACATCGAATGATTAAGAGACTCGGGTCACTCTCCCCCGTATACTTAAGATCTGGTCATCCTAAGTATAGCCATAAAATGAAATGATATGGAGTCGGGGCAAGTGATTCGAATCACTTGGGAGGGAGGGAATATATATACATGGAGGAGTGAGAATATACAAGGATCAAGAAGGTTTGTGACGAATCTTCTTGTGTGAACAAGGAGGTGAGGAATATACAAGTGTGTCGCTGTCGGAATTGTCCTCAGATGAATAATAATGAGGTGAAGGGATCGTCCAACGTGGGTCGATACATGGCTGCTTGCTCAGATATGGCTTGAGAACAGTCGAACTGAGTTCACTCATATAAATCACCTTATCCAGACCCGATGAGGATTCCTCAAAAAATTCCTTCTCCGGATTGTTGAAGGAAACTTTCTTGGTCAGTTTTCTAGAGCCTGAATCATTAAGAGAGAGTGGAGAGCAACGCGCCTTGAGGGGTTCAGAGGAACGCCTCGAGGAATCAATTCTCAACTTCCTCTCACTAGATAACCGATCCAACTAGAGGAGGGAGCAACAGTGTTTTGTGTGGAGTCAATTTAGTCTTGGTTGTTTTCGTTGAAGGTCTGGGATGTGGTGCGGTGCTGACCATGGGTTCCTCATCAGACAATTCACCATAAAGATTGTAACATTCTTGAAGGGTCAGCACGTATCTCGAGAAGGTGCTAGTGATCTTACTTGGCTTGGCATTATTGGTCTCTTTTGTCTGATCATCAAAATGGTCAAGGCAATCAACAAAGGTCGTGTCCGACTCAATGATAGCTTATGGTCGAGAGTCCTCCTTGGAATCTATCACGGTGGTGGTGCAAGCAGTTGATGAAGTGGAGGTGTGAGCAGTCTCTGAACCAACGATGATCCAGACAGTCGGTCTCTCAGGTGTAGGAGAGAGGTGGGACTCATCTACCTCTCGATGGTCACGACTGTCAGCGGATATGCGGGCCACCTTAGAGTAAAGTGTATCAAAGAATGGGTGAGGTCGAAGCGCTCCCAATGTTGTAAAATTGATTTCCCGAGTCTCACAATTTATAGTCGCCTTAGCTGAGCCTAAGAACGGCTTCCCGAGAATAATTCAAAGACTGGATGAACTCTCCTCGGTGCTCAATCTCAATGACTGTGAAGTCTACCTGTAGTAGAGCACCTTGGAAAGTAACAATGACTGAAATGTTTCCTCTTGATAGCTTGATAGATCGATCAGCAAGTTGAACGATCTCTCTCGACTTTCTGATTAGCCTGAGTTTGAGCTTGTCAAACAAAGAGGTCAGAAGGATATTTATTGGTGAGTCATCATAGACTCTTGCATGGGTAAAGGTAGTGTCTTTGATTTCACATTCAACCCTAGGCAACTGCTTCACTCTACGGCTCTTGGTCTTTCTCCCCATCATCAAGGAGGTGGCCACAGATACTATGTGCCTTTCAATCCTCGTTCTCTTATTTCCCTACCTCTTAGGCATCAATTTACTTCTCATAAATCGTTTGAGGTCAGAGAAGTGATCTATGGCCTTTATTAAGGCAAGATTAAAAATCAATTCTTCATCGAGTGCTTCCCTTGGGGCATGATCCAATTTTTTTAGGTCTTTTTCATTTTCAATTTTTATGTGATTTTCTGATTTTTCAATGTTTTTGTCTTTTTGGGATTTTCAATTTTTTTGGTGTTTTTGATGGATGAATGATCAAACTCTGGATGGGAGGGTAAGTGGTTAGTAGAAGAGGGAGGTAAAATGGACTCCAGATGTACAAAAGGTGTGGGTTCCATAATGCTCTCTCAATTTTCAACATCAAATCTACTTATTTCCTTTTCCACCTTCATACCAAGGCTGGCAGAAATTGAGTGTGATATTTCCATGACATCTCTCAACTTGACACCGAATGATTCATTCTTCTCAATAAGTCTAGAAATGCCATCCTCCAAAAAATTCTCATGACAAATCATGGGAGAGTTTTTCTCAATTGGAGGGTACTGCTGAGATATTGGGGTCCCATACTCAACATACCTAGAATCTGGCATGTAATTTTGGGTCGAGTATGGATTATTTGTGTGGTAGATATCTGTCGGAGCCTCATGTAATGGTGTTAATGAACAGAGAACTGGTAAGTCTATCTCATGAGTCAAGTCCTTGAATGAGTAGGCTCTCCGAATGTATGATATGATGGCCGATCAATGTAGGCTTGATTACTAGGGTCAATAAGGTCATGAAGATCATAAGGTGCATGCCTCTCCATTCGGTATGTTCGATTGACTATGTTATGCCCTAAGTTCAAGTCGGGATGTGTATATATAAATTGTTTTTTGGTCCTTACTTGAGGTGAGAATAAAGTATGTGGGGGCACATAATTCTACCAATCATCTGTCTCAGCAGTGGCTTGCTCTTCATTTGGTTCTTTGATTCCAGCAAGCTCTCAAGAATAAGAATAGTCATCCCAAGATGGAAGTAGATCAGGAGTGTTAGAATATGGAGTAGGTGAGAAATGCGAACAAGTGGAGAAGTCGGTCGAAGTTCTGACTTCATAATAGGGTTGAGGTGGAACCGACCATGGGTAAGGGTCCCCCATGGATGGCGTAGGATACATGGAAGAAGGAGAAGGCGAAGATGAACGTCATATGGTCGAGGAGGAATGACCAGAGGTATCAGGGTATGGGGACCAATATCCTGACATCTTGAGGAGGAAAGGATGAATGTAAGTAGATCGAGGTAGAAAATGTGCAATTACACAGGATAACGCACACAGACAAACACAAAGACAAACGCAAGAACAAACCCTGAGTTCAAACTCAACACGGTGAAGGACCTGAAACCGAGTTCGTTTAATCTGGTTGATTTTAAGTGTGATTTTTTAGACAAATAGCAAGGGTTACGCGGCCTATAGGGATGTTGGCTCAAAGCCGGATGTGTCTCCCTTGTTTAACCTATCGCTTAAGATACCAACGCCCTTCCTTTCTTTGCTCCTATCCCTAGCTGAGAGTTTAAGGACTTACCCCTATCTACCTACGATAGTAGGCGAAGGCTGACAAGGCTTTAACTTTGACCCTATCTACCTACCGGAATAGGCGGAGGCTACTTGTAACTTGTCGCGGTGCACTGCAACTTCACCCCTATCTACCTACCGGAGCAGGCGGAGGCTACTTGGCGCTGGTCAGTTGAACCCATAATTCAGCCTGTGATATTTGCTCGGATCAGGATACGTGATATGGAAGGCGGGGATTTTGGCTCTGCCTTAGGGTGTGCACACACAGTCTATACCCTCACTCAGCCTGAAATCAAGGTCGGGGTTACTCTCCCGCAAACAAGGGTTAATTTTAGTTAAATTTTTTTCCAATTCAATTAGCAGTCTCAATTTTAGAGATTAGTTGTCACTGTAATTAATCCACACAAGCAATCATGTCTACCATCCAGTCCCAATTCCTTTATCCTAAGTTAGAAAAACCGAGAGGGAGAATTGGAAAAAGCTAATGCAATCGAGAAAACGATGATGAATGCTTGAGTACTAAGACTTACATTCCCTCCAGCTCTCTATAATACAGGATGCAATACTGAATTGAAATTTTACACTAAATGAAATGCAAGCTATGAAAAGCTGCTCCTAGACAGGCAGTTCTATTAGCGAGTGAAGAACGAATTCAAATTTGGCTAAAGTCATGCGGTCTAAGTGCATCTTTTAATAGTGAAGTGTGGTCTAGATATTACGAGCACAAACAGTCCTAAGGAAGCTCTAAGAGCCGCAAGTGCAGGTCCTATCCTACGTCAATCAACCTAACAGCACAGAGACTCATTTTATTATGACTTACGTGCGCGAGAACCCAAAAGGAAACTGCTGGAAAATGCAAAGAAAAGAAAAGAAAAATTACAAGTCCTCACAAAAACAATCAAATTATTTTGATGCAGGTTCCTTGGATCGCTTGGCGAAGCGCCTTCGACTCCTCGTATTCCTCGCATGAAAATAAATGAAGGTCATATAAAGGATGACATAAAATAAACGAATAAAAATTGAATAGAAAATATTCACAAGAAAAGTCGGGAATCAGACTAACTGTGAATGGAAAATCTAAAATAAAAATTTCCTAAAAATTAACCTAAGTCGTGCCTCCCTGACAACGGCGACATTTTGAAGAGCCTCGACCCACCCTACCTAATTCAACCGGATTAACAATCAAATTAAATGTGTCATTCGTTGTAGTTGGTAAATCGAGACTGATAGAAAACCACTTATATTAATCACATTAAACACAAGCAGCAATTTTTTATTTTACTTGGGCAAGCCCAAAGTCGAACTCAGGGGGGCAGCTTTCTCCTTAGGTTAATTTGAAGTTAATTTAGATGTTAGATTTTTAGGAGAATATTTTTTCGATTTTTTTATGCAACTAAAGAAAACTGCAATGCAATTCGAGCCAAAATTTAAGGTTAAAAAACAAATTATAATCAAATGAAGTCCAAAAATGATGAAATCTGGCCAAAATATGAAATGCAATGAAACTAAGCTACTGTAATTTTTTGGAATTTTAGACTCTAAATGAATTATTTATGAATTAAATATGAATGCAGGGTAGTTTTTGCAAAATTAATTTTAATAATTAACAAAATATGTCATTTTCAGATACAAAAATTAACCTAGATGGGTCTACCTGAGTTGAATCCAGGAAAATTATAAGACCTAAAAAGATAATCTATATTGGAGCTATTAAAATTCAATTTAGTAGAAGACTAATTAATTTATTCATGCCCTGTTATGTGTGCAAATTATGTAATTTGTGAGGACAAAGTAGAACAACTTCAATTAAATCTATGGATTTTTTTGGTAATTTTTGGAGCTACGAACAATTTAATATGGAATAAAGGACACACAGTGGCAAAACTATGTAAATTTCCATAAAAATAATATTATTAAATTCCTCGATGCTCACAAAAATATGACTAGTGTCCACAATGATAAAGCACTAGTTTCTCTACAACATGCAATTTTTGGAATTTAAAAATGAGGCTAAATGAATACCTAAATAAACGTGCGAACACAGGGACTAAAATGCAAACAAAAATTAAAATTGATTAATTCTGAATCGTGCATATAAGGACTAAAATGCAATTACCTATAATGCTGGGGTTATGTGTGTAAAATGTCTACAGGTACACGTACGCCTCACATGACGCACCTAGCAGGTATTGAAATGTAATTTTGGAAACTTGTAAGGGACTTGGTGCAAATTACCCAGACCGCACGTGAGGGACACATGAGATCTAGGCTTGGACGACAATGGAGGCTCGGGCGGTGGCTCGAGTGCTCCGCAGGCTCGGACATGCTTCGGAGCTAGCTCGGGTGCTCTCAGCCTAAAGGTCAGGGAAGCGGCTCGGAGCTGAAGACATGGCGCGATGTAGGCCTTTAGATCAAGACGGATCCAACGGTTGCTGAAGTGGAGGACGTGGCTTGCCTTGGATTCGTAAGATCAAGATAGATCTAACGATGGGGAAGACTCCTGGAGCGGGCGACATGGACCAATGAAGACCGTTCGTTCAAGGCGATCAGATGGATTGTGCGTCTTGTTCCTCTGAGTCTCCGCCTCCTGCGGCGGACGTGGATGGGCTCCGACGAAACCCTCCTGGCTCCGCTACCTTGGTTCTCGCTCGATGATGATCTCCAAGGGCTCCTAAGTAGTTGGGAACGATCGTGGGAGCTTCGCGGAGCGACCAGAGTGTCTGGAAGCGGCTGAGGTGGTCCGTAGGCCGGAGGTGATGAAGCTCGAAGTAGCTCCGGCGACGACTCCGGTCAATGACGAAGGATGTACTTGTAGTGTTAGTGACTGCCAAAAAGGAAGTGCAAGCGTTTGTGTGAGTGCAAGGAGTTCTTGAGGCCTGTGAGGTGAAGTGGTGATCGGGTCGGCGTGCTCCTCCGCCGAGAAGGCGGAGCTGTGGTCGGAGGGAGTCTCGATGCATCGTAGGGGCAAATGAAGGGGTGTGCGAAGATGAGAGCTCCAAGGCGGAGCTCAGGCGATGGTCAGCGGGGAGTGATGTCGAGTGAGGAAGGCGAGAAAATTGGGAGAAAATCGAATGAAAAGAGGAAGATGATCGGGGGGAGAAATGGAGGAGGCTACCTGGGATTGGAGGCTCGATAGGGAGTCTCTGGTCGTCGCTCGAGGGCCAGTAGCAACCCAAGCTCCAGTAGCTCGTCGGAGGAGCTGTTGCACGGTGAAGTTACGGTGCGGATCTTACCACAGAAGGATACTTGTCGTCGCTCACTTCTACGCCCAATCACTGTCTCTGACAGGTGGAGGGGAGCTCTAGGTTTTCTCGTGTAAGGGCAGATGGGGTTGAAGCTCACCGAAGGTGGAGTATTTATAGGGAGAAGGTGGAGGTCCATGCGATGGAGAGAGTGGTTTGTGTGGGGTTTGTGGAGCGATGGAAAGGTTGTCATGGGGTTACTGAGTAGCCGTGAGGATGAGGGGAGTAAGGGCTCCATCGTGGGCTAGTTGGTGAGTGGGGCAAAATAGGAAGGGGTCGGCGAGTTGGCGAGGTGAGTGACGACATGGGCGAGGCTTTCTCGGAGGTAGGGAGGATGCCTCGATCGTTGGATCTAGTGATCCAACGGCTCTGAGCGAGGCGCTAAGGAGCGGGTAGGATTAGATCATGGTGGTGCGATCCAAGGGAGATGGAGAGCGCCACGTGGTAGGATGTAGGCGCGGTGCTGGTGAACGGTGGAGATCACATCTGATTTTTGATCGAAGGGTGATGGATGGAGCGGGAATGAACGGCGCTGATGGAGAAGATCGGGCGGTGTTGGAGTGCGCTACGTGGCACGATATGGTGAAGGTGGAAGTGGGTGGTCTGGATAAGATCAGGAGGAAGATTAAACGACTGACATGGATTGCGGAATGGATGGCTGGGATATGAAGGGAGAGGAAGCCCTCGGATGGTGGAGGAAAAGGGGTGCGTGGCGAGTGTATGAGTGGGCCACGTGACGCAACCAGAGGGCGCCACTTGGCCCAATCAGAGTAGTCAAGGAAGAAGGTGAAATAAGAGGGGGCAAATGGCCGAATTTAGAAAATCTCAAAACATGAAATTGTAGATCTCGATGAGATCTACAATTTTCATGTTGGCCAAAAATGGAAAGGGGGTCAAATGAAGTGATAAAATACAAGGGGACAAATACAAGTACATATAATATACAATGGGGGGCCCAAAACCCAAGTTTTGCATACGAGCTCCGATTTTAATGAAATTGGTCTCCTTTTGAAGGTCTCTGAATGTGTATTATTTTAAAAGTGAGTAGACCTATATCGGAGGCTGTATGAGAGAGATATGTGCATTTTAAGGTCCATGGTCTCAAACTTGGTTTGGGGTTCTATTTGTTAGTTTTACAAGTTAGCATTTTTTTGTATTTTTCTTGTATTAGTGTTAGTCATATATACACTGTAGAGTTGAATTTATTGATTTTAGAGTTAGTATAAAACATGTACAAATAGGTGATTTTTTACAAGTGAAGTTAGCTTCTTATTTAATGCAGATGTAAATGCTAAAATGCAGAGGTTATCAGTGCATGCATGAATGCTAATTATGCAATATAGGTGGAAATATGCCTCTAATTACTCGGGAACAAGGCTCTATTTTCAACTTTTAGAGTGACAAATCACATATTCATCACTAAGTTGTGTGTTTTCTTATTTACTTAATTCAACTGCATTTTGCATTTGGCATTTTTATTGCATAAAAATACAAAAAAAATCCTACTTGGAAAACCGTGAGCTAATTCACCTAATTTGATAGGAAGTTGTTCCTTTGCCTCCTTGAGTCGACACTAGGGCTTGCCCATATTAAAAATATATAAAACTGTGCATTCATTAATTCATTGATTCATTTATTTGTGTGATTATTTTTTGATCGATCCTGATTGCCCGACTACGAAAATTACACACATTTAAATTAAAGGGAATCTCAGTGATAAATGACTCGTACCTGCTAGTGAAGGCAAGGGGCATAGGTGGCCAGAGTGATGCCTTGGGTGCACCTCCGTCCTCCTAGAGCTGATCTCGAAGGTTCTTATTTATAAACATGTATAGGCATCCTTATTGACGTTTGGATTGGAAAGAATCAAGGCTATGTCCAGGTGATTTGCAGGCTCGACTTGATTCATGGAGGATCAATGATGATTTCTTGTGAAGGAATCGAGGGCGTTTGATCAATGGATCAAGAGAGAAAAAGGCAAGAAAAGTGGGGATTCGACAATTCTGACGAGCAGCAGAGCATGGGGAGGCAGTTGACCAGAGGTCAACGAAGGAAGGAACGCCATTGGTACACGTCGACTGTTAGGAGACAAAACAGCCAGATTTATTATAAAATAAATGATTAAAAATATTAATTGATTTTATTATTTTTGAGTATAAAAATGAAAATGTTTATTATATTATGTAATATTTTATTATGATTTTTATTTGTTTTTTTGTGGTTATTTATTAGTAGTTAATTTTTAGGGGTATATTTATAGGTATATTCATCTGTATTTTTGGCTATTTTATTTTTATTTTTTATATTTTATTTATTATTTTATGTTATTATTTTGTATATTTATAACTTATTTTTAGGTATATAAATATATTTTTATTGTATTTTGATGATATAATATACATACTTAAATAAATATGGATATAGATTATGTAGGTATAATTACAGGTATTTCATCAATATATTTGATTAATATTTTATTTTGATGTATTTTCTTGGGTTTTATTTTAGCTTTATATTTTTAATAGAATATAAATAATATTTACAAGAGTATAAAAATATAAGAGGGTAAAAGAATAAAAGAATAGGTTTCCCTTTTATTTATTTACAAGTATTGGCATAGGTATTTTACCTATGTTTTTATATACACTTATTTTATTTTGTGCTTTCTTTTTGGTTTTACTATGTACATAAGTTATTTATAATAATTATAAAATTTCAAAAATATAAAATTGTAAAAATAATAAAGAATTAATAAAATGAATATTTTATTCGAGTATACTATACAATGAGGGTCCAAAACTTAACTTTCACATCTTAACCCCAAAAAATATGAAACCATTCATTAAATATATATTATAATTTAAATACAATTAGAGGTGATTTTGATACATTTTGAGTTTTTATTTGGAAGATACGGGTCTGTGAATTTAAGATTCTGGCTTTTTATTTTGTGTATAAAAAGTACACTATATATTATCTTTGTACAAACTCAATTTTGTATTTTAATTTATATTATTATCTATAACTATTATGTACACAGTTTCTTTATTTGATGAATAATCAATAAAGAATAAAATGGTGTCAAGAATGAATTATTGATAGATAAATAAATGTAATTTTTATTGTATTCTTGGCCCTTATCTCCCCCTACTATATTCTTGTCGACCAACTCAAATCTTGACTTGGTCTCAGGGTTTAGGGTCATAAAATACCTTTTCTATTTTATTCTTTTTCTTTTATTTTCTTTATTATATGATTTTGACATTAAAAACAATATTGCTTATACAATAAATGCAATAAATAATGAATGCTATTTTGTGTAAATTGATGTTATTTACATACATAAGCTAGGGTTTTAAGGCCAAAATGATAGAATAAAGCTGATGAAATAGATATTCATCACCCCCCTATACTTGCCTTTGCTAGTCCCTAAGAAACACTTATGCAATAAGTGCAGAAAAGAAAAACAAAGAAAAGAAAAATAAAGAAAGTGTATTGAATTTAATTCTCAAACTTATCTTCTCAAAATCAAAGTTTGGAGCGTAAGTCGGACCGTTGGAATTTTAGTACAGGTGAAACCTTATTAGAAATCGGATTTAAAATACAACTCTGCTCAGGACTCCTCGATAACCAGGTCAGAATACTTCAACTCATAAGCAAACCCTTACGACTATGAATTCTACTTGTACAATGTATGTGATAGTAGCTCTCCCCAACTAAAATGACAAAGAGACTGACTTCTCCAGCATGACAACACAATGATTCCCCAATCCACCAACTCTTTCCTCGAGGAGCTAGGTATTCCCTTCTAAGTTCAACTAACAACTAGCTCAAGAGGAGGGGATGAAGAGAAGAATGGATGGTAGCTAATGTAGCTACCTATCCTTGAATGCTTGATTAGTGTAGCCAAGTCATCCAACTATAGTCTCACATATCATGACTTTGAAGCACGAGCTTATTTATTGACTATAAATATATGTACACTCCGACAGGCATTTTATTTTCAATCAAGCCTGTCTATTTTTTTGGAGTTTTTGTTTTTTTGCATTTTTTTGAATAATATTTACAACAGCATTTACATAAGGAGTTTTTCCTCTTGAGCGAGTTGACTATCCCTCTTTTGAAGCATTATTGCAACCCACACTCTCCTGTCTTTAGACATCTTTGCTACTAGACATGTTCGAGTGCACTTCCCTCCCTAGACGAGGACTAATGTTTCCACTTGTGTGCGTCTCACACTGGCAAATCCAATCCCCTCACCACTCCAACTTAGTCGAGCCAAGTGAAAGGTGCAGGTGTCCAAGTTATGTCATTATCAACAAGAAACGTACATGTGTTCTGAAAGACTCTACTTAGGCAGTCAAGAATCCATTGAACCAATTCTCGTTATTCTCAATAAATTAAGTCAACTAGACATGAAGTACCTCAATTCCAGCTCATATAAGGTTCCTATGACTACGTAGATTAAAGGTCCAACCAAGCTCCAATCTTCAGATTTTACTTAGACTCGTTCAATTCTCAAACTCAATCCGAAAAATGTGAATGCTCTGCAAATGCTATGCATAAAATATTTTTGTGATGCAATTTTCAAACTTTTGAACTTTTTATAGATTTTTGAAGAAGATGATGCAAATGCAATTTTTTAGTGTTTTTCAAGAACATTTTGCAAATGTTTTTGTATTTTTAGTTCTGTCAATGTTTTTGGGATTTTTTAAAAATAATAAGATTTACTAAAAATAGGTACAAATTTTTATAAGGGGATGCATCTTATATTTACAAGAGTTAGGATTTTAAGCATTTATAAGTGATAGGTGATCCATTTTAGATTTATATATATATATATATAAAGTTAATAAAGCAGTTTAGTGTGATGTATATATTCCTTAAACTTCTTTAAAAATGATTTTACAAACAATTTTGAAAACTATAGTCCAAAATAATTTTTACAAAGAATCATTACAAACATTTATACACATTTGAAAATCATTTTGCAATGGTTTTCTAAATAGTATATATAGATTTTTCAAAATATTTTTGCAACCATTTTCAAAGCCATTTACAAATAGTTTTTCAAATATTTTTATTCACACAAAGAAAAGAAGTTTCCACAATCAAAATCTTTCGACAAAGGTTGAAAACTATTTACAAAATATTTTCAAAAAGCTTTCAAAAGATTTTTCAAAAGGATTTTCAAACTATTTTTCAAACATTTTGCAAAAGTATTTCTGCCTGATTTATTAATAAGTATGCACAAAAAATGGAGTAATAATATGCATATTTATTACAAGCTTTTAATGATTTTATAGTATATTTTATATAGTATACGAATTATGGCAAAAGTATATACTTCATACGAGCCCCTAAACTTAGCTTGAGCTATGTCCTCATAGACCGTAGTGAAAAAGAGAAGAAATAACTCGTATTAAATATAGAAAAGTTTAAAGAATAAATGAATGAGGGAATGAATACATGAATGAGAATTCGACCATCCCCATTATACTTAAGATGGAATAATCCTAAGTATAGCAGACTGTACATAAAGCGGGGAGGGTAAAGGGTGAGAATGAACAGATAATACTCAGACTGTTCCCCATATACTTGGGGTAAGATATCCCTAAGTATAGACAAGAAGAGGAGACAATGGAGAGGATCAAAGACTGAAAGAAATCGGGGTGCACACCCCCTATACTTAGGAAAAAGTAAGTCCTAAGTATAGAAGACTGACAAAGGGCGGCATACAAATACACATATTTCTTAAAAAATGAAAACTGAAAATAAAAAGAAGAAACGAAGAAAAGATAATAACTAAATGGAAGATTTTTTTAGTGGCATTATTTGAATCTTGTGATGTTGCTACTGTTGTGGATGTATCTTCAGAGCGTAGTACTTGGATGGAATCGTCAACGACCAAGAAAGTATCTTGCTCGAGGCAGGGCTTCAGAAGCTGGCCATTGATGACAAATGGTTGTGCATCAGGAGACAGATCTGATATACTTCTGTTGAAACACTTCTTGAACTCTGAATGGCCCTGTCCATTTGCTCTTCAATTTGCCCAGAAATATCTTGAACTTTGCATCCAATAGCCACATTTTCTGTCCAGTCTTGAAGGTCTTTCGTCTGATGTGCCGATCATGCCAACGTTTAACCTTCTATTTGTACATAATTGTGTTATCATATGCAGAGTCTCAAACTTCTAAGAGTTTGTTCATATCATCTTTCCTCTTCTGACCACCTTATTGTGAGTCCAAATTACAAATGCTAACTTCCCACAATGATTATGAATCAGCTCTACTGGCATCTGGCATGGCTTCCCATATACAAGGATATAGGGTGACATGCCTAATGGAGACTTGTAAGCGGTTCGATATGCCTAAAGGACTAAGTCCAAAAGATGGGACCAATTTTTCCTGTCCGGATTGACAAGCTTCTGAAGTATCATCTTGATTTCTCTGTTAGATAGTTATGCCATACCGTTGGTCTGAGGATGGTAAGGAGATAGGACTCGGTCCTCGATGTTGTACTCCTTCATTAATTTCTTGACCTCTCTGTTAATGAATGACTACCCCTGTATGATATTAGTATCTTCGGAATCCCGAATCGCGAGATGATATTTTCTTTCAAAAAGCAGCGGCACATTGTATGGTTGTATGTGGCTTGAGCGTGGATAGCTTCAACCCAGCGACTCACATAATCAACGACAAGAAGGATGTGTTCATATCCTGACTGTTGGGAAAGGGTCCCATGAAATCGATGCCCCAAGCATCAAATATGTCTGTTATCTGAATGATCTTAAGGGGCATGGAATCTTTAGTTTTAAGGGTGCCTTTCAATCGCTGACAGTAAATGCATCATTTGATCAATATTGCTGCATCCTTAAATAGTGTAGGCCACCAGAGACCACACTGTTATACTTTCATTGTTGTTCTGTCTCCAGAGTGATGTCCACCATATTTGAGTGAGTGACAATGCTCGAGGACACTGTGCTGCTCCGCTTGGGGAATGCACCTGCGCCAAATACAATCTGATTCTTCCTTGAAAAAGAGAGGATCTTCCCATTGGTAGAAATGGATCGTTGATAGGAATTTGTCCTTCTGAATCTTCGCCCATTCATGTGAAACTACGCCTGAGATGAGGTAGTTGACAATATCATCATACCAAGGGAGTGAATCCACAGTCAGGATTGACTCATCAGGAAAGGTGTCTGTGACGGGTGCACTGCTCAGTGGAGGATCTTGCGGCTCTATTCTGGAGAGGTTGTCTGCAACCACATTTTAAAATCCAGGCTTGTCCTTGATTTTCAAATTGAACTCCTGGAGGAGAAGGATACACCTGACCAGTCTAGGGTTGGCATCCTTCTTCTTCTGTAAGTATTGGATAATAGAGTGGTCAATCTATATCATGTCTTTTGATCCAAGAAGAAAGAACTTGAACTTCTCAAGGGAGAATACCACAACCAGCAATTCTTTCTTTGTCACAGTGTAATTTCTCTGAGTTTCATCTAATGTTTTGCTGGTATAATGAATGGCATAGGGTTCCTTGTCTTTCCTCTGGTCTAGAACAACCCCAACTGCAAAATCTGACATATATGTCATGATCTCAAAAGGAAGAAACCAATCTAGTGGCTGTAGGACTGGAGCTTGAGTGATTAGATCCTGTAGTTGATTGAATGAAAGGAGAACTTGCTGATTAACATTGAATTCTGTCTCCTTGCACGATAATTTTGTAAGAGGTCAGGCGATGCAGCTAAAATCACGTATGAACCTTCTGTAGAATCCCACATGTCCCAGAAAGGACCTCACATTCTTGACTGTCTGAGGTGGATCAAGATTGGCAATCACATCCACCTTTGCCGGGTCAACTTCCATGACACATTTGGAAATGACGTGACCCAGCACAATCCCTTCCGTGACCATGAAGTGGCTCTTTTTCCATGATAATAACGGATTGACTTCACAACATTTCTGAAGTACTCTGTTCAGGTGCTCAAGACAAGAATCAAAGTTGTAACCATAGATGGAGAAGTCGTCCATAAAAACCTCGAGAAAACTACCTACCATATCGGCAAAAACTGCAAGCATGCATCTCTGGAATGTCGTTGGTGCGTTGCACAATCCAAAGGGTATTCTCCTGAAAGCATAAGTGTCGAACGGGCAAGTGAAGGTTGTTTTCTCTTGATCTTCAGGGGGTGATTTCCACTTGGTTATACCAAGAGTACCCATTCAGAAAGTAGAAGAACTCCTTTCCAGCCAGTCTTTCCAAAGCTTGATCAATGAATGACAAGGAGAAGTGGTCCTTCTTAGTTGTTGCATTTAAGTAGCGGTAGTCAACGCATACACGCCAGGATGTTGGTACCCGAGTAGATTTATCCTCTCCTCTATCATTTGTAACTATAGTGAGTCCTGACTTCTTTGGAACTATGTGTAGTGGGCTCATCCATTTGGAGTCGGAGATGTGATAAATAAATCCTGCGTCACACCATTTCACGATTTATTTCATAACGATGTCCCTCAAATTTGGGTTCAGCCTCCTCTAAAACTCGCGAGACGGCTTGGCATCTTCTTCCAGGTAGATGTCATGTGAGCACATGTCCAAATTTATCCCACAGATATTGGAAACGTGCCAACCAAAGGCCTTGCATGAGGAGTCGAGATTCTTGCTCTGGGGTCAGCCTGCTGCCGATGATGACCAGATACATTTTTCTGCACCTGCAAGGAAAGCATACTTCATACCTGTTGGAAGTGGCTTTAGTTCAGGTTCTGATCTGGCCAGCTTCTCGGTCACTTCTGAAACAGTGCTAGTTGGAGGATGCTCTACCTGAACTCTGGAGGTAGTGCAGATCTCAGTGTCCTACTGGTCTTCTAACAATGTACCGAGCAGATCTATAATGAACTCATTGTGTTCAGGCTGGAGTGACTCATCTGAATTAAAGAGATGCATCAGCAAATTAGATTCTGCCTCCCAGATGTCGTCAGAGCTTGCATCGACTGCGCTTTTCAGGTCCTCCTCTAGAGAGAGGATTTCATGTGTCCATGAGTCATTCAAAGATATTGGTGTCTCTGATCTCTGCAATGAAGTCACGGTCTGCTTCAGGCAGTGTTGCATGAATTTTTCAATTATTACTTTAGGCCCGCTGATCATGTCTATGGTAATTCTGTTGTTGTTCGAGCTGAAAGTGATCTTCCCAGACCCATAATCAACCACGGCCTTTGAAGTGCACAGGAATGGTCGACCTAGGATAATAGGGATCTGGAGTAAGGGTCCGGGGGAGTCCATATCAAGGACTACACAATCAACTGGAAATTGCATGTCTCGTACCTTTACCACAATGTCTTCCAAAAGACCTTGAGGTTTCTTGATGGATCCATTAGAAAACTGGAGGATTATTCGTGTCTTCTTGAGAGGATCTAGCCCAAATTCTTGCAATAATGAAAAGGATGGAGGTTGATGGAAGAACCGTTGTCAAGCAAGGTTCGCTCAAAGACTTTATCAAAAATCTCGCAATTGATCAAAGGTGCTCCTTTATCTTATTCCGTCTATGGGAAATTTCTGATGGATGCAACTGTGGCCATGGTAAGAACGTGCTTTTCAACTTATCGGTGTCTGCTATTATGTTTTGTACGATGCTTGTTTGTACATGCCTCCTTCTGACCTTTCTTTACAGCGAGCATGTATTCCATGGCCTTCATCAGAGGAATCTCAACAATCAGATTATTAACAATATCTACAACTCTGGGATCAGATAATGCACTTTTTCTTTTTACATTTTTTTTTGGAATTTTCTATTGCTTCAGGAAAAGGAATATTTACAATACGAAAATCAAAAATAGAGTTCTTATTTACAATAAAATCCTTAATATCATGTACATTTGGATCACAAAAATGAGTACAAACTAGAGATAAAGATGATGGTGCTAGTGGACAAGCAAAAAGTGTGGCCTTTGCTCCATCGGCTGTCATGGGATCGGTTGTGGCTGGTGGCTCCTCCATGACTGGCTCGGCTTCACTTCGACTGCGAGCATATTCTTGATATTTTTGACTTTTCTGATTTTTTGGTGTTTTTATTGATGGTGGTGGAGGTGAAGGGCAGCTGGCATGGCTCCTACTTATTCCTATTCCTCACCCGTCACTGTAGCTTGTGCAGTTGATGTAGAAGATGGTGATTCACCTGTAAAAGCTTTATTTTTCCCTTTACTTGCGGTAGATGGAGGCAAGGTCCTACCGCTCCTGAGAGTGACAACATTAGATAAAGCAATATTACAACTATCTAACTATACGGATACAGGGTGGACATCATATTCTACCTGCTCTTTACGTTTGAAGCTATTGGGATTTGCTTCAACCTGCACCGGAATGGAAGTTTTGGTGGCAGTCGGGTCGTCTAACTTCTCATCATATCTGCTATGCCTTTTACAAGTTGGTCCAAGCAATCCAAGGTATGATTCATAGGACTTGCCTTAGAAGATTCAGCGTGTAGACCACGTTGTGGCCGGTTGGTTTGGGGCTGAGGCTGCTAATGTAGTGGAGGAAGTAGAGGAAGCTGAAACTGCTGGTAGGAGGGAGGAGATACTAATGAGATGGTGCAGCCGCGTACTGGTGATATGGTTGTGACTGGCAGTACTGCGGCTGAGCATACTGATGATTCAGCCTCCATTGGTTGTGGTATAGCAGAGGCTGGTGGTACTGAGGTGGGGATTGAGAGGACTGTTGATAACGACCACCTTAGGATTGGTGGTAGGCCCTGTTGGCTTGTGGTTGTCCCTGTGGGTGTCTAGTAGGATGGGTTAGTTGTGCATCATTCCTCCATACAACGTTGACTTCTTGAATCAAGGGTGATGGTGGGAAGGCTGGATCAGAAGGTGGAAGGAAGTCTGGTTGGTAGACTACCATCTGCTACTGCAGCCTGCCCTGATCAGGCGCATGCACGTAGTACACATGTTGGACTACCTGTGGCTGCTGACTCGGCTGAGGATGATGTGATAGTGATGGCCCGTCCTTCTTCTCATCAGGAGTCTCTATAGATGGTGTCGTCGACTGGACTGAATTGATAATGATCACCAGCAACTCCAACTGCTTGGTGATCTGGTCCAATTTGTCTATGTTGCATCCTCTTTTTGATCACATAGAGCTTCTCCACATCCTATGATCGCTTCTCGATGATATCAACCTTTGAGAGATGGCACCTGATGATGCTGAGGTTGGAGCTATCACCTCTCTCCGCCTCGTGAGATGCTGCCATGTGGACTTGCTTTTGGAGGATCTGAGGATGTTTTTGATACACACGGTATAGAGAGGGCAGCCTCTCCTTCGTCTTTTTCTTCAAAAATCTACCAGACTTCATGTTCATCCTTATTGAAATGAGATCCTACACAGGCTCCGTAGATGAGCCTTTGGCTCTTTACATTCAGTCTCCTGAAAAAGTGCTGGACAAGTCTGGTCCTCGGTATCTCATGATGGGGGCACATCTCCTGCAAGTCCATAACTGCCCCCAGGCTTCATGGATGGTCTCGTGGGCACCTTGGAAGAAGTTATTGATCCTGGCTCGCATCTGGTTAAGTCGGCCGAGAGGATAGAATTTGTGCAAAAAGGCAGATTTTAGCTCCTCCCCATGATGTCGCAACCTTTCCTAAATGATTGACCTAGTATAGGGCCTTGTCTTGCAAACTGAAGGGGAATGCCATCATCTTCACTATGTCCAATTGAACATTGGGGTATGGGTGTTACGACAGATGCGTGAGAACTGCTGCAGGTGGATGTAAGGCTCCTCACTGGTGTTCCCGTGAAATGAAGGTAGAAGGGCCAGGAACTGAGGCTTGAGCTCAAAGTGAGCATGTACCAGTGGAATGAGGATCCACTCGGTCATCTGGCTGTCTCCAGAGTTCCATGTCTCTTTTAGTGTTGGTTTCTGCCTCCCTTGTTCTGGTTCTTCCTCATTTGGATCATCACGGGGTATGTCCCATGTTCCTCCTGTTGGTCTGTCTCCTCCTCCTACTTGTCTATTCATTACATCATTCAACATATCCTGGAATGCAGTTTGTGCAAGGGCATGCGCGGTCAGTTGCTGCTAGATGGACTGGATGGAGGTCAGGAACTGAGCATTCACCTGATTCTGATCTGGCATCTGACCTTGCTCAGGCTAAGGAGGGGGTTGTCCCTTGCCCTTTACTTAAGGTGCCATCTCCGAATCTGAGTCTGAAGAAATAAACTCAGTGTTCAGATCCAGGACTGGGGCTGGATTTAATCTGAAATGTGAAAATGTCCCAATCAGATCACTCAAAATTGAATCCCAGATGCCAAGATGAATATGGAATTAGGGTCAATCCCAGAGTGTTGTAAATGAAAAAGATATAGAATGTAATATACTCTCATTCACAACAGCAAAGGTGGAACAAAAGTAGTCCTGATTTATTGGGTGGGTAAAGAAGAGAAAAAACAAGGAGACTGGAGATCAGCCCGCAAAGTTCGGATCGGGTTCTCAGGAATCGCCTTGAATTATATACGATTCAATTCTATGGAATCGATGTGGGCATCGATAGAGTCCCGATTAATCCATCCAGAGATCGCCATCATGAAATAAAAGAGGAGATTGATGCAAGAGGAAAGATACAGTGGTCAACGAGGAATAAAATGGAGTGTAAAACAGTAGAAATGCTCAAACTGAGCAGGGATCAAAAGGAAGACACATATGACAAAATTTGCGTTAATGCGCGGGACTTGATCTTTGAACCTTAATCTAGATCCATACAAACACAATGCAAAATTGTGTTTACCAATCACACCATGTAAAGCCGTAAAAGTTCGGCTATTTATTATCTTTTCAGTTTTAGAGTTGTTATTTCAGGCATAGCTTGCAACAAGTTCAAAGCACGCTAACCCTATAGGAGAGAGTACTTCCAGAAAAGTATTACGTACTTGTCCTCCTCCTTTGTAACCTGTAGTCTGCACTTTTTGAGGTCCTTGTTACCCTTCGTGGATCCCTACTCAGCCAAAGAAAGAGAGAGGAAGCCGATATGCGAAATGACTAGTTCGATCTTCGCTTGCAATAGAATTACCTGTGAGCATGCAAGAACCTACTCGGATGCAAACCGATGAGACGGACACCCCCGTGAAGGCGTGGCCTAAGCTCAATACTTCAGACCATGTCGATGTTCCACACACACCATTGTTGACAAGGCCCTACTCGGTCACGTACTATAGAAGTGCCATTACTTCAGAAATCTCGGCGATACACAAGGCAGTTACAGACCGGGTTTTTGGCTCTAATCCTTAGCAGGTCGTGCCTCGCTCATGGAAGGAGTTCTGGTCCCCTCCTAATGTACCTTAAAATGAGGGCTTTATGAACCCAAGACAATGAAAGTCCATTATGGATTTTAATTAAGGTCAAAGTTTATTTAGTTGTCCAATTATTTTAATATTTTGGGTTTTCACTTTTTTTGGATATGTTTGCATACAAGAGCCTATCATTTTTTATATTTTCGTTTAAGTCCTAGGTGCTCAAAATCAGATGGAGATAGCGAAAAAAAGCTGTGCAAGTTGATTTGATGATGGAAATCTCATCATTAAATCTAATGATGCATGTTGAGTTAGAGGATTTACAATGCTTCCTAGCTCTCTCCATGTGATATGCAAAATAGAATTTTTAAACCTATCTACATGGCGGTGTGCAATCGACAAAATCTCCCTAAACAGAAGTTGTTATTAATTGTGAAGAACCACGTGTTAATTATTTAGAGACAATCCCTAGAGTACGATCTTGGAGACATCTCGGTGCCCGCCACAACAGGTCCTGCTTGTGCTATATGATGTCCCTCACGGCACGTGGGTTGGAAACCAAATAGCCAACATTTATTAATTTGACATGATACAAAAGTAAGAGACTATAGGCACATGCATTCTTGTTAGGGTTTGGACCTTGTTACCGAGGCAAGCAACCTACAAGCTAAGGGCTCATGCACACAAAACACAATAAAATTAAGGCGGAAAACTCAAAACAATGGGAAACAAAATAAGAGAAGGCGATAAAACACATAAAACTACAACGAGGCCCCCAAGTGAACATACACCCGGGCACTGGACCTTCTTGTGGAGAGTAGAGTCCAAGTCCTAATTATTACAAATTAGTAAGTGTCTCTCTCACACCAATAAATACATAAATAGAGCTAAGCTATCTCTATGCTAAATTTCCTCTCTTTGCTTCCTTTGTAGCTTCTCTAGCTGGTCAAGAGGTGAAGACCAGCCTCCACCAAACTGGGTTGCATCGGCCTCCTAAAAAGATGTCCTTGTGTGGCGGGCCCTTGCAACAAAGTGATAAAGAAATGTATATTAGCACAGATAATGATATGAAATCAAAATAAGCTAAACCAATAATATTTGAATGGCCATGTGCAAAATAAATCAATTACTATTTACATCAATAAATCAATGAATAAATAATTATGGTTGTATAAGATAAATGACAAAATTAGGCTATGCCCATTGCTCCTGGCAACGGTATCGTTTGATGAGAGAGATTTACAGAGTGTATTGACCACTCCATAAACCTCACTCGATAAACAAACAACCCACGAATATAAATCAAGCAATTGATATCAAAAAGTGAGTTAAAATTTATTATTCTATACAACTAGATGTATAACAAGTATGTACATAGAGGTGGAACCACAGAGAGCAAAAAAGTAGCCTATAGTTATTTTCAGCCAATGAGCACTATTTACATGCATGTCATTAATCATGTATATACATACATACATATATATATATATTTGATGGTTTTAATTTTTAAGTTTTTTTGTTTTTATATTTTTTTTTAATTTTTATATTTGATATATAGATATATTTTTCTTTAGAATAACCAATATAAATTATAATAGATTATATATGTAATAAAGGATAATATAGGTATAAATATAACTAAAAGTATCAAAAAATTGCAGAAATAAATATTTTGGGGGTTTAAACATTTTTTACTATTTTTGTGATTTCTTAGTGAATTTTGCAAATTTTTTATATTTTTAAAGTCAAAAATACCCTAAAATAGGGATTTTATAAATGGTTAGAATTGAAATGGAAATTAGAAATAGAAAATGAGTCCAAAATTCTCCAAATCAATTTTAATATACATCTAATAATATAAAGAAAATTATAAAATAGAAAATACTATTTTTAGAGTTTTTAGGAATTTTGTAGATTTGTATAAGTGTTTTTGGGTTTTTCAATTTTTAAGCATTTTGTTTTTCTATTTTTAGTCTAAAGGCTAAAAATACATAAATAAGCAACATATAGTTTTTTGGCATTTTTCAGAGATGTTTTGGTATTTTGTTGGTATTTTATACCCTAGACAAGGATTGTTTGTGCTCTAAATGATTTTTAATAAATATCAAAAAGATCCAAAATTGTGAATAAAAATCATGGCATGAAACTTCAAGAAATTAGGAGCTTATAATTTTTGCAAGATTTTTAGAGCATAATAGATATATTAAATAAATCTATCAAGCACACAAAAATACAATTGCTGGCAGGGGCATACATATAAATAAAATAAACTCTAGGGGCCTCTGTGTAATTTTTCTAAAATTAGACAACATACATAAAAAATTATTAGACCAAAGACAAATACAAAAACTAATAGGCGTGTGCTTGCAAAATAGCGACCTCACGTAGGACGATACGTAAGGTGTCCTGGCATGGACCTAAATGTAATATATATAAAATACAAGGGTCCACATGCACATTCACCTATTTTATTTACATCGAATGTATTATTAATAGGACTAATTAATAAATACCAAAAAGTAGGGGCTAGATTTTGCAATTTACCCCATTAATGCGTGGATCCAACGGTCGATGGAGTTTCACTTATACACGTGGCTGCATCTTCGCGGCTGATGATGCTTTGACCTTAGACAATCAGCATTAGATCCCCTCGTGGGAGATCGACGGATGTGGGTGGCAGCATCCAACGGCATTTGGAGGGTCTGAAGATAGGCTCGATCCAATAGCTGCGAGGCATGAAGGATGAACGCCAGAGGAACAAGTCCCTGATGAACTTCGATCGGCCAGTTCTTCGAGTTCTCTCATCCCTAGGAGCTCGGATGGTGGGTAAAATGCTCATGGGGTTCTTCCGCGTCGACCATGGGCTTCATAATTGGCAGGGGGCTGGCGAGAGGTTCCGATGATGGAGCTCGACCTAGAGGAGCTTCCTACAACTGGATGAGGCTCGATGAACCTCGTTTCTGGTTCTTTCCTACAGGGGTCAGCCGCGAAACAAGATGGCGAAGCTCTGGCGAGTGACAGGTGGGAGGATGAGCGAGGGGTGAGCAGTATGGCGGATCTCTGACGACGTGGAGGAGTGGAGATCTGAAAGACCATATCATAGGTTGATCTAGGAAAGTGAAGTATGTGGGATGATCAGAAGGTGTTAGGAAGAGAAGGGGAGTGGCTAGCGAGTCGGTCAACGAGCAGAAGCACAGTGGAAAAGTTCACCCAAGCGAGGCTCCAACGAACTACAAATCAGGTAGTTTACACTAAATGGGTACACTAATGATTAAACTAATTGCATAATGAAAATGCATGAATTAAAACCTATCTAAAATGGGAATGTGTGAATCTCGTACCTGACAGCGAAGACAAGGAGCAAAGGTGGCTGGAGCGCTGCCTTGGGTGCACCTCCGTCCTCCTAGAGCTGATCCAGACTGCCGGGAAGTTCATCCTGGCACGAGGGTACTCCCTAGATGAATATGCGAGGCTATAAGACTCGGATTAGTGACCAAAGAAAAAAGGAGGTCGAAGGTTCTTATTTATAAACATGTATAGGCACCCTTATTGATGTTTGGATTGGAAAGAATCAAGGCTATGCCTAGGCGATTTGTAGGCTCGACTTGATTCATGGAATATCAATGACAATTTCTTGTAAAGGAATCGAGGGCTTTTGATCGATGGATCGAGCGAGAAGAAGGCATGAAAAGTGGGGATTCGATAGTTCTGACGAGCAACGAAGCTTGGGAGGCAATTGACCAGAGGTCAATGAAGGAAGGAACGCTACTGGTCCACATCGACTGTTAGAAGACAAACAACCTGATTTATTATAAAAAAATAATTAAAAATATTAATTGATTTTATTAATTTTTAGTATAAAAATGAAAATGTTTATTATTTTATGCAGTTTTTCATTATGATTTTTATGTTTTTGTGGTTATTTATTAGTAGTTAATTTTTAGGGGTATATTTATATGTATATTCATATGTATTTTTGGCTATTTTATTTTTATTTTGTATATTTTATTTTATTATTTTATGTTATTATTTTGTATATTTATAACTTATTTTTAGGTATATAAATATATTTTTATTGTATTTTTATGATATAATATACACACTTAATAAAATATGGATATAGATTATGTATGTATAAATGCAGGTATTTCATCAATATATTTGATTAATATTTTATTTTGATGTATTTTCTTGGGTTTTATTTTAGCTTTATATTTTTAATAGAATATAAATAATATTTACAAGAGTATAAAAATATAAGAGGGTAAAAGAATAAAAGAATAGGTTCCCCTTTTATTTATTTACAAGTATTAGCATAGGTATTTTTCCTATGTTTTTATATAGACTTGTTTTTTATGTCTTCTATTTGGTTTTAATATGGTTTTAATATGTACATAAGTTATAAATAATAATTTTAAAATTATAAAAATATAAAATTGTAAAAATAATAAAGAATAAATGAAATGAATATTTTATTCGGGTATACTATACAATGAGGGTTCAAAACCTAACTTTCACATCTTAACTCCAAAAAATATGAAACCATTCATTAAATATCTTATTAAAAGTTAAATACAATTAGAGGTGATTTTGATACATTTTGAGTTTTTATTTCGAAGATATGGGTCTGTGAAGTTGAGATTATGGTTTTTTATTTTGTGTATAAAAAGTATAATGTATATTATTTTTGTACAAACTCAATTTTGTATTTTTATTTATATTATTATCTATAACTTTCATGTGCAAAGTTTCTTTATTTGATGAATAAATAATAAAGAATAAAATGGTGTCAAAAATGAATTATTGATGGATAAATAAATGAGATTTTTATTGTATTCTTGGCCCTTATATCCCCCTACTGTATTCCTTTTCGACCAACTCAATTCTTGACTTGGTCTCGGGGTTTAGGGTCATAAAATACCTTTTATATTTTATTCTTTTTCTTTTATTTTCTTTATTCTATGATTTTGGCATTAAAAAACATTATTGCTTACACAATAAATGCAATAAATAATGAATGTTATTTTGTGTAAAGTAATGCTATTTACATGCATTAGCTAGGGTTTTTAAGGCCAAAATGATAGAATAAAGGTGATGAAATGGAGATTCATCAGTATGCATCTCACCTTAAGATATTTCTGAAATGCAGGTGCCATGTCCACATATCTGTCAAAGGGGATGGTCACTTGGATATTTTCACCACATATTCTGGTCATCTCATCATCATTTTTTTGAGTTTTTTTGGTTTTCTTCTTTCCCTTTTTAAGAGCATTAGGGAAAGGGATTATTTTATCTAGCTTGGATTCAGACAAAACAGCATCATGATCAATATTCAACCGAGAAATTGAGTTCTATAAATGACACGAAATATGACTATGTACATTGGAATAAAAAGTGCTAAATGGGAAATGCGGGGATCCTACTGTGAGTCTTCTAAAGATATGTGCTCCCCCTCTCACTCATGTCATTCTTGTTGATGCTTCTCTCCTTATTTTTGTAATTTTTTTGGAAATTTTTGGGGATTCACATCCCTCTTATGATGATGAAGGTGTTGATGGTGTTTCTCCTCTACTTCTGAGTTCTCCTTAGTTAGAAACTCATCGATGTCATCCTTCTATTCTTGTGCCCGATCAAGTGCGATCACGATCCATTCGCTCCTGAGGGACATATGTTTCACATTATCTTATGAAAAGATCTCATGTTTATATCTAGAGTGTTTTAATAATATACCTGAATATATGGTTGCTTCTAACTCTGGTTCAGGCTGTTAGGATTAGCCTGAAATTGGGATTTTGGTGCCATATGTTCATCTTGAGCTCGTGAGACACAGTTGAGATATATCCTCATATCATGGCAATCATTTTTTATTTGTTGGACTACATCATTAAGGGACTATATGGCCAAGGTGAGGGCCCCATATCACTAGAGAGTGGGGTCTGTTGTTGCTGCTAGCGATAGCTAGAGGATGGTTGGTATTACTATCGGTACTGGCCTTGTTGACCATACCGATGTTGTTGTTGCTAGTGGGACTGAGAGGTATAAGGTGGTGGGGGGCCCTGATAGTTGGTCTGGTAGGTATGTTGCTGTTGTTGAGGCTAGTAGCCTTGTCTTAGTCTGGATTGTGCAAGACATGGTGTGGGAATGGAGCTGGTGTCATGGTAAGCTAGAGGGGGTTAGTGTGGCCTACTTCTCCATATCCCCAACTGTGTGTCGATGGGGTCGTGAATGTACCATAACCCATTAACCTCCAACGGTTACAGAGGCTCCTTGTAAACTATGTCAACATGTGGGGTGCATTATAATCCTGCTGAGTGTACTATTGATCCTCTACCCAGCCACTCTGAGGCCTCTGTACCTATTCATGTACGAGGTGAACTCAATGTACAGGTGCAAGTGGTGTAGAAGGGGCATGGAGCCTCATCTTAGCTACCTTCTCAGCTAATTCATCCACTTGCTTCGGTAATCGAGAATGGCCTTCAAGGTTGGTGACCTTCTTATTGATCTGCTCTACCATGGTAATCTTATCGACCATTATCCCCATACAAGGGATGAGGTCATCTGTCAGATTGGTTATAGTCTTCATAGGCATCTCTATAGATATGAGAAAGGGAGATGCCTCAGAGGCCATTGTTGCTTGAGATTTGCATGTTTTTGCAATCTGCTCTAGGATCTTCCATGCAGCTTCTTCATTTTTTCTCAGATAGCTTCCTCCACAAGCTGCCCTCACTAACCCCTACATCTCTAGGGTCAAAATAGAATAAGGTCTGAACTAAGATCGTTGTCGCAATGGGCATGTGAATTTCTACAATAAATCATTAAATCTCTCCTAGGTCTCACATAATGGCTCATGGGGAGCTTGGGAGAATCTAGTGATCTTGGATCTCACCTGGTTTGTTCTATTGAGTGGGGGGAACTTCTTCAAATATAAGTCCTTGAATTGCAACCATGTAGTACATCTAACCCTGAGATTCTTAAACCAATGGACAACCTTATATCCTAGCCTTCAGTTCTATGTAATCTTGACCAATTATATGATGGCTAAGGTTGTCACAAACTAACTCAAAGTCTTGTAGGAATGCATATGATTCCTTAGTATCATTCCCATTGGACTTCAGCAGCAGCCCTATGAAATGGGGCTTCAACTCAAATGCCTCAGCTGGAATAATCGATACGAGCCAGTTATTGTTATCATTAAGTGATGGGTTGTAAGCATCCATAATAAGTTTATCTAATCTACCCACTTCAATCACAAGTCCCATATGATCCCTTAGATCTACATTCTGTTGTTCTGCTCTAGCTAGATGGGCAAAGATTTATCGCAATGGTCATCTCATTAGTCCTCACCATCACCAGGTTGCTTCTTAGGAGGCATCTCCTCACAATTCTCTTCACCTTCATCAAAAAAGGGATTGGAAGATTGTTGTAAAGAATTCAGGAAAAAATCACTGAGGTGAAAGTCTTCCTTGGTGATAAATAGGGATTGGTCCCATGACCAAACACTTGATTAGGATTATTGAAGTTGAACTCAAGATAAGAGTGATATTGATCCTAAGAAGGTCCACGATGAGATGTATCCTGGATCTCATGAGACGATAAATTTGGAGTGTTCATTAAAATGTTCGCTAAGTCCGAACAAATATCACTCAAATTCTCCATCACGATGACAAGCGGGTTGAGATCACAAGAATTTAATCAAAGAGAGATAGTGACAGACCACATTCTACTCTTCTTGATTAGTGGAAATTACATTGTAGTTAGGCAAAAATCAATTTATCAAAAACCACATAATAATGTCCAATCAATTTAATATGGCAAACTATTTATTTTACTTGGGTAAGTCCCAAGGTCAAACTCAGGCAGGTAATATGAGGGTCTAAAGTTATTTACACAACTCAGAATTTAAGGCTTTCAAGGAGATAAATTTGTATGGTTTTTTTTATTTTTCCAAATTTTTATGGGTTAAAAAATGTAATTACAACAACACTTGGTTCATGATTTTTACAATTATTTTATGCAAAAAATTAATGTTATGCAGTATATGAGAATAAAATAAACAAACACATTTTTATGAATTTTTAAATGATAGAAAATGATGTAAAGATCAATACAGAAGTAAGCATGCCAAGAAAGTAATCAATAAGCCCTCCCCTTATTTAATTTCAGAGAATAAATGTTCAATAAATGTCAAGTTAATTCCCAAAATAAGTCCCCAATTTTTTTCAATTACTACGAGCAATAGAGATCAATATCAGAGAATAAATATGTTCAATGCTTAAACTCCTTAATTTATTAATATCCAAAATGTATCTCAAAATGAATGATTCAGTGTTTTATATGATAAAGAATTAAATAAGCCTCAAAATGACAACAAGACCATCAAAATCGGTCAACAGATGCTCAAGATTGTAAATATGTAAAATCTAGGGACCTAAATGTAATAAAAATAAATAAGTGTCGTAAAAAAGACCTTCAAAGGGTTTTTTTGCAATTTGTAGATGTCTGTAAGGTGTCCATGTAATTTACCCATACGTGGGGGCTTTTTTGTGTTTTCCATGAAACAAAAGGGGTGCTCTTGAAATTTGGCCCAGCTGTATAATTGGCCCACATGATGATGCTAGTCTCAGCGACGGCTTAGGACCCTGGACTCCACGAGTCATGCGGTTGCTTCAGATGGTTTAAGGTTGTGGTTTGTATCCAGAAGTTTGGGGATGATCTGGGGTGTACTTTCCCCTTTTATCTAACGGTGTCGTGTTGGAAAAGGATCACAGAATGGAACATATATCTGTTCTAATCCTCTGGCTATAGACAAAAGTACATAGGAACCCTCAATTATGATCGAGTGGTACCTGTAGCATGGTGTTCTCCCCCCTCCTTTGGGTCAAGTACCTGTGTCCTCTACTCCTCGAGCCACTCATCTCGTTGATGATTGCTTGATGAAGTCCTTCAGACATGATTAGAGGTGGCCTGATTCCCTATTGATGGCTGACGCACAGCTAAGGGATATTTATGGCAGTCTTTCAGCTTCGGATGTGTCCATATAGGTTAAGGTAGGCTCAAGCTTGTACAGTTCAGCCTAGGCATGAAGCACATAAGGAATTGGAAGATGGATGGGTTCCTTGGTTGGTGGTGGAAGATGAGTAAGATCGGTGACATGTTGTGAAAGGTAAAAGAAGAATGTGGAGGGGATCGGAGATGAGGGCATGTCGCTCGTCAGAGGTTGCTATTGGGTACTTGTGTGAAATATATAGATAGGTAGCAGAAAAGGTAGATGGGAAAGTGAGAAAATAAAGGAATCGAAGAAGAAGACGAGGGCTAGGAGATAGATGAATGGAAAATACATGAGAGTTAGCCTGATGGGAGGAGTCACATAAGCACTCCAGTCATCCTTGCAAAAGGGCCAACGATAAAGTCCTCAAAACTCTACTAAACTGAAGGTTCTCAACAGCAGCAAGGCATCCTAGGAATGCCTTGGATCTCGTCGGCACCGAGGTCTTCACCATGAAGGGGGGTCCATTGTCACCAGATCCAACCCTCGAGCTATCTTGTGATCTCTCTCTCTCTCTCTCTCTTGCTCAATGTTAAGAGACGACAACAGATATGGCGGATGCTCTCGATCAATGTATGAAGATTGGCTTATAAAGGGGTTGTTCTATAGAAGGAGTCATGGATTTTGTTTATTGTATGTGGGATTAGGATGATGGGAGTCTGGTGATTGAGATAGAGGGTGGTTGTTGCAGAGTCGGAGGGATTTGGGTCTCTACAGTGATGGGGATAGAACTGGTTGGGAGTCCATTGGTTTCCAGGTGATGGTTGGTTAGGTGATGGTTTAAGATTATGTTCCATGTCACCAAAGATTGAGGGGTAGAGGTGTAGAGATAAGGGAGAGGAGTGGATAGAGAGAGATAAGGAGAATGATGGTCGTTGGGAGGAGATAAGGCAGTGCGCTGGTGGAAAGGAGGAGACCGGAGGTAGGGGAAGAACAACTGTTGAATCGATGCTCGATCCAACGGTTGGGGAGGTGAACACATGCCTGGCACTTGAGGGAACTTGATGAGTAAGGGATAGTCTGGGGGAATGCATGGTGCTAAGAGACAAAAGGGACACTCAATGGGCATGAGGTGGTTTAACCCTAAGGGTGAAGTGGCTCAGTCTGGTGGCACCACGTGGATGCTGACTTTGATCAATACATAAAAACAAAAGAAAGCTAAATATAAAATAGTAAAAGACCTCAATTGCATCACTGATCAAATTGAAAAATGTAGCCCTAAATGCATTCTACAATGTTCATGAATGACTCAAATGTAGATGAACTCAACTGTGCTAGATATGAATTTTTGATGGTATTTTATGTATATAAAATATCATTTTTTTAGTTTTGTACTTTTTATTAGATTTATATAGATGAATAAATTTATGTAAAAATCAAACATGATGTAAAATAATAGCATGAACACAAATGCAATCTTTTTGGATTTTTTCTAAGTTGAGAAAAGGTCAGAATAAATGGATGATGTGAATTATATACAGGTGAATTAGGCCAATGCGCTTAAGTCGGAATTTGTATTTTCTTCGCTTTTCTGGTTTTTTTATTCTTAATTATATGTAATTAATTATAATATGAGATGAAATAAAGAAATAAAAAGGAAATAAATAAAAAAAGTCAAATATGTAACAAGTCAAAGTTCACTAAATATGTACAGTGAGGTCCTGAAATCCAATTTTCACAAATGAACTCTGATTCTTTTGAATTTAGTATTGATTTGTATATAATTGAATGTAAATTAATTCAAAAGTGAGTAGAGTGAAGTTGAATCATCGTATGTGAGAGATATAAGCATTTACAGCTTTTTGTCTTGGAATTACAGCTTGGGTTTATTTCTCATATATACAAGTTACTATTTTCTGGGATTTTTCATTGATTAATATTAGTGATATGTACACAATAGAGTTAGATTTATTTCATTTTGAATTAAGATGAATTGACTAAAAATGGGTGAAATTAGGTGATTATTTACAAATGAATATGAATGCATAATGAAATGCTAACTTATACAAATTATTTACAAGTGCATGAATATTAAATATGAGATAAAAACATATGAATGTACCTAATTACTCGGGATGAAGCTTTATTTGCAGCTAATTAGTGTGATGAATCACTGATTCATCAGATGGTGAATGCACTAAAGTGCAGTCTTTAAAACACACATAAATCAAACGCAATACAAACCCCCAAGTTCACCAACTGAACACAATGAAGGCTATAAAGGTCTGTCCAATTATCTTTTCATTTTTATTGTTATGGATAATACAATCTTATAGTTCGTTACACACAGATTTGTCTCCCTGATGCCCAGATGTGGTTTTACTACACCTCAACCAAAGGGATGATTTACCTGGGCTACCTGGCTATATCACACCCTTAAAGGAAGTAGTAAACTAACACACCCAAAACATCAATCATGGTCAGAGGCGAGCACTTGTAGCTTCCACATCCACAAAAGGCAGATCTAAAGACTTAGGGTGCAAGTACAAGTTTTTGGGCTCTAACCTTAGGAGCTACATCCTCACCCACTCATAGTCTGGATGTAGGTACCTACGTACAAGGACATGGTTAGTCTCCAACAATGCAATGTCAATTTAATTTCAATTTATTTTGATCGGCCTTGTTAGCAGTCCCAATTTATATTAGGTTATCACTGAAGTCTTTAATGAATACAAGACATACATGTATAGCATTCAATCCCAATTCCTTTTAATCTTAAAATAGGAAATCAGATAAAGGAATCGAGAAAAACCAATTCACGTGAAAACAATGATGGAGTGCTCAGTTAGAAGATTTACAACGATTTCCATCTCTCTCCATGTGGGTTGTAAAACATACACTATTGGAAACTACAGTATTTACATCAGCCAAAAAGCCGTCGTAGGTAAGACCCATCCGCTGCGATCATTGTGACGCTAAGTTTAGTGTCGTAAATACTATTCATGCTGGTTAAGGCTAACCACCGTAATGGTTCGACATCACGAACAAAAAGCCACTGTAAAATCTATTTGATATTTATGGCAGCTTTGTGGCCATCATAAACAGTTTATATATTAACGACGACTACATTAGCTTCTATATATATTTGAGTTTTATATGTGGCAGCCTCTCCAATCGCCATAGGTGGAGTGACTGTATAAAAAAAGCATCTACTGGCAACTGTTGATCTCCACTTTGGTCACCAAATTCACATGTCAAATGCAATATATATGGGGCTAAAATACTCGTGCAACACTCAAGAGTTCCATGGCTCACACCACAATTTCAATATAAATTGCATAATCAAAACATCAAATTATGCCATATATGCATACATTGAAGATAAAATATATGTTACATACAACATGTAGATGAATATATTCTTATCTACTAGCTAGGATAATGCAATAAACATCATAAATCCTAAGCATAAGTAGCGGGCGGATCATCATCGTGGTCTCGACGTGGAAGGGATTGGAGTCGAACTACATGTGCTCCTCCCATACAACTCAGCAGTCAGCCTATACTCCTCATGCATCATCTATGCATTCTGCTGCATAGTCTGGGTATTTAGTTGCATGGTTTCTCGCAGCTGGTCTTCCTTCTCATGTGACCTTTTGAAGTCACATCGTACCTTTACCATAATCTGCTTCAACTGATCGAACTCTTGCTGCAATGGACCATCGCCTCCTCCAAAGATGCTTGATTTGGTGGCAGCTGCATCACCTAATAAGACCGTCCAAATTTTTGTGATGATGGAGGGAAGACATGGCGAAATGCCTCCTCGCTCAAATTATCTGCGATCCAAGGAGACTTGCACCATAGTTGGTTGGTTTTTTATGAACTCCATCATTCATCCCTAAATTTGTTACCAAATTGACTATATATAAAAAATATATTTTTAGAGTTATAACAACCAAATAAATCAATAACTTTCATGGGCTTCCGTGTAGCTCTCATGAATGAAGTATGGGTTGCCCTCCATATATGTGGTATGATGAGTCATCTCAAAGAGCCTAACATGACCCAGCTCATCCCATGTCACAACCTATACAATTATTATATGATTATTATATTCTTATCAATTCATTCTTGTTATGATCAGTATGTTAGAATTAAATGACTTACATGCTTATGTTTCAGGTTGTCCAGACTAGTCCTTCCCAATATATATTTGAAATCTATTCATATGACGCAACTAATAAAATCACACCTAGCATAAAGTACTATTAGTGAGAAAGAAATGAGTTTATTTGAGCTAATCAGAGCAAATAAGGTGTGTTTTATGTGAACACATGTAGCCTAACTTAATCGAGCACAACCAAAAAACCTATGAAATCTCTAATAGACACATGCCTTCCTAATGATCAAGCCACCCAGGTCGAGCCCCACCCTTAACACAAAGTATGAAACAGGTCTCGACACACAAACAAAATAATGTCCAAGCCCACATACAATCATAAGTCTTCGAGCAAAACCATTGTAAAGAATGACCTACTTTATTACAAATAGATTACAAGAATTAATGAAAATTGGAATGAAAACTATCTCTAAAAAAGAATTCAATCTCCTTGGTTCTTCGGTAGTTGGCTCGCTCCATGTTTTGTCGACCTTCGATGTACTCAAAGTCCACCAAGACATTGCACAAAAGGAGATATTATATCAATGAGACCATAAATTTATTCATGAATAAATAAAAATAATGAAGGAAAATAAACATGAAAACAAGAGGAAATAATCATAAGAAGTCTTTGGGGGTCAGACTACTCCAGGGATTGGAAAATCTAACACTAGGTTTTCCAAAAAGAACCTAAGTTGTTTGCTTCCCTATCAACGATGCCATTTGACGATCCGCAAAATGCCCTAATTAATATGTCAGCAATGTTGTAGTCGAGCAACTAGGAATATATGAAAATACACTTAAGCAGAGAATATGCAATTCAGTTTCAAGTGATGTACTTATTTTACTTGGGGTAACCCCAAGGTCAAACACAAGAAAGCAAAGAACAACTAGGGAGTCAATTTAGTCAACTTAGTGATTAGATTTCCAAGGGAGATTTTTTTGATATTTTATATGCAATATAGAATGCAAGTGCAAAAATGATAATGAAGTAGATTCCTTAATAAAATCAAGCCCCTTAGTGATGAATACCCATTCATTCACCTTTATTCCTTTAATTTATCTTTAAATCCCTAGATAAATACACGTAGATATATCTAACTTGTACAAATTAACATACTGACTCTTGTCTATAAATAGTAAACAAAAATCTATATTTAAATATAAATAAATTAGTAAAGAAAAGAAAAGAAATAACAAAAATATTGTAAATGCTGACTGACCCTAAACTCGAAACTAAATCAATATTGACTTGGTTGATAAGGAATAAAGTAAGGGAATATAAAGGCAAATAAATACAGACAAAATAACATAGATACCTAGAAACCCTACGTGTCTACTACACTACATATACAACCAAACTCACACTAATTTATACACACTCTTACACACCTCAAATAAAGATATTTTCAACACAAAATACGTATATAAAAATACATGGAAAAATACAAAAATAATTTTAGAGAAAAATAATGCACGTTTGACTGGGACACACATATGAAAAAGCCGCAAATAGAACTTCACATATCCATATCTTCTCCACATGGGGAAAATTGACCAAACTCACCTTTATTGTACTCTAAATTAAATTATATATTTAATAAGGGTGGTTCATTTAAATTAGAGTTAAGATAGAAAAGTTGGCTTTTTGGATCCCATTGTACTCTATACACTTGTACATTTTATTCATTTAATCCATTATTTACATTTTTATCCTTTTTTATATTTTTTAAAATACTTGTGAATTTTATGTGAATCTTATTAAAAACATAAACATAAACTAAAACTATTAAAAAAGTAATTAAAATAAATAATGTTGTAAACTATATAGGTATATTATACGTATAATATACTTGCTTATATTTATTAAGTATATAAATAAACTCAGGAAAATGAAATAAAAATATGAATTTATGTTGTCACATATATTATAAATATATAAATTATGTATATATGATAATAAAATTTAAAATACAAAATAAAAATAAGTAATACATAGGTATAAATACCAAAATCACCTAAAATAATACATAAAATAATAAATAGCTTTCATGTTTTAAGTTTTATTTAATAAAATCATTTGCTATTTTATTTTCCTTTTCTTTCTATTTTTATTTTTTTATCTTCTTGCACTTGACGTGGACCAATGAGGAGGCAGCATTGGTTGACCTGGGTCAAATAGCACACCCCTCTTTGGATGGTCCACGTTGTGTTTTTTCTCCTCTTTTTGCCAAATTTTGAGGCTTGAATCAAGCCTGATTGTTGTTCAAATCTTTCATGAAATTTCTGTGCAGATGCATCAAACTTCAATCGAATCAAAGAGAGACCCAAATCAACCTTTGATTCACGTGAAAACCCTAATAAAAGACCCTCACTTGAGCAAACTTGTATATAATACCTCCTCCACCCATTATTTTTTATTTTAATCCATTTTGTCTCATCCATAACCCTAAATCCTTCCCTGGAGTGAAACCCCTAGTGATAGGAGGTGGTTTCCCATTGATTCAAGGCATGGAGAAGGCAGAGGAAGCATGATTCAGTATCACTAGAGTATCTCTAGTGGTTCTTTCGTCCCGGCCATATCAAACAGATGAGATAATTTTTCTCTTGTTCTTTTCAATTCCTAGGAGTAATAGTAGCCTAGGTTTGCATTTCATTACATTTATTTAGGCCTATTTTAGCCTAAATGTCAAAATCGTAGTTTGTTGGAGCTCTAGGTTCTGGCCTCTATTCCACCAATTTCCGACTATTGACCGACCATATAATCATCCCCTCATCATCACCCTTCCATCCTCTCTTATACTGATCCAGTATCCGCCCCATATCTTACACAGATTAGGGAGATCCGTGCTTGTTCTTCGTCCATCGCTGGAGCACATTCGCCTTTCCATTCGAGACGCTTTTTTGCTCATCTGTGGGTCGAGGAGCTTCACCCTTGAGGCTTGAAGCTTATGGTGTAGGATAGCATGCGAAAGGACCTAATCTGATGGTTGAATCATTTGGACCTGTAACTCCAGGTGCTCGGGCATTATCCGACCTCCCAGACCTCCACCAATTAGTTCTGGACATTTTTGAACCGTCCACAAGCTACATAACCACTCAAGGATCATCTCGAGCATCTCAACAGTGAAGGAAGGCATCAGCATTGCTCTGGAGTCTCGATTGAAGTTCTAAGCTCAACCATTCTTCAGTTGTTCTTCCTGATCAACTGGGAACTGTGAGTTCAACCCTTGACCTCCAAGTGCACAACAACCGTCTGATCACACGCCAGGGAAACGTAAGATCATAGGGAGGGATCTAATCTCCGCCCACCATCATCTATGTAGCATCTACTGCTGAGGGGGCACCACGTGGAAAAGTAAAGTAATCCCCTCCAACCACCAGCGTACGGGTAGGGTATTTTGCAGTCGAACCCTCTCCACATTTTTATATTTCATATTTAATCTGTAAACTTCCATTTGCCGTTGTAAAAATTTTGTAATATTTACACTGACGACCTCAAGCTTCCTGTTATTTACACTTTAATCCAAATCTACATCACCTAGCGTGCCTGTACACGTGAGGGGATGGGTATTTTGTGTGGACCCCCTTTGAGTATTGTGTTATTATTTAGTAGATTTGCATGCTTGATCCTATTATTCTATTTATTTACATTTATACACTTATTAGTTGTGTATTGTATTTTTATGAGTGACAATTTCATAGATGCCCATGAACTTTGCCAAAGTGTTATTAAATGCTCTGAAACTTCTCAAATATTATAACTAGATCCATGTATTGCTAATTTTTTTTGTAAGTGTATTTCAATTATTAAAAATATCACCTTACATCTAAAAATTAAAAGAAATCATCTTATATACCAAAAACCAAATTTTATCACATATTTTCACAAGGTAATTCAATTATTTTCCTATTTATAAAAATTCAAAAACATTGCATTTTCTACTATTTAACATTTTAAAATTCATAAAAAAATACAAAATATTTTGAAAAAATCTAAAAAATTCATGTATGTCTACTTAGATATATTTTGTCTTTTGTTCAAATATTTTTGCAAAATATTGATTACAACTCCTAAAAATCACAAAGCATAGAAAACCCTATAAAAATTATAAAATTCATAGACAAATCACAAAAAGAAGTGTTTAGTTTCTGAATTTTCTTTATATTATCTAAGAAATTTAATTAGGCTCAATGCGAGTTGATAGATATTTATTAAGCCCATTTCATATTTCTAGATTTTTATTTTATTTATAATGTGTATGTCTTCATTTAAAAGCCATAAAAATTCCCAAAAATCACCAAAAATAGATAAATTTTTATAAAAGCCAAAACTATTTAGTTTTTGAAGTTTTTAATTTATTTACTATGTTTTAAGAATCCAAAAACACATCGTTTTATTCCTTTTCTATGTTGTATATTTACTACCTATATTAACTTACATTTAAATCAAAATTAAAATTTGAAAAAGTAAAAAGTAAAAAATATATAATTTTAAAACCCACAAGAACATTTAAAAAATTAAAATACAAAAATTCCCTAAGTAGTCTATTCATTTTCTTACTCTACCTCGTGTGCTTATTTGTGGTTCGACCCTACTGCTTGTCTACTATACTCATTTCTGTAGGGTATAATAAATTTTAGCTCACTCTTTCATATTGATCAATCATCTTTGTGGGTTAGATGTTGATTGATACGTATTGGTCGGGTATTGAGTGCCATGAGAGCAGTCGACATAGCGATTTTCGGATCCAATTTATCGGACATTGCATGCCCTCCAAGACCAGATGTTAGATAACTCGAACATTTGCATTCATCAAATGGTGTTGTTGTCGAGAGGATCACACTTCAACAAGGGCGAACGTGTGGTATGGCAAGTTTTTAAAGAGATGACTGAAGGATCGACTGTCCTATCTTCATCTAGATCCTTCCAGAAGAACCCAAAGATCCTTCCCAATCAAGTGCATATGGATGCATACTATGAAATAGAAAGATGAGAGTTCCAACCTCATCACCATCGGGAACCATCTTTTTAAGGTCTACATCATTGAAAAGCGATAACAAGATCTTGAAAAATTGAATGTGATCGAACATATGACCAAGCAGTCGGACAAGCTCAACCAGATCTTAAGACGACTGGAGCTTCTGGTAAACACCATCAACAAATTCAACTTTGTGGTAGCACAAGCTGTGACTTCTGCTGGCCTGAAGGAACCAAAAACACAGCAATCGGTATTGCCAAGTCAAGGGCAACCCCAATCTGTTCAACACGTATACTACATGCAAATACCTGACTAGGGATCTCCATCTCCAGAGCATATGCAGATGGTTGTGTATCACTCCAAGGCCCCAACTCTTATCGAACCCTTCTATCCACCTCCACCTCAGATCCAAGTGGTGAATGTTGCATGGGCCAACGATTAGAATCTAATCCATTCTGGTGGACAAAACCAGGATCAAAACATGGCAATCCGGCTATATCACCCACCACAGGGTGGAAGCAGCTTCCAACAAAACTAGAACCATCAGTCTCCATAACACACCCAACCATGGAGCTAGAATAGAATCAACATCATGGGTACAGAAAAAATATCACCATCAGCCGATGCTGAAAATGAATTTTTTAAAAGGTTTTAATTGTTTTAATGGAAATTTATTCACAAGGTTTGGTCGCTGCAACCTAAAGAAAGCCTCAACAAAAATATTGATTTTTATTCAATTCTCAAGCCATCAAAATAGATGAATGTAAGCAAGAGAGAGAGAGAGATTGCTATTTATTTACATGTACAACGTACAAGATCAAACTACGGTAGGCTACAAATACCGTGTGTTCTTAGAAAAATCAATGGGATAAAAAAAGGACTTTTTATTATACAATTCTTTATTCTTATGGGATTTTTGTCTTTTTAATTTTTTTGGTTTTTTTTAAATTTTGTTATTTTTAAGATTTTCTAATATTGTTTTATATTTTAATGATTTTTAATTTTTGCAAATGTTTTGTATTTTAATTTTAAAACAAAACAAATAAAGAATAAAAATAAATGAAAGGAACAAGCTCATTTTTAAATTTTTTTAAAATAAGGTAAAAATATACATAAAAATCAAATAAAAATATTTTTGTGTTTTTATTGATTTTTTACTAATTTTGTGAATTTTTTAGTACTTTGAGATTTTTTAGGGTTTTCAAGATGATTTAAAACAAGCAAATAAGAAAATAGAAAATAGAATCGATATTTTTTGATTTTTAAAATAGGAAGTAAAATAAAATATAGGAAATATATAGTCATAAAGATTATTTTTCAAACTTTTCAAAAAAGATATTTTATTAAATTTCTGTGATTTTTATATGATTTTTTTAGCATTTTGCTATTTTTTGGTTCTTATAAGAAATATAAAAGTGAAATTTATACAGAAATTAAAACTAAGTAAAACAAATAAACATACAATTTTATGGAAATTTTCAAATGATTTTTATTATATTTAATAATATAAACTATAAATAGGGAATATAAAGGTTTTTTTATTTACTAAAAATAATGAAACTAAATAAAATGTAAACGAAAATAAGGAAAATAAAGTGAATTAGCAGGAACTAATAATAATTAGTAGGGTATTTTTAAGCGAGATTAGCTAATTATTAATCACAATTAACATGCAATTGCTTCTTCACAAGGAATAAAATGCGGTAGAAAGTTATTTAAGGGACTAAACAAAGAACACATCATAAAAGGAAAGGGCACGAGTGAAATTTTCACCTAAAAGTCGTGTGCCAACGCACGTGAGTCGCACTTGCGTGGACCTTTTAGTAATTATTTAAGCTGCAAGGGTCAAATAATAACAAAATAATACAAGGGCTCTTATTGCAAAAACTCTAGAATTTCACGTGTGAAGCACGTTTCTCATTTCACAAAGGACTGAAGTGCAACTAAAACAAACAATAATGGAAATGCAAATAAACCGAACACAATTCACTAGCATGTGTCCCTAGGGGACTTATTTACAAAATAAATAAATGACATGACTAAATATGCAAATATTCACCTTACGAGTGTGATGCATGTGTGGAATGGAAAGCTCATATCTGACCTGGAGATTCTGGATCTACGGTTGCCATTTGGGGCTACTTTGACGGTCTTGATTCAATCTGGTGGTCTTCGTTCTTGATCGAATGATGATGCGTATGTCTGGAAGAACATGTATGAAGGAGGAGTTCGGTGACTTTCAATCGGCCATATCTCGATTGGTCTAGGTCGAGGGCTCCTCCAACAAGTCTGTACAACTTCAAGCTGTATTGTCAAATGATGGTATCAATGATGTCCGATGGTCTCTAGCAGATGATCTGGAGGTCCGAAGGTCTACAACTAAGAAGGGACCTCCAGATTCCTATATTTAGCTCCATCTCGTGCCTAAATCCCTACAAGTGATTTATGTTGCTTAGAGATGGATTCTTGCAAGGTCATTAGCTAAAAACACAAATAAATGGAGGGATTGGGGATCTCTGGCAAAAGGCGGTCGGAAAGGATATCGGATCCCAGATCCGAGGCGATCAGGGATGGTCATGCTATGGAAGAAGATGAAGAAAGTGGTGGTGAATGTGCTGTGAGAGTCAGAATTGGATTTGGATGATAGGAGCACCTCCAATCATGAAGATCAAAGCTAAATGAATGACGATCAGATTTTACACTGAAATGGAAATTAAGTTGCAAAATTAAAATGTGAAATCAAAGGCGGTAACTAGATCTACCTACATATGGTCGGAAGGGATCATTACCTCGATTTGCAACATAGAACATAGAAGCATCGACGATCTCCGGTGGAGCTCCGGCGATCGTAATGGATCATGAATTCCTACACCTCCTATCACTCCCGGATGAACATGCTAAAGCTCTGTTACAACTTCTGGACAATAGAACCACCCTTGGACAACGAATGGCACAAAAAAACAAATCAAAATGGAAATGGATTGGTCGGATGTATTTATAGACAATGAATCTGGGTGAAATTCAAATAAAAAATGAGTGTGGATCGATGCTCGGATTGAAAAGTTATTAATCGGGCGAGGATGTGTGTTATTTAGGTGATCAGAATGCAAGAGGGATCGGGTGGATTTGAGGAATGTAATAATCAAGAAAAAGGAATGAACGAGGTCTGATGATCAGACTTAACAGGCGGACTTGGAAGAGGGAGGGCTGACCTGGGTCAACGGACACGGGTTCTCCAATCAGGTGGAGCCTGCGCTACAGGACAAAAGTGAATAAAAACAAAATAGTAAGAAAAGTTAAATAAATTAAAATTAAATGGTAAATAAATTTAAATAAATAAACTATATAAACAAAAATGTTAGTATTTAAATAAAGTTAATTATGGTGATTTTTAATATATTAAATAAATAGGTTAAAATAAATGATAACCTTTATTCATAAGTATTTATACAGATATAACACTATGATTTTTAATATTTTATTTTTACAAATATATACATAATTTAATTTTTTATTTATTTACAATATTTTACAAGGACTTTAATCATATCTTTATTTTTTTTTCTGAAATAATTTTTGGTTAAATAAATAGAGATATTTACATATATAGTGGTACATATACAATATAGACAACAAATTTAATTTTTTGTGTTTTTATTTTTGAAATTTTTATTTGTATTTTATATGGATAAAGTACACTATATACATATTTAAAAATACAATATGTATAAATATGTACATAAAATAAATACAATAATATATTCACACAATGTATAGTACACGCACAATATACAGTACACTACAAAAAGCCATTTTTTACATCTTAAATCTGATTTTAATGAAATTACTTTCATTTCGAATCTTATTTTATTTAGAGTACAATAAAATTGAGTTTGCTTTATTTTGAGTTTTTATTGAGAAGATTTGGAACTGACAAGTTTGATTTTGTGGCTTTTCCAAAGTGTGGTTATTTCAACTATGTACAATAATTCTTCTTACAATTATTTTTAATATTTACAACTTATTTTTATATACAAGTTGTAAGAAGAAAACATTTTTATTTGAGATGAATTGGATGATAAATGTAATAGTAGAATGAATGTATATAAACTAATGATATATGTGCAATGTATACAAGTGATGAATATTGATGAATGAAGATTGATTTTATTTATTTTTCTCTAGGAGGCCTTATCTCCCCCTACTTTATTCCCAGGTAAATTCTTGACCTTCTCTCTGGGTCAGAGTCAACCTGTATTTATTACATATATACGGTCTTTATTTTTCCTTTATTTATTTATTTAGTTAAGATTAAAAACAATGATAATTATACAATATATACAACAGAATAAAGAAAACAAAAAGAGAGTTTTATTAATATTTACAGGTTTTTAAGAAGGGACTTTATGCTAAAATAAATGTATAAAGATGATGAAATGCATATTCATCACCCCCCAATACTTTACCTTAGCTAGTCCCTTAGCAAACATTTATTTGAAGAATAAGTGAATAAAAAGGAAAGAACAAAGGAAAAGTAAAGAACTTAGAACAATCTTGATTTTTAAAAATCAAAGTATAGTGCTCGGTCAGACCTTTAGATTATTAGTTTGGCGGAACCTTATTGGGAAATGGAGTTAAAACCTAACAACCTTCAAGTTTCACAAGACTCCTATTCAGGAAGCCTTAATCAGTCAGGTCAGAACAAGTCCTCATGCGCAAATTCTAATGACTATGAATCTTACATGTACTGTATATGTGATATACAGCTCTCCACATCATAAATTACAATGACCAGCCTTCTCTTAGCAAGGTAACCCTAATTCCCCAGTCTAGCTTCTCTTTCCTCGAGGTTCGGGGTATTTCCTTCTAAATTCAGGTACATGATGTATCCACAATCAAAGGGGGGAAGAAGATAGAAGAATAAGAAGAGAAGTGGAGTATGGACAGTGTAGCCACATTTCCTTGTGAAGCCAACCGGTGTAGCCAAGTCTCCACTAAGATCTGCAGTCTCTCTGATGTTGGACCAATGTGGTCAAATATATACATGAATGATTTTTTTATTGGAATGCAGAAGGCTTCTATTTGGTGGAAAGAATTGTTGCACTGCATTGTTCTTATTGTGTCCCTACAAATATAGAATCTTTCTTTCTGCACTTGTTTTGGGGTCTTAGAAAAATTATGCCAGCAAATCAACCGTCATCCAAAGCTTTATTTCAACCCACAACTCCCGTCTTTATACGTCCATGCCACTAGACTAGATTGGGGCACACTGGCCACTCAAGGTGGCTATGTATGTTTCCATTCGCGTGTATCTCTTACTTGAGGATTCTAACCCTCGCCACCTTATGAGTGAAGATCTACGTGTAGAGTTCCTCTCTAAGTTAGGTCACTGTCTAAAAGAACCATACGTGTGTACGAAATATTCTACTTAGACCAATCAAGATAACATGCAAATATAGTCTTATAGACTGAAAGAATTAAGTCGATATGACCTAAAAAGTCTCAACTCCAGTTCCTATAAGGTTCTACTGAACATTTACAAGAATTTACAAAGATTTTATGCAAAAAGAATTTTTATACAAACATATATACAAGATTATACACATCTATACATGATTTTACAAAAATAATGTTTACAAATTTTATGTACATATTTTACAAGAATTTTATCTACAAAATAATTTTATAAACATATTTTAGTAAACAATTTTATATACAACTTTATATAAGTTTTATACCAAGATTTTATTAAAATAAGTTTACGCACTTATTCACATACTTGAAAGATGATTATAGGTTCTATTTACAAACATTTTTACAATAAATATATACACACAATATGTACAAACAAGTTATTTACATACAAGGTGACAAAATAATTTACAAACTATTTTGCAAAAATTTTACAAACATTTACAAAAATTTTCAAAATATTTTACAAAAATATGTTGCAAAACATTTTACAAAATTATACAAAACTATTTTACAAACATTTTACGAAACGGTTTCAAAATAGTTTACAAAATTTTACAATTCAATTTTACAAAAATAAATATTTATAAACATTTTACAAACCATTTTACAATATAAATAATTTGATACAAATAATTTACAAATATTTTACAACACTTTTTACGCAAATAATTTTTCAAATATTTTTACATTTTTTTAGAAAGAAGTTTACAACTATTTTGCAAAGCATTTGTACATAGATTTTTACCAAACTATTTAGAAAAGAATTTTTCAAAGAATTTTTACAAACTTTTTTCAAAACATTTTCATTCTAGATTTATTAGCCATATTATTAGACAAACAAAAGTACGAGTTATGGCTAAAGTATATATACAATATATATGACACCCTCTATACTTAGCTCAAACTATGTCCTCATAGTAACCAAGAAGCGAGAATGGAAGATATAAATCGTTCTAAGTAAAAAAAGTGAAAAGGATCTACAGAACAATGACTCAAAGTATAAAGAACGAAAATAATAGAAGTCGATGATTCCCCTTATACTTAGGATCAAATAATCATAAGTATGGAGACTGTACATATGGGGAAGACCGAGGAAATGAATGTACAAACACAATGACTCGACTTGTCCTCCACTATACTTAGGGTAAAAGATCCCTAAGTATAGAAAAAGAGTATAAAAAAGTTGAAGGACAAGCAAGGGAACAAAAGAAAGAAAATAAGCGAAAATTATGAGGAAGGAAATGAAAGACATCACTCCCCTATACTTAGGGTAAAGGATCCCTTATTATAGGCAAAAACAAGAGTGATGAAACATAACAAAAAGAACAACTCAAGTCATTCACCTCCCCTATACTTAGTATAGAGTACATCCTAAGTATAGCACACACACGTAAAAGAGATGAATGATAAAAACGGAGGACGCGAGAATAAAAAGAAAGGATATATACAAAAGAATATAAGCTCAACGGATATATACAGAAGAATATCAGCTCATGTATCAGTTATAGAAGATGTGAAAGTATTATCGCCTGATACCACATAGATGGAATCAACCATTGACAGGAATGTATCATGATCTATATATGGCTTCAGCAACTGTTCATTCACAATAAATGGTTGTATGCCAGATAACAATCCAAATATGACAATACTACAATTGTCACGCATTGCTCTAATAATGAATGGTCCTAACCATTTGCTTTAAGTTTCCCTGGAAACAACTTCAATTTCACATCGAACAACTAAACTTTCTGATCATGGATGAAAGTCTTTCTCCTAATGTGTCTATCATGAAAATGCTTGACTTTCTCCTTATACATAAGTGAGTTGTAATAAAAGAAACCTCGGAATTCCAGCAATCTATTTAGATTCACTTTCCTACTCTAGTCTGCTCTCTCATAGTCCAAATTACAAACACAGAGTGCCCATAATGATTTGTGAATAAGCTCAATAAACAAGTGGAAAGGCTTTCCATAAACCAATTTATAGGGAGATATACCCAATGGAGACTTGTACATCGTCTGATAAGCCCATAGAACTGAATCAAGCATCTGGGACCATTTCTTCCTATCTGGGCATACAAGTTTCTGAAGTATCATTTTGATATCCCTATTTGAAATCTCAGCCAAGACATTAGTCTGTGGGTGGTAAGGAGACGTGACACGATGCTCAATGGCATACTTCTTAACTAGCTTTGTAACCTCTCTATTAATGAAATGGTTTCCCCCATCTGAAAAGAGTATATTGGGGATCTCGAACCACACAATAATGTCATCCTTGAGAAAGGAACAAACGATACAACTATAAGCAGCTCGGGTGGGGATAGACTCCACCCAATGACTAACATAATCCACAACAACCGAGATGTATTGAAATCCTTGACTGAAAGGGAATAGACCCATGAAGTCTATGCCCCAAGCATCAAAAACATATGAAATCTGGATATATCTAAGGGTCATGGTATCCTTGGAACCAACAGTTCCTCCTATTCTCTGGAAATCAGTACAATGTCTCACATAATACGTAGCATCCTTGAACAGAGTTGGCCACCATAGGATGCATTGAAGAACCTTTGCTATAGTGTGCTTACCCGAATGATGCCCAATAGCCTCTAATTTGTGGCAATGCTCAAGCACACTGGTGTATTCCTCCCGATGAATGCACCTACTTCATATAAAATCCACACCCTCATGAAATAGGTACAGATCCCCCCACTAGTAAAAATGAATATCTGACAGAAATTTGTCTACCTTCAGCTTCTGCCAATTTTGTGGAACTTTCTCGCATACAAGATAGTTCACAATATCAGCCTACCATTGGAGTGAGTCAACATAAAAGATATCCTCATCTGGAAAGTGATTTAGCCGAAATTCGGTGGCCTTAAGTTCCACACGAGGCGGGAACTCAGTCGAAGTGTCGACCACGCAAAGTCCCGACTAAAGTCAACAATGAACCCACAAGATATATATCAAGCAATGAAAATAAATGTGGAGTCAAATTTATTTTTAACTCTACATAAAAGATGTATAGGTGCAAGTATGTAGAGAGTTCGAACACAAGGAGCAAGGCAGGATAGATGAAGCAAGAATGCAAAGATGTGAGTGTGATGTATTGTCTACAAAATGCAAAGGATGTTTTTGTGGGTTTTTAATTTTTAATTTTTTAATTATTTTTTTTAATTTTGTATTTTAATTTTCAATTTTCTTTTTTTATATTTTCTATTTTTCTATTTTATATTTTATATAAATAGAATATGTAACTAATATAAGAAAAGAGGTGATAAGCTAGTTATAAAAATAAGGAAAATAGTCAAAAATTATAAAATAAAATATTTTTGGTCTTTTTATATTTTTCTATTATTTTTGTGATTTTTGGGGATTTTTTGGAATATTTTTGGTATTTTTAAAATCCCAAATAAACAAAACAGTGAATAAAAGTGCTTGATGGAATTAAAATGGGAATGAAAAATATCAAACAGTAACAACATTTTCCCAAATTAATTTTAAAATAAAGCCAATAAAATAGAGAAACTCCAGGACCTGAGTTTGTATTTTTAGGAATTTTCTAGGATTTTCTAGATTTTTATAATGATTTTTAGGGTTTTCTAATTTTTAAGGTTTTTCTTTTGAGATTTTTAGTGATTTTTGTATTGACACTAAAAGACACTAAAATACACAATAGGTAATTTTTTTGGAATTTTTCAAGGTGTTTTGCTATTTTTTTGGTATTTTCAAAGATATACAGTAGCTAAAATGCATGTTTTTGATTTTTAATAAATATAAAGATGCAACAAAAATAAAAAATAAAGATATGGCGTGAATGAGCAAGTTAAGAGGACCTTAAAATGACTTTTGTGGAATTTTTGGGGTAGTGATGCGTGAAATAAATAGAGAAAGCAAGTAAAAATATATGGCCCGGCAGGGGTATATATGCAAATAGACAAACAACCAGGGGCTAAGCTGCAATTTTCACACAAAATTTATAATTAAATAAAATATTTAATGGACCAAACACAAATATCCAAACCTGCAAGGGTTTTCCTGCAAATAACCCACCAGGGCGCGTGACTGGCACACACCTAGGAGGGACCTATTCGTAATTTCCAAAAACCTGAGGATCTTCAATGTAAATACTCCCAAACGTTTACATGTAATACAAAAATTACTGGACTAATGCGAAATAAGGAAACCCTAGAGAGGGTCCTCGCAAAATGCCCTTCACCTCACGTGTAAGGTCACGTGAGGTGACGTGGCCAGGACCTATTTGCAAATCTTAAAAGTTTGAGGGCCTAGTTATAGTTTCTACAAAACTTTTTAAACTATAGAGAAATGTATAAGGACCCAATAGAAATACAAAAATACGCGGGGTGAATAATGCAAAATACCCCTAAGCGCGTGATCCAACGGCCGTGGCTGGTTCACTTGACACGTGGTGACGATCTGACGGCCGATGACGCTTTGCTTCGACGTTGAGATTAGATCTCAGATCGAGATCTGACGGTGGAGGGGCACTGATGATCTGATGGTCGACGTGCGATCTGGAGCTCCGCCTTGATGCAACGATGCTGAAGGTCAGAGCAAGAACCGCGGAGGAGCGTCGGCGAGGCGACTTTCTCCGATGTCCTGCTCCTTCTCCAGCGAGCTTTTGGGCTCCAAAACACGGCTGGAAGCTCCTGACGGTCTGCTCTAACTCCTGGGGGCTTCAAAAGACCTCGGCGGTGGCAGAGGCTCGCGGAGGAAGGCGGCGGAGCTGGAGAGCTCAACCGAGCTCCGACGAGGTTCAAAAATGCTCCCAAGCACGAGTCAAAGGGCGTTGACCTGCAAAACAAAGTGAGAGGACCCAGGGTAAATGCTTGGGTCACGCGGTGGCGAAAAGGTGGCACGAAGCGGCGGTTGGGAGCTCGGCCGGAGCAGCGCTCCGGCGAGGTGATTTGAGTGGGCGATTTAGTGGGTGGATTTAGAAATTTCTTGAGGGCTTTTAATCCTAGAGACATGGCAAGTAAAATGCGAAAGAAAATAAGGGAAATGGGGCAGCCTCGATGACCGGAGCCAGAGGGAAGGGGGTACCTTGACCGCCGGAGTCGGGGGAGGTTGTGGAGCCACCTCAGGAGACGCTCGACCCTCCTGAAGACCTCAACAACAAGCTGTCACCTTCCTGGAGGTTCAAGGATCGAAAGGGGAGCTAAACCTATGGAGTGAGGGGTTCAAATTTGAAATTGAAGTCGGGTGTCCATTTTATGGGGTTTGATCTGACGACTATGGTGCTCCAAAGACCAAGGAAGATCGATGCAATCGATGGTCCTCGACCCAAGATAATCATAGGGCGAGCAAGGTGGATGGTCGAGGAAAAATTTTGCAGAAGGAATCGGGGAGAAAGGGTGAAAGAAACGTCCTCGAAAAATCCGCAAAAGCAGGGTCAAACGAGGCTCTGACACAGGCTACAGGGGGTAGGACGCCTAGTTGACCGGGATGAACTAGGGTTTGCACCTGGTTGGTCCACGTGGACCAACCAGGAAAAACCCTAGAAAATTATTTTGTAAATTCAACAAAAAATAGAAAATGAACGAATTAAATTTTGATTATTAAAGGAAAAATATTTATTATTTTATAAGGTATTTTATGGTGATTTTTAATTATTTTTATGAGGTGTATTTTTACAACTTACCTTTTTTAGCCCTTATAGGTATATTACCAATATATTTTATTATTTTATTTTTATTTGGTATTTTTAATTTCTTTAATTTTGTTTATTATTTTATAAAATTATAAAATACTTTTATACACTTAATTATATTTTTGTTTTATTTTTCTGAATTGTTTTGTATATTTAATAAAATAAAAGTATAGTTTATACAAGTATGTATATAGGTATAACACCTATGTATTTATTTACATGTATTTTATTTTGAGTTCTATTTAGGTTTTTATTCTGATAATGTATATTTATATAATAAGTAATATTTACATAATTATAAAAATACAAGAATATAGAAATAATGAATAAATAATAAATTGAATATTTTAATCTGTACAATTATACAATAGGGGTCCAAAAATCAACTTTCAAACCGTAGCTCTACCAAATGCGAAACCACCACCATTAAATAGCTTATTTTATTCTATATACAATGAAAGGTGAGTTTGCTGCATTTGGATCTTTCATTTGTGAGATACAGGTCTGGGAAGTTGGGATTCTGGATTTTTATTCAGACCATAACTTTTTATGTGTATATTATTTTTGAATGAAATAAATTTTGTATTTTTCTTTATTTAATTATCTACAACTTTCATGTACAAAGTTTCTTTATTTGATGTATAAAAAGTGGAACCAAAAATAGGTCCCAAAATGAATAAAAAAATGAATTAAAAAGAATAGGTAATTGACCCTTATCTCCCTCTACTTTATTCCTTGTCGACCTATTCATCAAGATGCGTAGGTCTCGGGGTTTCAGGTCATAAAATATTTACAATATTTTATTCTTTTTATTTTATTTTGTTTATTCTATAATTTTGGCTTTAATTACAGTATTTTATACACTAATTACATGCACATGCATGAATGATAAGATGTTGTATTTAATGGTATTTATATGCATTTACTAGGATTTTTGAGGCCAAAATGATAGAATAAAGATGATGAAATGTGGATTCATCAGAAAGGTCTCTGAAATAGGAAGTAGTAACTACTCAAGGGAGTCTGCATCTGTGATCCGAGGAAGATGATCTGCCACAACATTTTTCACTCTAGGTTTATCTTAAATCTCTAAATCAAGCTCCTGAAGAAGAAGAAGGATCCATCTGATATGGCATGGTTTGGCATCCTTCTTATCATGTAAGTACTGTATGGTAGTGTGATTCGTGTAAACAATAACTCTGCATCCATGTAGGTAAGAGAGGAACTTCTCTAAAGAGAACACTACTGCTAACATCTCCTTCTCTATAACTATGTAATTGTATTGTGCCTTATCCAAAGTCTTACTAGCATAGTCTATGGAAAATAGTATCCCATCCCTTCTCTGCCCTAAAGCAACTCCAACTGCATAATCTGACATGTCTGTCATGATCTCAAAGGGAAGAGACCAATCGGGTGGCTGAAGGATAGGAGCTCTAGTAACCATGTCTTTCATCTAGTGAAATGCAAGGAGGACTTTCTAATCAACAATAAACTCACTCTTCTTGTACAGAAGTTCATTCATAGGCATGGTGATCTTGCTGAAGTTCTTAGTGAATCACTTATAACATCCAATGTGACAAAGGAATGACCTCAACTGCTTCAAATTCTGCATTGGTTCTTGCTTGGAGATCGCATCAATCTTAGATGAGTCAACCTTCATGCCATGTTTGGAGATGACATGGCCCAATACAATCCCATTAGTCACCGAAAAGTGAATCTTCTCCCACGATAGCACTAATTTTACCTCACAGCATCTCTGAAGTACTAGGTGTAAATAAGTAAGACATGTGTTAAAACTATCCCCATAGACCGAGAAATCGTCCATGAAGACCTTTGGAAAACTACCTACCATGTCAGAACAAATGATCGGTATACACCTCTGGAATGTAGCATGGGCATTACATAGTTAGAATGGCATCCGTCTAAAGGTGTAGGTGCTTAATGGACAAGTGAAAGTAGTTTTCTCCTCATCCTCAAGAGCGATTGCAACCTGGTTGTATCATGAGTACCCATCCAAGAAATAAAAGAACTCATTCCCTGCCAACCTCTCAATAATCTGATAAATAAAGGTCAATGGAAAGTGATCTTTCTTTGTTGATGAATTTAGGTGGCAATAATCTACGCAGACACGCCATGAAGTGGGTACATGAGTCGGAATCTCTTCACCATGGGCATACGTCATAATTGTAATCTCTGATTTCTTCGGGACCACATGCAATGGACTGAACAACTTGGAATCTGAAATGATATAAATGAAGCCAGCATTACACGCACACCATTTCCTGATCTCTTTCATGACAACATCCTAGAGATTTGGATTTAGATGACACTAAAATTCATGAGTCGACCAGTTGTCATACTCTAAGTAGATATGATGTGAGCACAAGCTAGACTAATCCCACAGAGATCTGTAATACTCCAGCAAATAGCCTTGCGGTTTCTCTCAAGAACCTTTAGCAAGCGAGATTCCTGGTCGTCGGTCAACTGTGAATTGATGATGACCGGAGACATCAGCGGGGCACCTGTAGGGAAGGCATACTTCAGAGATGAGACTAAAGCTTTGAGCTCAGGTGGGGTCTGAATCTGCTCTACAACAACCTCTACAACTGCACTAGTAGAAGGTATATGATCTGCACTCTGTAAATTGTCCATCGTGGCTACCGTAGGCTCAACATGAAGTGTCTCAGAAAGGTCTGCAAGGAATGCTCTCTACTTAGATAGATATGGATCATCAGGATGCACAAGGATCTCAGTAAACTCATCAACAAATATATCAGATCTCAGCAGTGAAATCAATATCTCATCAACATGTGGCTCAGATATCTCAGCAATAAGCTTATCCGAATGTACCTAAGAACATAACTCAGAATGATCATCAGAAAACAGCTCAAACAAGCCATCAGCTAATAACTTAGAATGATCAACAAGGGAGCTAAATTCGACTGTGCTTTCCAGGTGTTCCTTCTAGGAAAGGAACTCCTGCGTATCCATGAAATCAACAAATAGATTTGTATCAAGTATCTCAGCAAGAAAATCACAGTCCCTTGAATCTGTTGTAGTTGGCTCTCTCTCATCTGTTGTTGGTAGAAGTGATGGCCTCGGATATGGGATCATCTCAATCCTCACCTTATCATTGTGAGAGTTAAAGGTGATATCTCTAGTACCATAATCAACTAATGCTTCAGCCGTTCAAAGGAACGACCGACGAAGTATGATCAGGGTATGGAGTAAAGGTACATGTGTATCCATATCCATGACAATGAAATCAACAAGCAGGCTCATGCCTTGCACTGTTATAATAACATCCTCGAGAATGCCCCTCGACCGCTTGAGTGATCAATCAACAAATTGAAGGATCATCCTGGTCAAATGTAAGAGGCCCCAACCCAAACTCAGTGAGTAGCGAGGATGGAATAAGATTGATCGAGGATATTCAATTGAGAAGACTACGATCGAACTCCTGAGTAAATTTCAAACAACGAATGTGAGGTGCTCCCTTATCTTTATTTTTTAGCATAAGGTTGTTGATGGCGTGAACTGTGGCCATGGTCAAAATATGCATCTCGATTCTTGGGCATCTATTTTGCTTCGGCCGATGCTTCCTATCGCATGCTCCTTTCATTCCTTTTTTGACTACGGGCATGTATTCCATGGACATATGGAATGGCATCTCTAAATTTATGTTCTGAAGGATTTCCACCACTCCATGATCATATAAGGATATTTTTTATTTTTGGATTTTTCTTTTATTCACGGCTGTTGGAAATAGAAAAGTATATGAAGAGACATCAACCTTCTCATTTCTCTTTTTAATCTCAGAATCAACATGTACAAAAGGATGATAAGAATCAGTCTAGACAATATCATCCAATACAAGTGTAGAAAACATAAATAAAAGGTAAAACTATATGGGTTGCTTGGTCTGTTGGTGCTGAAGAAGACCTCGTAATGGGTATGTTCTCCTTTGTAGCTGACTTGACACTGCATCTTACTTTATTGTCTTTTTGTGATTTTCTGGAATGTGAAGGTAGTGGTGGTGAAAAAGAAGGCGTATATCCCCCATGATCTGAATCTACAACAATGGATTGCTTTTCAACTGGTGAAGAAGATGATGTAGTAGGTTGATGAATCCCTGATTCTCACTCTTTATTCTTTTATTTTAGTTATTTATATTGGAAAAACAACATGTAAATACATGTAAATATAATAACATGGAATTTAGCATGCATTTGTCAATATTGCATACTTAGCATGTTTTTGTGCCAAAATAAAAGAATAAAGGAAAAGAAAAAGGAAGGAGGTATTTAGAATAAATACAGAGTGACCCAAACCCTAAGAGAAGGTCAAGCCTTGACCTGATCACCAAATAAAATAAGTAAAGAGAGAGATAGGGTCTACTTTGTGTTGTACATAGTACTTATGTATAGAGATAGTTATTTTTGACAAAATTAGAATTAATTATTATTTTAACCTCCTTGTATATATTTCTAAAAATAAAATAAAAATAAAATCCGTTTCACTTGTGCAAATACACATGTATATATGTCACATCCACCATTTATTTCATACTTGTAAATAATTTGTAAAAATAAAATAAAAAATTATTTTATACTCGTAAAATTATGTTGTAAATAAATAAAATATAAAATGGGGTATTTATGTAAAAATAACAAAATTAAAATAATTGTGCATAACATATAGGTATATTACACCTGTATACACTTTATATTGTATATACATTAATTTATTTTTCATAAAAATGATTAAAAATCACAGAAAATTTGTTTGAAAGATAATAAACCTTTTTTATTTTATAAACTTTTTATTTTGAATTCAATTACTATTTTTATTGATTTTTGTACATACCTATTTTCTGATTGGTCAGGAGGATTTGTTGACTCCAGACAACACCTCCTTCCAGGTCGGGTCAGGTCGTCTACCTCTCGCCAGAGCCGTTTCTCCGTATTTTCATGCCCGAACCCGATCACATCTCGCCCTGATTTTTCGCCCAAGCCTCCTCATAGGATCCATGATCTTCATAGATCCCTAGGAAGGTGTCGATCTTCCTAGGGTTGCACGCTCTCGCTCGATTAGTCTAACCCCCTGGGAATCCTTTAAAGTCTCGCCTTCGCCTCCGTAGCTCAGTAGCTCGTGCCTCGCCCCTTCTCTTATCCCTAGGTGTCTTCAGTGGAGTGACAGCAACCGTAGGGATGCCTTTGGATCATGGTTTGGTGTCGTGTATCTATAGCTTAGCTATGTGGCCGGAGCTCTCCGTCGCGTCCAACCTCCCTGCCTGTTGTAGCACGGTCGAGGCCACGACCCCATCTCCCAGCTCTGCCTGACCTTCTTGAGTTCATCAGCATACTCAGGTGGTGTATCTTTCTATTCCGTTTGTCCATTCCAGTCAAATATTCCACTCCGCCTCTGTGAAGAACCATGAATTTACCCATTTAATGATGTCGAATTAACGATTCATTGTATCGGATAAATTCATGATTGATCAAAATCGCTATTTTAATTAATGTCAAATTAAAGCGAGCGGTCGAAATTTTTTTACTTGCTAAGTTCCAAGGTCGAACTCAGGGAGGCAACTATCTCCTTAGATTGTCTTTTAGTCGATCTTGAAGTTAGATTTTCGAAGAGATATTTTTTTGGTACTTTTTTATGCAGATAAATGGCACAATATGCAATTTGGGCAAAGTTTAAGGGCTTACTTGCAAATTTTGATCAAATGAATTCCAAAAATCCTCAAATTTAGAAAAAATGTGAAATGCAATGAAATTAGGCTACACTATTTTTTAGAATTTTGGATGCAAGATGAATTTTCTGTGAATAAATGAATGTGGACATTGAAATTTTCAATAATTAGTTATAATAGATATTAAATCTAATTATTTTCAGGAAATAAAATTATCTAAGATAATTCACTAGGTGATCTATTTCAGAAAAATCTTAGACCCTAAAAATGTTAGATGAAATACCTATTAAAAATCAATTAATGAAATGCATGAAATGGTTTTTAGAGAAAAAATTGTGCATGCAAATCAATTCTTTTTGGGCACAATGTTAAATACAATTAATTTTCTAATCCGTGAATGTTTGGCAATTTTTAGAAATGTGGTTAATTATCTATGAATTTTTAAGCGCATACTGGGTAAAATATGTAATTTTCCACAAGAATAATTATTATTAATTAACCACAGAATATAAATATATAAAGCGCATGCCACAATGTAGAGAATTAATTGAAGAAAAAATGCTTATTTTTAATAATTAAATTAATGTCAAAATGATGTCCGAAATAAGTAGAAAACTTAGGGTTCTAAATGAAATATAATAAATAAAATAAACTAACTAAAATGAACAAGGACTAAAATGCATATACCTAGACCCGGGAGGGGTCTGATGTAATTTCTCCACTAGGGCACGTACGTGGCACGTGCCTGCTCGAGAGGCTGGGCTTAATTGCGAAAATTGGATCTCCAGGGTGGTGCTTGCAAAATGTCCACCAGGGCGCGTGTGAAGCACGTGCCTGCTTGAATGTAGGGCCCTTTTGTTACTTCTGAGACCGAGGGGGCTATTGGCAATTTCCCCATAAGGGGGTGGTTGTGCATGTGAGGACCTGCCGCCCTCCTTTTCTTCTATCTTCGTCGATGGTTTCCAAGGCTGGTGGCGCTTGGTGTGGAGGTGCGGGAGTGGGGGCCACTGCTGCTCTGAGCAACGGGCTTGAAGGCTGCTCGTACACGGGGGCGCGGGTCCAGGGGGCGCACCATGGAGGGTCGTGCACAGGCAGGCTGTGCGGAAACTGGGCGGCGGCGTTTGCTGGAGTAGTCGAGTGCAGTGGCAAGGGGTGCTTCGTACTACGGCTAGATCTTGCACGACATCGGAGCGAGGGCGCCTTTGCGAGGTAGTGGAGGCGCTCAGAGGCTGCAGGCGGTCTGCGCGATAATGATGGGGGTGTAGCCTCCCTCCTGTTGTTGTGGTGATGCTGTGGTACGCGAAGGAGCAAGGGATCAGTCGTGGTGATTGTGCCAGTGGCGTGCGCCTGCTGGCGAAGGTCCGACGATGGAGTTGAGGCTGATGGTGCGGAGATGCAAGAGAGGGGCGCGCAGCTGCTAGTCTGACGTCGTGCATGGTTGTCGGTGAAGCAATTTCCACAGGAGGTTGTGTGGTTGTGGGTCGGTGGTAAGACTCATGCTCCCATTGACTGGCAGTGGAGAGGGAATCCTTGCTCAGTGGGCGATGTGCGAGGAATGGCGGTTGCGCACGACGGTGCGCAGGTGAAGGTGGACAATGTTGAAGGTGCTGATGATGGGCGATTGAAGAACATAGTATTGGGACAAAAACATGGGAGAAAAAATGAGAGGAAGAAGATATGGGTTTTGCCTGAAGTCGGGAAAGATGATGATCATATCTCGTGGTTCTCGCCTCAACTCCGCGACGGAGGAGCAGGCTCGTATCGATCGTGCCGGAGATGGCTTCGCCGGAGAGAGGAGCCCCTGTCACAGGCTCCTCCTCCAAGCCCTCTCTTTGATCTAGAAGATGGCGGATATCTAGAGTCAGGTGGCTCAATGGGTTTCATAGGAATGAGGAAGACGGCATGTGGATAAGTGGGAGGCGGCCATTGTGGGTCTCGCACGAGGGTGGTCGTTAGGCCGGCGACGAGATAAGGGGGGTGGAAGTTGGGAGTTGGCGAAGAAGACCGAGGCAGGTTTGGTCAAGTTGACTGGAGAGGGAAGAGAGGGAGCCCTCACGTGTGTGGCACGTGGGGGGAGGAATTTATTTTTTTTATTTTATTCTTTTATTTTTAAAAAAAATGAAAATAAAAGGGGTTTAAAAATGAATGACACGTGGGGCTCCAGGAGCTGCCACGTGTCAACTCCAGAAAAATCCGAGAATTAAAATGAAAGAAGAATCTAGAAAAATAGCAAACGACCTCGGACCGAGAAGTGCTCAACAAGAAAATTTCTCGTCTCGGTGAGATCTACAACTTTTATGAAGAGACCAAGAGCAATGGAGGTCATCTGTGCAAACCGATATTTTTGGGGTACACCATGTATATAAAATACCTTGATTTTTGGGTTTTGTAATTTTTGTTATTTTTAATTAAGAGAAAAATAACGATAAGATCAAAGATAAATATTTACGCAATAATCTATTATTTTATTTTAGGAAATAAGAAAATAAGGAAATAAAATAAAGAAGAAAAGTGAGAAATTTGTTCAGACTCGCAAAGGACACTCTGACTCGGTCAATTTCTTTGATGTCAGTCTTGATTTGGATTTAGATTTTTATGGATTATATTAAAACTTTTATCAAAGAATATAAAGGAAAAGAAATAAGCAAAAAAGAGTTAATTATGTACATAAAATATCAAGTCTAAAACACAAAATGCGCATATGAGGCCCAAAACCCAACTTTCACATACGAGCTCTGATATTTATTAAATTAATCTTGTTTTGAAGGCCTTTGAATATGTATTACATTAAAAGTGAGTAGACCTAAATCGGATACTGTATGAGGAAGATATGAGTGTTTTAGTCTGTCTAGTCTGAAATTGGAGTTTTGTCTCACGGGCCAATTATTTGAGTTAGTAATTTTTTTGTATTTTTCCTTTAATCTTGTTAGTAATATGTACACAATAGGAGCGGTTTGAGGTCAATTAGAGTTAGCATGAATTATTAAAAATACATGAAGTTGGGTGCAAATGTGAAGATGATTATGAATGCAATTATGAGTGCTAAAATGCAAATATTTATTTTACATGCATGAATGGTAAAAATGCAGAATAGATGATGAAATTTAGCTAATTACTCGGGAACGAAGCTCTATTTTCATCTTTAGTATGATGAATCGTGGATTTATCAACTGCCTATGCTTAAACCTTGCTCGTCCCCGAGAAACTAAAATGAAATGCAAAAGTGAAATGATTTTGGGTTCCACACCAAAGTCATGAATAAAACGTGAAAATGGAGGTAGACCCGACCTTTGGACTAATAGTGTGGCTGAACTTCTGGGAGACTTAGTATTTTAAAATCAACATCCCTCAAGTTACACATGTCATTGTAACAGATTCGGCTTATAAGTCATCTTAGTCAATCCTTCTCCCAAAGCATATCCCATGACCATTGAATAGTTGTCTCATGAGTGTGAAAGGTTTTAGCTCTCCCCATCAAGAATGTCGGACTACCATGCAAACCCCCCACCAATAACTCGTCCTCGGGGAGTCAGGTATTTCCTTCTAAGGTCTGTCGAGATGTGTTCACAATCGAAAGGGGGAGAAGTTAGAAGAAAGAGAAAAGAACTGGGGGTGACCAGTGTAGTCACCTCTCCTTGTGAAGCCGGCTAGTTTAGCCAAGTCTCCACTAAGATCTACAGGTTTTCTTGAAGCTTGGACCTTTTTGGTCAGATATTTATTTGGTAATTTGGCTTCTTTTTGGTATGGAATTTTTGGTAACTCTGCATGGATCTTTTTGTGCCCCTACGGATATAGAATCTTTTTTTTTCATACATGTTTTGGGGTCTTAGAAAAATTTGTGCCCAGTCGTCCATCCCTTTTATGAAGCTTTATTTCAACCCATACTCAGGTCTTTAGATGTCCACGCTACCAGAAAAGAGACTCACACAGTCTTCCAACATCCCGTCTGAGTTGAGCTAGGTGCATAGTGCGAGAGAACAGGTTTATTCCTTACTCAAAAGCTATACCCAGAATTAAGAGACCAGGTTAGACGATAAGAGTCAAAGGTTGTGCATTGTCATGCAGAACTCAAAGAATTAAGTCAAAAGACTTGAAGCTTCTAAAGTCCTATTTCTCGATGAAGTTCCTCTGAAATTAGGTAGACCAAGGCCAAATCAAGTCCACTCTCCACTTCTACTCACTACTCGGTTCAAAACCCAATAACTTTCCACTTTGCATATGCTAGATATGCAAAATGAAATGCAGATGCATATGAGGTGCAAGATTTTTTTTAATGCAAGAATGATATTCAAGAGTAAAGAATTTTTTTCTTTTCTTCTTTTTTTATGCAAGGATGATATGCAAGAGAGATTTTTTTCATTATTTTTTTGATTTTTTTGTGTGTTTTTGTTTTGTTTTGTTTTTTGTTGTTGTTTTTTACTTTTACCCATCCCGTAGTTAATATATATGAAAATACGTGAAAGTACGAGCTATAGGTAAAGCATATATGTAATATATACACGCCCCCCTATACTTAGCGTGTGTTATGTCCTCAGAGCACAAGAAGCGATAAGAAGACATAGCTCGTGCTAAGCATAGAGAGAGAAAATAGAAAAAGAAGTCAACCGCCACCCTATACTTAGGCTCTGCACAACCTAAGTATAGAAGAAGAAGAAGAAGAAATGGAGTAGTTGAGGTCAAGAGGAGAAATGGATGGATATATACAGGGCAGGCATCGGTCCCCCCCCCTATACTTAGGCTTTGGTCAGCCTATGAGTCCGAGAACCGATGAGATCTGGAGAGTATACATATCGAATGAGGAGTTGAATGATGAATAAATACATATGGCATCGGTCCCCCCTATACTTAGTCCTTGGCCTAAGTTTAGGAAGAAAAAGTACAAGGGAACCAATGGGGGTGAGGGAAAGGTTCGACGATGATCAAGGCGTTTACGGTAGATCTTTTTCATGAAATGTGGTGGAAGGGAATATTGATTGGAAGAAGATGAATCAGAAGAATCCTAACCATCTTCGGAGCTGTCATTGGAATAATAATCAAAGGTCACGTCACTCTAACTATTTTTATTCTTGAGCTTTTTCCTCAGAGCTCGCTCGGTTTTTGGGTCAATCTTTTCTTTCTCTGAATATTCAGATGAACAAGTATGAGTCTAGTCATAACGTATTGTTCCAGTATATTGAATGGGACTAGGGGAGTTGGTCTTAGATGAATAATAGGGAGAGGCAGGGAAAGTCCAAAGTGGGTCGATATATGACTTCTTGTTCTGATCAGTCTGTAGATTCTCCGAACTGAGCTCTCTCATACTGCTCTTTTCCTTCGAACTTGATGAGTAATCCTCAAGAGATACTTTTTCTGAAATATTGAAAGTGATATTTTTAGTTGGTTCAAGAGGTATTGAGGTGCTGGCCATGAGTTCCCAATCATATGAGTCTCCATATAAATAGTAATATTCTTGTAAGGTCAGCACATGTCCTAAGTATTTACTCTTTGTTGGCTTTGCGTATGTGGACTCAGGTAAATCCGATATAGCCTTGTCCGGTTGTGGTGAATTGGGTGTGTCTCATTTGATATCCCTCGCCTTTGTAGTCTTGTCAGTAGTCTTATATGATGTCTCTCCCTCATTTGAGTCTGTGATAAGTGGAGAGGTTTGAACATATGAGGAATTTTCTATATCATGATTGACGGTTCATGTTCGATTGTCTCAGGGTTTAGTGTGTCCTTGAGAACTTGATTAATTTGATTTATGTTCAGGAAAATGATATCTTGAGTCTTGCAATTAATAGTCGCTCTAGCGGAAGCTAGAAACGGCTTTCCCATAATAATGGGAGACTCAGATAAATCTCCTCAGTGTTCAATGTCCAGGACAATGAAGTCCACTCTATGTGCGATACCTTGGATATTAATGGTGACAGAAATGATTCCTCTCCGCCTCTTTGTGGATCGATCAGGAAACTGAACGATCACTCGAGTCTATTTGAGCAGTTCGAGTTCGAGTCTATCAAACACGGACTTCGAGAGGATATTGAGTGTAGAATCGTCATCAATCCGAACATTATTAAATTAAGTATTCTCAATTTCACGGGTTTCCTTGGTCAACCGTTTAACTTTCCAGACCTTATTTGTCTGAGTCAGCACCATTGAACTAGTCCATAGTGATTAAATGATATTCTGTTCGAGATCTTTTCTTTCTCATCTTCTTAGGTGATAATCGACTCTTCACAAATCTCTGAAGATCAGGAACATACTCTGTGGCCTTGATTAATGGAAGCTCTAAAAACAGACTTTTGTAAATACTTCCATATTGATGTTGTCTGATTTTTTTGAATTTCCTGAATTTTTTATTTTTTTTGGAATTTTCACTAAAGCCAGTAGGAGGGTCAGTGATCTGTGGTGAGATTCAGGCACCTAATGAGTCTCGGGTTCGCTTTGTGATTGTCTTGATTCCTCTTGGTTGATGATCTTGTCTTTTATGATTTGGATGACATTATCAAATGTTCAGTCAAAAACTCGATCCTCTTATTGATCCGAGCTATGTCATCCATTATCGTTTCATGACTCGGAGATGAGTGACTATGCTCGGTATGCTGCGACATTGACATTTTCTCTTGAACCGAGATATAGTTAGTCTCTATGATCGAGGTCTGGTCATGAGTCCAATTTCCTTGACTTTGGGTGTCATCTTAGTGGTCAAAGGAAAAGTGATCATACTCATATTGTGGATCGTCCCGAGTTGAGGATGGTTCAAACAATGAATTTTCATATGTGACCGGGAATTGTGTTCCTCTATCAAAGTCCGTTACAGCACTATTTATCCTCGAGTCTTCTCGCTCCATTGCGTCTTCATAGAAAATGTTCAGTTTTAAGAGCGGTTCGTTTCTTAAATTTTCAACCAAGGGTGGATGGGTGGGTGAAGAGAATGGTAGTTGGGGAGAAACTACCTCAAAGAGAGGGTTCCTCTGAAAAGAAAGTGGATACGAAGATTGGGGATTTCTCATGTGAGCGCGACCCATGGAGGTTGTGTATGGATGCCAATATTCCGTCATCTTCGAATGGAATGGAAAAAGATTTGCGAAACCACGATCAGTGTGTGCAAGTGCACTGTCACACAATTCAATACACAATTGCAAACCCCGATTTCACCAACTTACACAGTGAAGGATTTGAAGCTGGGTCCGATTAATCTGGATGGTTTTAAGTATGATTTTCAAGTGAGGTTAGCAAGGATTACGCGATGGCCTATAGGGGAGTCAGCTCAATGCCGGTTGAGTCTCCCCTATTTAACCAATCACCTAAAATACCAACGCCCTTCCTCTCTTAGCTCCTATCACCAGCTTACTCGATCAATACCTATGAAGTTCAGGGACCCGCCCCTTTCTACCTACCGATGTAGGCGGAGGCTGACAAGGCTTGTCATTTCTCCCCGGAGGGTTACTAAGCAACTTGTTGCGTCACACTGCTGGTCTACCCCTATCTACTTGCCAAGGCAAGCAGAGGCTACTTGTTGCTAATCAGTTGAACTTCGAATACTTCATCCAGTGATATTTGCGAAGAGCGAGATACGTTGATATGGAAGGTAGGGATTTGGGCTCTATCTTAGTGTGTACACACACTCTCTATACTCAGCCTGAAATCAAACAATGACGGGGTTTCTCTCCCGAAAATAATGATGTTCAATTTTATCCAATTTTAAATAATCAATAATGTTAGCAATCCCCTAGTTAAAACTTGTTTATCACTTGAATTTGAGTGGGGAACAATGCACGTCTACGCGGGGATTCCAATTTCCTTTATTCCTATGTGAGTGAAAACCAAGGGAGAATCGAAAAAGACGTGCAGCGAAAACACGACGATGGACGTTGAGTTCGAAATACATACAGTGCCTCCTCGCAATCTTCATGCAATATGCTAGACAGAATTGAAATTTCCCTAGAAAGTTTAAATCTAATGCATGTACGGGAAATCGCACCTAGATCATGAACTTATATTAGCGAGTGATAGAATAATTTAATTTGGCTAAATGAGAGACGATTTAGTGCGTATAATTTAGTGAAAGTGTGGTCCTAGTCCTACGAGCACAATCAAAAATCCTAATAGCTCTAATAGTCGTATGTGCAGTCCTAGAACTACAAACCACTCAAGTCGGGCCCCACCCTCACCGGAGAGTGAAACAGGACGACACACCACAGAAAAATGTCCAGTTTTTTTACACATGCAAGGTCCTGATCCGGAACCGCTAGAAATGAGCAATTAATTAAAAACACTCTCTATCCAAAAATTAAAAAAAAATTGACATCTATCTGGTCGCTCCGAGATGCGTCGATCTAGTCGCTTCGAGATGCGTAGGTTTGCAAGGAAGCCGCTCAGAGTTCATTAGTACCTCACACGAAAAATAGAAGATCAGATATTAAAGAGGGGTTCATAGAAAAATACACAAAAATAAAAGAAACAAAAATAGTGAAAAGAAGGGAAAATGGAGAAATAATTACAATAAAAACCATGGGTCAGACTAGCCGGGATGGAAAACCTACAAACTTGATTTTCTTAAAAACAACCTAAGTCGTGCCTCCCCGGCAAAGGCACCATTTGAAGAACTACGAATTTACTCTTTTAATATGTCAAATTAACTATTTTGTTATAGTCAGATAAATTCACGATTGATCAAAAGCCGTTATTTTAATTAATGTCAAATTAAAGCGAGCGGCCGAATTTTTTTTACTTGGTAAGTTCCAAGGTTGAACTCAGGGAGTCAACTATCTCCTTATGTTGTCTTTTAGTTGATCTTGAAGTTAGGTTTTCGGAGAGATATTTTTTTGAATTTTATATGCAGATAAATGACACAATATGTAATTTAGGCAAAGTTGAAGGGCTTACTTGCAAATTTCGATCAAAAGAATTCCAAAAAAACCTCAAACTTATCTGAAATGTGAAATGTAATGAAATTAGCCTACACTATTTTTTTGGAATTTTGGGATGCAAGATGAATTTTCTATGAATAAATGAATACAGGCAATGAAATTTTCAATAATTAATTATAATAAATATTAAATCTAACTATTTTCACGAAATAAAATTATCTAAGATAAGTCATAGGTGATCTATCTCAGAAAAATCTTAGATCCTAAAAATGTTTGATGTAATACCTATTAAAAATCAATTAGTGAAATGCACGAAATGATTTTTAGAGAAAAAATCTATGCATGCAAATGTAATTCTTTTTAGGCACAATGTAAATACAATTAATTTTCTAATCCATGAATTTTTGGTAATTTTTGGAACTGTGGTTAATTATCTACGAATGTTTAAGCGTATACTGGGTAAAATATGCAATTTTCCACAAGAATAATGATTATTAATTAACCACAGAATATACTAATATAAAGCACATGCCACAATGTAGAGAATTAATTGAAGAACAAAATACCTATTTTTAATAATTAAATTAATGCCAAAATGATTTCTGAAATAAGTAGAAAACTTAGGGTTTTAAATGTAAATGTAATAAATAAAATAAACTAACTAAAGTGAACGGGGACTAAAATACAGATACCTAGACCGAGGGGTCTGATGCAATTTTTCCACCAGGGCACGTCCGTGGCACGTGCCTACTCGAGAGGCTAGGCTTAATTGCGAAAATTGGATCTCCAGGGTGGTTCTTGCAAAATGTCCACCAGGGCACGTGCAAAGCATTTTCCTTCTTGAATGCGGGGCCCTTCTGTTATTTACGAAGACCGGGGGCTATTGGCAATTTCGCCAGAAGGGGGTGGTTGTGCACGTGAGGACATGTCACCCTCCTTTTCTTCGATCTTTATCGATGGTTTCCAAGGTCGGCGGCGCTTGGCATGGAGGTGCGGGAATGGGGGCCGCTGTTGCTCTGAGCAAAGGGCTTGAAGGCTGCTCATGCACAGGGGCGCGGGTCCAAGGTGTGGTGCACCACGGAGGGTCGCGTGCAGGCAGGCTGTGCGGCGGCTGGGCGGTGCCGTTCGCTGGAGTAGTGGAGTGCGGTGGCGAGGGGTGCTTCGTCCCACAACTGGATCTTGCATGGCATCGGAGCAAGAGTGCCTTTGCGAGGTAGTGGAGGTGCTCAGAGGCTGAAGGCGGTCTGCGGGATGAAGATGGGGGCGTGGCCCCCTTGTTGTTGTTGTGGTGATGCTGCAATGCATGGAGGAGCAGGGGAACAACCGCGGTGATTGTGGCGGTGGCGCGCGCCCGCTGGCGAAGGTCCGACGCTGGAGTCTAGGCTGATGACGCAGAGGCACGAAGACAGGGGCCTGCAGTTGCTGGTCTGAGGCCGCATGCGGCTGTCGGTGAAGCAATTCGCACAGGTGGTTGCGGGTCAGTGGTGAGACTAATGCTCCCCTTGATCGGCGGTGGAGAGGGCATCCCTACTCAGTGGGCAATGTGCGAGGAATGGCGGATGCGTACGACGGTGCGCGGGTGAAGGTAGACGATGTTGAAGGTGGTGATGATAGGCGATTGAAGAACAGAGTATTGGGTGAAACAGGGGAGAAAAAATGAAAGGAAGAAGATGTGGGTTTCACCTGAAGTCGGGAAGGATGATAGTCCTATCCTGTGGTCGTCGCCTCAACTCCGCGGCGGAGGAGGAGGCTTGTATTGATCGCGCAGGAGATGTCTTCGACGGAGTGAGGAGCCTCTGGCACAGGCTCCTCCTCCAAGCTCTCTCCTTGATCTGGAAGATGGCGGATATCTGGAGTCAGGTGGCTCGATGGGTTTTATAGGGATGAGGAAGCCGGCGAGGGGATAAGGGGGAGGCGGCCATTGTGGGTCTCGCGCGAGGGTGGCTATTAGGCCTGTGACGATATAAGGGGTGGAGGTTGGGAGTTGGCGAGAAGACGGAGGCAGGTTTGGTCAAGTTGATTAGAGAGGGAGCCCTCACGTGCATGGCAAGTGAGGGGAAGGAATTTAATTTTTTATTTTTTATTTTTTTTAAAACGAAAATAAAAGGGGTTTAAAAACAAGTGACACGTGGCGGCTCCAAGAGCGCCATGTGTTAACTCTAGAAAAATCCGAGAATTAAAAAGAAATAAAAATCTAGAAGAAATAGCAAACGACCTTCGATCGAGAAGTGCTCAACATGAAAATTGCTCGTCTCGATGAGATCTAAAAGTTTCATGAAGATACTAAGAGCAAAGGAGGTCATCCGTGCAAAACGATATTTTGGGGGTACTCTATGTACATAAAAAATACCTTGATTTTGGGGTTTTATATTTTTTGTAATTTTTATTTCAGAGAAAAATCAAGCAAAATAATGATAAAAACAAAGATAAATATTTACACAATAATCTATTTTTTGTGTTTTTAGAAATAAGAAAATAGGAAAATAAAATAAAGAAGAAAAATTGAGAAATTTGTTCAAACTCGCAAAGGACACTCGGACTTGATCAGTTTCTTTGATGTAAGTCTTGATTTGGATTTAGATTTTTGTGGATTTTATTAAAACTTTCATCAAAGAATATAAAGGAAAAAGAAATAAGCGAAAAAGAGTTAATTATGTACATAAAATATCAAGTCAAAAACGGGTAAAACACAAAATGCGCAAACGAGGCCCAGAACCCAACTTTCACATACGAGCTCCGATTTTAATGAAACCAGTCTTATACTGAAGATATTTCAATATATATTATTTAAAAGTGAGTAGACCTAAATCGGACACTGTATGAGGAAGATATGAGCGTTTTAGTCTATTTGGTCTGAAATTGGAGTTTTGTCTCACGGGCCAATTATTTGAGTTAGTAATTTTTTTGTATTTTTCCTTTAATCTTGTTAGTAATATGTACACAAAGGGAGTGGTTTGAGGTCAATTGGAGTTAGCATGAATTAGTTAAAAATGCATGAAGCTGGGTGCAAATGTGAAGATGATTATGAATGCAATTATGAGTGCTAAAATGCAAATATTAATTTTACATGCATGAATGATAAAAATGCAGAATAGATGATGAAATGCAGCTAATTACTTGGGAATGAAGCTCTATTTTAATCTTTTAGTATGATGAATTGTGGATTCCTAATTTCTTTTAGTATGATCTCGGTCGTACGCCCATGCTTTATCCCTAACGGTCGATCATAGAAAGGGACAGATATGCACCACATGTCCTCATCTTTTCAGAGCCGCCAGATCCGTACTATAGCCGAACATCACATCCGCATGTCCCTGACATTCCCTCCACCGTCAGATCCTTTCGTAGGGGACGATCAGGACCGTCAGAGCCAACATGCGCGCCTCACGTGTTTTAGGGTATTTTGCATCCTTTATGCCACACTTTTATTCTTTATTAATTAGTCCAGTAAATAAAGTTGTAAGTGTAGACATTTTGCAGTAATAATCGTGTAGTTTTATATATTTGCATTTCAGTCCTCCATGTGTGAACTCATGTGTTGTCCCACGTGAATTTGTGGTGTATTTGCATTATCTACCATGAACTACTTCACTGTTATGTTTTGAATAAAACATTTTTGATATGTGCATTTATGCCCCCGTACGTGGTGGATTGCGCATATACGCTTATTTTCTCGATATTTTGCATTATTGGCCCTAGGTTTTTTATATATGTTGTTAATTGGCATGTGAACTTTGTTTTAATTGCAACAAGGTCCATGTAAACTATCGACATAGTTTTTGATTAAATAATTATTAAATTAACTCCAAAAATAACATGAAAATTACTATTAGCTCCTGCTAACATGTATTATTTATTGTGATTTTTATGATTTATTTTGTTGGGAACTTTATTTACGAAAAATCAAAAACCACTAAAAAGCTCACTGTCTATTTTATAAAATACATTAAAATTATAAAAATTGTTTGAAAAATTCCAAAAAATCTTGAGGAGTTTGTTTTTGTGTCTTTTACTTCAGTATTATTTTGTTTCAAAAACTCTTATAAAAACCCTAAAAATATAAAAACTTTCAACAATACTTTAAAAATCATAAAAAATTATAGAAAATTCAAAAAAACAATCTCAGTTTTTGTTGTTCCTCTTTTTATCAATTTTATCACAAAATTCAAATCCAGGACATTAGTAGACGTTAACTATTTTTAATTTGTAATTTTGTCCTAGTTGTGCACTGTTTTCCTTTTTAGAACTTATTTTATTTTTATAAAATCATCTAAAAATTAGAAAAACCTCATAAAATCACCAAAAAGACGATAATATTTTAAAAGCACAAAAATATTTTTATTCCAGATTTTTGAGTATTTTATCCTTGATAAAAATTGTAAAGGCTTGCTTGTGTGCTTTATTGCCTTACTTTCTTGCTTGTTTTCCTTAATTAAAAACCACAAAATTTTTCAAAATTAAAAATTAACAAAAATATGATGTTTGTTGTCTGATCATAACTACTTCGTAGGTGTGCTCGTGCTCCTTGAGTTCGACCCTAGTCACTATACCAAGTTAAATTAAATCACGGCGACCGCTAACATTGTTTTGATCGCTTCATTTGTTGATTGTGTGGTTCTCTATTTTTCTTGTTGAGTCCGACTCATCGATTGGGGTCGCAATGACCCTGATTTATATTGATACTTAACCCTAGTCGGCGAGTCACTCGATCAGAATGGCACCATTGCCGGGGAGCACTGCTTAGTAGTCGCTTTTCAACCTATTTGTTTATTTTTATCTCTATTTGTTATAACTATTTTCTGACTTGTTTCTGTTTCACTTTTCGTGCGAGGAACCGCCCGAGGATGCTTTAGAAGAGACCCATACCCGAGGAGAAGCAGGAAAAGAGAAGGAATCAGTTATAGCCTTTAGAGTAGTTTTAGAGTAGCAGCATAGTAGTTTTTCATTTCAGTATACTTAGATTTTTTATTGTTGTAATAATTTCATGGACACTCTTTGGACACTTCTCTCTTAGACTCTTATCGATTTCTGTTTCGCCAAGCACCGGTGTGCTCGGGGAACCTCACCGTGTTTTTCACCGATTTTTATTTTATCGCATTTTTCTATTTGATTCCTGCAGAATTTCGCCCCTAGACTTAGAATTTTTCTTGATTGTGACGTAAATAACTTAAGTCCCGATCCCTAATAGATTGCTTGCATCTATAGTTCGTAACTGGACCTTATTAATAATTCAAAATAAAAAGGTTAACTTGATTGATTGAGAGGTCACATGCTACTAGAGGTCGTATACAGCGTGTGCAGGATCCATTGTGGCGGACACCGATCGACATCCGAGACCGGACATCGACCTCTCTCTGATCAGTTAACTACATTCTTCACGATCTTTAGAAATTGCTCGTCTTAAGGTTGTTTTCTTCATGCATCATTTAGATTAGTTTTAATTCAGTCTTTTAATTTATGCACGGATCACCCAGCATGTAGAGTGTTGGAGTCAGGTACGGATCTCTTACTTTGCATGCATCATCGTGTTTGATCGCAAATCAGCTTTTTTGACTTCTCCCCCTGTTTTGGACATAAATAAATCAGGAGATTGAAAAATTTGCTAGGCGTTGCTTTTATTTGAAAAATACATAAAAAAGTGATAATCATAAATTTGGGACTATTTAAGCAAACTTGACCCTAAAACCCACCTCACTTAAAATTATTTGTTTTGGGGAGAGTCACCCCCTCATTAGTTGGTTTGCTTGAGCAAGAGAGTGGACCGTACACTAGTCTAGAGCCACATCTGAACTTCTGTTAGGCTACTGGTCTTAGGGTTAGTCGTTCTCCAGTAAGGATCTCTCCTGTAACCAGTAAAGCAGATCATGATGTCCTTTACAGATTGAATTGATCAGGTAGCCACTAAATGATCCGCAATTCATATTGGCTGGGAAAGGTCTAGCTTTGGGATCAGGCCAGTCTCTTAGGAGCATCGGGTTCCTATCAGCTTGCTTAATCGCTCTGCAAGACTGATTTGTCACCTAAAATAAAATTGGCAAGACTAACGACCGAACCTTCACAGTCATCATCTCAGCGTTGTGTAGGTGAATTGGGGTTTTGACTTCTGATCTTGTTTGCTTTCCAGATCTCATCCACACTGTTCTTATATCACGATGATGGGCCGGAGATCCCTTAGACTACCTTTGGTAGAATCGCTCTCGAGCACTTTGCCTCATTCATCTAGGGAGGTTCCGTGGAGCCTAGACCCGCTCTCCGAACCCGAATTTGATTCTGACATGTTTCCCCTTGACCGCCCTTTTTCCAGCGCTGAGGTGTCCGAGAAGAAACCAGCACAGATATTTGTATATTTGATGGCTCCTGAGTTCGGATCTTTTGCCTTTACAGGGACTTGAGAGATGGCCAACAGTGAGGAGCGCATTGATGGACAGCCCCAGGATTCGACCTATGTTCTAAATCAGGGAGCCATCAACAACACACTTCTAGCCTCATTGGAGATGATGTAGAGACAGATTAGAGATCAAGGAGCCTTCATGGCAGAGGTGCGTCGTGAGTTAGCACATATGCGAGCCGATAGAGGAGAGCCACATCAAGCAGCCGGTGGAGATATCTCAGCACCTAGAGGTGGAGCAGATGGACACCCGGAGGATCATCCAGAGCCAGCTAGACAACCACTACCGATGAGGGAGTTGCACAACCCTATTGCAACCCTCATCCATCATTGGATCCAGCTCCCTAAGATTCTGGGCGACTTCAAGCTCGGCCCCCAGACCATTCAGCTCTTGCCCAAGTTCCTTGGCCTAGCCATCGAGGAGCTGCATCTACATTTACAAGAGTTTGAGATGATCTGCAACACAGTCCATGACAGATTCGTGCCATCAAGATGATAGTGTTTCCATTCTCCATCGTCGATAGAGTAGCCAACTGGATAAAGCATTTAGAGAGATACATTACTACTCAGGAGCAGCTCCGGACTGAGTACTTGAACAAGTATTATCCACTCGACCGGACCAATCCAGCTCGAGCTCTGATCAACAACTTCACGATGATTCCCCATGAGCAGTTCCATGAGGTGTGGGATCGATTTTGCGATCTCATCAACCGGTGTCCACACCATGAGATTTCTAAGCACAACTTAGTTCAGAGTTTCTTTTGTGGCTGACAACAGAGCTGCAGGGGCTTATCAATGCCTCATGTGGAGGGTCCTACTTCACCAAGGATGAGGACCAGGTCTGGGCCATCTATAAGGAGATGGTTGAAAACTACATAGTGATGTCCCAGACCCGATCCTACACACAAGGAAGACACATCCATAGGTCATGACCTATCAAAGGATAGCATGGGTAGATGCAGGTCCATCCACTTCATCATCCACAACAGCACAAGCAGAGTCATCAGTAACTGACATGTGTATCATTAGCGAGAAGTTGGACCGCTTAGAGATTATCGAGAAGAAGCAGTGCTAGGGCATGACACAGATCAATCAGTTGGCACAGACCCTCAGTGACCTGAAGACCCAGATCTTGTGTCTCCTGGAGGCATAGACGGCTTCTCAGCTGCATCTCAGGTCACGGGTTGATCCTAGCAGCAACAACTCTTCCCAGTAGTCTGCCCAATACTACCAAGTTCACCACATCCAGGCAGAGACGGTTCAGCTATTGCAGCAGCACTACTCTCAGCCACCGCCATCTTAGGACACTCAAATGGTGGTGTATCAGCAGGATCAGCCCCCGACAGTTCTTCCCCCATTCCCTTACGAGCATGATCCGTTGATGGAAGTCAACGGGATTTGGTATGATCGATAGCCCGTGATCCGTCGTGATCGTCCCAGATTCAGGTCGTCTACCTGAAGCACCTCATCCCAGCAGTAGCCTCTAGCTCAGGGTAGACAGTTCAGCCAGCAGCAGCAGCAGCAACACCAGTACTCCCACTGGCCACAATAGCATTACCAGTCAGGTCCTCGTCCCTACCAGCAAGGACAACAATGGAGGTAGCAGCAGCAGCCTCAGCAGTTCACTCAGCCTCCCCTCACCAGTACCAAAGCCAGCCTCAGTTTCAGCGAGGCAACCCGTCTGGCTCTCATGGACCAGCCTATGAGAACCTAGTCCTTGATGATCTAGCCCGCCTTCTCTCAGACCAGCAGGCATCTTTCAGGCGGGAGATGGACGAGTTCAAGCAGGAGATGAGGGACATCATAAAGGGCCTGGCTGCCATACCCGCTCAGATCGAGCCCAATCCGAACAACCTCGAAAGAAAGTCTGAGCATGTACAGTTCAAAGAGACCACCACTCCTAGCGAATCATTGGGTGATATTTCTTCATACAAATTTGATGTTAATTGTGTATCACTTAGGAGCAGTAGGATGCCAACCAGTGGCGCCTCATCTGAGCGATGACCACATGATGATCTAGGAGCGCCAGATGAGGAGGATAGAAGTGTTGATGCCGCTAATGATGATGTTGACGACGGTGATGCTGAAGCTACCAAGGATGATGATCCAGTCGATGGTAATGAGGCCGTCGTTTCTTCAGATGCAGTCGGTGGTACTGATGCCACCATTCTTCCAAATGCTGAGCCCGAGCGCGGTGTTGATGCCACGAAGACAGATGTCCTGGGTGATTCTAATGCCACCATTTCTATTCCTGTTGTGTTTCCTCCAGTTCTTGTATCTCATGACAGTTTAGAAAAGACCAAAAAATTAATAAGGGAAAGATTTCTTTACCTATTGTGAGTCCGTCTATGTTGCATGATGATCCTTGTATGGGCTCCATTCCTTCACAACAACAGGAACCTATTCCTGGCCCTCTATCAGAGGAGGGTCGAACCATCCCCTTCCCTAAAAACTCCAATTAGCGAAGGGGAATAAAAAAGAAAATCCAAAAAAGACCAAGCAGTTAGAGTTTAGCCAGTAGATGATTGACAGATTTTAGATCCAACTGACTCTACAGGAGGCACTTGAGCACATCCCTCTCTTTCAAACGAATCTGAGAGAGAAGAACACCATCTGCAGGAAGAGAAGTAATCATCATGTCGAGATCCATGTGCTCACTCGTGCCACATGCTTCGTGATCCAGAACCGTTTGTCAGCCAAGAGGCTAAATGTAGGAGCTACCTATGTCAGATGCCACATTCATGAGCATGGTTTGATCGGACTCTATTAGACAGTGGCTCTTCCATCAACCTACTTCTGGTAGCCTTACTTGACTGATTTGAGTTTGACCAGCTTCGACAGAGTAGGACAATCCTTCAGTTTACTGATCGATCTTTCAAGAGGTCGAAGGGGTTGTTGAAGGATGTGGTCGTCACAATTCAGGGCATGAAATTCTCGTGGACTTCATTGTATTGGACATAGAGATCCCTGAGTCTATGACAGATACTCTCATCAATCTATCATTCCTGGCCACATCCAAGACAGTGTTTGACCATAATAGTGGGAAGGAGTACTTTCGCATTGAGGGTGAGAGTATACAAATAGAGACAATCGAGGAGACCATAGCACGAGATTCAATTTGCTCAGAGTAGTCCAGTGATACAGAGCAGACGATAGAGGCTAAGCGAGATGTCCACTAGGAGTGTGTTTTGTTGATCACAGATGATGAAGCAGTTTGGTCTGACACTATTTCACGAGCCCTTGTCTCACCTTCAGAATCCACAGAGATACAGCTTCCAGTAGATGAGAGTTCAGATAGCATACTCTTGGCCGAGGACACATTCAAGGCTAATGACCGCGTTCAGGATAGCGAAGCATAGTACATTTCTTGTGATTCCGATTCAGATCCCTCAGATTCAAACATAGATTGGGCCGAGTTTTATGAGTTATTACCCTGTCTGATTCCTTCAAAGCCTACAGATACAGTGGAGACTGAGCCAGAACTGGTTGTAGACACACCAGCAGGGACGTCTTCATCAGATGCTCATGAGCAGCGAAAGTTCTCACATTCAGATCTGGTTGCATTCACACAGACATTCTAGAAGCCAGATTTGCCAGCTTCCATTTACCCAGAGTTAAAGCCTTTGTCGCGGTCGCTGAATTATAGATTCCTTGCGGGTGAGCATGAGATGTACCCAGTCATTATCTCAACAGATTTGACTGGATATCAAGAATCCCATTTGATGGAGGTTCTTGAAAGGAACCGTAAGGTGATAGGATGTATTGTAGCTGATCTCCAGGGGATAAGTCCAGCCATGTGCTCCCATTATATCTATCTCAAAGAGGACACTAAGCCATCATGTGAGTTCCAGCGACGACTGAACCCGAACCTTCAAGAAGTGGTCATGAAAGAGATATCCAAATGGGGGAGTGACAATTTTATCTACCCCATCTTCGAATCCAAGTGGGTTAGTCCATTGCATGTGGTGCCCAAGAAGACGGGCATTACTACCATTGTGAGTGAGTCTGGAGAGGAGATCGCTACCCGAGTACCCACTTCTTGGAGGGTCTGTGTGGAATACAGATGATTGAATCAGGCCACCAAGAAGGATCATTTCCCATTGCCATTTATTGATTAGATTATAGAGAGGCTAGTTGGGAAGAGTCATTACTGCTTCCTTGACGGCTACTCTATCTACAATCAGGTGGCCATAGCGCCCGAAGAACAATACAAAACGACATTCACATGTCCGTTTGGGACTTATGCTTTCAGAAAGATGCCCTTTGATCTATGTAACGCCATAGTGACATTCCAAAGGTGCATGTTGTCCATCTTCTTAGACATGGTTGATGATTGCTTAGAGGTCTTCATGGATGATTTTTCGGTCTACGGTGATGGGTTTGATGCTTGTCTTAACTGCCTAGACTATGTGCTTCAACGTTGCATAGAGGTCCATCTTGTTCTATCTTGGGAGAATAGTCACTTTATGGTGACTCAGGGGATGGTGCTAGGTCTTATCATCTCTAACAGGGGCATGGAGGTTGATCCAGCCAAGATGGATATCATCAAGAAACTCAATCCACCGTCCAACCTACTGTAGTTGCAGCCTTTTCTGGGGCATGTCGGTTTCTACCGATGTTTTATTCAGGACTTCAGTAGGATTGCTCGACCACTCACTGATCTGTTGACATAAGACACCGATTTCATTGTAGATGATAAGTGTCTTGTATCTTTTGAGACTCTCAAGAATCTAGTTGTTGAGGCTCATGTCCTTCAGCCGCATGATTGGTCTCTCCCATTCGATATCATGACGACTGCTTCTGACTTTTCCCTAGGGGTTGTGCAAGAACATAGGAGGGATGGATTACCATTTGCCATTCACTACGCTAGTCGTACATTGGATGATGCTCATCAGAATTATACAGTCATAGAGAAGGAGATGCTAGACATAGTATTTACCTTGGATAAGTTCAGATCGTATATTCTTGGATCTAGAGTGACTATTTTTACTGAACATACCACCATCATGTACCTCATGGCAAAGAAGGATGCCAATGCAAGATTGACTAGATGGATCCTTTTACTTCGGGAGTTTGATATTGAGACTAAGGATAAACCTAGAGTCAAGAATATGGTGGCGGATCATCTCTCCCGATTGGAACATCTTGAGGAATCTGAGAAGATTGAGCCTATCACTGAGACCTTCCCAGATGATGTGATCCTTACTATCGCCTCGCTCCCATGGTACACCGACATTGTGAACTATCTTATTGCCAAGAATGTTCCACAAGGTTGGCCCAGGCAGCGACTAGAGACCTTCCTTGCGAAGGCCAAGTTGTACCATTGGGAGGATCTCATCCTTTATCATGAAGGAGGGGATAGCATTTGGTGTTGGTGTGTTCCTCAGGAGGAGCACCATAGCATCCTCACATATTGCCACAAGCTTGAGGCAGGAGGACATCATTCTTGGAGAAGAACAGCACAAAAAGCACTCCGATCTGGCCTATGGTGGCCTACCCTCTTCAAGGATTCTGATGAATTCATGAAGAGGAGTACTACCTGTCAGAGGATGGGCACTTGTGGACAGCGTGATATGATGCCGATGTAGCTCATTCACTTCTGTGAGTATTTTGACGAATGGGGCATCGATTTTATGAGTCTGTTCCCTAAGAGTCAGGGATTTGAGTACATTATATTGGATGTTGACTATGTGAGTCTCTGGGTTGAGGCCATTTCTTCCTGAACCACAGATGCTAAGACTGTTTGCTGATTTTTGAGGAAGAATATCATTTCACGGTCTGGGTGCCTAGAGTATTGATATCTGACTGGGGGTCTCATTTTATCAATGACAAGGTAAAGGCCCTTGCTAATGAGTTCAACATAGACCATCGAGTTGCCACTCCTTATCACCCCCAGACTAATGGTCTTGCTGAAGTATCGAACACGGAGATCATGATGATACTGCAGAAGGAGTTCGCCCAGATCGAAAGGATTGGTCACAGCTTTTGGACTCGGTCGTGTGGGCATATCAGACTTCCTTCAAGACACCTTTGGGTACATATCCCTTTCGTATTGTTTATGGCAAGCCATGTCATTTACCTATGGAGATAAAGCACAAGTTACTTTGGGTTGTCACTGACATATTATTGGATCTAGAGAGTATAGGAGATTAGAGGAAGGCAGAATTGGCAGCCCTGGAAGAGCTTAAAGATACAGCATTTTCGAGTAGCCTACAATACAAGGAGCGAGTAAATATGGCATGATTCTCATATCAGCCATAAACAGTTTGATCCGAACCAGAGTGTATGGTTATTTGATGCCATGCTAAGATCATTTCCAGGGAAATTGCAGAGTAAGTGGAAGGGACCATACTTGGTCCGAAAGGTGCACGACAATGGAAGCATTAACATATCTGAGATTTCATCGGATTCCGCCTTTCGAGTTAACGGTCAGCACCTGAAGCCATAGTTAGATCATGATTCGCTGATTGTTGATGTCGCCCCTATTCATTTTGCATGGGATGTGGTCTTTTGACTCACATCAATTTCATCTCATGCCTGATTGTCACTGTCTTCCACCCTTGCATAGATTTAGATGTCCATATCATACATTCTTTGTTCTAACATGCCATCTGTATCTTATGATTATGCTATACTTAGGGTGTACTTTACCCTAAGTATAGGGGGTTGTCAGAATTTTTATTATTCTTTTGATTTGGTTAACCTCTATTTTGGTCCCTATACTTAGGGATATTTTACCCTAAGTATAGGGGAGGTAGACCATGTACATTCTATCCCTCGGTTTTCCCATTGTGTACAGATTCTTGTACTTAGAATTACTTGATCCTAAGTACTGGGGGGATCACCAACTTCTATTGATTTTATTCATTCATTTGTCATTGCAGTATAGCCTTTCTTTTCACTTCCTTACACTAAGCACGAGTTATGTCTTCTTCATCGCTCTTTGATCACTCTCAGGACATCGTTCGAGCTAAGTATAGGGGGTGTCATATATATTGTATATATACTTTAGCCATAACTCGTACTTTGTGTGAGTGTGTAAATAAATAAAATGGCGAAAAAACCAAAAGTTAAAAATCACAAATTTTTTTTGAATTTTTTCCTTTATATAAAATTCTCTCTTGTACATACATGTATGTAAATAGATATTTGTAAATTTTATTTTTGTACTTTGTAAAAATATTTTGCTTGTGAAAACTTTGTAAATATTTTTTGTAAACAAAATTTTTGAAAAATGTTTGAAAAATAAAAGTTTGCAAAAACCTGTGTGTAAATGTTTGTAAATAGTTTGCAAAACTTCTGCATTCATGCATGCATGCATTCAAACATTTTCAAAAATTTTGCATGTTCTGAAAAATTTTTCATAGTTTGAAAATTATATGAAAAGAATTTTGTACATATTTTGTTTATTCTTCTGAATCATAGTTGGCATTTAAACTAGTCTGGAATTAAATTGAAAGATGGAGCTCGGCTAAGACCTTAGTCCACCTAATTCTTAGAGGAACCCTATAGGATTTTGGGTTAAGACTTTTCAGGTCCATTAGTGACTTAATTCTGAGTCCACTAGGCTATGTCCGCATGTCATCTTGATGATCCCAACTTGAATACTTAACAATGCATGCATGACTCTCGCAGACAATGGCTTTACTTGGACCAGCACCTTACACATAGCTCTCCACGGATGAGGTGATGAGGAGGCAGTTTTCTTTGGCTTGGAGTAGCATACAAGGGTAGTACTTCTAGGAGGAATCTCTCGTCTTCCTTTAGGGAGGGATGTGCACCTCAACTTGGTCTAGCGGTGTTGAGGTCTAAAGTCAGGAGTTGTGTGTTGCAATAATGCTTCAAAAGAGGGATAGTCTACTGGCTCAAGAAGAAGAAGTCCTTATGTATATGCTGCACCATGTTGATATGTTGCACATATGCACATCAAAAAAATGTGTAAAATAAAGAAAAACTCCAAAAAAAGTGGGTAGGCATGATTAAAAATAAAATGCATGTCGGAGTGTATATAGTCAAATAAAGCAAAGTTTATGTATTACACCTTCTCATCTCATGAAGCTTGTAGCAGGAGTCTTAGCTACACTGGTTAGGATCCCAGGGATACGTGGCTACACTGGTCACGGTCCATTCTCTTCTTTCCCCCTCTTCTTGACCCGATTAATCTTGAACTTAGAAGGGAATACCCCGCTCCTCAAGGAAAGGGCTGCTAGACTTAGGAATTAGAGTTACCTTATTGAGGGAGGTTATTTCTTTGTCATTTTTGAGGTGGGGAGCTACATATCACTTGCACAGTACAATGAAAGATACATGGTCATTAGAGTTTGCGTATGTAGACTTGTTCTGATCTGGATTATTGAGGAGTCTTGACCTTAGAATGACGGAACTTAGAGGTTGATAAGTCTTATACCTATATCCCAATAAGTTTCCGACAAACTAATAATCCAAAGGTCTGACTGAGCTTCATACTTCAATTTAATGAAGATAATTTTAATAATCAACCTTAATTCTCCTTCTTTTTCTTTTCTTTTCTTTTTCACTTCTTTTTCAAATAAGTGTTTGTTAAGGGACTAGCAAAGATAAAGTATAGAGGGTGATGAATCCCTAATTATCACTCTTTATTCTTTTATTTTAGCTATTTATCTTGGCAAAACAACATGTAAATATCCATAAATGTAATAACATAGCATTTAGCATGTATTTGTCAATATTTCATAATTAGCATGTTTTTGTGCCAAAATAAAAGAATAAAGGAAAAGAAAAAGGAAGCAGGTATTTAGAATAAATACAGAGTGACTCAAACCCTAAGATAAGGTCAAGCCTTAACCTGATCGCCAAATAAAATAAGTAGAGAGAGATAGGTCTACTTTGTGTTGTACAGAGTACTTATGTATATAGATAATTATTTTTGACAAAATTAGAATTAATTATTATTTTGACATCCTTATATATATTTTTAAAAATAAAATAAAAATAAGAAAAATAAAAATAAAATCCTCTTTACTTGTGCAAATACACATGTATATGTCACATACACCAATTCACAGAAAAATTCTTTGAAAAATAATAAACATTTTTATTTTATACACTTTTTATTTTGAATTCAATTACTATTTTTTATTGATTTTTGTACATCCCTATTTTCGGATTGGTCCAGAGGATTTGTTGACTCCAGTCAACTCCTCCTTCCAGGTCGGGTCAGTCGGCAGCCTCTCGCCGGAGCCATTTCTCCGTATTTTCAAGCCGGAACCCGATCACATCTCGCCCTGATTTTTCACTCGAGCCTCCTCCTAGGATCCATGATTTCCGCGGATCCCTATGAAGGCACAGATCTTCTTAGAGTTGTGCACTCTCGCTCGATCATTCCAGTCCCCTGGGAATCCTATAAAGTCTCACCTCCGCAGCTCAGTAGCATGTTCCTCTCCCCTTCTCTTGTCCCTAGGTGTATTCAGTGGAGTGATAGCAACCGAAGGGTGCCTTTGGATCAAGGCTTGGTGGCGTGTACCCACAGCTTAGCTACGTGATCGGAGCCCTCCACCGTGTCCGGCCTCCCTTCCTGTCGCAGCACGGTCGAGGCCACGACCTCGTCTTTGAGCTCTTCCTGACCTTGTTGAGTTCATCAACACCCTCAGGTGACGTATCTTGCTATTCCATTTGTCCATTCTAGTTGAATCATCCACTCTGCCTCCGTTGCAGCTCATTTGCTCTGACCACCTGGTTTAAGCCTCATCTCACCAACACACCTGTATCGATCGACCCCTCGACGAACACCCCATCTCGCACCACAGCCTGGTCATCCTTGGAATCGACCCTCAGGTCGAGATTAAGGCCAAGATCTCCTTTTGCCACCCTCGCTAAAGATCGACTCTCATCCACCTTCGCTTCTTTCATAGAGACAATCGAGACAATCGAGGAAACCATAGTGTGAGATTCAACTTGCTCAGAGTAGTCCAGTGATATAGAGAAGACGATAGAGGCTAAGCTAAATGTCCACTAGGAGTATGTTTTGTTGATCACAGATGATGAAGCAGTTTGGTCTGACCCTATTTCATGAGCCCTTGTCTCACCTTCAGACATCACAGAGATACAACTTCCAGTAGATGAGAGTTCGGAGAATACACTCTTGGCCGAGGACACATTCGAGGCTGATGACCGCGTTCAGGATAGCGAAGCAGAGTACATTTTTTGTGATTCTGATTCAGATCTCTCAGATTTAGACATAGACTGGGCCGAGTTTGATGAGTTATTCCCTTGTATGATTCCTTCAGAGCCTATAGATACAGTGGAGATTGAGCCAGTACTGATTGTAGGCACACTAGCAGGAACGTCTTCACCAAATGCTCATGAGCAGCGAAAGTTCTCACATTCAGATCTGGTTGCATTCACACAGACATTCTAGAAGCCAGATTTGCCAGCTTCCAGTTGCCTAGAGTTAAAGCCTTTGCTGCAGTCGCTGAAGTATAGATTCCTTACGGGGTGAGCATGAGATCTACCCAATCATTATCTCAACAGATTTGACTGGAGAGCAAGAATCCCATTTGATGGAGGTTCCTGAAAGGAACCGCAAGGTGATAGGATGGATTGTAGCTGATCTCCAGGGGATAAGTCCAGCCATGTGCTCCCACTATATCTATCTCGAAGAGGACACTAAGCCATCACGTGAGTTCCAGCGACGACTGAACGCGAACCTTCGAGAAGTGGTCATGAAAGAGATATCCAAATGGGGGAGTGCTGATTTTATCTACCCCATCTCCGACTCCAAGTGGGTTAGTCCATTGCATGTGGTGCCCAAGAAGACGGGCATTACTACCATTGTGAGTGAGTCTGGAGTGGAGATCGCTACCCGGGTACCCACTTCTTGGAGGGTCTGTGTGGAATACAGATGATTGAATAGGGCCACCAAGAAGGATCATTTCCCATTGCCTTTTATTTATTATATTATAGAGAGGCTAGCTGGGAAGAGTCATTACTGCTTCCTTGACGGGTAGTCAGGCTACAATCAGGTGGCCATACGGCCCGAAGAACAAGACAAAACGACATTCACCTGTTCGTTTGGGGCTTATGCTATCAGACAGATGCCCTATGGTCTATGTAACGCCCTAGCGACATTCCAAATGTGCATGTTGTCCATCTTCTCAGACATGGTGGATGATTTCTTAGAGGTCTTCATGGATGATTTTTCGGTCTACGGTGACGGGTTCGATGCTTGTCTTAACTTCCTAGACTCTGTGCTTCAGCACTGCATAGAGGTCCATCATGTTCTATCTTGGGAGAATAGTCACTTCATGGTGACTCAGGGGATGGTGCTAGGTCTTATCATCTCTAACAGGGGCATGGAGGTTGATCCGTCCAAGATGGATATCATCAAGAAACTCAATCCACCATCCAACCTACTGCAGTTGCGGCCTTTTCTGGGGCATGTCGGTTTCTACCGATGCTTTATTCAGGACTTCAGTAATACTGCTCGACCGCTCACTGATCTATTGACGTAAGCACCGATTTCATTGTAGATGATGAGTGTCTTGTATCTTTTGAGACTCTCATGAATCTAGTTGTTGAGGCTCATGTCTTTCAGCCGCATGATTGGTCTCTCCCATTCGATATCATGACGAATGCTTCTGACTTTGCCCTACGGGTTGTGCAAGAACATATGAGGGATGGATTTCCATTTACCATTCACTACTCTAGTCGTACATTGGATGATGCTTAGCGGAATTATACAGTCATAGAGAAGGAGATGCTAGCCATAGTATTTACTTTGGATAAGTTCAGATCATATATTCTTGGAAGAGTGACTATTTTTGCTGATCATAATGCCATCCGGTACCTCATGGCAAAGAAGGATGCCAAAGCAAGATTGATTAGATGGATCCTTTTACTCCAGGAGTTTGATATTGAGATTAAGGATAAACCTGGAGTCAAGAATATGGTGGCGGATCATCTCTCCCGATTGGAACATCTTGAGGAATCTGAGAAGATTGAGCCTATCACTGAGACCTTCCCAGATGATGTGATCCTTGCTATCGCCTCGCTCCCATGGTACACCGACATTGTGAACTATCTTGTTGCCAAGAATGTTCCACAAGGTTGGCCCAGGCAGCGACTTGAGACCTTCCTTATGAAGGCCAAGTTGTACCATTGGGAGGATCTCATCCTTTATCATGAAGGAGGGGATATCATTTGGTGCCGGTGCATTCCTCAAGAGGAGCACCATAGCGTCCTCACATACTGCCACAAGCTTGAGGCAGGAGGACATCATTCTTGGAGAAGAACAGCACAAAAAGCACTCTGATCCGGCCTATGGTGGCCTACCCTTCTTCAAGGATTCTGATGAATCCGTGAAGAGGTGTACTACCTGTCAGAGGATGGGCACTTGTGGATTGCGTGATATGATGTCGATGCAGCCCATTCACTTCTGTGAGGATTTTGACGAATGGGGCAGCGATTTTATGGGTCCATTCCCTAAGGGTCAGGGATTTGAGTACATTATGTTGGATGTTGACTATGTGAGTCTCTAGGTTGGGGCCATTTCTGCCTGAACCACAGATGCTAAGACCGTTTGCCGATTTTTGAGGAAGAATATCATTTCACGGTCTGGGTGCCTAGAGTATTGATATCTGATTGAGGGTCTCATTTTATCAACGACAAGGTAAAGACCCTTGCTAACGAGTTCAGCATAGACCATCGAGTTGCCACTCCTTATCACCCTCAGACCAATGTCCTTGCTGAAGTATCGAACACAGAGATCATGATGATACTGCAGAAGGAGTCTGCCCAGACCGAAAGGATTGGTCACAGCTTTTGGACTCGATCTTGTGGGCATATCAAACTTCCTTGAAGACACCTTTGGGTATATGTCCCTTTCGTCTCGTTTATGGCAAGCCATGCCATTTACCTGTAGAGATAAAGCACAAGTCACTTTGGGTAGTCATTGGGATATTATTGGATCTAGAGAGTATAGGAGATTAGAGGAAGGCAGAATTGGCAGCCCTGGAAGAGCTTAAAGATACAGCCTTTTCGAGTAGCCTACAGTACAAGGAGCGAGTAAATATGGCATGATTCTCATATCAGCCATAAGTAGTTTGAGCCGAACCAGAGTGTACAGTTATTTGATTCCATGCTAAGATCATTTCCAGGGAAATTGCAGAGTAAGTGGAAGGGACCATACTTGATCCGAAAGGTGCACGACAATAGAAGCATTAACATATCTGAGATTTCATCGGATTCTGCCTTTCGAGTTAACGGTCAGCGCCTGAAGCCATAGTTAGATCATGATTCGTGGATCGTTGCCGTCGCCCCTATTCATTTGCATGAGATGTGGTCTTTTGACTCACATCAATTGCATCTCATGCCTGATTGTCACTATCTTCCACCCTTGCATAGATTCAGATGTCCATATCATACATTCTTTGTTCTAACACGCCATCTGCATCTTATGATTATGCTATACTTAGGGTGTACTTTACCCTAAGTATAGGGGGGTTGTCAGACTTTTTATTATTCTTTTGATTCGGTTGACCTCTGTTTTGTTGCCTATACTTAGGGATATTTTACTCTAAGTATAGGGGTGGTAGACCATGTACATTCTATCCCTCGGTTTTCCCCTTGTGTACAGATTCTTGTACTTAGGATTACTTGATCCTAAGTACTGGTGGGGATCATCGACTTCTATTGATTTTATTCATTCATTCGTCATTGCAGTATAGCCTTTCTTTTCACTTCCTTACACTAAGCATGAGTTATGTCTTCTTCATCGCTCTTTGATCACTCTCAGGACATCGTTCGAGCTAAGTATAGGGGTGTCATATATATTGTATATATACTTTAGCCATAACTCGTACTTTGTGTGAGTGTGTAAATAAACAAAATGGCGAAAAAACCAAAAGTTAAAAATCACAAAAAATTTTAGAATTTTTTTCCTGTATATAAAATTCTCTCTTGTACATACAAATATATTATGTGTAAAAATTATGTACTTTGTACTTTGTAAAATAGATATTTGTACATAAAATTCTCTCTTTTATTTTTTTGCTTTGTAAAAATATTTTGCTTGTGAAAACTTTGTAAATATTTTTTGTATCAAAATTATGTATATAGTACAAAATTTTTGATAAAATGTTTGAAAAATAGAAGTTTGCAAAAGCCCGTGTGTAAATGTTTGTAAATAGTTTGCAAAACTTCTGCATTCATGCATGCATGTATTCAAACATTTTCAAAAATTTTGCATGTTCTGAAAAAATTTTCATAGTTTGAAAAATATATGAAAAGAATTTTTTACATATTTTGTTTATTCTTCTGAATCATAGTTGACATTTAAACTAGTCTGGAATTAAATTGAAAGATGGAGCTTGTCTAAGACCTTAGTCCACCTAATTCTTAGAGGAACCTATATGATTTTGGGTTAAGACTTTTCAGGTCCATTAGTGACATAATTCTGAGTCCACTAGGCAATGTTCACATGTCATCTTGATGATCCTAAGTTTAACACTTAGCAATGCACGCATGACTCTCACAGACAATGGCTTTACTTGGATCAGCACCTTACACATAGCTCTCCACGGATGAGGTGATGAGGAGGTTGTTCTCTTTGGCTTGGAGTAGCATACGAGGGTAGTACTTCTAGGCGGAACCTCTTGTCTTCCTTTAGGGAGGGATGTGCACCTCAACTTGGTCTAGCGGTGTTGAGGTCTAAAGACAGGAGTTGTGTGTTGAAATAATGCTTCAAAAGAGGGATAGTCTACTAGCTCAAGAAGAAAAAGTCCTTATGTATATGATGCACCATGTAGATATGTTGCACATATGAACATCAAAAAAATGTGCAAAATAAAGAAAAACTTCAAAAAAGTGGGCAGGCATGATTAAAAATAAAATGCATGTCGGAGTGTATATAGTCAAATAAAGCAAAGTTTATGTATTACACCTTCTCATCTCATGAAGCTTGCAGCGGGAGTCTTAGCTACACTGGTTAGGCTCCCAGGGATACGTGGCTGCACTGGTCACGGTCCATTCTCTTCTTTCCCCCTCTTCTTGACCCGATTAAGCTTGAACTTAGAAGGGATTACCCCGCTCCTCGAGGAAAGAGCTGCTAGACTTAGGAATTAGAGTTACCTTGTTGACGGAGGTTATTTCTTTGTCATTTTTGAGGTGGGGAGCTACATATCACTTACACAGTACAAGGAAAGATACATGGTCATTAGAGTTTGCGTATGTAGACTTGTTCTGATCTGGATTATTGAGGATTCTTGACCTTAGAATGGAGGAACTTAGAGGTTGCTAAGTCTTAAACCTATATCCCAATAAGTTTCTGACAAACTAATAATCCAAAGGTCTGACTGAGCTTCATACTTCAATTTAATGAAGATAAGTTTAATAATCAACCTTAATTCTCCTTCTTTTTCTTTTTTTTATTTTTCACTTCTTTTTCAAATAAGTGTTTGTTAAGGGACTAGCAAAGATAAAGTATAGGGGGTGATGAATCCTTAATTCTCACTCTTTATTCTTTTATTTTAGCTATTTATCTTGGCAAAACAGCATGTAAATATCCATAAATATAATAACATAGCATTTAGCAAGCATTTGTAAATATTGCATAATTAGCATGTTTTTGTGCCAAAATAAAAGAATAAAGGAAAAGAAAAAGGAAGGAGGCATTAAGAATAAATACAGAGTGACTCAAACCATAAGATAAGGTCAAGCCTTGACCAGATCGCCAAATAAAATAAGTAGAGAGAGATAGGGTCTACTTTGTGTTGTACAGAGTACTTATGTATATAGATATTTTTTTGACAAAATTAAAATTAATTATTATTTTGACCTCTTTGTATATATTTTTAAAAATAAAATAAAAATAAAATTAAAATTAGAAAAATAAAAATAAAATCCTCTTCACTTGTGCTAATACACATGTATATGTCACATCCACCATTTATTTCATACTTGTAAATAATTTGTAAAAGTAAATAAAAAGTTATTTTGTACTCCTAAAATTATGTTGTAAATAAATACAATATAAAATGGGGGTATTTATGTAAAGATAACAAAATAAAAATAATTGTGTATAACACATTGGTATATTATACATGTATATAACACTATATATTATATATACATTATTTTTTTCATAAAAATGATTAAAATTCACAAAATAATCTTTGAAAAATAATAAACATTTTTATTTTATACACTTTTTATTTTGAATTCAATTACTATTTTTTTATTGATTTTTGTACATCCCTATTTTCTGAGACTCCAGTCAACTCCTCCTTCCAGGTCGGGTCGGTCGGCTGCCTCTCGCCGGAGCTATTTCTCTGTAATTTCAAGCATGGACCTGATCACATCTTGCCCTGATTTTTCGCCCGAGCCTCCTTCTAGGATCCATGATTTCCGTGGATCCCTAGGAAGGCATGGATCTTCATAGGGTTGTGCATTCTCGCTCGATCATTCCAGTCCTCTGGGAATCCTATAAAGTCTCACCTCCGCAGCTCAGTAGCATGTGCCTCTCCCCTTCTCTTGTCCCTAGGTGTCTTCAGTGGAGTGATAGTAATCGGAGGGTGCCTTTGGATCAAGGCTTGGTGGCGTGTACCCGCAGCTCAACTACGTGGTCGGAGCCCTCCACCGCGTCCAGCCTCCCTCCTGCCGCAGCACGGTCGAGGCCATGACCCCGTCTCCGAGCTCTTCTTGACCTTGCTGAGTTCATCAACACCCTTAGATGACGTATCTTGCTATTCCATTTGTCCATTCTAGTTGAATCATCCACTCTGCCTCCGTCGCAGCTCATTTGCACTGACCACCTGGTCGAAGTCTCAGCTCACCAACACACCTGTATCGATCGACCCCTCGATGAACACCCCATCTCACACCACAGCCTGGTCATCCTTGGAATCGACCCTCAGGTCGAGATTAAGGCCAAGATCTCCTTTTGCCACCCTCGCCAAAGATCGTCTCCCATCCACCTTCGCTTCTTTCATCTCTAGCTTCAATAACCTAGACCAGAGCATAGCCCCGAGTTCTCTCTCTTATTTATAGGTATCCTCGCACTTCTATTGGACGTCCAGTTGCTCGGCGGAGCAGCTCCAGGCAGATCTCCCTCATCCAGCACACCTAACCATTGGTTACTTCATCGGAACCTCCCACCAGACACGGACCACTCCCACGACTGTGCAGGACTCCTCCGATCCTCCATCAGAGTGGTAGATCTCGACCCCCCATCTGTTGAAGTTCATCCCTGACGAGTTCTTTCAGCCCTCCTTTCCGTCGTCGATAAGGAGCACCTCCTTCCAGATTTGATCTTGATCGTACGCCCACACTTTATCCCTAATGGACGATCAGAGCAAGGGACAGATCTGCACCACACATCCTCGCCTTTCCAGAGCCGCTAGATCCGTACTATAGCCGAACAACACAGTTGCATGTCCCTGACATTCCCTCCATTGTCAAATCCTTTCACAGGGGACGATCAGGACTGTCAGAGCCATCATGCGCACCTCACGTGCTTCAGGGTATTTTGCATCCTTTGTCCTGTACTTTTATGCTTTATTAGGTAGTCCAGTAAATAAAGTTGTAAGTTTAGACATTTTGCAGTAATAACCTTATAGTTTTATATATTTACATTTCAGTCCTCCATGTGTGAACTCACATTCCGTCCCACGTGAATTTGTGGTGTATTTGCATTATCTACCATGAACTTCTTCTCTGTTGTGTTTTGAATGAAACATTTTTTATATTTGCATTTATACCTCTGTACGTGGTGGATTGCGCATGTGCGCTTATTCTCCGAATATTTTGCATTATTGGCCCTATGTTTTTTATATATGTTATTTATTGGCATGTGAACTTTATTTTAATTCCAACGAGGTCCCTGTAAACTATCGACATAGTTTTTTATTAAATAATTATTAAATTAACTCCAAAAATTACACGAACATTATTTTTAGCTCCTGCTAACATGTATTATTTATCGTGATTTTTAGGATTAATTTTGTTGGGCACTTTATTTTCGAAAAATAAAAAACCACCAAAACGCTCACTATCTGTTTTATAAAATACATAAAAATTGTAAAAATTGTTTGAAATTTTCCAAAAAAATCCTAAGTGTTTGTTTTTGTGTTTTATACTTCCAGTAGCATTTTTGTTTCAAAAATCCTTATAAAAGCTCTAAAAATCTAAAAACTCTTAAAAACTTATAAAAATCATAAAAAATTCTAGAAAATTCAAAGAAATACAGTCTCGATTTCTATTTGTTCGTCTTTTTATCTATTTTCTCATAAAATTCATATCTAGGAATTAAGACATTTAAATATTTTTAATTCAGAATTTTTTCTGTTGTGCGTTGTTTTCCTTTTTAGCACTTATTTGATTTTTATAAAATCATCTAAAAATTGGAAACCCCATAGAAAATCACCAAAAAGACCTTAATATTTGAAAAGCACAAAAACATTTTTATTCCAGATTTTTGATTATTTTAGCCTTAATAAAAAAAATTGTAAAGGCTTGCTTGTGTGATTTATTGCCTAATTTTCTTGCTTGTTTTCCTTAATTAAAAACCCCAAAAATTTGCAAAATTAAAAATTAACAAAAAGATGCTATTTGACTACTTCGTAGGTTTACTCGTGCTCCTTGAATTCGACCATGGTCGCTATACCAGGTTAAATTAAATAGGGGTGGCCACTAACATTGTTTTGATCGCTTCATTTGTTGCTTGTATGGTTCTCTATTTTCCTTGTTGAGTCCAACTCGTCAATTTGGGTCGCAACGACTCTGATTTATATTGATACTTAACCCTAGTCAATGAGTCGCTCGATCATAGGTGTATCTCTCAGCCGCTCGATCCCTCAATCCCATCTGATGTGCGGGTAGTTGCACTCTCCTACTGCTCCTGAGATGAATGACGTCAAATAAACAAGTAAAATTAAAGGTTATACATGTATCATTGGTGGATGGATCATATGATACCTACTTGCGTCTAAAGTTGTTAGGATTGGCTTTGGCCAGGGTTGGAATCAATATCTTTGTAGTAGTCAGGTCATCAAACCTCTAAGTCAAATCAGTCATGTTCTTCATCAAGAGGTCTAGCTGGTCTAGTGTTGGGTTCACCGAAGGCGCCTTGAGATGCTCAATAACTAGTTGTCACCGAGTCTAGTAGTGTGGAGGTTGGTACATAGAGTAAGGTTGTTGCTGATATGTGTAAGGAGGAGGATGTGAATAATGCCCATATGCAGGCTGTTGTTGATAATAAGTCTGGTAAGAATGTGCAGCATACATCGGTTGCTGATATCCATGTCTCCAAGTCTGAAAATGTGGTGGAGACGAATATTGATGAGTCTGTGAAGGCTATTGGTGCTAGGGTTGTGGTCTGCCTCCCTGAAGATAGTGGGCAGGCCTCTGACTCGGTTGAGGACTGAACTGACCTTGCCCTGATGGACGGGGCTGATTGCCTCGGGGCCGCTCCCAATGTCGTTCACCTCTTGAATATGAGGTGGATGTGGTGAAAATGTCTTAGAAAGATATGGAAGCTTCTAGTAGTATGGAACAACATAAGTTGGAGTAGGCTACTCTGGGACCTATTTCGGAGTTTACACATAGTAAACGTGTTTAATATTGGAAGGCACTCTGATACTCTGCTAGGCTGAAGTCGTGGAAGAAGTAGTCTGCTCCAGTGCAGGAGTATCGGCTGTCGCACTCTGGCTCTTGCATGCACTATTGGTAATAACATGAAGCTCCAAGTGACAGGTGATACCATCCAGCTTATCCAGCTGCTTCGTCCTCTATTTGATCACTTGTAATTTGTCTAACTCTTGTTATCGCTGATGAATCACAGATTCATCACTCTAAATCTCATTTAGTAAGCTCAATTCCCTCAAAATCAACTGCATTTCTTCATCTATTCTGCATAATTAGCATTCATGCATGATTTCATAAGAATTGTATTTTATCTATTATTTGTGCACAAAATAAGAAGCCAAAAATCCAAGCCAAAAATGACCTGTAAATAGCCTAACTTCCCTGATTTTTAACCCATTCATGCTGACTCCGAATGACCCAAAACCACCTCCACTGTGTACATATCACTAACAAGAATAAATGAAAAATACAAAAAATCACTAACCCAAATAAGTGGAACAAAAAACCAAACCCTAGTTTCAGGATTTCTGGACTAAAAACCTCATATATTCCTCATCCAGTGTCTGTTTTAATCCTACTCACTTTTGAACTAATGTACATTCAATTACCTTCAAAACAATACCAAGTTCAAGTGATTCGGAGCTCATATGTGAAAGTTGGGTTTCGGGCCTCTTTTGTACATTTTGTATTTTAGCGGTTTTTGACTTATTATTTTATGTACATAATTAATCCATTTTACTTCATTTCTTTTTCATTTGTTTTCTTTGATAAAAGTTTTAATAAAATGTGCAAAAATCCAAATCCAAATTGAGCTTGAAATCAAAGAAACAAATTGGGTCCGAGTCTCCACTAACTGTCTGTACAAAATTGTCTTTTTCATATTATATTTTATATCTTCTTGTTCTTAATTAATAAAAATCCAAAAAATTAGATTAATGTGTAATTATTTATCTTTGATTTTACCCTATTTTTTTCGATTTTTTTTCTGGTTTAAAAATGACATAAAAATTATAAAACCCAAAAATCAAGGTATTCTATGTACATGGGATACCCCAAAAATATCACTTTCTACAATTGATCGATTTTCGTTTTGATGTCTTCATGAAAGTTCTACATCTCATCGAGATGAGCAATTTTCATGAAGAAACTTTTTCTATCCAAGGTCATTTGCTATTTGTTTTGGATTTTACAAAGGATTTAATTTTGGATTTTTGTGGTGCTGACACGTGGCAGTTCCTGGAGCCGCCACGTGTCAGCCATTTTTTGCTTTTTTATTCATTTCTTTTTATTAGAAAAACATAAAAGGCCTCGCACGTGCAAGGCACGTGCTGCCTGCTCCCCTTTTGATCGCCACGTGTCACCTGCTGGGCCATCCGATCTCGGCCGATCGGACGGCCCAGCACTCATCTACTTCCTCCGCCCCATTCCATCGTGGGCGGCGGCAGCCCCAAATCTCTCCGCCGCCGCATATCTCGTCGCTGCCATTCAATCATCCCTAATCAAATCTCACTAGCCTCCCTCAACCGCCCAAATCTCGCAATCAGCCCCTCGTCGAATCGCGACTGACATCCTCATCAGATCTTTGTCTTCAACCTCGTCAACCCAATCGAATCTTCAGACCTCTTGTTTCCATCGCCAGCCAAGAACCTCATGCCCTATTTAATAACCACCGCCACCCGGATCAGAACCATCCGCCGATTGCATCGTAAGTCCTCATCGCGGCAGTGACAGTGCCCTGACGTCCTCTTCGCCACGGCGAGATCCGAGGTCTTGGGCCTCGTCGTAGGCTACGGTCGATCCTCCCCTCCGACCGTTGCTGCCAAGCTCCAGAGCTTCTCCGTCGAGCCTACGACCTCCAACGACGCTATGACTTCACCGATGACTTCAACCTCTCTGCAACGCTGTAACTATCACCGACGACTACAACGCCCATCATCAACCGCTCTGCCACCGTCTACGTCAACTTCAACCGCATCATCAACACCCCCGACCGACTCCACAGCTCTGCCTCAACGGTTGAAGCCCCGCCAAGTCGTTGATACCTGGTCGTCCACCACAGTCGCTAGAGCTCCTCCTCGCCTCCACGATGCCGGTTGCCCTCGGCTATCCAGAAGGTGTCTCTGCCACGAGCTCCAACCGCCACGCCTTGATCAGCCATCAGAGCCCCATACTTCTGCCGCCGTCAGGCCGGGCACAGGTCCTGAGACCCTCCCCATGTGATACGCACGTGAGGAGGGGACATTTTGCATTGGCACCCTTGCGAATCACCACAGTTACATCGAAGACCCACTGGTTACGTGCTTAGCACGTGACCTAGTGACAATTTGCATATTTCCCCCCGAAGTCTGTTCCATATCATAGATAAGACCGCCAACCAGAGGGCACATGTTATACGCGTTCCCCTCTGGCATTTTTGCAACTTTTCACCTCATAGATTTGGTAATTACATTACAGCCTTTTGCATTTTATTTATTTATATTTATTTTGCATAAACACCACTGTGTTCCCTAGTAATTTTAGACATCTATATGACTTTATTTTATTTATCAACAATTGTCATTTTTTTCTTCATATAATTCTCTACATTTTGACATATTGTAGACATTTTTATGATCAATGGTTGATTAATGATTAATTGTTTTGTGGGAAATTGCATACTTTGCCCATTTTGTGCTCTCAAATTTGCCATTGATTGACCGTTGCTCGAAAAATTCCCGAAAAATCACATATTGTAGAATTAATTGTGCTTGACATTGTGCCCAAAAAGAATTGAATTTGCATGCATAGTATGTCCCGTAAAAATCATTTTGTATATTTAAGTGTTTGATTTTTAATATGTATTGAAAATATTTTCGAGATTTAGGATTTTTCTAAGGTCCATTACTTAGTGATAGACCTTAGATAATTTTATTCCTTGAAAATATTTAGATTTAATATTTATTATAATTAAATATTGGAATTCTTTTTGTTTGCATTAAAAAATTCAAAAAAAGTTCATCTTGCATCCAAAAATTCCAAAAAAAAATTACATTGCATTCATTTCATCACATTTTGCATCTTGGCCAAGTTTCATATTTTCCGGACATCGTTTGAGCGTAATTTACATTTTAGTCCCTAAAATAAGCCGAATTTACATTGTGCATCCTTTATTGCATTAAAAATTTCAAAAAAAAGACCGCCTTGAAAACCGTGTACGAACTTTGATAGACATAATTCTAAGTTGTTCCTTTGCCTCCTTGTGTTTGACCGTGGGACTTGCCCAAGTAAAATAAACATTAAAGCACGAGATTAAAAATTGAATAATTATTTGTGGTTATTTTCTTGACCGATTCCGATTGCCGCCTACAACAAAATGACACATCATTTTTTAAGCAGACGATAAATAAACACATCGTTTTAACACAGCGAATATCGGACTCGTCAGATGGCACCGTTGTCGGGAGGCAAACAACTTACTTTTGTGTTTTGAAAATTTTCGTTTGGTTTTCCGCATTCGGGTAGTCTGACCTTCGAATTTCTCATTATAAATTCCATTTTTTTCCTTACAATTTATTTTATTTTCGTCATTTTATTTCTCTTATTTTCTTTTTGATTTATTTTTGAGTCACTCTCTTACACAAATCTCTCTTATTTTTCTTGCAAGGTACCCGGCGTACGGAAGCCGCAAATAATTTAAGATCGAGTCGAGTCGTGAGAGAGCGTAGAGTCTAGGATTTTTAATTTCTGCAATTTTAATTTCTGTAATTAATTTCTCATTTACAACGGTGTCCTATTTCACTCTCGCGTGTGTAAAAAGACCTTAAACTTTCTTCGGTGGTGTGTCGTGTCCTATTTCACTCTCCAGTGAGGGTGGGGCCCGACTTGAGTGGCGATTAGGATAGACCTTCTCTTACATATCTCAGTGCATTATAATTTTTGATTGTGCTCGTAGGATCTAAGGCCACACTTCACTTTAATTGAGACGCACATAGATCGTTCAATTTATCCAAATTCAAATCAATTCTTCCCCGCTAATAGAACTTTCTGCTAAGTGTAGTTTTTCATCAGCTTGCATTCATTTAGAATAAATTTTCAATTCCTGTGTTGCATCCCACATGGAGATTGCGAGGATTCACTGTAAATCTTCTAACTGAGCATAGATCATTGTTTTCACGTGCATCAGCTTTTTCCCGAACTCCTCCCTCTTGGTTTTGTCACATAAATTTTAAAGGAAATTGGGACTAGACGGTGGACGTGTATCTCTGCTCATATAACTCTTCAGTGATCGTCGAAATAAAATTAGGAGTGCTAAATCTAGCCAATTTCAAAATAACCCATGAAATCAAGAATTTTTGCGGGAGAGCAACCCTGACCTTGGATGCTTTTATTTATCTGAGTGAGCGAGAGACGACACTTAAGGCTAGCGCCCAAACTCGAATTTTCATATTGACTACTGATTCTACCAAAAACGATTAGCTACTTCTTAGTGAGGATCTACCGGTAGCCGGTAAACGGTCTGGATTTCCTTAGCAGAGTGGGTGGTTTAGAGGATATTGCGTAAGGCTCTGTCCTCAAGTAACGGGTAGCCGTTTTATGGTCCGTTCTTACTCCCATATTGGCTGAAAGTAGGTGCAACTAGTCGTAAGAATTCGGGACAGTCATTACGAAAATTTCGGCACCTAACAGCTCGCTAATTTTTTTCCAAGATTGATTTATTGCCAACTAAAGTTGAAAAGATAATAGCCGAACTCTTACGGCTTCATTGTGTGAGTTGGTGAACCCGGGGTTTCATTTGTTTTGGTGTGCGTGAACCGATATCGAAGATCAAAAGCCGCACATTCGATATAATTTCTTTTGACTATCTCGTGCAATCATCTCTCTTCTTTTCTATATTTAAACCTCATCATGGAACTTTTTCCAGATCATAAAAATCAATTCATCTCAAACAAACCCAATCCATCATTCCTTTTAGCTCTTGCAAAATTGACCGAACATTTATCCGAGAATCCATCAGTGCTATACTATGAAAATGAATTCGTATCGGTTAGACCCAAAACACCTCCTCCAACTTCCACAAGAGACTCTTAACCATCAATAGATCCATCACTCTCTACAAATCCGATCTCCATGAATGACAACCCTTTGTATTCGGATCATACAAACTAACAACCGATTGAGGTCTCCACTTCTTGATACATCAATCCACTCTACTCCAATCATACAATTCATCCTTCATATTCGGTATATGTCAATCCATCATTCCTAGGAGATGATGACCACATGATCGAATTGAACACTTCTTCACCTCTTCCGATGACCCTACCCTGGAACACCAATGAACAATCATCATTTTGGATTGACCATGATAACCCTCTCTTCAGACATGATACTCATATAGAGGATTGGACTAACCACATAGAACACATCAACCATGTATGCTGACTCTACAATATCAAGGTCTGACCACTCATAAACAAAGGATTGAACTCTACTCGGACCAACTCCACATACCAGGACCATATGAGCAGTCGCCTTCCATAATTATTGAGGAGATATTTTCAGAAAATGATGATCATATATTGAATATTTCAAGAGACTCCTCTCCTAGTACATATAGGAAAATGGTAGAGAAAATTTTTGAATCTCAATTACAAAAACACACCCCGACTGCTCCCATGATTGGTCATGAAAAGATTTTGGAGGATATTTTGAGAATGAATAAGAAATTTGATTTAATGGAGGACAGATTTCGAGAATTTACCGATCGATTAATTTCAATCTCTGGTAGCTCGGATATAAAAATGAATGAGAAAACGATTGAAATTTTTAGGATATTCAGGAACCTAGGGACGATTCGAACAACGGCACTTCTGTGTATTATTCCCCTAGAAATGACTATGCCCCTGACTCTTAATCTGGGCATTAAAGTCCCTGCTCATCTATGGAGTACACCACATCAACACACCACACAGAAAATACCAAGAAATTGGAATATTCGAAAATCATAAAAAAAATCGAAAATCTCGAAAAATACATAAAAATTGAATCTGAAGAAGATCTGAAGAATTTGGATCCTGCTGTAAGGGAAGCACTGGAAAAGAAACTGATTTTTGAACTTCCCTTTCTACAGGCCATTGAATACTTCCCTGGCCTTAAAGGATTTGTAATGGACAAATTAATTATGAAAAAGTCAGGCAGGATTAGAACAAAGACTGAGAGACATATCTTGTCAATGGCCTCCTCCTTGGTGTTAAAAAGAAAAACCAAGAGCCGCATAGTGAAGCGGTTGCCCAGATTTGACTGTGAAATCAAAGACACAATCTTTACCCATGCTCGAGTTGATGATGATTCATCGATCAATATCCTCCCGACCTCTGTATTTCACAAACTCAAACTCGGACCGATCAGAAAAATATGAGAAATTGTTCAATTGGCTGACCAATCAATAAAGCGGCCGAGAGGAATCATTTCTATCATCATGAAATTCCAAGGTGCTCTGCTCAAAGTAGAATTCACGATCACTGATATTGAGCATCAAGGAGAATTCACCTAGTCTCCAATTATTCTTGGAAAGCCATTCTTAGCATTGGCTAAGGCAATTATTGATTGTGAGACTCAGGAAATCAATTTTACAGCATTGGAAGCACTTCGATCTGACCTAGTCTTTGAGGAACCACGATTTTCTGAGGCAACCAACGAAGTCCCCAACAACTGTAACCATGAAACGGTAGAAGAGCCCTACCCCGCTATGACACCTGAGATAGTTGTTGTTGATGAGACTATTGGTTTAGAGACTCTCCCTCCTGCTCCATTCCCAGCTGCTCTCACCATGGAGAACCGAGTATATGAATCATATGATTCGGAGACTTATGCATGATCACACCCTGGGTCGACCTATTTTGACTACCTTGATCACATCAACTCAACACAGGAATGCTCCAACATCAAATCAATTGAAAACGAACATGCAGAGACTCTCCTCGGTATTTCAATTCCTGCAGATCTCAAAATAGACAAAAAATTCTTCTATGATCCTGAGATATATGCATGGTCGCACCCAGGGGCAACCTACTCTGAATATCTTGACCAAATTATCCCAAATCGAGAGTGCACTAACATTCAGAAGACTAAGAACAAACAAGCAGGACGAACACCGACGAAGGAGAAGAAGTCTAATGGTTATTCATCTGGATACTCAAGTGAATTGACACCTTCATGAAGCAAGAAAAAGAAAGTCACCTTTGACCTTTCGGAAGAGGAATCAACCGATGATCCCTTATCAGGTCCGGAAAAGGTAATCTACATGAGTGAAGTCCGTTCGGCAGCTCTAAAACCATATCTTCGCAAGGATCCAAAATTTGATCCTCGTTGGACAACTCTCGTTCCTCACTACTATTCATCCAAAATTGATGCTCCTGCCCTCTTCAAATATACTGGAATTATCTTGTATGAGCTGACTGAGACCGTGCTGCTGAGCACTCATCTGAGGACAAACCGCTTGATCCCAAGAAGGAACGTAATCTGAGGAAACAACTGAATAAACAAAAAGACCAGAATATTTGGAGTATGTCCACTTTCAAATACTATTCCTCTAAGGATAACTCTAATGATGGCTACCTTTCATCCGACTCATACGCTTCATTTACTATCCATCGTGATTTTTCTGAGGATGACACCGAAAATAGTTGGGAATCATATGCTTCATCTCCATCTTGTCATTACGATCTTCCACCGCAGGCTCACAAAAAGATCAGCCGAAAACCACCTTAATCATCAGCTACCCACCCTCCCTCCCGACCACATCGGTCTCCTTGTACAGCTTCTCCTCTACTTAGGCCAAGGCCTAAGTATAGGGGGAGACTGATGCCATCTGTGTATACCATCCTTCTCCTATCTCTCGATCACCTCACTTCCACCCTTCTTACTTAGGCTGACCAGAGCCTAAGTATAAGGGGAACCGATGCCCATCTGTTTATACTCTCCACATTCACATACCCCGACTGCTTCATTTTTCTGCTCTTCTTCTATACTTAGACTGTTCACAGCCTAAGTATAGGGGGACGGATCGATGTATCTCTTTCTATTTCTTGTTCTTTTTCTTTTCCTTTTTCAATCTCTTACGTTTAGCCCGAGCTATGTCTTCTTGACGCTTCTTGTGCTCTGAGGACACAGCACTCGCAAAGTATAAGGGGGCCTGTCTATACTTCGTATATATTTTACCCATATCCTGTACTTTTGCGTAGGTTTATATGTATTTACGGGGTGGGTAATCAATTCAAGAAAACAAAAACACAAACAAAACAAAAAACCACAAAATAAAAGAAAAAAGAAAAAGAGTTTTGCTACTAATTGTGTCCAACCCAAAATTTTAAAAAAAATTGCTTCTTATTCATTTTTGTCTAAAAAACAAAAAATCCCTTACATAAAAATCAAAAAAATCACAAAAAGAAAAATTTTGTTGTGTCTGCATTTCACATACCTGTACTTCACCCAACACTTGCATCTGTGAAAAGTCATTGGGTTCTGAACCGAGTTGTGAGCGGAAACCGAGAGTGGTCTGGACTTGACCTTAATCCACCTAATTTTCAGAGGAACTTCACCGAGAAATAGGATTTTAGAAGCTTCAGGTCTTTGACTTAATTCTTTGAGTTCCATATGATAATGTGCAGTGTTTGACTCTTAGTGTCTAACCTGGTCTCTTCATTCTAGGTACAACTCTGGAATAGGGAATTAATTTGTACTCTCGCACTATGCACTTAGCTCAACTTAGATGGGATGTTGGAAGACTGTGTGAGTTTCTTTTCTGGTAGCGTGGAAATCTAAAGACCGGAGTACGGGTTGAAATAAAGCTTCGGAAAAGGGATGGACGGCTGGGCACAATTTTTCTAAGACCCCAAAAAATGTACGGAAACAAAAAGATTCTATATCTGTAGGGGCACAACAAGATCCTAGCAGAACCACCAAAAATTCCAAATACAAAGAAGCATTCTACCAAATAAATATCTGACCAAAAAGGTCCAAGCTTCAAAGAAAACCTGCAGATCTTGGTGGAGACTCAGCTACACTAACCAGCTTCACAAGGAGAGGTGACTACACTGGCCACCCTCCAGTTCTTTTCCCCTTCTTCTAATTTCTCCCCCAATTCGATTGTGAACACAGCGTGACAGACCTTAGAAGGAAATACCTGACTCCCCGAGGACGAGTTACTGGAGAGGAGAGGAGCATGGTAGTCCGGTATTTTGGATGGGAAGATCTAAAACCATGCACACACATGAGTCGATTGTTCAATGTTCATAGGGTATGCTTTGGGAAGAGGATTGATCTAAGACGACTTCTAAGCTGAAACTGTAGCAATGATGTGTAGAACTTGAAGGTTGTTGATTTTGAAATTGTATGTCTCACAGAAGTTCCGCCACACAAATAATCCAAAGGTCGAGTCTAGTTTCATTTTCACCTTCATCTCATGGTCTTGGTATGGAACCCAATCTCATTTCACCTCATAGCATTTCTTTTTGATGCTCAAGGACGAGCATGATTTAAGTATAGGGGGATGATGAATCTCGAATTCATCACTCTAAATCTCATTTATTAAGCTCAATTCCCTCAAAATCAACTGCATTTCTGCATCTATTCTGCATAATTAGCATTCATGCATGATTTCATAAGAATTGTATTTTATCCATTATTTGTGAACAAAATAAGAAGCCAAAAATCCAAGCCAAAAATGACTTGTAAATAGCCTAACTTCCCTGATTTTTAACTCATTCATGCTGACTCCGAATTACCCAAAATCACTCCACTATGTACATATCACTAATAAGAATAAATAAAAAATACAAAAAAATCACTAACCCAAATAAGTGAACCAAAAATCCAAACCCTAGTTTCAGGATTTTCGTACTAAAAACCTCATATCCTCCTCATCCAGTGTCTGTTTTAATCCTACTCACTTTTGAACTAATGTGCATTCAATTACCTACAAAACGAGACCAAGTTCAAGTGATTCGGAGCTCATATGTGAAAGTTGGGTTTTGGGCCTCTTTTGTACATTTTGTATTTTAGCAATTTTTGACTTATTATTTTATGTACATAATTAACCTATTTTAGTTCATTTCTTTTTAATTTATCTTCTTTGATAAAAGTTTTATTAAAATGCGTAAAAATCCAAATCCAAATTAAGCTTGAAATCAAAGAAACAAATTGGGTACGAGTCTATACTAACTGTCTGTACAAAATTGGTCTTTTTCATATTTTTTTTTACTTCTTCTTGTTCTTAATTAATAAAAATCCAAAAAAAATAGATTAATGTGTAATTATTTATCTTTGATTTTACTCTATTTTTTCCGAATTTTTATCTGGTTTAAAAATGACAAAAAATTATAAAACCCAAAAATCAAGGTATTCTATGTACATGGGATACCCCAAAAATATCACTTTGTGCAATTGATCGATTTTGGTTTTGATGTATTCATGAAAGTTGTAGATCTCATCGAGACGAGCAATTTTCGTAAAGAAACTTTTTTGATCCGATGTCATTTGCTATTTTTTTGGATTTTACAAAGGATTTAATTTTCGGATTTTTGTGGTGCTGACATGTGGCAGCTCCTGAAGCCGCCACGTGTCTGCCATTTTTCACTTTTTATTAATTTCTTTTATAAAAAAAAACTTAAAAGGCACACACGTGCAAGGCACGTGCCACCCTGGCACGCGCCAAGCATGTGCTGCCCGCTCCCCTTTTGATCGCCACGTGTCACCCGCTGGGCCATTCGATCTCGGCCGATCAGATGACCCAGCACTCATCTTCTTTCTCCGCCCCTTTCCATCGTGGGCAGCGGTGCCCCTAAATCTCGTCACCGTTGCGTATCTCGCCGCCGCCTTTCAATCATCCCGAATCAAATCTCACTGGCCTCCCTCAACCGCCTAAATCTCGCAATCAACCCCTCGTCGAATCGTGACCGACATCCTCATCAGATCTTCGTCTTCAACCTCGTCAACCCAATCGAATCTTAAGACCTCTCGTTTCCATCGCCGGCTAAGAACCTCGTGCCCTATTTAATAACCGCCGTCACCCCGATCAGAACCATCCGCCGATTGCATCGCAAGTCTTCATCGCGGCGGTGACAGCGCCCGACGTCCTCTTCGCACGGTGAGATCCGAGGTCTTGGGCCTCGTCGCAGCCCACGGCCAATCCTCCCCTCCGACCGTCGATGCCAAGCTCTGGAGCTTCTCCGTCGAGCCTACGACCTCCAACGACGCTACGACTTCACCGGCAACTTCAACCTCTCCGCAACGCTATAACTATCACCGACGACTACAACGCCCATCATCAACCGCTCTTCCACCTTTTACATCAACTTCAACCGCTTCATCAACACCCCCGACCGACTCCACAGCTCTGCCTCAACGGTTGAAGCCCCTCCAGGCCGTTGATACATGGCCGCCCACCACAGTCGCCAGAGCGCCTCCTCGCCTCCACGACGTCGGTCGCCCTCGACCATCCAGAAGGTGTCTCCACCACGAGCTCCAACCGTCGCACCTTGATCAGCCATCAAAGCCCCACACTTCTGCCGTTGTCGGGCCGGGCACAGGTCCCGAGACCCTCCCACGTGATGCGCAAGTGAGGAGGGGATGTTTTGCATCGGCACCCTTAAGAATCACCGTAGTTACATCGAAGACCCACTGGTCACATGCCTAGCACATGACCTAGTGGCAATTTGCAGATCACCCCCCGAAGTTTCTTCCATATCACAGATAAGACCACCGACCAGAGGGTACGTGCTGCACACGTGCCCCTTTGGCATTATTGCAACTTTTCACCCCTTAGATTCGGTAATTACATTACAGCCCTTTGCATTTTATTTATATTTATTTTGCATAAAAACCCCTATGTTCCCTAGTAATTTTAGACCTCTACATGACTTTATTTTATTTATCAAAAATTATCATTTTGTTCCTCAATTAATTCTCTACATTTTGACATATTGTAGACATTTTTATGATCAATGGTTGATTAATGGTTAATTGTTTTGTGGGAAATTGCATACTTTTCCTATATTGTGCTCTCAGATTTGCCATTGATTAACAATTGCTCGAAAAATTCCCGAAAAATCACATATTGTAGAATTAATTGTGTTTAACATTGTGCCCAAAAAGAATTGATTTGCATGCATAGTTTGTCCTGTAAAAATCATTTTGTATATTTCAGTGTTTGATTTTTAAAAGGGTATTGAAACTAGCATTTTCGAGATTTAGGATTTTTCTAAGGTCCATTACTTAGTGATAGACCTTAGATAATTTTATTCCTTGAAAATATTTATATTTAATATTTATTATAATTAAATATTGGAATTCTTTTTGTTTGCATTAAAAAATTCATAAAAAATTCATCTTGCATCCAAAAATTCCTAAAAAATTACAGTGCATTCATTTCATCACATTTGCATCTTGGCCAAGTTTCATATTTTTGGCCATCGTTTGGGCGTAATTTACATTTCAGTCCCTAAAATATGCCGAATTTGCATTGTGCATCCTTTATAGCATTAACAATTTCAAAAAAAAAAGACCAACCTTGAAAACCACGCACGAACTTTGATAGATATAATTCTAAGTTGTTCCTTTGTCTCCTTGTGTTCGACCTTGGGACTTGCCCAAGTAAAATAAACATAAAACCACGAGATTCAAAATTGAATATTTATTTGTGGTTATTTTCTTGACCGATTTCGATTGCCTCCTACAACAAAATGACACATCATTTTTTAAGCGAACGACAAATAAACACATTGTTTTACCACAGTGAATATCGGACTCGTCAATCACTTCTCTATGATATCTACTTTGGATAGGTGGTTTCCAATGATGGTCAGATATGTGTTTTCCACCTTATCCACATCACAAGATGCCATCATGTTGACATGCTTGTGAGGTACTAAAGAAGAAGGAAGAGGATGCTTTTAGAATGCACCAGAAGAATATAGGGATGTTGAACTCTCCGCCATTTCCTCGAAGATCTAGTAAAGGACAACTTCATCCTTGTTGAATTGGGACCTCACAAGCGGTGTCTACCAATCTCTGGTTCCCAAAGCTCAAACCCCAAAGACATTTTGAAATAATCTCATCTTGGGTATATCGTGATGGAGCACTTCTCTGTCAAATCCTTAAATCATTCCCACGCCTCGTGAATAGGCTCATGGGACAATTGGGAGAAGTTGGATATCAATGATGGCATTTTATTAAGTCATCCAAGGGGATATTACTTGCTAAGAAAAGATGATCTCAATTTATCCCAGGACATGACAACTCTTCCTAAATGGTTAATACAATAAAGCGCTTTGTCCATCAAACTGAACGGGAAGGTTGTCATCTTCACTACCTCTAATGAGATGCTTGGGTAGGGATAGTGTTGCAAATGCGATCGAACTGCTGGTGGTGAGTATATGGTCCTCGTGAATGTGTCCATGGAATATAGGGATCAATTGAAGAATAGTGGGCTTCATCTTGAAATGCCCATGAACCACATGTATCTGAATCCATGTCATGGCATGTCGTGTGCCTGGTTTATAGGCATCTCTCAACGTAGGCTTGGGCTCCACTCTAGGTTGCTACTAATCGGCCTCCCCATTCCCACCTCTCATCTGCTTATCCTCGTCTCTCCTCCTCCTTTGTCATTCCTCAGATTTAAGATCATATCACATAATTCGGCCTAGAGGTTATCCTGATTAGTGAACTATGCCTAATGGCATATATGGAAGCCGACATCGTAGTGTTGATCTCATGATGCTCAGTCATGGGTGCTTTTCCCTTTGGTGCCATCAAATCCTCTGAATCAGTCTCTGTAAAAGTGCAAGGCACTCGATCAGTCCTAAAAAATGATGGAGTCTCAAACGATAGTTTGATATTAGGGTCAATAACAAACAAGGGACTTATTACGAAAGAAATGACGATGTGGAGAAAGAAGTGAAATCCGGAAGAGAGAGTCGTCTAATGAGTGAAAATGACCGAACTGGAGTGTATAGAGATAGTCTTGCGAAGTCCGAGCAAAAAGTACTCCAACCCAACATCTTCAATGGCAAGTGGAAATATGCAAGAACACATAGTCAAACTAGAAGAAGAAATGAGAAGAAAGGTGCAAAGAGTGCAGAGGAATCTCTACACTAGCAAACAAACACAATACAACCACCCCCCATTCAAAAATTGAACACAATGTGAAGACCATAAGATTTGGTCATTTATCTTTTTAATTTTAAGTTTAGCTAATCTACAAGAATTTACTTACTACAAACATACATAGTGATGTCTCCCTATCGCCCAGCGTACTTCCTCAAACCTCCCTAACCAGTGGTACCATCTATCCGAGATGCCGAGTTATGTCAAGCCCAAAGGGAGATAAGATGCAGAGCACACCAAAACGATTTTCTAAGGTCTAAGGAAGGTGTTTGCGGCTACGACCATACACTTAAAAGTAGTGTATAGGTGATTAGGACAAAAGTCTAAGGATTTGGGCTCTATCCTTAAGGCAACATCCTCACCCACTTATTTGGAGGTAAGTTGCAAACAATGAGGGGGCTACTCTCCCCAAAATAATGATGTGATCGCTACGTTTAGTTTTAGATCAAGTATAATTAGCATTCCCTTTTTATTTGGTTGTCATTTTTTTGGATTTTTTTCAAAGAATCGAACTAACGAATTTTCCTATTCCTTTATTTCTTAAGCAAGAAAAATAATTGATGATATCAGAAAAGCCAATGCAATGGAAATCAATGATGCATGCGGGGTAAGAGATGCATACCTTTCGTCAGCAAACTACATGTAAAATGATCCTCACATAAAAACAAAGATAGAAATAAAACTAATCTAAATGATGCACATGAAGCCTCCTAGTAGTAACTTCTATTATCGGTCAAGAACCAATTATTTGAAGAAGTCCAACTACGCTCTACTCTATAGGTGCAGATATTCTTATTTTGGGTTGTGGACCTAATTATTTATCTGACTCAAGCAATAATAGAAATTAACACTAAGGGCTCAAGCGCAAGAAAACTACGATGTAAGAAAACTGCGAGGCAAGAAAACTTTAAGAAAATAAATAAAAATAAAATCGGTGAAAACAAAATCCGGTGAGGTCTCCGAAGTGCACCGACACTTGGTAAAATAGACCCCACAATTCATGAAGTGTCTAATATCCAAGAAAACAGAAAAAGGGCAAGTGATTACAAATTATTACACAGATAAAATATGAAATAAAGGACTAAAATTAAACAAAAAATGCTCCAAGTGATCCTCCAAGTCTTTTGTTCCTCCTCTCCAATGCTCTCCTACTTCTCAATGAAGAAACGAGTCACCTCTGCTTCGCTCAGGTGCACTGACGCTCTTGATAATGTTGCCCTCGCTCATCGGGCCATCACAAGAAAGAGGAAACAAAATATATGTCAGATAACAATTATGAAAATATAAAGAAAAAAATAAATAAATAAATAAATTAAAGAAAAAAAGAGACAAGTAAAAATAAAATGAAAATAAAAATATATACAAAACCAAGAATAACAGGCAAAGTAAGAAACCTAGATACCCTCGCCGTGACTCCCCAGCAATGGCGCCATTTGTTGAAAAGGGCTTTTTAAGGGGTTTTATTTTTTTAATGGAAATTTATTCACATGGTTTGGTCGTCGCAACCCAAAGAAAGCATCAATACAAATATTTATTTTTATTCAATTTTCAAGCCAACAAAGCATAGGAATGTAAACAAGAGAAACATATTGCTCTTTTTTACCTATATAACGTACAGGATCGAACACAGGGAGGATACCAATCTCAAGGGTTATTTAAATCAAAAAATCAATGAGATAAAAAGGGGTCTTTTATTAAGTAGTTCTTGGTTTTTATAGGAATTTTATCTTTTTAATTTTTTATGGAGTTTTTTTCAAATTTTTATTTTTTTTAATGTTTCCTAATTTTGTATTATTTTTTATGATTTTTAATAAAAATGTTTTTATATTTTTCATTTTAAAATAAAACAAATAAAGAATAATTATAAAATAAAGGAACATTCCCTTTTTGTAATTTAAAATAAGGATAAAATATACAGAAAAATCAAATTATTTTTTTTGTATATTTGTTAATTTTTTTACTATATTTGTGAATTTTTGAGTAATTTTTTTATTTTTTGGGTTTTCAAAACAATTAAAATTGGGAAAATAAGCAAATAGAAAACAAGATAGATATTTTTGGGATTTTAAAATAGGAATTAAAATAAAAAATACAGGAAATATATAGTCAGAAAGATTATTTTTTAAACTTTCCAAAAAGGTATTTTATGAAATTTTTGGGATTTTCCATGAGTTTTTATGATTTTTTATTATTATACTATTTTTATTTTTATAAGGATATAAAAGTGAAATTTATATACAAATTAAAAGTTAGTAAAACAATTAAATAGTTTTCTTTTAATTTGTCAAATGATTTTTTTAACTTTTTTTAATTTAAAACTACAAATAAAGAAAATAAAGGTTGTTTTTATTTATCAAAAATAATAAAACTAAATAAAATGTAAAACAAAAATTAAGGAAAATAAAGTGGATTAACAGGAACTAACGATAATTATTAGGGATTTTTTAAGCGAAATTAGCTAATTATTAATCACAATTAATAAGAAATTAAAAGGGTTGCTTCATAAGAACTAAAATGTAATAGAAAGTTATTTAATGGGCTAAACAAAGAACACAATATAAAAGGCAAGGGAACAAGTGAAATTTTCACCTAAAAGTCACGTTCCAGTGCACGTAAGACGTGTTGGCAGGGACCTTTTGGTAGTTATAAAGTTGTAGGGGTCAAACAATAACAAAATAATATGAGGGTTGTTATTGCAAAAACTCTAAAATTCCACGTGTGAAGCACGTTTCTCACTTCATAACGGACTTAAGTGCAATTAAAACAAACAATAGGGGTAATATTGTAGATAAACCGACATAGTTCACTGACACGTGTCCCTAGGGGGACTTATTTACAAAATAAACAAATACCATGAAATCTTCACCTTGCAGGTGTGATGTGTATGCTCAGATCTGATCTGGAGATTTTGGATCTATGGTTGCAATTTGTGGCTCCTTCGATGGTCTTGATTCAATCTGGTGGTCCCCGTTCTTGATCAAACGATGATGTGTATGTCAGGAAGAACATGTATGAAGGAGGTGCCTGATGACTTTCAATCGGACATATATCGATTGATCTAAGCTGAGAGCTCCTCCTGTTGGCCTATACAGCTTCCTGCTATGTCGCTCCGTCAACTGATGGTATCAATGATGTCCGATTGTCTCTGGCGGATGATCTGGAGGTCTGAAGGTCTATAGCTGAGAAGCGACCTCTAGATTTTGATCTTTAGCTCCAGCTCACGCCTATCGATCTGCAAGTGATTTTTGCTACTCGAAGATGGATTTCGGTGGGTTCATTAGTTAAAAACACAAATAAATGGAGGGAATGGGGATCTCCGATGGAAGGCGGTCGGGAGGGAGATCTGATCCCAGATTCAAGGAGATCTGGGAGGGCCATTCTATGAAAGAAGATGAAGAAGGTAGTGGCGATTGTGCTACAAGTGTCAGAATTGAATTTGGATAATCGGAGCACCTCCGATCACGAAGATCGGAGGCAGATGAACGATGATTGGATTTTACACTAAAACTGAAATTAAGTTGCAAAATTAAAATGTGAAATTAAAGGTGATAACTAGATCTACTACAGATAGTCAAAAGGGATCGTAGCCTCGGTCTGCAGCGTAGAACAGAGAAGCCTCGATGATCTCCAGTGAAGCTTCGGTGATCATAATCGATCCTAAATTTTCGCACCTCCTCGCACTCCCGGATAAACAAGCTAAAGCTCTGTCACAACTTCAGCACAATAGAACCAGCTTCATGTGACGAATTGCATGAAAAACTGATTAAAATGGAAAAAGGATCGGGCGAAGGCATTTATAGACGATGAAGCTGGGTGAAATTCAAATAAAAAATGTGCACGGATTGAGTCTCGGATTGAAAAGTTATTAATCAGACGAGGACGAGTTTATTTGGATGATCAGAATGCAAGAGGGATCAGGTGGGTTCGAGGGATGAAATGATCATGAAAAAGAATGAAGGAGGTCTGGTGATCAGACTTAATGGTCGGACCAAGAAGGGTTGACCCAGGTCAACTGACCGAGTCCATCAATCAGGTGGAGTCTGTGCTATAGGACAAAAGTGAATAAAGATAAAATAGCAAGAAAAGTTAAATAAATTAAAAATAAATGGTAAATGAATTTAAATAAATAAATTATATAAATAAAAAATGTTAGTAATTAAATAAAGTTAATTATGATGATTTTAAAAATAAATTAAAGTAAATAAATAGGTTAAAATAAATAATAACATTTATTCATATGTATTTATACTTAGGCAGTACACTGTGATTTTTAATAATTTATTTTTACAAATAAATACATAATTTATTATTTTATTTATTTATAACATTTTATAATGATTTTAATCATATTTTTTTTTATTTTTTATGAAATAATTTATTTTAGATAAATAATATTTATAATATAAAGTGGTACTAATACAACATAGACAATGAATTTATCTTTGTGAGTTTTGATTTTTGTAATTTTTATTTGTATTTTATATGGATAAAGTACACTATATACAACTACTTAAAAATACAATTTGTCAAATATTTATATAAAATAAATACAAAAACGTATTCACACAATGTATAGTACAAGCACAATACACAATACCCTCTAAAAAGCCATTTTTTACATCTTAACTCCGATTTTTATGAAACCACTTTCATTTTGAAGCTTATTTATTTAGAGTATAATAAAAGTGAGTTTGCTTTATTTTAAGTTTTTATGGAGAAGATATGGATCTAACTAGTTTGACTTTGCAGCTTTTTCAAAATGTGATTATTTCAACTATGTACAATGATTTTTCTTGTAATTATTTTAAATATTTACAACTTATTTTTATGTACAAGTTCCAAGAAGAAAACATATTTATTTTATATGAATTGGGTGATAAATAAAATAGTAGAAGGAATATATACAAAATAATGATTTATGTGCAATGCATACAAGTGATGCATATTGATGAATGAAGATTTTATTTATTTTTCTACAATAGGCCTTATCTCCGCCTACTTTATTCCTTATCGATCATGTCAAGTTTTGGCCTTCTCTCAAGGTCAGAGTCAGCATGTATTTAATGCATATATATAGTCTTTATTTTCTTTATTTTTCCATTATTTCTTTCTTTGTTTATTCTAGGTTAAAAACAATGATAATTATACAATATATACAAAGAATAAATAATTATAATAGAGAGTTTTATTAATATTTATAGGTGTTTAAGAAGGGATTTTAAGCTAAAATAAATGAATAAAGATGATGAAATGCAGATTCATCAGTTGGGTACCCACTTTCAATAGTCAGGTGCTTATCATCATCACTAGTATCAGCCCCCTCCTCAACAAAACTACCGGTCATTCCTCCCTCCCTTTCATTAGAGTTACCTAGCATCGCTTCCGTGCTAGTATCAGAGTCAGTGAGCATTGCATGATGAGCTGGTTGAGGCAGCTCTTGTGAATTCGGCATTTGACTGGATGGTACAATTAGTGAAGAGTTTGGGATAAATGAGCCAGAAGTTCGATGACCTTACAATCGTGAAAACGATTATTTCTACATAGGTTGAGGCCAACCCAAATAATTTCCGATGCAAGGCGCAAGTAGCCAGTGCTGTCTTGTATGAACCTGAGATAGGTAAAAATAATTCTGTTATGATATCTAATGTTGTTACTCTCAGGAGTGGTAGGACTATTCAATCGTCTACAACTTCAAAGGGAAAGAATAATGCTTCACAGGATGAGTTTTCATCATCCATGCTTGCATCAGGTCTGGGAGGAAGAGAAGAGGAAGAAAGTCATGCAACATCAGATGCATAAAAACACAAAAAATGAAGAAAACCAAAAATCAACCATGAGCAATAAAAGTCGAGGCCAAGATGATGCAACTAAGGACACGTCAACACTAGTAGAGAATCTTGTACGAGCCAGCGAAACTGATGTATTTCCTTTTTATTTTCATGCTGAGGAAAATGATTGTACCCCTTTTGATCATTTGCATATAAAAGCTAATTCCAATAAACATTTTTTATCAATGTGCATATTCTATTTCTTAAAGAAATAAAAACACAAAAAATAGAAAATTCAAAACTACTTTGTCTAATATAGGAGTGATTGAAATGTTGGAAAATATCTTTCTGGAAATGCCACTTCTGAAAGCCATGGAATATATGCCGACTGTGAAGAAAGGTTTGAAAGTATCATGTAGTTTGAAGCATCATCCCCATAAAAACAAATGCAACCGTGTTCAAAACATATTCTCACCATGGCTACTATGAATGCCATCAACAACCTCCTGGACAAAAAGAAGGGAAAGGAGCTCCACTTATCAGATGTACTATTTTCAACCAAGAGTTCGAAAGAACACTTCATGATAGCACGTCATCTATCAATCTGATACCAACTTTGCTACTCAAAGAATTTGGGTTAGGATTGCTTAAGCCAACTAGAATGATCCTATAGTTTGCAGAAACTTCAGTTAAGCAGCCAAAGGGAATTTTAGAGGACGTTATAGTCACAATCCAAGGGATGTTGTTCCCAGTGGATTTCATTATCCTAGATATGGACACCTCCGTCCCTTTGCTCCAAACCCCAATCATATTAGGATGGGCGTTCCTTCGAACCGTTGAAGCAGTAGTCAACTATGGCATCGGAAAGATCACCTTTCGCTCGAGCGGTGGCAAGGTCCAAATAGAGGCAATCCAAGTACCAAAGCTTGTATTGTACGAGACAAGTTGGAGAAAGAGCAGAATGAGAAGGACGATTATGATTTTCTTGCATATATCATAGACACATCCTTATTCTTAGATGATTTTTAGAACTAAGAGTTCCTCTCTAAGGAGGAGCACCTGGAAAACACAATCGAATTTCCTTTTATCCTTAAAGATGAGTTTTTTGTTGATGTGCTACTTGAATCAATTGAGATTCCTCCACTCCCATCAGAACATGAGAAATTCATTGAAGACCTTTGTGAAACATTGAATGTAGAGCCGAAAGTCACAATGATGGACAATGCACAGTTGTGTGATCCGACACCAACCCCATTGCAAAGGTCATTACTGAAATGATACAGACCCCTCTAGAGCTGAAGTGTTGCCTTCAACATTGAAGTATGCCTTCCTTACGGTGAGCCAAACATGTTCCTGATCATTATAAATGCACAATTGACCCTGGACCAAGAATCTTGTTTGCTTGAGGTTCTAAAAGAAACTGCAAGGTGATAGGCAAGAAATATCGAATCTCCATAGGATTAATCCTTCATTGTGCTCGCACCTCATTTACTTGGAAGAAGACAACAAGCCTTCCCGTGAGTTTCAACGTCATCTGAACCCTAATCTCCGGAAGGTCGTGATGAAAGAAATCACTAAGTGGTGCGATGCAGGTTTCATATATCCCATCTCAGATTCAAAATGGGTAATTGCATTACATGTGGTTGTTGAGTAGGGAAATTGGGGTTTTAAATATTGAAATTAATGTGCAGTGTCGTTGCAACCTTAAAAATCCCTCAACAAAAATTTTATTTAACTCTCAAACAAAAATCAATAATGAAAATGTAGCAATAGAATTTTCTATTTAATTTACATGTATAGCTAACATGATCGAACTTAGGGAAGCTACAAAAAATCCTGAGGGTTATTCTTTACAATGGAAAATCAATGAAAGAACGAAGGAATCTCTATGCACACTACGCTTGGATGCTATATTTTCTTTTGGATTTTGCATTTTTATCGAATTTTTATTTTTATATTTTTTATTTTTTATTTTTTATTTTCCAAAAGATGTTTTTATTTTTTAAAATAATGAATAATTAAATAAGAAATGAAACACACTCTCTCAACCATTCTTTTTGTATTTTTCAATTATGTCAAAAATAACAAGAAAATTAAACTAAAATTATTTTTGGATTTTTGATAAATTTTAATTTTTTTTTGTAATTTTTCCATATTTTCTCACAATTTCAAAGCATTTAAATAAATCAAAACTAGAGAAATAAATAATCAGGGAATAAAATGAATGTTTTTGGAATTTTAAAATAACAAATAATGTCAAAAATGGGGGAAGAATATATAGAATGAAAGATATTTTTTATTTTCTACAAAACTATTTTATGATTTTTTTGGATTTTTAATTGAATTTATATAAAATTTTAATATTTTTAAGAGTTTTGTGATTTTTATGGTTTTTATGAAGAATTAAAATGCCAAAATTGGATGGAAATTAAAATAAATCAAGAGAAACAATATTTTTTAGAATTTTTATGCAATTTTTGTACTTTTATTGATTTTTAAATTCAAACAGGGAGTTGTTATGAGGTTTTAAATTTTAATAAATAATAAAATAATGAAAAAGCAAAAATGCAATTTATGGATGCAAGATGAATGTAACAAGAACTTATAGAAATTTTATGGAATTTTATAAGGTGTTCTGATGATTTTTATTTGACTTTTAATATTTAAATTAAATGTGGATGAATAGGGACTAAATGTAATAATTAAAGATTGTAGATTAATGATAAAAATAAAAAAGTAACGAAGCTAAATATGCAAAAATTCCAATAAAACACGTGCATGGGCACGTGTGTCCCGCTGGACTGGACCTGGATGTAAATAAAATAATTTTAGGGTCCAAATAATAACTCAAAACTGCAAATGTTTTTATTGTAAATAACCCAACAAATCACATGCAACATATGAGCTCAATTTAAGCAGGGACTACAGTGCAAATGAAATAAATACCAGTGGTAAGAAAGCAAATGTTCAAATAAAAACTAAGATGACACGTGTCCTCGCGGGGTCTTATTTAAAATGAAATAAACGACAAGGGATTAGGTGCAAAATTACCCTTTATTTGATGTGGCAAGATGGATGGTCGTGATACTATGTGGATGGGATCTAATGGTCGTGATTGATTCTAAAGTGACGGGTGTCAATCAGATCTGGTCTCTTGATCTTCAGTACAGCTTTGGGGGTTTTTGAACGACTAGGATCTGAACTGGAGGAGGTGTTCTTGATCCAATGGCGGTGAGCGGCTCTATAAGAACAAGGATGAATGGTGACTTAGGCGAGCTTCAATCGAGAGGATGCCGAACATCCTTCACCCAAATCATCCTCTAACACTCTCTATGGCTTCCTGCACCTCTCTTTTAGCGATCAGCTAGAGCAATGGAGCTTAGATTCACCTTGACGTTCAAGATGTCTGCTTCAGAAGATGCTGCAAGTGAAGCTCCAAAAGTGGTTCCTTGGCTAATTCTTCATGCTTTGACCCTATGAATGCAAGCTTATGCTCGGAGGTATCCTCTGACCGAAAGATTAGGTCAAAACACGTGATATGGGGGTTGAATGGAGATCTCCAATGGAGTATGGTCAGAGGGGAGATCGAACTTCAGATCTGTGAAAATCCAAAGGTGGGCAGAGGGTGGAAGAGTTGGAGGATGGCAAGGCGGATGTGTAGGCGAAGTCGGGGGTTGATTTGGATGATTGGAGATCCTCCGATCGTGCATATCAGAGGTTGAAGATGAGGACATGATCTAGGTGATTCAAATGAAATAAAAGTGAAAGAAGAATTCTAAAGCAAAGATAGACTACCTAAGTTACCTACAGAATGGATAGAAGGGGTGGAATCGCCTCGATATGCAGCTGGTGGCAAAGAGGCAGAGATGTGGCGGAAGGCTCCAGTAACATAGAAGGATCACGTCCTACAGACTCTTCCCTCACACTCCTGATCGTGGAGAATGGTAGCTATCACCTACAACTCTCTCCAGATTCGATCTCGGGAAGGAAGATGGCCAAAAAACGGATCAAACACTTGTCGAAGGTGGAGGGGTGATATTATTGAAGTTGGTGTAAGTTTGAATTCAAATTGCACGCATATCAAGGAGAGGATGGAGGAGTGGTTAGGCTGGTGAGAAAGAGGATTGAATGAGCGTCAATAATGGAGAAGGGAGTGGGAGTAATTAGTGATTATGGCGCATGGGAAAAAGGGGGAGGTAACGGTGGAAGCGAGATCAGTAGGTGGGCAAGCGAGGATCAGCCAATTGACCTGGGTCAAAAGATCTAGGTTGGCTAATCAGAGTGCGTGTGGAATACAACCAAAATAGGGTAAACGACAAAATTCCAAGAAAATGTTAAATAATCAATTAAAAATCAAAAATGATTTTAGTTAATTACATGATGTAAATAAAAAATGATAATAATAAATTAAAGTTAATTTTGGTGATTCTTAATTAATTAAATAATGTATATACAAGGGGTAAAATAAATACAAGTTGTTAAATGTAAGTATGTATACCTATATAGACAATGTTTTTATTTTTTATTAATTATTTATGCATAAATATACATAATGTAATATTTTATTTATTTGCAATATTTTACAAGGGTTTTAATGATATTTTTATTTGATTTTTAAGAATTAATTTATTAGGTCAATTAAAAAAGTATAAGTACAGTATATATATATGGTGATACATATACAATATATACATGATTTTATTTTTGTTGATTTTTATTTTGTGATTTTTATTTGTATTTTATATGAGTCAAATACAATATTTACAATTAACTTAAATAATAATGTTTACAATTATGCTCAAGAAAATAAACAATTATATAATATACATAGTATACACAGGTATAATATACAATAGTACATCAATTGGCCACATTTCACACCTTAACTCTGAATTTTATGAAATCATCCCCATTTTAAAGATAAATTAATCTGGAGTACAATGAAAGTGAGTTAGATGAATTTGGAAATCAGGTGGAGAAGATATTGATTTTGCAAGTTTGTGCTCTGTCGCTTTCGGAGAGTGATGTAATTTATGCAATATACAAGTTTTCATTGAAATTATTTTAATTATTTACAAGAGGATTTTATTCATGAATTTCGAGTATTGTTTACAAAAGATTTGGTAATGAATAAATAAATAGAAGAGTGTGTAATATCGATAATATTGTACAAGTGATGAATATATATAGGTAATAAGTTAATTTTCTGGTTTTTTTCAGGTAATTAAGCCTTATCTCCCCCGACTTTCTTCCTTGACGATCATGTCAATTCTTGACCTTCTCTCAGGGTCTGATTTAGGCTATATCTATTGCATATATACAATCTCTTATTTTCTTTATTTTTCCTTTATTTATTTTTTTATTTTAGGTTAAAAGAGTGATAAATATACAATATTTACACAAGAGTTAGAGTTAGTAAAAGAATGGAATTAGTGATATTTACAGGTGTTTTATAAGGGAGTTTAAGCTAAAATAAATTAATAAAGATGATGAAATGCAAATTCATCATCCTCTTGTGCTTTACCTTTGCTAGTCCCTTATCAAACACTTATTTCAAAGAATAAGTGAATAAAAGAAAAGAATAAAGGAAAAATAAGGAAGTTAGAAAAATATTGTGTATTAAACTTATCTTCATAAAATTGGTAGAACCTCATTGGGAAATGGATTTAAAACCTAACAACCCTCAAGTTCCACAAGACTCCTATTCAAGTCGCCTCAACAGCCAGGTCAGAATAAGTCTATTAACATAGATTCTTATGATTTTAAAACTTTACTTGTACAGTGTAAGTGAAATATAGCTCCCCACCTCAAAAGTGATAAAGAAACAACCTCCCTCAACTAGGTAACTCTAGTCCCCCAGTCTAGCAACTCTTTCCTCAAGGAGCGAGGATATTCCCTTCTAAGTTCAAGTACAACCAGCTCAAGAAGAGGAGATGGAGAAAAGAATGGACGGTAGCCAGTGTAGCTACTTATCCTTGGATGCATGACCAGTGTAGCCAAGTCATCCAGCTGCAAGCTCACAAGAATTTGACTTTGAATCTCATCCTTGCTTATTGACTATACACTCTGGCATGCATTTATTTTCAATCAGGCATGTCCACTTGTTTGGAGTTTTTTATTTTGCATTTTTTTGAATATATACAAGGGTGCAACATGTACATAAGAAGTTTTTCTTCTTGGACCAGTAGACTATCCCTCTTTCGAAGCATTATTGCAACCGCACAACATCTTCTCATTAGACATCAATGCTACTAGACCAGGTTGAGATGCACTAGCCTCCCTAGAGGAAGACAGATGTTTCCACTAGTTTTTACACACCCGTATGCTACCCCAAGACAAAGGATTCTACCCCCTCACCACCTCATCCATGAAGAGCTACATGTAGAGTGCTTGTCCAACTTAAGACATTGTCTAAAAGAATCATGCATGTGTCATGAAATATTCTAATTAGACCAATCAAGATAACATGTGAACTTAGTCTTGTGGACTCAAAGAATTAAGTCTCTAGGACATGAAAAGTTTAACTCTAGTTCTTATAAGGTTCCTCTGAAATTAATCGGATTAAGGTCATAACCAATCTCCATTCTTCAATTTTATTCAAGACTAGTTTAAATGTCAATACTATTCTAAAAAAGGCACATGTAAATGCAAGAAGTATATACAAAACATTTTTTTGAAAGAAATAAAAAGAAAAATCTTTTTGAAATAGTTTCAAAGGGTTTTGAAAATTTTTATAGATTTTAAGCACTTTTTTTGAAAGAAAGAAAAAGGGTTAGTAAACTGAATATATAAACGTATATACAAGGACTACATAAGATTTTACAAGAGTATTTTATATACAAGTTTTAGATACAAGATTTTATATATAATAAAGAATTCTATTTACAGGAGAATAGATGATTAGGGGTTTTATATACATGTGGGTTTTACAAATATATATACATCCAATAATTTGTATCCCTCACGACAAAATAATTTTACAAACAATATACAAAAAATAACTTTACAACACATTTTTATAGCCATTTTAATTAATAAAAGTACGATTTATGGCTAAAGTATATATACAATATATACGACACCCCCTATACTTAGCCCAAACTATGTATGCATAGTGATCAAAGAGCTACAAAGGAAGACTGAACTCATGCTAAGTATAGAAAAGTGAAAAGAATCTTATACAACAATGACTAAAAGAATTGAGGAAAAGAATAGAAGTTGGTGATGCTCCCTATACTTAGGATCAAATAATCCTAAATATAGAAGACTGTACAAAAGGGGAATATCGAGGAAGAGAATGGACAAACTCAACGAATCGACTCATCATCTCCTATACTTAGGTTAAAATATCCCTGAGTATAGAAAAAGAGTATCAACAAGTTGAAGGACAAGCGAGAGATCAGAAGAAAAGAAAATAAAAACATGAAAAAGAGGTATGAACAGCATCACTCCCCCTGTACTTAGGGTAAGGGATCCCTAAGTATAAGCAACAACAAGAGTGATGAAACATGACGAATATGAACAACTGAAATCATTAACCTCCCATGTACTTAAGATAGAGTACATCCTATGTATAGCACACACATGGAAAAGAGGTGAACGATAAAAATGGAAGAAGAAAGAATAAAACAAAAGGATATATACGAGAGATAATGATCTCATATATCACACACAGAAGATGTCAAAAAGTCATCACTTGATACCACATATATAGAATCAACCGCGTACATGAATGTATCATGAACTAGATATGGCTTCAGCAACTGTCCATTCACAACAAAGGGTTGTGCGTCAGATGACAACACAGATATGACAATACTACAATTGTCATGCACAGCTCTCACAATGAACAGTCATGACCATTTGCTTTTTAATTTTCCTGGAAACAACTTCAACTTAGCATCAAATAACCATACTTTCTAAACGGGGGAGAAAGTCTTTCTTCTAATGTGTCTATCATGCTAATGCTTCACTTTCTCCTTATACTTAAGTGAGTTATCGTATGCAATATCTCGGAATTCCAGCAATTTATTCAGATCTAACTTCCTGCTCTTTCCTACTTTCTCATAATCAAGATTGCATACACGGAGTGCTCATAAAGATTTGTGAATTAATTTAACTGCAAGAGGCAAGGCTTTCCATACACCAATTTGTACGGAGACATACCCAATGGAGACTTGTACGCCGTCTGATAAGCCCATAGAATTGAGTCAAGCATCTGGGACCAATTCTTTCTATCTAGACGTACAATTTTTTGCAATATAATATTGATCTCCCTTTTTGAAATCTCAGCCAAGCCATTAGTATGTTGGTGGTAAGGATATGCTACTCTATGCTCAACGGCATACTTCTTCACAAGTTTCTTGACTTCTCTGTTAATATAATGGCTTCCCCCATCTGAAATGAGTATCTTGGGAATACCAAACCGCACAATAATATGGTACTTGAGAAAGGACCACACCATACAGCTATCAGTGGTTCGAGTGGGGATAGCCTCCACTCATCGACTAACATAATCCATGACAAGCAGGATGTACTTAAATCCCTGACTAACAGGAAATGGGCCAATGAAGTCTATGCCCCAAGCATCAAAAACATAAGAAATTTGTATATATCTTAGGGGCATGGTATTTTTGGAACCAACAATTCCTCCCATCTTCTAACTGTTAGTACAACCTCAAACATAATATGTAGCATCCTTAAATAATGTTGGTCACCATAGACCACTCTGTAAAATCTTTGTTGTCGTGCGCTTCCCCGAATGATGCCCATCAAACTCTAATTTGTGACAGTGTTCAAATGCTGGTGTATTCCTCATGAGGAATACACCTTCTCCAGATACAATCCGCACCCTCACGAAACAAGAACGGATCCTCCCATTGGTAAAAATGTATCTCAGACAGAAATATGTCTACCTTGTGCTTCAGCCAATCTTGTGGAACTTTCTGGGAGACAAGATAGTTCACAATATCAACATACCATGGGAGTGAGCCCACAGACAAAATGGTCTCATTTGGAAAGGCCTCAGAAATAGGGATCATACTCTGCTCAGAAGTCTCTACATCTGTAACGCGGGAAAGGTGATCTGCCACAACATTTTTCACTTCAAGTTTATCTCGAGTCTCTAAATCAAATTCCTGGAAAAGAAGGATCCATTTAATAAGGTGTGGTTTAGCATCCTTCTTTTCCTGTAAGTACCATATGGTAGTGTGATCCGTGTACACAATAACATGTGAACCAAGGAGGTAAGATCTGAACTTCTCTAATCTAAACATAACTGCTAATATCTCCTTCTCTATGAATGTGTATATACGTTGTGCCTCATCCAGAGTCTTGCTAGCACAGTGTATAACAAATGGTATCCCATCCCTTCTCTTCCCTAAAATATCTCCAACTACAAAATCCGATGTGTCCATCATGATCTCAAAGGGAGAGACCAATCAGGTGGCTACAGGACAGGAGCACTAGTAACCATGTATTTCATATGATGAAATGCAAGGAGGAATTTCTCATCAACAACAAACTCACTCTCCTTGCATAGAATCTCAATCAAATGTCTAGCGATCTTGCTGAAGTCCTTAATCAGTCGCCTATAGAATCCAATGTGTCCTAGAAATGACCTCAACTGCTTCAAATTCTGCGATGGCTCTAGCTTGGATATCACATCGATCTTAGTTGGGTCAACCTTCATACCATGTTTGGAGATGACTTGGCCCAATTTAATCCCATTACTCACCATAAAGTGACTCTTCTCCAATGAGAGCACTAGGTTTACCTCGCAGAAACGTTGAAGGACTCGGTCTAAATGAGCAAGACATGTGTCAAAACTATCCCCATAGATCGAGAAATCGTCCATGAAGACCTCTAGAAAACTACCCACCATGTCGCCAAGAATGACGAACATACACCTTTGGAATGTAGTGTGGGCGTTACACAATCCAAAGGGCATCCTATAAAGGCATAGGTGCCAAACAGACATGTAAAAGTAATTTTCTCCCAATACTTTGGAGCAATAGCAATCTGGTTATATCCCGAGTACCCATCCAAGAAACAAAATAACTCTTTCCCTACCAACCTCTCGATAATATGATCAATAAAGGGTAGTGGAAAGTTATCTTTCTTGGTAGCTGAATTTAGGCGTCGGTAATCTACACATGCATGCCATAAAGTAGGTACACAGGTCAGAATCTCCTCACCACGGTCATTCTTCACGATAATAATCCCGGATTTCTTCAGGACCACATGTAAAGTACTAACCAACTTGGAATCCAAAATGGGATAAATAAACCCAGCATCACACCTTTTCCTGATCTATTTCATGACAACCTCCCTTAGATTCAGATTTAGACGGCGCTGACACTCAAGGGAGGGCTTACATTCATCCTCTAAGTATATATGATGAGAGAACAAAGCTAGACTAAACTCACAGAGATCCGAAATATTCCATCCAATGCCTTGTGGTTTCTCTCAAGAACCTCTAGCACGCGAGATTCTTGTTTATTAGTCAACTGTGAGTTGAGGATGACCATAAACATTTGGGGGGTGCAAGGAAGGCATACTTCAACGTTGATGGTAAAGCCTTGAGCTCTGGTAGGGGTCTGAATCGGCTCTGTGACGACCTCTGTAACCAAACTGGTAGAAGGTATATGATATGTACTCTGTGTACTATCCATCGTGGCTACTGTCGGCTTAGCAAGTAAAACCTCATAAAGATCTGCAATGAATGATCTCTACTAAGAAAGGACGACTCATCAGGATGTTCAGAAATCTATGTAATCTCATCCACAAAGGGCTCAGATATCTCAACAATAATCTCAAAAAGATGTCTCTCCTTAGTGCATATCTCAAAAAAATAGCAAGTGGTTATCTCATTGGGAGGTATATCATCAATAATCTTAGAATGATGTGTCAAAGGAATATCATAATATACCTCCAATCTCTCAAACTGAACCTCAAAAATCAGCTCAAATTGCTCGTCAACAAACAACTCGGAAAGATCAACAAGGGAACTCATGTTGACTGTGGTTTCCAGAAGGTCCTTCTGGGAAAGGAATTCCTCGGTATCTATGAAATCAGTAAAAAGATCTGTATCTCTAAAGTCGACAAGAAAATCACAGTCCTCTTGATACATTGTAACTAACTCTTTCTTGTCTACTGCTACTAGTGGCGTTGAAGACCTGGGGTCGGGGATCGTCTCAATTTTCACCTTGTCACTCCGAGAGTGAAAGATAATCTCTCTAGTACCATAATTAACTACCGCTTCGGGATTCGGAGGAATGATCAACCTAGTATGATCGGGTTATGGAGTAACAGTGCAGGTGTGTTTGTATCCATGACAACAAAATCAACAGGGAATTTCATTATCTGCACCATTACAATAACATCCTCTAAAATACCTCTCGGCCTCTTGATCGATCTATCAGCAAACTGAAGGATCATCCCGGTCGATATAAGAGGTCCTAGCCAAAACTCAGTGAATAGAGAGGATGGCATGAAATTAATGGAGGAACCACTATCGAGAAGAGTGTGATAAAATTCTTGATAAAAATATGGCAATGTATGTAAGGTTCTCCCTTATCTTTCTTTTTGGGTGGGAGGTTGCTGATGGCATGAACTGTGGTCATGGTTAAGATGTGTTTCTCTATCTTCTTTCATCTGTGCTGCTTGGTCTGACGCGTTTGAGTACATGCTTCTTTCATTCCATTTCTCATTGTCATCATGTACTCCATGGCCTTAAGGAGTGGCATATCTAAGAAAGTATTATGTAAAATATCAACCACTCTAGGATCAGATAAGGCTATTTTTTATTTTTGGATTTTCTTTGTTTTATTCAACATTGAAGGAAATGGAACAGAATCAGAAGAAACATTCAAATGATTATTCAAAATAGAATCTTCATGTACAATAGGACAACCAGAATGAATCTGTACAGTGTTGTCCAAAATAGGGGTAGAAGAAACAAAATCAAAAATAGGACGGGTTGTTGTTGCTGGTGTAGAAGAAGAATCCACAGCTGGTGTGTTCTCCCTCTCTGCTGATGGTGAACTGCATCTGACTAGTGAAGGTGGTGGTGGTGGTGGTGAAGACGAAGATGGTGAAACTCCTTGCTCGGGTGCTGCTACATTGGGTCTCTACACTAATGGTAAAGAAGATGATGTGGAAGGTGAAGCTCTCTCACTATCTTAAGCTCCCAATCCCAATGGCTATAAAGGCAGATGAAATCACCTACCACTCCTGAGATGAATGGCATCAGATAAACATGTAAAATCAAGGGTCATGCATGTCTTTGGTGTGGATAGATCATGGGATGCATGCTCCTTGCATCTGAAGTTGTTGGGATTGGCTTTGACCTGTGCTAGGATCAGTGTCTTTGTGGTGATCCAGTTGTCAAGCCTCTGAGTAAGATCATTCATGTTCTTCATCAACAATGCTAACTGATCAAGTACTAGATTCATCGAAGGTGCCTCGGGATGCTCAACAATAGGTTGTCGCTGAGACTGGTAGTGAGGAGGATGCTGGTATCCATACTGCTGGTAATGAGGAGGAGGAGGATGTGGATATTGTCCGTACAATGCAGACTGTTGCTGTTGGTAAGGCTGTGGAAAATACGTAGACTACATCTGTTGCTGGCCATGTCTCCAGTTCTGGAAGTGAGGTGGAGACTAAAAGTGAGGCTGGAACTGCTAGTGCTGGTATTGTTGTGGTATGCCTCCCTGAAACTGGTGGGCAAGTCTCTGACCCTGCTGGGAACCCAATTGGCCTTTCCCTGATGGACGGTGTTGGTTGCGCTCTCGATCGACCCAGATACTGTTGACCTCCTGAATGATAGGTGGAGGTGGAGGCTACTGCTCAGGAATGTATGGACCTTTCTGCTAGTGTGATACAATATGTTGTGAAGGCTACGGGACCTGGTCAGAAGTTTGCACGTAATAAACGTGTTGAACTGTGGATGGTCCTCCGGTACTCTGTTGGGTGGAAGTGGGCGAAGTCTATGCCTGGGGAAAAGTGTCAGCCACTGCACTCGCACTCTGGCATGCGATGATTGTACTCACAAGAAGCTCCAGATTCTTCGTTATCTCATCCAGCTTATCCAGGTTCTTCGTCCTCTATTCGATCCTTTGGAGCTTCTCCAACTCCTTGGACCATTTTTCAATTATATCTACTTTGGATAGGTGATTTCCTATGATGGACAGATCAGAACTATCCATCTATCCACTTCATGTGATGTCGTCATGTAGACAGCCTTGTGGGGTGTTGATGAAGAAGAAGGAACGTGATGCTTCTGGAATGCACGTGAAGAAGAAAGAGGCAGAGCTCTCTGCCATCTCCTCAAAAATATGATATAGGACACCCTTATCCGTATTGAAGTGACTTCCCCCACAAGCGACATCTACCAGTGATGAATCTATGATTCTCATTCTTTTTTCGTTTATTTTAGCTTCATCTTAAGGCAAAAACATCTGTAAATATGTGTAAATATAAATAGATTACCATCGTGCATACCTTTGTTAATATTCCACAACTAGCATATATTTTCCAAAATAAAAGAATAAAGAGAAATAAACATAAATCAAGGTTGTAATTATGTAATAAGTATAGACGGACCCAAACGACGAGAGAAGATCAATAATTGGCCCGATCGACAAGGAATGAAGTAGGGAGAGATAAGGTCCTATGCTACCAATTTCTAAATAATTATACCTAATTATTTCAAATTATATTTTGTGTGCATACTATATTAAATACTTGTATGTATCTCCAAAGCTAACATAAAAATAAAATAAAAATTATAAAACATAAAATAAAGCAGAAAAGAAAATCAAAACTCGGGTGTACATCACCTACCCCTTGTATGTATATGTACATCAAAAACCATAACCTACCCCTAAATTCTTTGTACATAAGTATCCTTAATAAAGATCTTGTAGATAAAATCCACTTGTACATAAAACTAGTAATGTACTTCCATTGTAAATATGAATATATCTTTGTGAAAATTTTCTTTATTTCTTTCTCAAAAATACCTAAAATTTTGAAAAATAAAAATTCCATAAAAATCTACATAGTTTTAAATTTTCCCACGAAAATGAGTTTTGTAAATATTTGCTTGTGTCTTCTTCTGCATTATGATTGACATTTATACTAGTCTGGAATTAAATTGAAGAATGGAGCTTGGTTAAGACCTCAATCCACTTAACTTCAGAGGAACCTTATAGGATTTGGGGTTAAGATTTTTCATGTCCATAGCGACTTAATTATTTTAGTCCGCTAAGCTGTGTTCACATGTCATCTTAATGAGCCTAAGTAGAAAACTTAACAACGTACACATGACTCTTAGAGACAATGAATTGACTTGGGCACGCACCTTACACGTAGCTCAACACGGATGCTGTGGTAAGGAAGCAGAATCCTTTGTCTTGGAGTAGCATACGAGGGTAGTACAGCTAGTCCAAACCTCCCATCCTCCTCTAGGGAGGGATGTGCACCTCAACTTGGTCTAGTTGCATTGAGGTCTAACGGCAGGAGAGTGTGGGTTGCAATAATGCTTCAAAAGAGGAATAGTCTACCGGCTCAAGAATAAAAACTCCTTATGTAAATGCTAAACCTTGTAGATATGTTGTATATATGTCAAAAAAGTGTGAAAAAAACTCCAAAAAAGGGGACATGCCTTATTGAAAATACAATTCCTACCGGAGCGTATATAGTGAATAAGAAAAGCTTATGTATTCCACAGTCTCATCTCAAGGAAGCTTCCAGTTGGAGACTTAGCTACACTGGTTAAGCTCCAAGGGATGCGTGGTTATACTGGTCACGATCCATTCTCTTCTTTACCCCCTCTTCTTGAGCTGGTTGTGCTTGAACTTATAAGAGATTACCCCACTCCTCGAGGAAAGAGTTTCTAGACTAGGGGATTAGAGTTGCCTTGTTGAGGGATGTTGTGTCTTTACCAATTCTGAGGTGGGGAGCTACATATCACTTACACAGTATAAGGAAAGATTCATAGTCATTAGAGTTTGCGTATGTAGAGTTGTTTTGACCTAGTTGTTAAGGGGACTTGACCATAGAATAGTGGAACTTGAAGGCTGTTGAGTCTTAAACCCGTTTCTCGATAAGGTTCTGACAAACTAATAGTCCAAAGGTCTGACCGAGCTCTATACTCCAATTTAATGAAGATAAGTTTAATAATCAACTCTGATGTTTTCTTTTTCTTTTCCTTATGTTTTCACTTTTTTTTCAAATAAGTGTTTGCTAAGGGACTAGCAGAGGTAAAGTATAGGGGGTGATGAATATATGATTCTCATTCTTTATTCTTTTATTTTATCTTCATCTTTTAGTAAAAACATCGATAAAAATGTGTAAATATAATAAATTGCCATTATGCATACCTTTGTTAATATTCCATAATTAGCATATATTTTCTAAAATAAAAGAATAAAGAGAAAAGAAATCAAGGATGTATTATGTAATAAGTACATACTGACCCAAACCCCGAGAGAAGGTCAATAATTGGCCTTATCGATAAGGAATAAAGTATGGAGAGATAGGGTCCTATGCTACCTATTTTTAAATAATTATACCTAATTATTTCAAATTATATTTTGTACGAATACTATATTAAATAATTGTATATATCTCAAAAACTAAAATAAAAATAAAATTATAATTATAAAACATAAAATAAAGCAAAAAGAAAATAAAAACTCGTGTACACTAGCCGAACTTGTAAATATTGTACATAATACCTATTTATTTAATACCTTTATTTAACTTATAAAAATCAAATAAAAATTCTTTTATACTCTTTAAATTATATTATAATTAAATAAAATGTAAAATAGAATGTATTTTAGTAAAAATAATAAAATAAAAATACATGTATGTAATATATATATATATGTATACTATACATGTACATAATACCCCATATTGTATATACTATATATATGATGTCATAAAAATAATTAAAATTCACAGAAAATCATAAAATAATAAACATTTTCATTTTATTCATTTTTTATTTTAAATTCATTTATTACTTTTTATTTATTATTCTTTGATTTATTGGAATCAAATTTTCTGATTGGTTGACCCAGGTCAACCCTTCCTCCCAGTCGGGTCAGGCCTGAATCTGCTTCGTTGGAGCTCCTTCTCGTCTTTTTCCAGCCCGACTCCGACCTCCTTATGCTCTGAGATTCAGACCCAATATTCCCCGTAGACCCAAGATTCTTGCGGATCCCTATTTTGGTCTGAATCTCCCTATGGTTACGGACATCCCCATGATCTTTCCAGAACCTAGGGCATCCCTATAAAGTCTCTTCTCAGCCACCCTCACTCGCCAGCTCGTCCCTCGCACCTTCTTTCCTCTACTCACATCTACAGAATAGTAACAGGGTTCCAGAGGAGCTTTTGGATGCTCGAATTGGTGCCAAATTGGACGTTGTTCATCTCATGGCCGAAGCTACGCCACGATCAGCCTCTTCTGCTTTCTATCATAGAATCGACACTATGACCTGGCCTCCACCTTCGCCACACTTTGCTGTTCACCGTAGGATACTCATGTAACCTCCATTCCCCTTCATTTTCGATTTTCACTTTGATTCTGATCATCAACCAGCCACCACCTTTCAGCTCTGACCACCATGGTCGGAGCTCCATATCACCTACCCATCCGCATCGATCGACTCCTCGATTCATCATCACTCTTTGTATGCACCCTGATCCCCCTGTATCATACTCATCGGAGCAGGATTAGGATAGATCTCCTCCCCCATTTCCTCCAGAGATCACTAGAGCACCCCATTGTAGCTTCTTTCTTTCTCAACTGCTAATAATCACGCTGAGGTCATGCTTTCGAGCTGAGATTACCCTTTGTAGGAAAGACATGCATGGGAGTCTCAATTTGAGCTTCAACTGAGGTGGCAGAGCACTTCCAGGTATATGAGCTTCACCGTGACCATCCAACCTTCTGTCTTTCCATCTGAGGTCCCCTTGGGATGCGGAGAGCCATCAACATCGTGTTGGACCCACTAACGAGGCGATCAGAGCACCAGAGCACCCTACATCCATGATCGAACCTCACCAGCCATCTCCTTCTTCTTGTTCTTGCAGAGTCCTCATTCGATGAAGGAGCCCCTCTTCCAGTCTTGATCTGAATCGTACGTCGACGCCTTTTTCATGCATGTAAGATCAGGTTCCTTTACAGATCTGAGCCGCATGTCATCAACTTTTCACGATCGTCAGATCTTCTCAGTAACGGTCATCCAAACCGTTCGCATGCTCGACGCATCTGAGCCGTCAGATTTTTAGCAAAGCAGCATCAGACCCGTTCGTGCCTGCCATCACGAGAGCCTACCACATGCCCCTAGCGAAGGGTATATTTCACTGAAACCCTCGCCTTTTATCTTATTTCATTTTAGTACAGTAATTGTAATAAGTAGTTAAAAACTGTTTGCATTTTAGACCTTTTATTTTTCTTATTTGCATTTCAATCCTCCAGAGTCTTAGTTATGTGTACCCGCATACGTTTTTGGGATATTTGCAGTCTTTCCCCTGAACTTGTTGAATGTTATGGAATGAATTTGTAGTTGAGGATTTACATTTATCCATGTATATGTTGTTTCACATGCTGCATGTGTATTTTATGGACGATATGCATAGTGCCCCTCATAGTTCCTGATTGTATTATTCTAGAGGCCAAAAAACTTAAAGTAAACTACTAGGTCCCTATAATTTATTTTTAATTGCTTGTCTTTTTCTTAGTGCAATAAATATTAAATTAACACCAAAAATTACCTAAAAATTACTTATAGCTCATGATTGCATGTATTATTTATGGTGATTTTTTATTTAATTTTCATGCATTTTCTATTATTAAAAATAAAAAATACCCTAAAAAGTCCCTATATGTTTTGGAAATTCATAAAAATTCGAAAAATCATCTATAAATTCCATAAAAATTTCTATAGTTATATTTCATTGAAATTATTTTGTGAAAACCTGAAAATTGGTAAAAATACTTGAAAACTTCTGAAAATTATTAAAAATCATAGAAAATACCAAAAAATTGATTCCAATCCTTGTTTGTAGATGTATTCCTCCAGTTTACTTTAAAAATAACCTTAAGGAATTTTGATTTTGTTACTTTTTATTTGTGAAACATTCTTGGTTGTGCACTATTAATTTTTTATCACTTTTTGATTTTTAGAAAATTACAAAAAATCTTAAAAGTATATAAAAATTACCAAAAATACTCTAAAATACATAAAACCCAAAAATATTTTCATTGCATTTTTCTGACCATTTTTGACCTATTTGATAGATACAAAAAGATTGTTTGTGTATGTCTTTCTTCATATGGCTCTTTTCCATTATTTTGAAAAATTAAAAATTTGAAAAATTAAAAACCGCTAAAACAATAAAAATATCTTGAAACCAACTACTTAGTGTATAATTGCGCTCCTTGAGTTCGACCCCGGTCGCTATACCAGGTTAATAAAAGTAGCAAAACCACTCGTTTTCATTGTTTGACTTCTTAAGAGGTTTATTTTCTCGTTGACCGATTTAGTTGATTTAAGACAATGACAATTGCTTAATTTTATCCACCTAATCAGCTCGAAAATTGCTTCGCCATAATGGCGCCATTGGCAGGGAGCACAGATAAGTAGTTAGATTTCAGTCATTTTTGTTTACTTTTGTTTCACTCTTGTATAATTATTTCTGACCATCTTCTGTTTTGCTTTTTGTGCGAGTTGGAGGACGACTTGGTTTGCATCGGAGGGACCTGCACCTAAGGAGGAGTAGAGGAGTAGAAGAAGTAGTTATATTAGATGGAATTTAGTCCTGTTTATTTTTGCAAATATTCTTATAATAACTTAAACATTTGAACTCTCTTGGACTTGAACATTATTCGGGGTCTATTTCGCCGAGTGATGGTGCATTCGTGGGACCTCATTCAGTTTTTCATGATTTTTCTCCTTTTTATTTTTATTTGTTTCACGAGGTTTTAGCCCTTAGATTTAGGTTTTATTCTGGTTGAGCTTGGTAGAAACTAAGGTCCAAACCCATAAATAGACTATTTGTTCATATATATCATGTTTTGGGCTTCATCAAATAAAAAGTTAACTTAATTGGACTAGAGATCACGCATTGAGGGAGGTCGTATACAATGCTTACAGGACCCACTGTGGTTAGCACCGATCGGCATCTAAGATCGGACTCAGGTATCTTTTCTAATTAGTTAGCAACAGTTCTTCATGTAATAGAAGCTATCACCTAGGGACGATTTCCTCGTTCATCATTTAGATTAGTTTAATTTCTGTCTTTAAATTATGCACAGATCATTTTGCATGTAGACTTTTGGAGCAAGGTACTCATTTCTTACTCTGCATGCATCATTGATTTCATCGTGCATCGGCTTTTCCATCTTCCTCCCCCTATTTTCTTGGAGTTAAATAAAAAGGAAATAGAAAATTCATTAGACATTGTTTTTATTCAGAAAAATACTTAAAAAGAGATAACCAAAAAAATCAAGGTTGCTAAAGCATACTTGACCTAAAACTGAACTTCACTCAAAAATTTTGTTTTGGGGAGAGTAACACCCTTCTTGTATGATTTTACTTGTTGAGCGTTGAGCAACTCACACACTAGGATAGAGCCACGCCTGAACTTTCTTCAGACTACCAGTTCTAACAAAAATGATTAGTTATTCTCCAGTGAGGACTTTCAAGTAGCCGGTAAACAGTCCGAACTTCCTTAGAAGAGTGGGTGGTATAGAGGACCTTGTGTAAGGCTTTGTCCTCAAGTAAAATAGGGTAGCCGGAAATGGTCCGTACTTACACCCATACTAGCTGGAAATAGGCACAAGTAGTTGTAAGAATCTAGGCCAGTCTCCAGGGAGAATTGGGCACCTAACAACTCGCTAACCCACTCTGTAAGATTGGATTATCACCTAATAAAATTTGACAAGATAAACGACCGAGATTTCACGATCATCACATTGTATTGAGTAGGTGAACCAGGGGTTTGTTTTCTCATCATGCTTTCAGTCCGGATCGAATCTTCATAAATCCCCAGATCAAGATGATGGGAAGGAGGTCTCTTAGGCTGCCTTTGGCAGCACCGTTTTCCAGCACTCCTCCTCGTTCATCTAGGGTGGCTTCAGAGAGCTCAGACCCGCTTTCTGAACCTGAATTTGCCTCCAACCTATTCCCCCTTGACCACCTTTCTTCCACTCCTGAGGTACAGTCAGACAGGCCAGCACAACTATACATTCATATGATAGTATCGGAGATAGTATCTTTTGCCTTTCCAGAGACCAGAGAGATGTCCAGTGATGACAGAACATATGACTAGCCTTAGACTTCATTGTTCGTCTGAGATCAGGTGGCCATCAACAACATGTTGTTAGCTTCCTTGGAGCCCATGCAGAGATAGATCAGGGACCAAGGGGTAATAATGGCAGACGTGAGGAGATAAATAATGCAGATGCGAGCCGAGAGAGCAGAGACAGATAGACCATCCGGTGGAGGAGAGATACCACGCTAGGAAGGCCGAGTAGACGACCGATGCCAGGACGAGTTGCAAAATCCATCCAGACCAGCCCGCACCTTGAGGCAATTGCACAACCCTTGTGAGACTCTCACCCACTATTGGATCCAACTTCCCTTCATCCTATGCGACTTCGGGCTACGCCCCCAGATGATCCAGCTATTGCCCAAGTTCCATGTTCACATCACCGAGGAACAACACCTCCATCTGCAAGAATTTGAGATGATCTACAACACCGTCTACGGTAGATTGGTGGACGAGGACACCATCAAGTTGATCACCTTTCTGTTCTCTTTGGTCGATCAAGCAGCTTACTGGCTCAAACACTTGGGGAGGGTGGTCACACCTCTACCATGAGGTCCACGGCCACAGAACGAAGAAGAGTCTCTTCTGCCTCGGGAGGCCACCATCATCGAAGTAGGCTGAGTAGTAGCAGTAGACAAGACTGTAATTCATCTAAGCCTATGGTACACTTCCTCTATTGGTGTAATACCAACTTCTGCAAGAATCTACGAGCGAGAAACATCATATTCAGGGTCAAGTGCTGTGAGTAAGACCCCCACCATGGTAGCATTCCAAAAAGTCTTCTATTGCTCGGGAGTCACCAGAAGGGGAATGATGTTGTAGAGCTTCTCAAACATCCCTCGCAAAGATGTATACAACAAATGAAGAGGGCGTATGTTCTGCTTGACAGTAAATGTCATGCTGGAGTTGAAGGATCTTGGTCTCATTTTGCACCTGTGAGTATGTTGCTGCAAGGATGTCCCACATCGCCTTAGAAGTGGGCTGATGGAGTACATAATTAGCAATCTCCATCGTCAGTTTACTTGAAAGCCAGACTTTGGTGTACGAATCATCGACCTCCCGGGAGGCATAAACCCCAATTTTCTCTGCCGGCTCGTCTTCTGTAAGAATGTGTTTCTTACCATTTGACTTCATGAGAGTCATGAACCGCATAGCCCAGAGCTCATAGTTCACCCCATCCATATTGACTATGGACGTTGGACCTTTGAAATCGCCTATGGAGGGCATGTCGACCTTGTTTTCTGACATTTTGCCAGAGATATAGAACTAGGGAGAAACGAATGTATACATAAACATCTGAGGATTTGAGTGAACTATAGACTTATGAACTCAAACCCATAGGCAACGACAAGAAAGAGGAGAGGAGGGGGTTGACGACGAGAGAGAGTAGGAGTAGGTGGCGGTGGTGAGGGAGAGGAGAGGAGGAGGGGGGGAAAGAGCTCGTGAAATCAGATCTGCCCAAACTACTTCATCATCTGTAATCACAAAATCACACTCTTAATGGACGTCTAGCTCTGAATCTGTCATCTGCTTGGAACTATGCTCGTAGCAAGCTGAATCTCTGGCTCCGATGTCCTCAATCATCTCTATTTGTATACTCTCGCCCTCGATGCAAAAGTATACCTTCCCATTATCATGACCGGATACCGCCTTGGCCATGGCCAAGAACGGTTGTCCTAAAATAATGGGGGTATCGGTCATATGTTTAGGGATCTCCATGTCCAACACAATGAAGTCCATAGGGAATTTCAAGCCCTGAATTGTGGCTAAAACATCCTTTAGTAACCTCTTCAGGCTCTTGATAGATCTATCTGCAAACTACAGAACTTTCCTGCTCTGTCTAAGAGGGCCAAACTCGAATCGGTCAAGTAAGGCAACCGTGAGTAGCTTAATCAAGGATCCACTGACTAATAGAGTCTGATCAAACTACTGCTTATGAATGTGGCATCTGACATACAAAGATCCTACATCGAGTCTCTTGGCCGGAAATCAATTCTGTATGGTGAAGAAAGTGGCACAAGTGAGCACATGACTTTCTGCATTGTGATTTCTCTTCTTCTTCCTATAATGGTGGTCTTCTCTCTCAGGTTCCTATGGAATAGAGGGATGTGCTCAAGTGCCTCCTGAAGAGTTAGCTGGATCTGGAATATGTCTATCATCTGCTCGATGAACTCTGTTTGGTGTCTCTTTTTGGGATTTTCTGATTTTAGGCCCTTCCCTAAACGGAGTGCTTGAGGAAGGGGATGGGAGACCCTCCTTGGAAGAATGAGGGCCAGGAATGGGTTTCTGAGCATGCAAAATGCTGGAATCCATGCAAACATCATCAATCACCACAGATGGATCAAAAAGAGATACAAAATCTTTCCTTTATTCATATTTTTGATTTTTGGAGTTTTTCCATTCTTTTGTATTTTTCTAAAAGTATCCTCAGGTACAGGGGAGGACAAATCAATTGTATGACTCTTGGTGGCCTTAGTACCACCGACAACATCTGAACCTGTAGCATCAGTACCGCGCTCTGGCCTATCTCAGGTATATTGGTGGCATCAACACCATCATCTGCAACTAGAGATATAACAACATCAGCAATGTCATCAAGATCATCGTCCTTGGTGGCATCAGTACCACCACCATCATCATGGTTAGTGGCATCAACACCGCTCCCGACTTCATCTGGCGCCCTAGAATCTGTAGTGGGATGTCCCCTAGAAGAGTCACTGTTGGATGTCTTTCTACCGCTCCTAAGTGTCACAAAATCAGCATCAAATAAATAATGAATGTCATCCAGAATATCACTAGAATAGGCGGTCTCTGTCGACTGTACCTGCTTAGACTTCCTCTTTAGATTATTCAGGTTAGGTTCAATCTGAGTGGGTATGGAAACCTTTTCCTTGATTATTTCTCTCATCTCATGTCGAAACTCGTCCATTTCTCATTGGAAGGTAGCCTGCTGCTCTATCAACATATGGGTGAAATCATTTAGGGTTGGGTTCTCATATGAATGAGCATGAGAACCGAATGTGTTTCCTCGCTGGAAATGAGGATGGGTTTGCTTTTTCTAGTATTGGTGAGGAGGAGGCTGGGGCTAATACTGTTGAGGCTGTCGTTGCCTCCACTATTGGCTGTGTTGCTGCTGCTGGGAGTTCTAGGGCTACTGCTGCTGGATGCCCTGCCCTGCCTATGCCGGAGGCTATTGCTGGGATGAAGTACCTCCAGTAGACCATCGAAAATCGAGGTGGTCACGATGGATCCTGGGCTACGGTTGGTATTGGGAGTACCAGATCATGTTGACTTCTATCAACGGCTCCTGCTGATCATGGACCGGTGGGGGAAGGGACGCTAAGGGATGATCTAGATGATACACCACCAAATGAGTATCTGAAGGAGGGGTGGTGTTAATTCGTATAGCGGGAGTGATTAGATCAGCTCTGCCTGAATGTGATGAACCTGACGATATGAGGCGGATGTTTGAGACAAACTACTCACCGGATCAGCTCGTGACCTGGAATGGGGCTGAGAAGCCATCTGTGCCTCTTGGAGACACATGACCTGGGTCTTCAGGTCACTAAGAGTTTGGGCCAGCTCATCAATTGTATTGAGCTTGTCAAGGCCTTCGAATGCCTTCTTCTCAATGATCTCTATCCGATCCAACTTCTGGATGATGATGCTCATATAGGTAGTTGAAGACTCTGCTAAGGCTGCTGCCATAGAAGAGAGTGAAGGATTGGCTTCAATGCGTGCTATTCTCTAGTATGAAACCACCTGTGGCAGAGGCTTCCCCTGAGTGTAGACTCGATTCTGGGACATCACAATGTAGTTTTCGTCCATCTCCTCATTAATGGCTTAAACTTGGTCTTTATCCTTGGCGAAGTAGGAACCTACACACAAGGTGTTTATTAGCCCCTATAGCTCAGGTGTCAGCCCATAGAAGAAACCCTGGACGAGGTTGGACGTGCTAATATCATGGTGGGGACACCTATCGATGAGCTCTCGTAATCGATCACATGCTTCATGGAATTCCTCATTAGGGATCGTGGTGAAGTTGCAGATCATGGCTCTAGCTGCATTGGTTTGATCGGGTGGATAGTACGTGTTCAAGTATTCGGTCTAGAGTTATCTATCGGTCAAATTACGAAGGATTTGCACGGTCGTGCTATTTTTGACCCATCATCTCTTGTTTTTCAGGACATTATTATGGGCAGGTTGATTTGTTGTGGCAGTGAGCAGGATGGTCTTTATTGTCTGCTTCGAACTCCTTATGTTGGCGTCTCCTCTCAGTCAAGTGGACTAGTCTCTCCCTTTACATGGCATCTACGCTTTGGCCACCTCCCTCTTTAGAAGATGTGTCATATCTTGTCGCGGATTTCACCGGATTCTTCTTTTCAGTGCAAAGCATGTCAGTTGGGAAAGCATCACAGATATGCTTTCCCTAGTCATTAGTCTCGAAGCAGTAGCTCCCCTTTTGAATTATTTCATGTTGACATTTGGGATCTAAGTCATGTCTTGATAACTAGGGACACATGTTTTACCTAGTTGTTGTTGATGACTTTTCTCGGTAGTCATGGGTGTTTTTGTTGAAGAATAAATCTGAGGCAGGGGATGTGATCAAAAATCTTATAAATGAAGTGCAGCATGTTTTTTCTTCTATTGTTAAATTTGTGCGAATGGATAATGCTTTGGAATTTTGTACTCGTGCTCCTCCACTGTTCTTCTCATCTCGAGGCATTATCATCAAACAACTTGTGCTTACACGTCTCAACAGAATGGCAATTGTAGAGAGAAAGCATTGGCATCTTCTTGATATCACTCAGACTCTACTTATCCGAAGTTGTGCTACCCATTCCTTTTGGGGTGATGTGGTCCTTACGGCATGTTATCTGATGAATCGTATGCCATCCTCTGTCTTAGGTGAGAAAGTTCCTCTTTCCATTGTTTTTCCTGACAAGGAATTATTCTCACTTACTCCTCGTGTCTTTGGTTCTGTTGCCTTCGTTCACCAGCTGACTTCGGGATTGACAAGCTCTCACCTAGGGCTATCAAGTGTGTGCTTGTTTGGTACTCTCGGACTTAGAAGGATTACCGATGCTATGACCCTTTGAGTAGGAAATATTATGTCAATGTTGATGTCACCTTTTTTGAGTATGTGATGTATTTCTCTTCTACAGGTGATAGGTTGGCTTCATTTACATTTGATGATAATATTTATGTGCCACCTCCTCCTCTGTGTTTGTCTTTTCCCATACCAGTTCCTGTTGTTCCACCACCACAACCACTTGTTTCACTTTTACCGAAATTCTATACCTGTCGGTATGTCCCTTCTCATGGTACTCGTCAATCATTCAGCACGCCTCAGGTTTGTCCAGATAATATTATTAATGATGGGTCTGAAAATGTGCCAGTGCAGGGATCTTTGCAGGATATTAACATACCGACGAGTACTATTTTCGATGATCTGAATGTACCTATTGCCTTACAGAAGCAGAAGCGTACTTGTGCTTCATATTCGCTTGCTTTACAGGTTTCCTTCCATCATCTCACATGAGACTTTTAGAGGTTTGTTGTGGCCCTATCTACCATGGAAATACCATGGAATTATTAGGATGCCTTGACGGTTAGTTGCTGGCGTTCAGCCATGGAGGAGGAAATGGTTGCTCTACAGTCATGGGGTACATGGAGCTTGGTCTCTGCTCCCCCAGGAGCATCTGTTGACAGCTGTAAATGGGTATTACTGTCGAATATCATGTAGATGGCAGCTTTGACCATTACAAGGAAAGGCTAGTGGCGCGAGGGCTCACTCAAACAAACAGCATGGATTATATGGACACATTCTCTCTAGTCGTGTGCCACTCGACTCTATGTGTCCTCCTTTCAGTTGTTGTGGTACGTGATTGGCCCTTGTTTCAGCTTGATGTTAAGAATACCTTTTTATGTGGGGATCTATAGGAAGAAGTCTACATGCAGCAGCCTCTGGGGTTTGCTGCTGAGGGGGAGAGTCAAATGGTGTGTAGACTGTACAAGGAGATATATGGCCTTGAATAAAGCCTGCAAGCGTGGTTTCAGAAGCTTTCTGATCTAATTGAAATGTAGGGGTTCAAAAGATAAAATGTAGATCATTCTTTGTTTGTCTAGAAGACTCCCAGAGATATTATTGTTATCATGGTGTATGTTGATGATATACTTGTTACGAGAGATGATATGTAGGGGATAAAGATAGCAAAAGCATTTCTGGGCCATCCGTTTGTTACTAAGGATCTTGGCACCCTACAAAATTTTTTGGGGTTGGAATTTACTAGGAATACGCAGGGTCTTGTGATGACCCAAAGGAAGTATATTACAAACATGCTAATTAAGACGGGCATGATCGAATGTCGACCCTCGACTACTCCTATGGATCCTAGCATGAAGTTATATTATGATGATACAGATGAGGTTGACAGGATAAGATATAGAGAGATGGTGGGAAACCTTCTCTATATTACTATCACTAGGCATGATATCTCTTTTGCAGTGAGTCGGATGAGTCAGTTCATGGAACAACCCAGACAAGTACATATGGATGCCATATACCTGATATTGAGATATCTAAAGTCATCTCCAGGTGCATTAATACTGTTCAGGAAAGAAACAAACATTTCTGTTTTTGCATGTGCTGATGTAGACTATGTAGGATACCTTGAGGATCGAAGTCTACTTCATGTTTTGCAGTATTTGTTGGTAGTTCTTTGGTTTCTTGGAAAAGCAAAAAACAAATAGTGGTTTCTAGATCTAGTACTAAATCTGATCTTAGGGTCATGGCTTGAGCAAGTACAGAGATGATGTGGGTTCGAGCTGTGTTAGAAGATTTGCATATAGATGTACCTCTACCCATGCAGTTACAATGTGATAATCAAGCGGCGTTATTCATTGCTAATAATTATGCATTTCATGAAAGAACAAAGCATATTGAGGTAGACTACCACTATACTAGAGATATGATTCAAAAGGGCTTGATTTCTACTTCCCATGTCAGTTCAGGAGAGCATACTGCCGACATTTTTATCAAGCCATTGCTCAGAGGGCCATTCCATAAGATTTCTTCCAAGCCGGGCATGATTGACATATATGCTCCATCTTGAGGGGGAGTTTAAAGATATTTCTATGTTCTATGTACCCTTTTCTACTATTTTTATTTTCTTGTATCCATCTTATGTAATTTACCCATATGCCTTCTCTATATATAAGAGCCCAGGGTTCTCTAGAATAAACAACTCATTCTCTTCTTCCAGCACTTGTCACACCTTCAGAGACTACATAGCCACGGATGACAGCTGATGAGAGTTCGAAGAGCACACTCATGGCACAGGACACCTTAGAGGTTGATGATTATGATTTGGGTAGCGAAGCAGAATATGTTCTTGTGATTGAGATCCCTCGGGCTCAGACACCAATTTTGATTGGCAGGATTTCAATGATTATTTACCGTGTTTGATGTCCATAGAGCCGATAGATAAGAACCACAACGAAATCGGATGGAATGTAGTTGATCTCCAATGGATAAGTTCGGCCATGTGCTCCCACCACATATATCTCGAAGATGACGTCAAGCCATCATGTGAGTTCCAATAGAGGCTGAACCCGAATCTTCGAGATGTAGTCATGAAGGAAATATCTAAGTGTTGGAGCATTGATATTATCTACTCCATCTCTGACTCCAAAATGGGTTAGTCTGTTGCATGTGGTACCTAAGAAGACGGATATCACCATAGTTGTGAACAAGTCTGGAAAGGTGACAGCAACTAGAGTACCCACTTCTTGGAGGGTCTGTGTGGACTACAGAGGACTGAATCAGCCACCAAGAAGGATCATTTCTTGCTACCATTTATGGATCAGATTATCGAGAGGCTAGCTGGGAAGAGTCACTACTATTTTCTTGATGGGTACTCGGGCTACAACCAGCTGGCCATAGCACCTGAAGACCAAGAGAAAACGACGTTCACCAGTCCGTTCGGAATGTATGCTTTTAGACGGATGCCCTTTGCATTATGTAATTCTCCAGCTACATTCCAAAGGTGCATGCTTTCCATCTTTTCGGACATGGTGGGCGACTGTTTGGAGGTCTTCATGGATGACTTTTCGGTCTATGGCGATGGGTTTAATGCTTGTCTTGCTAACCTAGACTGTGTACTTCAGTTTTGTATAGAGGTCCACCTAGTCTTATCTTGGGAGAAGAGTCATTTCATGATGACTCAAGGGACAATCTTTGGGCACATCATCTCCAATAGGGGCATGGAGGTTGATCCAGCCAAGGTGGATATCATCAAGAATCTCACTCCACAGTCCAATTTGAGACAGTTGTAGTCTTTTTTAGGGCATGTTGATTTCTACCGACGGTTTATACATGACTTCAACCGCGTTGTCTGATCGCTTACTGGTTACTCATGAAAGACACCGAGTTTCTCGTAGATGATAAGTATCTTTCATCCTTTGAGACTCTCAAGAACTTGGTAATTCAGGCTCCTGTCCTTCAGCCACGCGATCGGTCTCTCCCATTCAAGATCATGACAGATACTTCTAATTTTGCTGTAGGAGTTGTTCTAAGATAGAGGAGGGACAATGTACCATTTGCCATTCACTACACTAGCTGGACTTTGGATGCTGCTCAACGAAACAACACCGTGACTGAGAAGGAGATTCTAGCTGTAGTATTTGCTCTGGATAAGTTTTCGATCATATATCTTGGATCTAGAGTGACTATCTATACTGATCACACCGTCATCTGATACCTCATGGCCAAGAAGGATGCCAAAGCCATATTGACCAGATGGATCCTTCTACTCTAGGAGTTTGATATAGATATTAAGGATAAACCTGGAGTCAAGAATGTGGTGGCGGGTCACCTCTCTCAATTAGAGCATCTTGAGGATTCTAATCAGACCACACTTATCACTGAGACAATCCCAGATGAGGAGATTCTTGCTATCACCTCATTTCCATGGTACACTAACATTGTGAACTATCTTGTTGCCAAGAAAGTTCCACAAGGTTGGCCCATGCAGTGACTTGAGACCTTTCTCGCAAATGCTAAGTCATACCATTGGGAGGATCCCACCCATTACCATGAAGGAGGGGATAGTGTATAATGTCGGTGTATTCCTCAAGAGGAGCACCATAGTGTCCTCACCTATAGCTACAAGCTTGAGGCAATAGGACATCACTCTAGGAGATGAACAACACAGAAAGTTCTCCAATCTGGCCTTTGGTGGCCTACCCTCTTCAAGGATTCAGATGAATTCGTGAAGAAGTGTACTGACTATCAGAGGATGGGCACTTGTGGACATAGAGATATGATGCTGATGCAGCCCATTCACTTGTGAGGTTTTTGACGCATGGGGCATCGATTTCATGGGTCCATTCCCTAAGAGTCAGTGATTTGAGTACATTTTGTTAGTTGTGGATTATGTGAGTCGTTGGGTTGAGGCCATCCCCACATGAATGATGAATCTCTGTTTCATCATCTTTATTCTATCATTTTGGCCATAAAAACCCTAGTAAATGTGTGTAAATACCCTTAATTTAGGCATTTTATCATTCATGCATGATTGTGTAAATAGTGTATAAAATACGGTTGTTAAAGCCAAAATTATAGAATAAAGAAAATAAAAGAAAAAGAATAAAATATTGTAAATATTTTATGACTCGAAACCTCGAGACCTAGGCATCTCGATGACTAGGCCGACAAGGAATAACGTAGGGGAAGATAAGGGCCAAAATCCAATAAAAATACCTTTTATTTTATTCATTCTCCTTCATTTTTGGGACTTATTTTTAGTTCCACTTTTTATACCTCAAATAAATAAACTTTGAACATGAAAGTTGTATATAATTAAATACAGAAAAATACAAAATTAATTTCACACAAAAATAATATACAGATAAAAAGTTATGATCTGAATAAGAATCCAAAATCCCAACTTCCCAGACCCATATCTCTCAAATAAAAACTCAAAATATATCAAAATCATCTTTAATTGTATATAACTTTTAATAAGCTATTTAATGAAGGTGGTTTCATATTTTTTGGAGTTACGGTTTGAAAGTTGGGTTTTGGACCCCTATTGTATACTTGTACCAATTAAAATATTTATTTTATTTATTATTCATTATTTTATAATTTTATATTTTATAATTTTGTAAATCTTATTTATAATATATGTGCATAATAAAATTGGAATAAAAACATCAAGAAATCATTAAAATAAAATACTTATATAAAATACATAGGTATAATACATATATCTATACCTATGTGGATAATACGACTATTTATTTAACTGTATATATTACTTCAGAAAAATAAAATAAAAATATATTTAAGTTTATAAAAATAAGTTATAAAAATAAAAATAATAAACAAAATTAATAAAATTTAAAATAAAAAATAAAATAAAACATTAAAATGTATAGATAAATATACCTATATATAGCCCTTAAAAGGGAACTTGTAATTTTAAACCTCAAAAAAATAAATAAAAATCAGAATAAAATACTTTAGAAAGTAATATATATTTTTCATGTAATAACCTAAAATTAATAAAATCATTTAATATTTTTATTTGATTTTACAAGTCTTTTTTCCAGGATTTTTCCTAGTTGGTCCACGTGGACCAACTAGGAGGGCCCGAGAGTTGACCGCAGGTCAACTCTTTGACCCGACTCCTGATGTGTGTCAGACCTTGGTTTTGACTCATCTTTGCGGATTTTTCGAGGCTGCATCTTGCATTATTTGATGTCGCGCTCTTCTTGACTTTCCTTCTTCGATGAACCCCCTTTCACGCCCTTGTGTTTTTTGGGGGAATGGATCATCGATCCGCCCGGTCTTCCTCATTCTTTGAGCCATTCGACCCGTTGTCCAAAAGACCACCCATCTTTCCCATTCAATTTTTAACCCTTTTTCCTATGCCTAGATGCTCCCTTTTGGTGCCCTGGATCGAGGATAGTGATAGCTCCTCTCCGGTCCCTTTACGGAGGAGTTTGGCTTGGTGAACAGCGGGCTCCACCCCCATCTCTGGTTGATTGTCCGTGAGGTCCCATATCTGGTCGTCCGAACCATTGAGGTCCATTTTTCTTTGATTTTCTGGCTTTATTAGCTTAGTCTGATCCTTAGTAACCATAGCCCGCGTTTACATCCGCCTTCTGTCATTTTTTTTACTCAATAGAAGTTCGTCGGAGCTTGCTCCGACGAACGCCTCCATCTCAAATCACCCATTCACATCCACTCCTCCACAGGGTTGAGGCAATTTGCCCTTGACCCTCTAACTATTTTGCGCAGGTATTCGGACCATCACGCGTGCCTGGGGCCATTTTGATTGTTCGTCGGTGATACCTGGAGGGCTTCTGCTCCTCCGACTTCGCGGGTGGACGTCGGATCTCCTCCGGCCATTTTGAGGCCTCCAGTTGATCCAAGAGACTAGCAAGTGCATGTTGTTCGTAGTCAAAGAGAGCGTCGGAAGAGGTGGGGATCGCCGGGAGAAGTCTTTTGTGGCGGGGCTTCTTCCATGTTCTTCCTCGGCCTCTTTCAACTGTTAGATCAAGCACACCCGCCTAGGTTCATAGCAGTCATCGGAAGATACCCAGAACCAACCGTTGATCCTCTTTCGAGGATCTAATCGTATCCGTTCGATGTAAATCGGTATCGGGACACTAGAGCAAGCCATGTGGGAATTGATTGCCTTACAACCGTCTGATCGCCCTCAGTATGGGTATTTTGCATTCTTACTCAGGAGATTTTTGTATTTTATATTTAAGGCATAAACATTACTCTGCCTTTATAGTATTTGTGTAAAATTTACAAAAGACACCCGAACTTTTCATATTTGCAACCGGGTCCCCTCCCATGTCACCTCACGTGCATGGCGTACGTGAGGCGTGAGCATTTTGCGTGGGGACCCTCGCATTTTGTTATTTCGATATAATTCAGAAACATTTTCATGCAGTTGTATATTTTTGGAAAAATTGTGAATTAGCCCCCCAGGTTTTTGTTATTTGTTATTTGGTCCCTACAAGACTCACGTGCTTGTCACGTGAGTTCTAGCATTTTTATAGGGAAGGGCTTCAGACTTTCTGTATTTATATTTGGTCCATTATATTTTTGAGCATGTTGTATATTTTTGTAGAAATTGTAGTTGGCCCCTGTACTTTCTTATATTCGCAAAAATACCCCTTCTAGTATTATTTTTCTCTTTGTTGTCTATAATTATTTCATGCAACTACAAAACTCGAAAAAATCTAAAAAAATAGGCATAAGTTCATGTCGCATTGCACTTCGAGCCATATTTTTATTTTCCATTTTGAAGCATTTTAATATTTATAAAAAATTAAAAACTTGCATTTTCATCTCTGTTTGCATTAGAAAATATATAAAAATTATAAAAACCTCTTGAAATATTCTCAAAAAAATATATTTTGTGTATTTTTATATCATTGACCATCAGACCAAAAACACTAAAAAACATAAAAGAAAAATCAAAAAATAGAAAAACACTAAAAATCTCTATAGAAATATGTAAAATCCAGAAAAAAATCCAAAAATTATATTTTCTATTTCTTATTTTTTCTCTATTTTAATATCTTTATTTTAAAATTAATTTGAAGAAATTTGGCTACTATTTGATATTTTCATCTCCATTTTAATTCATGATATTTATTTTATTCCCGGTTTTGAGTATTTTTACTTGAAAAATTCAAAAAAGTAGCAAAAATACAGAAAAATCACTAAAATAGGAAAAATTATATAAACCCCAAAAATATTTATTTATTGTATTTTTTGATTATTTTTACCTATTTTTATATATAAATTATCTCTCTTACCTATATTGTATATATATCTTATTTTATAATTTAAAAGAAAAAGAAAATATAAATATAAATATAAAAAGAAAATATAAAATCTGAAAATTAAAATTCAAAATATAAAAAATATAAAATCAAAAATTAAAATAAAAAATTTAGAAATTTAAACCCACAAAAAATGGCACATCTATAGACAAATACATCACATTCACTTTTGTGCATTCTTTGTCCCGATATACCTGCTTGTTCCATGTATTCGACACTCTACACATACTTACACCTATACATATCTTTGTTGTAGAGTTATAATAAATTTTAACTCTGCGTCTACTTTTCACTGCTTGATCATTGTTGTGGGTTAATTATTGTTTGAATCGGGGTTTCTTGCGGGTCACCACAGTGACTGCGTCTCCTCCTTGTATGAGACGTATTTTACACCCGTGAAAAATCCTGTTCGACACTGAGCCGCAGATGCTAAGACTGTTTGCAAATTCTTGAGGAAGAATATCATTTCACGGTTCTAGGTACCTAGAGTCTTGATTTGTGACAGGGGACTCATTTTATCAACGACAAGGTAAGAGCCCTTGCTAACAAGTTCATCGTTGACCATAGAGTTGCCACACCATACCATCCATAGACGAATGGTCTTGTTGAGGTTTCAAATAGGGAGATTAAGACTATTTTGCAGAAGGTTGTCTGCCCAGACCGAAAGGATTGGTCACAGCTTTTAGACTCGGTCTTGTGGGTATATAGTACTTCCTTCAAGACACCTTTGGGCACATCTCCTTTTCAACTCATTTATGGAAAGCCATGCCACTTATCAGTGGAGATCAAGCATAAGTCACTTTGGGCAGTTACCGAGTTATTATTGGATCCATAGAGTATAGGATATCAGAGGAGAGCAGAATTGGCATCCCTGGAGGAGTTGAGAGAGACATCCTTCTCAAGTAGCCTATAGTACAAAGATAGAGTGAAGATATGGCATGATTCTCACATCAGCCATAAACAGTTTGAGCCCAACCAGAGAGTATGGCTATTTGACACTAGGTTGAGATTATTTCCGGGGAAATTACAGAGTAAATGAAAGGGACCATACTTGGTCAGAAAGGTGCACGACAATGGTAGTATTAACATATCTGAGTTGTCTTCTGAGTCCACTTTCGAGTCAAAAGTCAATGCCTAAAGCCATATCTTGATCATGATCCGTTGATCGTTGACATTGCCCCCATTCATTTTGTATGAGATGTGATCTTTAACTTACATCACATGCATCTCATACCTAATTTTTACTTCTACTCTGCAGCAGTATTGATCCATTTTGTCTATATCATTCATTCATTTTGTTTAATATCCCAGATCCATCTTATGATTGTTCTATACTTAGGATGCACATTATCCTAAGTATAGGAGGTATTAGACCTGTGATTATTCATTTTTCCATTACCTCTATTTTTGTTGCCTACTTACGGACATTTTACCCTAAGTATAGGGGAGGTAAGGTCTGTACATTCTACCCCTCAGTTTTCCTTTTTTTTGTACATTCTTCTATACTTAAGATTGCTTGATCCAAAGTAAAGGGGGATCATCGACTTATATTGACTTTATTCTTTAATTCTTTTGAGTCGTTGTAGTATAGCATTCTTTTCACTTCTCTACACTCAACACGAGTTATGTCTTCCTTCATCGCTCTCTGATTACTTTGAGGACATCGTTTGTGCTAAGTATAGGGGGTGTCATATATAATGCATATATACTTTATCCATAACTCGTACTTTTAATAACATGGCTATTATTTATAAAACATGAATAAAAATGCTTTGAAAATATTTTCAAAATATTTTGTAAAAATCTTAGCAAAATTATTTTTGTACAAATTTTGTAAAATGTTTGTAAAAATATTTTGCTTGTAAAAAGATTTGTAAAATTATTTTCTATATAACAATTAGGTATACCATACAAAATTTTTGAAAATAGTGTGTAAAATGTTTGCCAAACCAGTTTGTATAATTGTTCGCAAAATTAGATTTGAAAAAAAATGAAAAATATTTATAAAGTTATTTTGCCACATAAGGGAATAAATATGAGGTATGAGAACCACTTGTATGTATATGTATATAAAAAACTATAACCTACCCCTAAATTCTGTGTACATAAGTATCCTTAGTAAAGATCTTATAGATAAATTCATTTGTACATAAAGCCCGTAATATACTTCCCTTGTAAATATGAATATATCTTTATGAAAAATTTCTTTATTTCTTTCTCGAAAATACCTAAAATTTTGAAAAAATAAAAATTCCATAAAATTTTGCATAGTTTGAAAAATTCCCACCAAAAAGAGTTTTGTAAATATTTGCATGTGCATCCTTCTGCACTATGGTTGACATTTAAACTAGTCTGGAATTAAACTGAAGAATGGAGCTTGGTTAAGACCTCAATCCACTTAGCTTTAGAGGAACCTTATAGGACTTGGGGTTATGACTTTTCATGTCCATAGCAACTTAATTATTTTAGTCTACTAAGCTATGTTCACATGTCATCTTGATGAGTCTAAGTAGAACACTTAAAAATGCACGCATGACTCTCAAAGGCAATGGTTTGACTTGGGCATGCAACTTACACGTAGATCAACACGGATGAGGTGGTAAGGAGGCATAATCCTTTGGCTTGGAGTAGCATACGTGGGTAGTACAACTAATTGGAACCTTCCGTCCTCTCTAGGGAGGGATGTGCACCTCAATCTGGTATAGTAGCATTGAGTTCTAACGATAGGAGAGTGTGGATTGCAATAATGCATCAAAATAGGGATAGTATACTGGCTCAAGAAGAAAAACTCCTTATGTATATGTTGCACCTTGTACATATGTTGTGTATATGTCAAAATAAAGTGTGCAAAAAAACTTCAAAAAAGGGGAAATGCCTGATTGAAAATAAAATTCTTGCTGGAGTGTATATAGTGAATAAGCAAAGCTTATGTATTCCAGAGTCTCATCTCAAAGAAACTTGCAGATGGAGACTTAGATACACTGGTTAAGCACCAAGGGATATGTGGCAACACTGGTCATGATCCATTCTCTTGTTTACCCCCTCTTCTTGAGCTGGTTGTACTTGAACTTAGAAGGGAGTACCCTGCTCCTCGAGGAAAGAGTTGCTAGACTAGGGGATTAGAGTTACCTTGTTGAGGGAGGATGTGTCCGCCATTTCTGAGGTGGGAAGCTACATAACACATACACACTATAAGGAAAGATTTTTAGTCATTAGAGTTTGCGTATGTAGACTTGTTCTAACCTGGTTGTTAAGGGGACTTCACCATAGATAGTGGAACTTGAAGGAACCTGTTTCCCTTTAAGGTTCCTCCAAATTAATAATCCAAAGGTCTGACCGAGCTAATATTCCAATTTAATGAAGATAAGTTTAATAATCAACTCGGATGCTTTCTTTTTCTTTTCCTTCTGTTTTTACTTCTTTTTCAAATAAGTGTTTGCTAAGGGACTAGCAAAGGTAAAGTATAGGGGGATAATGAATCTATGATTCTCATTCTTTATTCTTCTATTTTAGCTTCATCTTTTAGCAAAAATATCTATAAATATGTGTAAATGTAATAAATTACCGTTGTGTGTACCTTTGTTAATATTCCATAATTAGCATATATTTTCAAAATAAAAGAATAAAGAGAAAAGAAATCAAGGATGTATTATGTAATAAGTACATATGGACCCAAACCTCGAGAGAAGGTCAATAGTTTGGCTAATCAACAAGGAATGTAGGGAGAGATAGCGTCATATGCTACATATTTTAAAATAATTATACCTAATTATTTCAAATTATATTTTATGTGCATACTATATTAAATACTTGTATATATCTCCAAGACTAAAATAAAAATAAAATAAAATAACATAAAACATAAAATAAGGTAAAAAGAAAATCAAAACTCCGGTGTACACTAGCCACACTTGTAAATATTGTGCATAATACCTATTTATTTAATACCTTTATTTAACTTGTAGACAACAAATAAAAATTCTTTTATCCTCTTTAATTTATATTATAAATAAATAAAATATAAAATAAAATTCTTTTGTAAAAATAATAAAATAAAAATACAAGTATATAATATATATGTATACTATACATGTACATAATACCCCAAATTGTATATATTGTATATATGATGTCATAAAAATAATTAAAATTCACAAAAAATCATTTGTAAAATAATAAACATTTTCATTTTATTCATTTTTTATTTTAAATACATTTATTATTTTTTATTTATTATTCTTTATTTATTGGAATCCAATTTTTTGATTTTGTTGACTTGGGTTTGTTGACCCTGGTCAACCTTCCTCCCAGTCAGGTCGAGCCCGAATTTGCATCGTCGGAGCTACTTCTCACCTTTTTCCAACCCGACTTGAACCTCCATGTGCCTTTAGATTTGAACCCGAGATTCCTTGTAGATCCGAGATTCTCGTGGATCCCTAATTTGGTTCGAATTGCCCTAGGGTTTTGCACATCCCGTCGATCTTTACAGACCCTAGGGCATCCCTATAAAGTCTCTAATCTACCACCCTCACTCATCGGCTTGTCCCTCACGCCTTCTTTCCTTCACTCGCATCTCTAGAACAGTGACAAGGTTTTAGAGGAGCTTTTAAAAGCTCGGATTGGTGTCGGATTGGACGTTGCGCATCTCGTGGTTGGAGTTATGTTGCGATCAGCCTCTTCTGCTTTTCGCTGCAAAATCGAGGCCACAACCTCGCCGCCACCTTCTCCACACTTTGTCGTTCACCATAGGCTATTGAGGTAACCTCCATTTTCCTTCATTTTTGCTTTTCACTTCAATTCCATCCATCCTCCACGTTCCAGCTCCGACCACAGTGGTCGGAACACCATAACACCTACCCATACACATCGATCGACTCCTCGATTCATCATCACCCTTCGCGTGCACCTTAATCCCCCTGTATTCTTCTCATCCGAGCAGTATTAGAATAGATTTCCACCCTCATTTCCGTTGGAGATCACTAGAGCACCCCACTGTCGCTTCTTTATTTCTCAGCTGCTAATAATCATAGCCGAGGTCACATCTTCGAGTCGAGATTACCCTTTGCAGGAGTGGCACGCATGAGAGACTTAATCCGAGCTTCAAATGAGGTGGTGGAGCACATCCACGTGGTTGAGCCTCGCCGTGACCATCCGACCATTCGTCTTTCCATCCGAGGGCCCCTTGCGACATGGAGAGCCATCGGCATAGTGTTGGACCCACCAGCGAGGTGATCAGAGCACTAGAAAGCCCTACATTTGCGATCGAACATCACCGACCAGCTCCTTCTTCATGTTCTTACATAGTCTCCATCCATCGTTAGATGAAGGAGCCTTTCTTCCAGTCTTGATCTAAGCTGTACGTCGGCGCCTTTTTCCTGCACGTCAGATCAGGACCCTTTGCAGAACTGAGCCACATGTCATTAGATTTTCATGGTCGTCAGATCTGCTTAGTAATGATTATCCAAACCGTACGCCTGCTCCATGCACCTTAGCCATCAGATTTTTAGTAGAGCAGCATCAGACCCGTCCGCGCCCACCATCACAAGAGCTTGCCACGTGCCCCCAGGGAAGGGTATATTCCACTCAAACCCTCACCCTTTATCTTATTTCATTTTAGTACCGTAATTGTAATAAGTAGTTAAAAACTTTTTGCATTTTGGACCTTGTGTTTTTCTTATTTGCATTTCAATTCTCTTGAGTCTCAGTCACATGTACTCGCACACTTTTGGGATATTTGCAGTCTTTCGTGTGAACTTGTTGAATGTTATGGAATGAATTTATAGTTTTGAGGATTTGCATTTATACCCATGTGTATGTTGTTTCATGTGTTGCGCATGTATTTTATGGACAGATTGCATAAGGCCCCTCATAGTTCCTGATTGTGTTATTCCAAAGGGCCAAAAACTTAAAGTACTTACAACTAGGTCCATGTAAGCTGTTTTTAATTGCTTGTCTTTTACTTAGTGCAACAAATATTAAATTAACTTTAAAATTACCTAAAAAATACTTGTAGCTCCTGATTGCATGTATTATTTATGGTGATTTTTTCTCATTGATTTTCATGCATTTTCTATTATTAAAAATTCAAAAATACCTTAAAAGTCCTTGTTTGTTTTGGAAAATTCATAAAAAATTGAAAATCATCTAAAATTCCATAAAACTTTATGTAGTTGTATTTCATTTCCTTTAAACTTTAGTATTAATTTTGTTGAAAAATACTTTGTGAAAACCTAAAAATTTGTAAAATACTTGAAAATTCTGAAAATTATATAAAATCATAGAAAAATCCAAAAATATTGATTCTAGTCTTTTTGTAGATATTTTCCTCTAGTTTACCTTAATAATAACCTTCAGGAATTTTGAGCTTATTACTTATTTTTAATTTGCAAAACATTCTTGGTTGTGCGCTGTTTATTCTTTTTATCACTTTTTGTTTTTTAGAAAATTACAAAAACATATGAAAAATATATAAAAATTACCAAAAATAATCTAAAATATAAAAAACCCAAAAATATTTTCATTGCATTTTTCTGACCATTTTTGACCTATTTGAAAGATACAAGAAGATTATTTGTGTGTGTGTCTTTGTTCATAGGGCTCTTTTCCATTATTTTGAAAAATTAAAAGTTTGAAAAATTAATGACCATTGAAACAATAAAAATCTCTTGAAACCAACTACTTAGTGTATAATTATGCTCCTAGAGTTCGAACCTGGTCGCTATACCAGCTTAATAAAAGTAGAAAACCGCTCATTTTCTTTATTTGACTTCTTAACTGGTTTATATTCTCGTTGATCGATTTTGTTGATTTAGGACAATGATAATTGCTTAATCTTATCCACCTAATCAACTCAAAAATCACTTCACCAACCAGTTTCTAGTTTTTAAGACTCAAACCCCCAAAGAAATTTTTCATAAGGCTTGCCTTTGGAATATCGTGATGGGGACACTTCTTCGTTAAATCTTTATATCTTTCCCACGCCTCGTGAATAGGCTCATGGGACATTTGGGAGAATTTTGCTATCAACGATCGCATTTGGTTTGGAAGTCTCTATGGCTTGCTGCACCTCTCCTCTAGCGATAAACTAGATCAATGGAGCTCAAACTTGCCTCGTCGATGTTCTGGATGTTTGCTTTGGAAGATGATTCAAGTGAATCTCCAGAAGTGGTTCCTTGGTCGATTCTTCGTGCTTTGAGCCTGCAAATGCAAGCTTATGCTCGAAGTATCCTCCGCCCGAAAGATTAGGTCAAAATACAGGATATGGGGGCTGAATGGAGGTCTCCGATGGAGTATGGTTAGAGGGGAGATCGAACTTCATATCTATGAAGATCGAAGGTGGGCAGAGGGTGGAAGAGCTGGAGAATGGCAAGGCAGATGTGTAGGATAAGTCGAGGGTTGATTTGGGTGACCGAAGCTCCTCCGATCGTGCAGATCGGGGGTTGAAGATGAGGACCTGATCTAGGTGATTTAGATGAAATAAAAGCAAAAAAATAATTCAAAAGCAAATATAGAATACCGAAGTTACCTACGGAATGGATAGAAGGGGTGGAATCGCTTCGATCTGCAGCTGGTAGTGGAGAGGCGGAGATGCGAAGGAAGGCTCCGGTGACGTAGTTGGATCACATCCTACAGATGTTTCCCTTACACTCCTGATCATGGGGAATGGTTGTTGTCACCTACAACTCTCTCCAGAACTCGATCTCAGGGAGAAAGATGGCCAAAAGATAGAACAAACGATCACCGAAGGTGGAGGGGTGATATTTATAGGTTGAAGTTCAACGTAGGTTTGAATTCAAATTGCATACAGAGTAAGGCGAGGATGGAGGAGTGGTTAGGCTGGCAAGCGAGAGGATTGAATGCGCGACAATAATGGAGAAGGGCGTGGGAGCGGTTAGTGATTAGGGCGCATGAGAAAAAGGGGGGAAGTAACGGTGGAAGGGAAATCAACGGGCAAGTAGGCGAGGACCAGCCAATTGACTCATGTTAACAGACCTGGGCTGGCCAATCAGAATGCGCGCGGAATATAGCCAAAATAGGCTAAATGAACAAAATCTAAGAAAATATTAAATAATTCAATTAAATAATGATTTTATTTAATTACATAATGTAAAAATTATTAATAATAAATTAAAGTTAATTTTGGTGATTTTTAATTAATTAAATAATGTATATACATGGGCTAAAAAAATGCAAGGTGTTAAATGTAGGTATGTATACATATATTTACAATGTTTTCATTTTTAATTAAATATTTATGCACATATATATAATATAATATTTTATTTATTTACAATATTTTACAAGGGTTTTAATGATATTTTTATTTGATTTTTAAGAATTAATTTATTAGGACAATTAAATAAGTATAAGTATAGTATATACATGGTGATACATGTACAATATATACATGATTTTATTTTTGTTGATTTTTTTATTTTTGTGATTTTTATTTTTATTTTATATGAGTAAAATACAATATTTACAATTAATTAAAACTAGAATATTTACAATTATGCGCAAGAAAAAAAATTATATAATATATATATATAGTATACATATGTATACAATACAATAGTACCCCAATTGGCCACATTTCACACCTTAACTCTGAATTTTATGAAATCACCCCAATTTTAAAGATAATTAAATCTGGAGTACAATGAAAGTGGGTTTGATGAATTTGGAGTTTTGGTGCAGAAGATATTGATTTTGCTTGTACTTTGTGGCTTTTGGAGAGTGATGTAATTTACACAATATATACAAGTTTTATTGAAATTATTTTTTATTATTTACAAGAGGATTTTATTCACAAATTTCAAGAAGAAATGATTGTTATTTAAAAAAGATTTGGTAATGAATTACTTAATGGAAGAGTATGTAATATTGACAATATTGTACAAATGATGAATATATACAAGTGATAAGTTAATTTTCTGGATTTTTCCGGTATTTTGGCCTTATCTCCCCCTACTTTCTTCCTTGTCGATCATGTTAAGTCTTGACCTTCTCTCAGTGTCTGATATAGCCTGTAACTATTGCATATATACAATCTCTTATTTTCTTTATTTTTCCTTTATTTCTTTATTTATTTATTTTAGGTTAAATTAGCGATAAATATACATTTACAAAAGAGTTAGAGCTAGTAAAAGAATGAAATTAGTGATATTTATAGGTGTTTTATGAGGTATTTTAAGCTTAAGTAAATGAATAAAGATGATGAAATGCATATTCATCAGTGGTCCCCAAGAAATCCGGAATCACTATTGTGATGAAGGACAAAGGAGAGGATATTTCAACGAGAGTACCTACATCTTGGCGAGTCTTTGTGGACTACAAATTCCTAAACCTATCTACCAAGAAAGATCACTTCCCTTTACTCTTCATTGATGAAATAGTCGAAAGACTTGATGTGAAGGAATATTTCTGTTTCTTGGATGATTACTATGGATACAATTGCACCTGAAGACCAAGAGAAAACCATGTTTACCTGCCCATTTGGAGCGTATGCCTTTAGACGGATGTTGTTCGGATTGTGCAACACCCTTGCTACATTTCAGAGATGTATGCTGACCGTATTTATAGACATGGTTGGCAATTTTCTCGAGGTATTCACGGACGATTTCTCGATTTATGGAGATAACTTCGATCAATATCTAACATATCTAGATTTTTGACAGAGTTTCTAGGTAAATACACTGGTTTTATTATAGATGATAGAGTGATCTTTTCCTTCAATCAGTTGAAAGGAATAATCACTCAGGCTCCGATCCTACAGCTACCGGGTTGGTCTCTACCATATGAGATCATGACATGTGCTTCCGATTATGTCATTGGGGTTGTGTTGGGATAAAACAGGATGGAATGCCATTTGCGATCCATTATGATAATAGAACTTTGGATAAAGGCCATAGTAATTACACTGTCACTGAAAAAGAGATGCTAGGTGAGGTACTTACACTGGAGAAATTCATGTCACATTTGCTTAGATCCAAGGTTATCGTGCATACTGACACTCTACCATACGGTACTTGCAAAACAAGAAGGATGCTAAATCACGTCTACTTCATTGATCCTTCTACTCTTGGAGTTTGATTAAGAAATACGAGATAAACCAAGAGTCAAGAATGTTATGGCAGATCACCTTTCCAGAATAACTGAAATAGAGACTCATAAGAAGGATATAGTTACAATCACTAAAACCTTCCCAAATGAAGCCATCTTGTAAGCCATCTCACTTCCTTGGTACATTAATATTGTGAACTACCTTATCTCAAAGTAAGTTCCACAAGACTAACCTAAGATGAAAGTCGACAAGTTCATGTCCTATATACATTTTTACCAATAGGAGGATCCTTACTTGTTTTGTGAACGTGTGTATTATATATGACGAATATGCCTTCCTGAGGAGGAGTATACAAGTGTATTAAATCATTGTCACAAGTTAGAATTTGGAGGACACCATTCTGTAAAGTGGATGACAACGAAAGTGCTTTAATGTGGCCTTTGGTGACCGGCTCTTTTTAAGGATGCTACTGAATACGTGAAAGGTTGTACATACTGCTATAAGATGAGAGCCACCATCAATTCTCGTGATACCATGCCTCTTAAATACATTCAAATATCAGGCATCTTTGATGCATGGGGTATCAATTTTATGGACCTATTCTCTAACAGTCAGGGATATGAATATATCCTACTTTCTTTCAATTATGTCAGTCGATGGGTGGAGGCTATCTCGGATCGAGCAGCCAACAACCATATTGTTAGTCAATTCCTCAAAGATAACATAATTGCACATTTCAAGATTCCAAAGATCCTCATATCAAATGAAGGTAGTCACTTTTTCAACAAAGAAGACAAGAAACTGACTAAGGAGTACGGCATTGAACACTGTGTTACATCACCTTACCACTTGTAGACTAATGGCTTAGCAGAATGTTCAAACAGGGAGATTAAAACAATCTTGCAGAAGCTTGTGCATCCGTATAGGAAGAACCGGTCACAATTGCTCGACTCAGCACTTTGGGCTTATCGTACATCGTACAAGTCTCCTTTAGGTGTGTCTCCCTACCACCTAGTATGTGGGAAGCAATGTCATTCTCTTATAGAACTCATTCACAAACCATTATGGGCAATCAATATATGCAATCGGGACAAAGAAAAAAGCTGGAAAGAATAGAAAGCTTGACCTGAATCAATTATTGGAATTTTGAGACTCTGCTTATGATAACAACCTTATGTACAAAGAAAAAGTCAAGAGATGGTACGCCAAACATATGAGAAGAAAGTCTTTCAAGCAAATAAAAAGTTTTGGTTGTTCGATGCAAAGTTAAAATTGTTTCCAGATAAACTGAAGAGCAAATGGTTAGGGCCATTTATTGTTAAGAATGTGCATGACAATGTGAGCATCGTCATAATAGGATTGACAGCTGAAGCACAACCCTTCGTGGTAAACGGACAATTGTTGAAACCATACATAGAACATGATACATTCATGTCGGCAGTGGATTCGATACAGGTGGCATTTCTGTATGATATCCCAAAAGCAGAAGGATCAGATACTTGAGCACCAAAAACAACTTTTAATTTATTCTTTTCTTCTTTTCCTTTCTTTTTTAATTCTTTCATTCTTTCGTATTCCATTCATACCATTCATATGTGTTATACTTAGGATATACTTCATCCTATTTATAGGGGGATGAGTGTGTTCAGTTTATTATTTACTTTTTTTCTCAATTTTCTCTCAAGTTGTTGATAAAATGTCTATTCTTAGGGATATTTCGCCCTAAGTATGTGTTTATGTGTGTGGGGGGGGCAAGTCGAGTCGTTGAGTTGTGAATTCTCATCCTCGATCATCCTGGCTTTGTACACAATCTTCTATACTTAAGATTAGTTGATCCTAAGTATAAGGGGCGATAGACTACTTATTCTTTTGAATCATTATGGTATATGTTTTTCTATTTTTAGCACGAGTTATGTCTTCCTTTCTGTTCTTTGATAACCATGAGGACATAGTTCGAGCTAAGTATAGGAGGGTTGTATATATATGCATATATACATTAGCCATAACTTGTACTTTCATATTTTAAATAATATGACTAATATACTAAATTGGATAAGGGTATACGACAACTCAACTATAAAAAATACACTCACATAAAATCTTACATATCACTAACCCTTCTACTCTTTTCAAAATACCTATAAAATTTGAGAAAATTAAAAAAATTTAAAACTTGCAAAATATTTTCAAAACTCCACAAAAAGTTGCAATTTTTTTGAAAAATCCATAAAAAGTTCAAAATCAGAAAATAGTTTCACAAAAATATGTTCTTTTCTTGCATTACATTGCACATGCATTTCTCTGAATGATGTTGGCAGTTGAACAAGTCCAAATAAAATTTGAAGATTGGAGCTTGGTTTAGGCCTTAATCCACTTAATTTCAAAGGAACGTGTTAAGGACTGGAATTGGGACACTTCATGTCACTATGACTTAATTCTATAGGTTCTATGAGATTGTATTCATGAATTGATTCAATGTGTTTAACTAGAATCTTTCATGTCATCCGTACGACTCTTCAGATAATGGCTTTACTTGAGACCTCACACTCAGCATGTATCTCAACCAAGATGGGTTGTTAAAAGATCTTGGAGTCTAAGTCGGGACGATACTAGGTCGCTTCGTCTAGGGTGGCTCAGGAACCATTCTTGGGGACTGCCGAAACTAGTACTTCAACCTATTGTTCCTTTGGTAGCATGGACATCTGATGACTGGAAATTGGTTGAAATAAAGCTTCGAATGAGGAATGATCTGCTAGCATAATTTTTCCAAGACCTCAAAACATGTGCAGGACAAAAGATTATATATCTGTCCGGGCAAAAAAGCATGTAGTGCATTTCCAAATAGAAAAAATCCAAAAAGAAGCCCTATCCAAAAATTCTAAAAAATGATGAGATTCAGAAAACACCTACCTTTTGTTGAAGACTTGGTCACACTAACTATTCTTCACAAGTAAAATGCAACTACACCAATCCATTTGCACTTCTTTTCTCTTTCTTCTAGCTTCTCCCTTCATTGTTGTTCACTAGCAAGTATCTTAACAAAGAAGGAAATATTCATATCTCCGAGGATGAGTTACCAGAGGAGGAGACCACTTGATAGTTTTGAGGAGCTAACACAATTCACACACAAGGTGCGTGTCATTCCAAGGTCACAAGAGTATATGTCTGGAAGGACAGTACTGACGAGGTAGTTGAGTTGAACAGGATTGAGGAACATAGAACCCAAGGGCTTTTGAGTTACAATTATTAATCTGAATGCGGTTCCGAACACATTAACAATCCAAAGGTCTCAACTGAGCTCTAAACTTTGATTTTGTAAGGACAACTTTGAAATTCATAATCATTCTACCATCTTTATTTTCCTTTTCTTTATTTTTTCTTTTGCACCACTTATTCTCCTAATAAGTGTCCTAGGGAATAGTAAAGGTAAGTATAAGGGGATGATGAATACCATTCATTCACCCTTATTCCTTTATTTTATCTTTAAATATCTAGATAAATACATGTAAATATATCTAACTTGTACAAATTAACACATTGATTGTTATATGTAAATAATACATAAAACATGTATTTAAATACAAAATAAATGAATAAAGAAAAGAAAAATAAAGGAATCTGATTAATATGAATCATATTAAAAATCTTTTTATATTTTTATATTTTATATTTTTAAAATACTTGTGGTATAATATGAATCATATTAAAAATAAACATAAAATAAAACTATTAAAAATACATTAAAATAAATAATGTAATAAACTATATAAGTATATTATATCTATAATATACATATCTATATTTATTTAAATATATAAATAAAATCTGAAAATGACCTAAAAATATTAAAATATTTATTTAATTATATTATAAATATATAAATTATGTATATATGAGAATAAAATTTAAAATACAAAATAAAAATAAAGTACACAATACATAGGTATAACTATCTATAAATACACTTGTAAAAATAAACATATAATAAACATGTCGTTAAAAATAAATAAAAATCACCTAAAATTAGTACATAAAATAAGAAACAAAATTTATGTTTAAGTTTTATTTAGTAAAATCATTTTCTATATTATTTTCCTTTTCTTTCAATTTTTTTTTGTTTTATATTCTGCCTATTTTAGCCTAAAAATCAAAATTGTAGTTAGCCAGAGCTCTAGGATCTGGCCTCTATTCTGCTAGTTTTCGATCGTTGACGGACCATCGGATCATCTCCACAACTTCACCCTTCTATCCGTTGTCATACCGATTCATTTATCCACCCCTGATCTTCCACATATCAGGGAGATCCATGCTTGGTTCTTCCTCCATCGTCGGTGCACATTCACCCTTCCATTTCGTACCCTTTTTGCTCTTCTATGGGTTGAGGAGCTTCTCCCTCAAGCCCTGAAGCTTCTGGTGTAGGTTAGCGCATGAAAGGACCCCATTTGAGGATCAAATCATTCATGCTTATAGTTGTAGGTGCCCAGACCTTCTCCAACTTCCAAGACCTCCACTGATGAGGCTTGGACCTTTTTGAACCGTCCACCAGCTATGGAACCACTCAAGGATCATCTTGGCATCTCAGCAGCAAAGAAAGACGTTAGCTTCACCTTGAAGGCTCGATCGAAGTTTGAAACTCATTTGTTCTTCAATTGTTCCTTCTGATCAGTTGGGAATCGTTTGCACACCATGGAACCGTCAGATCATAGAGCAGGATCTAATCTCCTCCCTCCATCATCAAAGCAGCATCGGTCATTGAGGGGGTGCCATGTAGATAAGTGAAGTACTCTGTTGTAATTCACCACACGGGTAGGGGTATTTGCAACCTAACCCCCTCTACATTTTTGTATTTATTGTTTAATCAATAAACGTTCATTTGCTGTTGTAAAAGTTTTGTAATTTTTACACTAAGGGCCTCAAGCTTCCTGTTATTTGCACTTTAGTCCATTCCATGTCACATCACGTGCATGTACAGATGAGTGCATGGGTATTCTGTGTGGACCCCCTCTAGGTATTGTGTTATTATTTGGTCTTGGAACTTTGAATATAAGTTGAAATGTTCTGGTAGATGTGCATGCTTGGTCTTGTTATTATGTTCGTATGCATTATACCCCTACCAGGCATTTATTAGTTGGTGTGTCTTTTTTGGATTTCTGGTTTATTCCCCTTTGCTAAGCGGAGTGCTTGAGGGAAGGGGATGGCTGGACCATCTCCAGAGAGATGAGGGTCAGGAATAGGCTCCTGTGTATGTGAAGGAATAAATTCCATACCCATATCATCATGCAACACATATGGACTCGAAGGAGATATAGAAACCTTTCCTTTATTCATATTTTTGGTTTTTTCCCTTTTTCTATTTTTTTGTGCTTTTCTATCCTGAGATATAAGAGATGGTAACGCAACTGAAGGAAAATAGGTAGCCTTAGTACCACCCATGGCATCGGACTTTGCAGCATCAGCACCGCACAGAGGCTCAGTGATTGGAGAATAGGTGGCATCAGTACCACTATCAGCATCTGGAATAACAACGGCCTCATTACCGTCAGCTGGATCTACATCCTTGGTGGCTTCAGCACCACTGTCATCATCATCATGTGCGGCATCAGCACCGCTATCCTCCCCATCTGGTCTCCAGAATCTCCATGGGGTCGTCGCTCAGATGAGGCATCGTCGGTTGGCATCCAACCACTCCTAAATGTCACAAAATCAGCATCAAATACATAGGAAGATATATCACCCAAAATATCATTAGGAGTGGTGATCTCTGTAAATTGTACCTGCTCAGATTTCCTTTTAAGGTTGTTCAGGTTCAGTTCGATCTGAGCGGGTATGGTGGCCTTGCCCTTGATGATATCCCTCATCTCCAACCGGAACTCATCCATCTCTCGCCTAAAGGATGTCTATCGGTCTGAAAGTAGGCGAGGTCATCAAGGGCTAGGTTCTCATAGACAAGTCCATGAGAACTGGACGGGTTGCCTCGCTGGAAATGAGGTTGAGTCTGTTAGTAATGAGGGGGAGGCTGGGAGTACTGCTGGTGAGGCAGCTCTGGCTGTCTTCACTGTTGTCCCTAGTATGAGGGACGATGACCCTATTGGTGCTGCTGCTGGTACTGAGAGTGATGGGGTTGTTACCGTTGTTGGCTGCTCTATTTGCCCTGAGCTGGAGGTTGCTGTCGGGACGAGGTGCCTCCGGTGGACCATCGGAATCCCGGGTGATCATGACAGATCCTGGGCTACTGTTGCTACCGGTTGTACCAAATCCCGTTAACTTCCATCAATGGCTCCTACTCGAAAGGTAGATGGGGAAGAACTACCGGTGGCTGATCCAGCTAATAGACCACTATCTGAGTGTCCTGAGATGGCGATGGCTGGGAGTAGTGCTGTAGTTGCTGGACCTACTCTGCCTGGATGTGGTGACCTGGGCGGTAAGTGGCAGAAGGCTGGGTGGAGCTGTTGCTGCTAGGATCAGCCCGTGACCTGAGACGGGGTTGTGGAGTCGTATGTTCCTCCTAGAGACACATGATCTGAGTCTTCAGGTCACTCAGTGTCTGTGCCAACTGGTCGATCTGTGTAAGGCCCTGGCACTACTTCTTCTCAATAATCTCGATGTGGTCCAGCTTCTCGTTGATGATTTCCATATCAGCAACTGAGGACTCGGCCTGTGCAGTTTCTGATGACGTAGAAGGACCGACATCGACTCGTGCAATCCTATGGAAGGACACGGCTTGTGGGAGGGGCTTCCCCTGAGTGTAGATCCTAGTCTGGGACATCACCATGTAGTTCTCTATCATCTCCTCGTAGATGGCCCAGACTTGATCCTCATACTTGGAAAATTATGACCCTCCACGTGAGGTGTTCACTAGCCCCTACAGCTCCGGTGTCAGCCCAAAAAAGAAACTCTGGACTAGGTTGGGCTTGGATACCTCGTGATGTGGACATCGGTCGATGATATCTCGAAATCAATCCCAAGCCTTTGTGAAACTACTCATTAGGGATCATAGTGAAATTATTGATCATGGCTCTCATTGCGTTGGTCCGACCGAGTGGATAGTACTTGTTCAAGTACTCAATTTGGAGCTGCTCCCAGGTGGTGACATACCTCCTCAATGCTTCAGCCAATAGGTTACTCTGTCAACTAAGGAGAATGGGAAGGCGATCATCTTAGTCGTCCTCATCCACGAATCTGTCATTAATAGTACTGCAGATAATCTCAAACTCCTAGAGATGGAGGTGTGACTCCTCGATGGCTAGCCTATGGAACTTGGGCAGAAGCTGAATGGTCTGGGGACGAAGCTCGAAATCGCCTAAGATCTCCTGAAACTGAATCCAATGGTGGGTGAGAGTTGCACTAGGGTTGTGTAACTGCCTTATCGTGCATGGTGGCCTCAGCTCTGGTTGATCATCTAGACATCTGTCTCCTCCTCCAGCTGTTGGTATCTCTCCACTGGCTAGTCTCTGCGCTCTCATCTCTGTCAGCTCCCGTCGCACCTCTGTGACTAATGCTCCCTGGTCTCTAATATGGCACTGCATCGTCTCCAGGGAGGCTAAGAGTGTGTTATTGATGGTGGCATGATCAAGCACATATGCATATCCCTGCGGCTGATCATCGGTGTGTCCCTCACTGATGGCCATCTCTTGGGGTCTCTGCAAAGGCAAAAGACCCCAACTCAGGTGTTGTCAAATGGACATATAACTGTGATGGCCTCTACTCTGGCACCTCAGGACTGGAAGAAGGGTGGTCGAGGGGGAACATGGTGGTAGCGAACTCAGGTATAGAGAGCGTGTCTAGGCTCTCTGAAACTACCCTAGATGAGTGAAGAGGAGTGCTTGAAAGCGGTGTTGTCAAAAGCAGCCTAAGGTACCTCCTTCCCATCATCGTGATGTTGAGATTTATGACGATGAGATCTAGATGCAAACAAGATGAGAAAATAAACCCCTTTTTCACCTACTCAACACCTGAGCTGATGACCGTGAAAGATCGGTCGTTAATCTGGTCAGTTTTATATAGGTGATAAATCAAGATATTAGAGCGATTAAGCGACATGTTGGGAACCCAATGCTCCCAAGAGACTGGCCCAATCTCACAGCTAGTTTTTCCCAGCTAGTATGGGTGCGGACCGTTTACTGACTACTCGATCTGCCCAATCTACTAAGGAAGTCCCGGACCAATTACCGGCTACTCGGTAAAATACTCACTGGATAACAAACAACCGCAAGACCAGTAGTCTGAAAGGAGTTCAGGTATGGCTCTAGCCTAGTGTATGGGTCACTCTCTCGTTGCAGATAAATCAATTAATGAGGGGTGCCTCTCCCCAAAACATTATTTTTGAATGAAGTGTATTTACGTCAAGTTTGCATTAGCAGTCCCAATTTTATTTTTTTTTCACTTTTTAGGTATTTTCTGAAATAAAAAGCAACGCCTAACGAATTTTTCCATTTCCTTGATTATTTTGAGTCCAATAAAAATAGGGGGAGGAAGTCGAAAAAGCTGAAGCGCGATCAAAATAGAAATGTGTATCTGACTCCAGTGCTCTACATGCAGGGTGATCTGCACATAAAAGTAAGATAGAAATAAAACTACCTAAATGATGCATGAAGAAATCATCCTTAGACAAGAAACTTCTATTAATCATGAAGAACAGATAGCTAACTAATCAGAGAGAGAGGCCTGAGTACGGTCTCGGATGTCGATCGGTATCTGCCACAACAGATCCTGCAAGCGATGTATACGACCTCTAGCAGTGTGTGGCCTCTCAATCGATTAAGCTAACTTTTTATTATTTATTATTAGCTAGGTCCAATTAAGATCTATGGGAACAGATAAGCAATTAGGTATGGGGCCTTAGCTAATTACATCACAATCAACAAAAGTCCTAAGTCTAAGGGCTAAAACTTCATGAATCAAAAGAAAATAAAAGTGCTAAAATCAAAACTGCAAAAAATCTACGGTGAGGTCCCCCGAGTACACCGGTACTCAGTGAAACAGACCCTGATGAGTCCAAGTGTCCAAAGAGAGTCCAAGAGTCTAGTTATTACAACAATAATAGTTCTACAGAAAATAAATCTAATCTATAGGATATAACTACTCTCTCCTCTCCTCTGCTCCTCCTCAGATGCAGTCTCCTCCAACAAAAAGCCGAAGCATCCTCGATGGTTCCTCGCACAAAAAGTGAAATAGAGATATGTTAGAAAACATTTATATCAAACAGAGACAAAAATGAAAATTACTACTAAGCCATGCATCCCGGCAACGGTGCCATTCAGATGAGCATCTGATGGATCAGGGTTAAAGTATCAAGAAATAAGCAAGGTCGTTGTGACCCCAACCAATCAAACGGGCTCAACAAGAAGAAATAAACCACTCAAAAGAAAATCAAACAATGAGGAATGTATAAGCGGTTTGCTATTTTATTTACCTAGTATAGAAACCATGGTCGAACACAAGGAGCGCGAAAAATCTACGAAGTAGTCAAATCTCAGAAATAAAATAAAAGAAATTTTTTGGTGGTTTTAAATTTTGCAAATTTTTAACTTTTAATAAGGAAATGAAATCAACAAAAATGAAAGCAAGCAAGCACAATAATCTTTTTGTATTTTTCTTTAAAGTCAGAAACATTCTGAAAATTAGGATAAAATTCTTTTGGATTTTTGAGTATTTTTGAAATGTTTGGTAATTTTCTGAGATTTTTCTGTGTTTTTATGGTATTCTAAAAATCAAACAAAGCACAAAAATGCAAACAGTGCCCATCCAGGACTAAATTGCAAGTTAAAATGTCTAAGATGCCCTAATCCTAGTTAGCAATTTTATGCGAAAATAGATATAAAGTGCTACAAATAGGAACTGAGAACACAATTTTTGGATTTTTCTGTGATTTATATGATTTTTATGAGTTTTTAGGTGTTTTGTGATTTTTAGAGTTTTTATAAAAGTTTTTCAAAAAATTAATACTGTAAATAAAACAAATAAAAAAGGCAACTACATTAATTTTTATAGGAAGTTTTAAAGAATTTTTCGAATTTTTATGATTTTTCTAAGTAAATAGGGAATTTTTAAGGTTTTCGAATTTTGAAATTATAAAATGCAACAAAATCATCCAAGAAAATCAAAGTAAATATTACATGCCAACAGGATTTAGTGGTAATTTTTATGTGATTTTTCGAATTAATATTCTATTTATTAAGTCCAATAAAAGACAAGCAATTAATCAAAGTTTATAGGGACCTCGTTGCAAATATTTCAAGTTTACATACCAAATGATAACACGATCCAAAACTTTAGGGCTCAATCTACAAAATCCCAGTCAAGCACATGTGACACTGTGATCCAGACTCACAGGGGCAAATATGCAAATACTAAAACATGTCATTCGATTCAGAACATATAAAAATTACAGGGTATACAGTGCAAATAACCCCAAAAGTCACATAGGCACGCGCCACAAACTGAGAGGCACTAAAATGCAAATAGATAAAAATACAAGGTCCAAATTGCAAAATGTCTTAACTACAATATTTCTTTAGTGGACTAAAGTGAAATATGAAAATATGCAGGATAAAAAGAGAATATACCCTTACAGACGCGTGCGAGGCACTTGGGGACAAGTGGCAGGCTCTCGTGAAGGCGGCTGCTGACGGTGGGGAACTACTCTGCTATGGATCTAACGGCTCAGACGTGTGGAGAAGGTGTACGGGTCTAATGGCTTTTGACCCGATCAGACGGCCTCGGAATGTCGGCCCTTGATGTTGTTAATCGTGCATCTAACACCTCAGAAAAAGGGAACTAATGGACGGTCGGGATAGAATCTGGATGAGATGGACCTGATTTGATGACGGATGAAGATGGTGGAAGAACTCCGCTCAAGCGAACATCAAGCAACCGTGGAGGAAGATCCACGGACCCCCTGACGTCACTGAGAGGTCTGACCCAATCGTGAAGCTCCTCCACGTGAAGTGGTGGCCTCTGATGGGGCGGCGAACGGTTGGATGGGTGGGCGGTGATGCTCTACCTGGAGTTGCTCCGCTTGAGTAGTCGACGGGCCTGAATGCTTCTCCTGCATGCGCGGATACCTGCAAAGGAAGTAACGCTCGAAGACAAAGCTCCGGCGGTCAATTATTGCATATGAGGATAAGAGAAGCGAAGGGGTATGAGCTTTGGGTTTCGGCAAATGGGAGGGATGGAGTCCGAGTCAAATCTTGCTCTAGAGAGCATGATTCAGGATGATCAGATTGAGTGGGATGATGGGAGGCGAGACGTGTCGTTGATCGGAACGGGGGAGTGAGTGGAACGAGGCTCCGACTAGCTGGTCGACGCAAGGGAATCGGCGGCGGACCTAAACAGATGAATCAATTTGAAAGGATAAAAGCAAGGGATGCAAGCATTACCTGAAGCTACCAATGAGCATAGAAGATCCATGCGAAGGTAGATGTCGGGTGATGGCCTCAATCACGATGCGGTTGGCTGAGAGGCTACTCGCAGCGGAACTCCGGCGACGCGATGAGCTATAAGTCCACGCACACCTCCAGGCGATCCTAAACGGGTCCTCGAGCAGTTGTCTCTCAACTGAGGGTGTCTAGAGAAGAAAGGGGGCGTGAGGGACAAGCTACTGGGCAATGGAGGCGGACGAGAGACTTTATAGGCAAAACCTAGTGTCCAAAAAGATCGGCGTGAAGTACGAAACCCTAGGGGATTCGGATGGTCCTAAGGATCCGCGAAGATTACAGATGTCCGAGGAATATCGGTCCAAAAAATCAAGGTGAGAGGTGGTCAGGGTCGGGCGGGGAAATAGGAAGAAAAAGGTCTGGCGAGCCAGAATCGGGCCTGACCCGGGCTGGAAGGGAGGGTTGATCGAGGTCAACGATCCTAGGTGGACCAATCAGAGAGCAGGATTATACAAAATAATTGAAAATTAAATAAAAATAACAAATGAAATTTAAAATAAAAAGTGTATCAAATAGAAATGTTTATAATTTTTCAAAGTATTTTTCTATGGTTTGTAATTATTTTTATGACAAAAAATTAGTGTATATACAGTATATAGTATTACATACATGTATAATATACTTACGTATTATATACAGGTATTTTTATTTTATTATTTTTACAAAAATATTTATGTTTTATATTTTTTATTTACAACATTATTTTAGGAGCATAAAATAAATTTACAAATTATTTAATAATTAGTGGATGTAATATATACATGTGTATTTTGTACAAGTGACTGAGAATTTTCTTTTTGATTTTATTTTATTTGTATATTATTAATAAAATTATATACAAGGGTGTCAAAAGAATAATTTTATTTTATTTTGTCAAAAATACATATATACATAAAATGTACAAGTGTAGGTGACATATACAACACATAGTGGACCCTATCTCTCTCTACTTATTTTCTCTTACGATCAGGACAAAGCTTGACCTTCTCTTGGGGTTTGGGTTACTCTATATTTATTCTAAATGCATCACTCTTTTCTTTTCCTTTATTCTTTTATTTAGCCAAAAACATGCTAATTATGCAATATTAACAAAGGCATGCAAGTTGCTAAGTTATTATATTTACAAGTATTTACATGATGTTTTGCCAAGAAAAAGAGCTAAAATAAAAGAATAAAGAGTGAGAATCATAGATTCATCAGGGTGTACCATATATTTCATATATGCTTTAGCCATAGCTCATATTTTGAAAATTTTCAATCTTTTTGGGGTTGGGGTAAAGTACTATTGAATTGATTTGTGTAAAAATATTTGTAAATGCTTTGAAAATTTCTCTAACTATGCGATATTATTTTGAAAAATGCTTGACAACGGTTTGAAAATGGGATTTTACTTGTTTTGAATACCATTTAAAAAATATTTTAAAAATCTATTTATTATGTGACATGGTTTGAAAAATATTTTCAAAATTCTTTCTAAAAGAGGGGTGTTTGTAAGTACTTCTAACCTTACTAAAAACCCATAAAAATCAGAAATATCAAAACTTATTTAGTAACAATTCCGACTACTAAACTTAAAAATGATTAGCTACTTTTAAGTGAGAGAACAACGATCTTCCTTAGCAAAGTGGGTGGTTAAAAGACAGTGTGTATGGAATCGTCTTGAAGTAACATGGGTAGACGTTAAACGGTCCATACTTACACCCATAATGGGTGGAAGTAAATGCAACTAATTAGATGAGTTTAGGCCAGTTATTATTTCTCTAAATAAGTTTTAAAAAATCCATAAAAATTCACAAAATTCAAAAAATCACAAAAACATTAACTATCGAGTTGATGTATCCCTGACACAATCATTACTACTCAAGGATTGCGAAATTGAGAACACTTGGTTTATGAGGTCTTAAGAGTTTGACTTAAACCAGCATTGGTCATGAGGGCTTGAGACTTAATAATCCACTCTTCCCTAGTTTGAAAGATACAGGTGCTTTATTGCACACTTCATCTCTACCTTTACGAATTAAGATCAACACATCACCTACAAACAGCGTGAATGATGAGATGAGTTGAGGTTTCAATTGAGGGACTGGGATTTGAGATTTGAGTCTAGATCTGATTTGATGATGCTCAATGAAGGGATAAAGTCGATGAAAGCTTCATGAAACCAGAGTGTCAGTAACCCTGGTCAGTATGAGAACAAGTTCTTATGTTATCTTTTGATATTGATATGTGTACCAAGGTGTGTTGAAACTTAATAATTTGTTGATCAGCGTGCTCCATCTTGGTAAAAGAGCAAAGCCTTAAACTAGGCCCCTCTTGGATCCTATATCATAAGATCCAGCTCATCAAGAGGAAACCAAAGGAATTTGTTTCATGGGAATCAGACTTCGTTTTGAATTGTTATGATTTCGAAAGAAAGAAAGGGAGGCTTAAGATGTCATTTACTCTTAATGATGTCACCAAGACAAAATAAATGAGATTAAAGAAACTAATGACATATTGAGAACTGTTAATGATAATTAGTGAACATTAATCAAAGGTTAGCAAAAGATAAGCATGATTGTGAAAGTTAATTGATGATTAGTGAAAATTAATCGTGATTAGCACAAATTAAGTACCATTAGTGAATCTAGAAGTTTTTGGTAGTCTAGGCTCTAAGTTTCGGTAAGACTTGGTCAAAACCATGGGCCGCTAACCGCGGTTAAGGCTTAAACCAAGTTTCAATAACCATAGCGGTTTTCTGAAGCCTATATATACCCCCCCCCATCCATTCATTCTCTACGATTTCCACTACCACTACTACCCCAAGGGCTAGGGTCGAGAGGTCGGAAGGGAGAGAGGGAGGCGGGGAAGGAGCGCTAGCGAAATACTGTTGGGAGGACGAGGAGGAGGACTGTACGATCATCTCCTAGTTGGCTTCGTAAGTAATCTCTAACATGAGCTAGGTTTTCGATTCATTTTATTTCGAGCTTGATTTTCAATTCATCTTCCTTTCCAATTCATTTTCTATTATGATTCGAGGATAAAAAATCTGTGTAACACCCTACTTAGGTGTGGCGGCTATGCACTTCAGTGAACCCTGTGATTTGTTACACCTTCACTCACCTAAGACGTGTGGTGTCTACCAATTATTCATCGCTTATAGTTTTATTATATTCTTTCTATTTCGCTTTTATAGTTGTTTGGATGGAGAAATCTATGTAACACCCTTCTTAGGTACGGGTGGCTATGCACATCAGTGAATCCTATAATTTGTCACACCTTCACTCACCTAAAATGTGTGGTGTCTACCGATTTTCCATCGCTTGCATTTTTATTATATTCTTTCGGTTTTGTTGTTGTTTTCCTCTTGATGATTATATAGAGGAAACTCTTCCCAACTTTCTTCTAAAATATGTCTCGATATAAGAGGAAAACAACGTTCATTTTTCCTATTCTTGGCACCTTCTTAGTGTTCTTGATACTAAAATGAAATTCAATCATTTCAGGAGTTGTAAATCATCCTTTCTGAAATCGAATCACAATAAAGCACAAAATACGTGAGAGAGAGGTCGATTAGGTAATGAAATCATTCCTTTTATTGTTTGGTTTTCATACGATATCATTAAAATTCTTGATTTTATGTTCTTCGCTATGAAGAACTCTAACTTGATTATTTTTAAGAAAATATAAAAAGTTTCTTTGTCATTCCCACTAAAATAATGGCTAAGCATCGAATTGATGCAGTGGCTTGGAAAGTTAGGGTTTAGATAAGTATAAATATGAATATATCAATACATATGAATTAATATATATGTGAGTCTATACTCAATGTTGGTGAATATGCAAATCTAAGGTTTAACAGAAGAATTACATCATAGGAATAGATGTGTATCGTTTTGGATCCTAAAAAGAGTGTGTGTTTCATTAAGAATGATTGGGAATACAACTATAGATCGGACATTCAACTTGTAGGTTTATCAGAAGAACATCTGTATTATAGGCCATGAAGGATATGAGAAGATCCTTAAGCGCATCATGGAAGCGTGAGGATCGCATCGAATGCGATCGGGAGCGACTAGTCGTACTAGTTGCTGGAGGCAGCAGAATTTAAAAAAATTCAATGTGATGAAAACACATGATCCAAGAACACTTCTCAGACCATTTCATCTAAACCACAACTAGGTATTAAGGTTACCTCTTAAAGCGTGGTTGCGATTGAGTCTCTAAACTAAGAGACCTCCTGTCTCAAGTCCGATCCGACGGAGGAGACGCTTGCGAGTGCATTGATAAGACGTGTCCTTCTCGCAATCCATGTTGATCATCCAAGCGGTGAATCCCCTGATCTCGTCACATGAGATTCGACGTCTTATTCACGAGCGAGGATTACTAAAGGAGATGGAGATCCACGAGCAAATACTCCGGCAGCATAACGACGATGCGGCGATGACGACTCTCTCAAGGGCTCCATGGTGGACGACCACAATGAGAGAGAGGGAGAGAGTCTTAGCGTGTAAAAAGAGAGGGAGAGAGCATTAGTTTACATTGTAAACATTTGTCACTCGAAGAGCAAGGGGTGCCTCTTCTTATATAGAGTTTTAGAATCCATGGATCTCAATCCATGGACAACACTAAATCAATGGATGAGATTGATTTGTGTTTCTTTCAATGGCCATGATCTTGTTGTAAAAACAAAACAACAATTAATTTAATTCAAATTAATATATATCGATTAATTAATATAATTAATTTCAAATCAAATTAACTAATTAATCTGGGAGATAATGAGAAGATTGACCTTATCCCCTAAATAAAGGGGAGAATGGGTCTATCTCCTCAATATCTCATGAGATCTCATTATCTCATGATATCTCCAAGATTTACAACAACACTTGTTGTAAATTATTTCACAAAAATAATTAATAATTATCTTATGAACATTGCAATCATGCCATTGGAAAAATGTGAATCACATACATTTACATCCCAAAACAAAATGTAAATTGTATTTTCAATTAATCATCTAATGTGAATCCAATTCACAACAATAATTAATTAACAAATATAAATCATAATAGGCTCTCTCTCTCTCTAATATATTATAAATCACATTTATATTATACATGATTAATATGAATAGTGCTATCCATATTATTCATATCCATGATAACTAAATCATATTTAATCATCATGGATCTCTATTCTAATGTTCCCAAATAATATGAATCACATTCACATTATTCACATATTTGATAATTGAATAACATTTAATTGTCTTAGATAACTCTCCTTATAATAAGAATCAAATTCATATTGTTCATGATATTTAGATCACATTTAATTATCCATTTTCTCAATGCTCGGATACATATATCAACAATGAAATTATCCATGAACTCTTTTAAGGATAATGCGCTTTATCCGCAGATACTTGGAGATAAGGACATGGCGATTGTATTGTTCCACGTATAGTGACTCGGATATTGAGATCACATCTCAAATCCAGATCTTGCGGACCTCCCAAAGATGCTTGATTAAATCAAGACAGCAAATCTAATCTTCTCATTACATCTGAATCACATTCTGATCAATGTCCAACATTTGGACTAAGATCATATTACTTCTCTATGAGAGGAGTCACTAAAATCCAGACCTGTTTCATCACTCCCTCAGAATGGAAGAATCATGGTTATACAATCGTTTATGATCACATCACCCTTAGGCATTCCTAATACTTGTACATCCTGTATACAGAAGACTGACGGGTCGCTAAATACGATAAATAATTCGTGTTCGTTGTGGTACGTGTATGTAGCAATTCGGTCAGAACCGAGAGAAGATCTCCGTGAAGAGTGTCTCGGCTTAATTTATATCCCGGGCAAGTCCAAGGTCGAACACAGGGAGGCAAAGGAACAACTTTGGGTTAATTTGAAAATTAGGTTTTAAGATTTCCAGTGTGGCTTTTTTTATAATTTTTTTAATGCAAAACGAATGCCAATGCAAGTGAATTACGACACTAAGAAAGCATATAACAAGGCCAAATTAATTTTAATGTCAAAATAGTCCAATTTAACCAAAATTATATTTTAATCGAGTCCTAATCCAGAGATGAATGCAAGGTACTTTTTTTGGAATTTTATGGGTTAAAATGCAACAATAAAAAATACATAATTTTAATGGGTTTTTTCGCAATTCATCACACAAACAGGAAGCAAAAACTATGAAAAAATTACTGGAATGAAAACATAACGCAAGGAGACTACAGTAATATTTTTGGAATTTTTTGACAAAATATGAATTTTTTATGGATTTTTTAGTGAAAATAGAGTGGAAATGAGTAATTAATTTCTATTAAATCCACGTTATCAAATTAGTTAGAGAGCAAATTATCTTAAATGGATATTTATACAAACAATCCAGAAGAGTTGAAATTTCGCAAAAAGGATGTACGTGAAGTTAATTAAAAATCAAATACTAAAAACACTCTACAATTTATTTCAGGCACAGGACATCTCCATTTTAGATGAAATTTGGATAGTAAGTTAAGCACTTATCAAGGCATCAAATATAATTTTTGTGGAATTTTTAGAGCAACTGTGTGTGAGATATAGATTTAAGATCACTGATTGGGTAAAATATGCAGAGTTTCAGTTAACCATTTTTAATTAACTATTCATGTCTCACAAAAATACAAATAAATAGTAAGAATGTAGACAATTAGTTGCTCATCACAATAGCATTTTTCATTGAAGAAAAATATGCATAAACAAAGTCCAAATTAAAGTACGAACATAGGGGTCTTTGTGCAATACAGAAATCAAATAAATCAACACAAATATCTACGAGGACCTGTTTGCAATTATAAAACCATAAAATATATACAATGCATTTTGTACATTAAAAAAAGAAACCACCTTCTTCCTCTTTTGGCTCACGATGGGGATGAACCCAAATGTCGAAGAGGTCGGCGACGGCGGTGCGGCCGCGCGTAGGGGGAGCGCGCGGTTGCCGGCATAGGGGCGGTGCGAGGGCACGGTGACACGTGGCGGAGGTCGGGCGGCTGCTGGTGTTGGAATGGTGGTGAGGCGCGGGATGGCCCGCGGCGGAGATGGATGAGGAGGGGGCCGCTGGAAACGGCCCGTGAGGCGGCGGAGGGCGGCACGGGGCCGCGGAGAGGAACGGGTTGCCGCAGGCGGCTGTGGCTGGGCGGAGCCGCCTCGTATGCAGTTGCAGGACAACTGGCTGCGATGGGTGCCAGGGGGCGACGGCCGAGCTGCTCCTCCTGCTTTTTTTCTTTTTTTTATTTTTTTTTTGCTGTACATTTTTTTAGTTTTAGATGTTTTTTAATTTTTTATGTTTTCAATAGGGAACAAAGATGTATACAAAAAAAGGGGAGGAGAGGAAAAAATGGAAGAGGGAAATGATGAAAAATATGGAGATAATTGTGATGATGATGGTATGTGTGAATATGGTATGTTGGAAATAACAAAGAAATAAAATGTGAGATAAACAAAATAACGAGGAATGTGAGAGGAAATTTACCTGAATCTTCGCCGGATTGGTAGAGCAGCTACGCTGGACTCCCGTCGTCTCCTCGATCCGATTGGCGAACTAAAATCGAAGAGGCTGAGCGAGCTCGATGGAGAACTCGTGACGCGACAATGGTGGTCGTCGCGGATCTCGCATGAAGGAGGTCTTCGCTTGAGGAAGACGCCTTGCCGCTGTCACCAACAAAACACTCCAAGCTCTCTCCTTATTCTATTAGAATGGCGGATGCGAAAAATGAGGATGTACAAATGAATATAAAGAGAAGAGAAAGGGAGGTTAGAATGGTGGTGGTGTTGAATGGGAAGTTGTATTATTGGTGGAGTTGAATGGGAGGTTGGTGGAAGAATATGGAGTAGAATGGGAGTTATTAAAAATGGTGGAGTTGAATGGAAGTTGGTGGTAGAATAGAGAAGTTATTGTAGAGAATAAATAATGATATAAAGTAGGCTACTAAAATACAATAAAAATAAAGATAAGAAAAAAATGGAGAATTTACAAAAGAAGATATACAACATGTACATATTTTTTGTATGCTTTTCTTTTTTATATTTTTTTGTTTTTTTAATAGTAGCTATGTACAATAGGAAAATACAATAAAATACTACAAACAAAATACAACATCACCATGATTTTTTTTGTATTTTTCATAATTAAGAAAGATAAAATAATAAATAAAGAAATAATGAACATATACATAATATACAATGTACATCTAGGACCCAAAACCCAACTTTTGCAAACGAGCTCCGATTTTAATGAACCACTTCCAATGGATAGATAATTTTCTAACTTGAACTTTAAAAGTGAGTTTGGTGAATTTGGAGTTCATACGGAGCGGGAATTTAGCTTGGAAGTTGGACTTTACAGCTTTTTCTCTTTGGGATCTAGGAGCATTTATTTGAGGTAAAATTTGTTTTGTATTTTTGTATTTTTATATACATTTTTATAAACAAGTTAGAGAAAGAATTAGGTAAAAAGAAGTTGAAATGAAATTATTAAAAAAACATGAAGTTTTGGGCTATTTACATGTATAAAACTCCTTTAATTTTGCGGCTTTTTATTGTTAATTTTTTTTGTACAATATAATATACAATAATTAATGTATTTTATTTACAAGAGTCATTTTGTTAATTTATGGATTTTACACACATTTATTAGGGAATTTACTCGTGGATTTTGCTAAGATCAAGATATGGAGATGATGAATCGTGGATTCATCACCCCCCTATACTTAAACTTTGCTAGTCCTCGAGCAAAAAAAGAATGAATAAGTTGGATTAACCCCTGAATGTGCATGTGAATACAAGACTTGATCCGTTGAAGAACTCTCGGTTTTAGAGATCCTAAAATTCTAAGCTGAACCAAGCTCTAGTCAAAAGGTATCCAATTCCCCTAATCATCGGACTCTCTTTGTATATGTATATATAAGGGATATGACTTTAAGTGTGGACTGCAATTCTAAGAGTAGAGTCACAACGTCACCCAAGGTTCCAGTCTAAGAGACTCTCCTAAGAACCCAATCCTCAACACTAGGGAATAAACCATTTCATGCATCCAATCCACCGTCTCTTTAGTTGTCAGACTTGAAAGTGTAGATGACAGGCCAGTTGATGGAGGGCATAGGATTGTGTCATTTCTTCTCTTCCTCTCATTGGAACAAGGATTCTCTCTAGTGCCTTATTACTCAAAGCATTTTTTTGGTGTTGATCAGTGCGTCCGTCAAGAGAAGTTGGAGCCGTCTGCACTTGTTTTCCAGGGAGTACACCGGGGTGTGCCTTTTTTGAGTACCTATCGTACCTTCTACACCCATACTTGTAGCATTTACGATGCAGAGCCCTTTTTTAGTGCAAGCCTGACTCCTGGTCCTAATAGCAGTGGTCCAAGTGGATACTTTTGAAATGGTAGGGAGCGCTCGCCTTTGGTGGAAGCTCTTTTGATAATTTACTTTGTGGAATGAGAGATTTTCTTTGACATTTCATTGCTTTGTAGTATTTTTGGCTAGCTCCACTGCTTTTACCAAGAGTTGGCGCACACTGATCAATATTTTTTTATTTTATCACACCCTGGCACATAGGTAAATGTCAAGAGATAGTACAAGAACTATGTTCTCATACTGGCTAAAGATGCTGACACTCAGGTTTCATGAAGCCTTCATTGATTTTATCCCATCCTCGAGCATCATCAAATAAAGTCCAAACTCAAATCCCTCATCCCAGTTCCTCAAGTGAAATTTCAACTCATCTCATCATAACTGCAGTCGTGTATGTGAGGTGCTGATCATATTCTTAAGGTAGAGACTAAGCATGCAATATAGCACACAAATCTTTCAAACTAGGGAAATGTGAATAATTAAGTCAAGGACCCTAATGACTAAGGCTGGTTAACTAAAAATCTCAAGACCTCATAAACCAAGTGTTCTTGAACGTCACTAGTCTTGTGTGAAAGTGAATTGTGTCAGGGATTAAACCAACTTATTAGTTTGTTTGTTTTTTTGTTTTTTTGTGATTTTTTTATCTTAGAAAAAGTTTTTTTTCAAAAAGTTTTTTTTGTTAGAAAAGTTTTGCTCTTTTTTTTTCTTCAAGTTTTTTTGAAAAAGATAGGTAAATAAGAAAGGACTTTTTTGTGATAAAGGATTTTTAAAAGAGGATTTTTTTTTGAAAAGTTTTTTTTTTGCAAATAAGGAAAACGAGTTTTTTTTAGAAAAAGGTTTTTTTTGAAAAGTTTTTAAAAAAAATTGAACTTTTTTTACCCACCCCATAATTATTGTATAATATATACAAAAATACGTGAAAGTACGAGCTATGGGTAAAGTATAGGTGTAATATATACACGCCCCCCTATACTTAGCATATGTTATGTCCTCATGGCACTAAGTGACAAAAAGCCATAGCTCGTACTAAGTATAAGTGGATGAAATGAATAGAAGAATGTGTGAGAATACACAACGGGCATCGACCCCCCTATACTTAGGCTTTGGTCAGCCTAAGTATTGGATAGAACACAAGATTGGGGAACCGATGAGAGTGGAAAGGAATATACAAGAAGAAATGGAGCAACTCGGTTCACTCACCCCCCCTATACTTAGGATCTAGTCATCCTAAGTATAGCCACAAATTGAAAACGATACGGAACTGGGGTGAGTGATGCGAATCACAGGGGAGGGAGGGAAATAAAGGAAGGAAAATCTATACAAGTAGGAGTGAGGATGTACAAGGGTCAAGAAGGTTTGTGACGGACCTTCTTGCGGGAGCGATGGGGAGGATAGTATACATGTGTGTCGCTGTCAGAGTCATCCGCAGAGGAATAATAGTGAGGTGTGGGGAACGTCCAACGAGGGTCGACACATGGCTTCTTGCTCAAATATGGCTTCAGAACAGCTGAACTAAGCTCACTCATGTAGATCACCTCATCCGGACCTAATGAGGACTCCTCAGAAAGTTCCTTCTCTGGAGTATCGAAGGTAACCTTCTTAGTCGGTTTTCTAGAACCTGAAGCATCAAGAGGAAGAGGAGATTGATACGTCTTGAGGAGTTCGGGGGAACACCTCAAGGAATCAATACCCGTCTTCTTCTTACCAGATGACCGACTAGAGGATGGAGCAACCGATTTATCAAGATTGGTCAATTTGGTCCCAGTTGTCTCCTTTGGTGTATGTCCTGGATGTGGTGTGTGTGAGGTTCTGACCAGAGGTTCATCATCAGATGAGTCACCATATGCATTGTAATACTCATGCAGGGTCAGCACACGTCTCCGATAAGGCACAGTGTTCTCAGTTGGCTTGACATTGTTGGGTTCTTGTGTCGGATCATCGAAATGGTCAAGGCAATCCACAAAGGTCATGTCCGACTCAATGATAGCTTCTGGTCGTGAGTCCTCTCTAGAAGCTGTCGCGGTGGTGGTGCAAGCAGTAGGCGGTGTGTTGTTGTAGGAAGTCTCTAAACCAATGGTCGTCTGGACAGTCGGTATCTCAGGTGTAGTAGAGAGACGGGACTCAACTGTCTCTCGAAGGTCACGACTGTCTGCAACTTTATGGGTTACCTTGGAATATCGTGTGTCCTCAAAGATTGGGTGAGGTCGGAGTGCTCCCAATGCAGAGAAATCGATCTCCTGAGTCTCACGATCTATAATTGCCTTAGCCAAGGCTAAGAACGGCTTCCCAAGAATGATCGGAGACTAGGTGAACTCTCCTCGATGCTCAATGTCAATGATCGTGAAGTCTATCTCCAGTAGAGCACCTTGGAAAGTGACGATGACTGAAATGGTTCCTCTCGACCGTTTAATGGTCCGATCTGCCAACTGAATGATCTCTCTTGACTTCTTGACAGATCCGAGTTTGAGCTTGGCAAACACAGAGGTCGGGAGGATATTAATCGGTAAGTCATCATTGATTCTTGCATGGGTGAATGTGGTATCTTTGATTTCATAATCAAATCTAGGTAACCTCTTTACTCTGCGGCTCTTGGTTTTTCTCCCTATCATCAAAGATGTAATAATAGACACTATATGTATCTCAGTCCTTGTTCTCTTATTGCCCGACCTTTTAGGCATCAATTTACTTCTCACAAATCTTTTAAGGTCGGGAAAGTGCTCAATGGCCTTTATTAAGGGAAGCTCAAAAATCAACTTTCTATCCAATGCTTCCCTAACCGCAGGATCCAATTTTTTTAGATCTTTTCCTTTTTCAATTTTTATGGTATTTTCTGAGTTTCCAATTTTTTTGGTCTTTTGGTAGGTGAAGGAGGACTAGGAGAATGTACAGACTCTGGTTTGGAGGGAAAGTGGTTAGTAGAAGAGGGAGGTAGAAGGGACTCCATCTGTACATGATGTGCCAGGTTTTTAAAATTCAATCCGCAAAATCCATGATCCACATTTCTACCTGGATTCTTGATCGGTCTACAAATGTCATCCTCCAATAAGTTCTCATGGCACATCATGAGAGAAGTCTGCTCAGTTGGAGGATACCGCTGAGAACTTGGGATCTTATACTCAACACATCTTGACTCAGGAGTGTAATACTGGGTTGAGTATGGCCTATCTGTATGGCAGATGTTGGTCGGAGCCTCATCTGGTGGAGTTAGTAGACAGGGGGTCTGTAAATTAGTCGCATGAATCCAATCCCCTGTATATGTCGGCTCTCCGAATGGGTGATATAAAGGTTGGTCAATGTGGTCTCGATCACTCAGGTCAATCAAGTCAGGAAGATTGTACGGTGCAGGCCTCTCCATTTGGTTTGTTTGGTCGACCATGTTGTACCCTAAGGTTAAGTCGGGATGTGTATATGGAAATTGTTGTTCTGTCCCAACTCGAGGTGAAAGTGAGGTATGTGGGGTCAACTGATTATGCCAATCATTCATCTCAGCAGTCGCTTGCTCTTCGATTTGTTCCTTGATTTCAACAAGCGGACGAGAATATAGTGAGTCAATCCAGGGTGGTTGTGTGTCAGGGGTGCCAGAATGTGGGGTAGGTGAGAAGGACGAAGAAGTGGAGAAGTCAGTCGGAGTTCTGACTTTGCGGTCGGTGTATGGGTATGAGGAGGAATAAGTGGGTGGTGATGATCGGAATATGGTCGAAGAAGGGTGACTTGGATATGATGACCAAAATTCTGACATCTTGGAAGGGAGATGGGAGAATGAAGCGGATCGAGGAAGAAAGCATGCAAGTGCACCAAATAACACACAAACAAACAAACACAAGAGCAAACCCTGAGTTCACCTACTCAACACAATGATGGTCGCAAAAGTCCGACCTTTTATCTTTTCAGTTTTAATTAGGTGATAAATCAAGATATAAATCCAATTACGTAAGGCTAAAAAGTAGGTTTTGGGCACTATCCTAGGGATGCGTCCTCACCTCTCAACAACCACAATTAGCCAAGCATGTAATGAGGGTTTTGCTCTCCCAAAATAAGTGTTAGTTTTAATCAGTTTTTTTGGTCAACTCTGATTAGCAGTCCCGATTTTAAGTTTGGTTATCACTTGATTAGTCCACCAAACAAAGCACGCCTAATGATCAGTCCCGATTTCCTTTTAACCTAAGTTTCAAAAACCAAGGGGAGGGAGTCGAGAAAAGCCGATGCAAATAATGAAATTAATGATGCATGCCCAGTTCAGAAGACTTACAGTGATCCTTGCGCTCTACATGTGGGATGCAAGGCAAAATTGAAATTTTATACTATATGAATGCAAATGAGAAAACCGTTCCTAGACAGGCAGTTCTATTAGCGAGTGATGAACAAGTTAAATTTGACTAATAGCCAAGCGGTCTAAGTGTGTCTTGTTAAATGTGATGTGTGGTCCTAAATATTACGAACACAAGCAATCAAGATAATCTAATAAAAATGCTCTAAGAGCCGCGAGTGTAAGTCCTATTCTACGTCAACCAACCATACGACCACGAGCGGGTCCAAAGTCCAGTCCGGATACAAACGCGATCTCTCAAACAAGAGCCGTTGGAAAGAGCGAATTACCTAAGTTATTACTAATTACAAAAATGAAAAGAAATGCTCTCGAAAATAAATTAATTCTCCTCGCTCTTCAGCAGTCGACGCGCGCTACGTCCGTCGACCTCTGATGCACTCCAAGTCCACCGGGCCCTCGCAAGGAAAATAAGATTTATGTTAGAGAGTTCAAAAACAAAATATATACAAAATGAGAAGGAAAGATAATTACAAAAAATGGAATAAATACAAGTGGCTCGGGGGTCAGACTACCCGAGAAAGCGAAAATCTAAATCCAAAATTTTAAATTAATCCCTAAGCCGTTTGCCTCCCCAGCAACGGCACCATCTGACGGGTCTCTAAATACGATAAATAATTCGTGTTCGTTGTGGTACGTGTACGTAGCGATTCGGTCAAAACTGAGAGAAGATCTCCGTGAAGAGTGTCTCGGCTTAATTTATATCCCGAGCAAGTCCGGGGTCGAATACAGGGAGGCAAAGGAACAACTTTGGGTTAATTTGAAAATTAGGTTTTAGATTTCCAGTGCGTTTTTTTATAATTTTTTTAATGCAAAACGAATGCCAATGCAAGTGAATTACGACACTAAGAAAGCATATAACAAGGTAAATTTTAATGTCAAAATAGTCCAATTTAACCAAAATTATATTTTTCCTAGAGTCCTAATCCAGAGATGAATGCAAGGTACTTTTTTTGGAATTTTATGGGTTAAAATGCAACAATGAAAAATACACAATTTTTATGGGTTTTTTCGCAATTTCTCACATAAACAGAAAGCAAAAATTATGAAAACGTTACTGGAACGAAAACATGATGCAAGGAAACTACAGTAATATTTTTGGAATTTTTTGACAAAATATGAATTTTTTATGGATTTTTTAGTGAAAACAGAGTGGCAATGAGTAATTAATTTCTATTAAATCCACATTATCAAATTAGTCAGAGAGCAAATTATCTCAAATAGATATTTATACAAACAATCCAGGAGAGTTGAAATTTCGCAAAAAGGATGTACGTGAATTTAATTAAAAATCAAATACTAAAAACACTCTACAATTTATTTCAGGCACAGGACATCTCCATTTAGATGAAATTTGGATAGTAAGTTAAGCACTTATCAAGGCGTCAAATGTAATTTTTGTGGAATTTTTAGAGCAACCGTGTGTGAGATATAAATTTAAGATCACTAATTGGGTAAAATATGCAGAGTTTCAGTTAACCATTTTTAATTAATTATTCATGTCTCACAAAAATACAAATAAATAGTAAGAATGTAGACAATTAGTTGTTCATCACAATAGCATTTTTCATTGAACAAAAAGATGCATAAATGAAGTCCAAATTAAAGTGCGAACATAGGGGTCTTTGTGCAATACAGAAATCAAATAAATCAACACAAATATCTACAAGGACATGTTTGCAATTATAAAACCATAAAATATATACAATGCAATTAGTACATTTAAAAAAGAAACCACCTTCTTCCTCTTTTGGCTCACGATGGGGATGAACCCAAATGTCGAAGAGGTCGGCGACGGTGGTGCGACCGCGCGTAGGGGGAGCGCGCGGTGGCCGGCGGAGGGGCGGCGCGGGGGCACGGTGACGCGTGGAGGAGGTCAGGCAGCTGCTGGAGTTGGAATGGTGGCGAGGCGTGGGATGGCCCGCGGCGGAGATGGATGAGGAGGGGGCCGCTGGAAACGGCCCGTGAGGCGGCGGAGGGCGGCGGAGGGCCGCGGAGAGGAACGGGCCGTCGCAGGCGGCCGTGGCTGGGCGGAGCCGACTCGTATGCGGTTGCAGGACAACTGGCTGCGATGGGTGCCAGGGGGCGGCGGCCGGGCTGCTCCTCCTGTTTTTTTCTTTTTTTTTGATTTTTTTTGCTGTAAAATTTTTTGTTTTAGAATTTTTAAATTTTTTTATGTTTTCAATCAGGGAACAAAGATGTATACAAAAAAGGGGAGAAGAGGAAAAAAAATGGAAGAGGGAAATGATGAAAAAGATGGAGATGATTGTGATGATGATGGTATGTGTGAATATGGTATGTTGTAAATAACAAAGAAATAAAATGTGAGATGAACAAAATAACGAGGAATGTGAGAGGAAATTTACCTGAATCTTCGCCGGATTGGCGGAGCAGCTATGCTGGACTCCCGTCGTCGCCTCGATCCGATTGGCGAACTAAAATCGAAGAGGCTGAGCGAGCTCGATGGAGAACTCGTGACGCGACAATGGTGGTCGCCGCGGATCTCGCCTGAAGGAGGTCTTCGCTTAAGGAAGACGCCTTGCCGTTGTCACCAACAAAACACTCCAAACTCTCTCCTTATTCTATTAGAATGGCGGATGCGAAAAAATGAGGATGTACAAATGAATATAAAGAGAAGAGAAAGGGAGGTTAGAATGGTGGTGGTGTTGAATGGGAAGTTGTATTATTGGTGGAGTTGAATGGGAGGTTGGTGGAAGAATATGGAGTAGAATAGGAGTTATTAAATATGGAGGAGTTGAATGGAAGTTGATGGTAGAATAGAGAAGTTATTGTAGAGAATAAATAATTATATAAAGTAGGCTACTAAAATACAATAAAAATAAAGATAAGAAAAAAGTGGAGAATTTACAAAAGAAGATATACAACATGTACATATTTTTTGTTTGCTTTCCTTTTTTATATTTTTTTGTTTTTTTAATAGTAGCTATGTACAACAGGAAAATACAATAAAATACTACAATCAAAATACAACATCATCATGATTTTTTTGTATTTTTCATAATTAAGAAAGATAAAATAAAAAATAAAGAAAGAATGAACATATACATAATATACAATGTACATCTAGGTCCCAAAACCCAACTTTTGCAAACGAGCTCCGATTTTAATGAAACCACTTCTGTTGGATAGATAATTTTCTAACTTGAACTTTAAAAGTGAGTTTGATGAATTTGGAGTTCATACGGAGCGGGAATTTAGCTTGGAAGTTGGACTTTACGGCTTTTTCTCTTTGGGATCTAGGAGCATTTATTTGAGGTGAAATTTATTTTGTATTTTTGTATTTTTATATACATTTTTATAAACAAGTTAGAGAAAGAATTAGGGAAAAGGAGTTGAAATGAAATTATTAAAAATACATGAAGTTTTTGGCTATTTACATGTATAAAACTCCTTTAATTTTGTGGCTTTTTATTGTTAATTTATTTTATACAATATAATATACAATAATTAATGTATTTTATTTACAAGAGTCATTTTGTTAATTTATGGATTTTACACACATTTATTAGGGAATTTACTCGTGGATTTTGCTAAGATCAAGATATTGAGATGATGAATCGTGGATTCATCAAAGACCCAGAATAAATCCGAAGTTTTAGATCTCTTTTAGACTGTCTCCTTTGGGATTTTATCATTAAGGTTTTCATTCGATCATTGGGAGTTGGTATCGATCATATACTTTCCAAAAGCATATATCATACCTAGGTGTTGATCATATACTTTCCAAAAGCATATATCAAACCTTACAAATTCAATCAAGCTTCCTAAATGAGACGACCACGTGTGGAATTTGATTCTTCCCAATATCATATGAGTGACCTCATGTCTTCTGGTTCAGTAATGAACCTGTATGATCCCTTTGAGAGATCATATTACTCATATGCCCTTGCATGCACACCAGCGCGTCGGTGTATAGACCTTGGTTAGGCCATCAACCTATTGGTCTGCCAAATGTACATACTCAAACATATAGTAACACATCTAACTCTGGTTAGAGGATGCATGCCTATATCGTGACAGCATACGACATAGATCCTTGGTTATCTCGATCTCATTAAGTCAACTCTTTAACCTAACTAATCTGACTCCTCCGAATCTCTATTCCCATGCAGAGGACCTGCATCAAGAGGTCGGCCAGATATCAGCCTAAATGAGAAAGGATTGCCATCTCCTACTCAGGTTGGAGATCATATCTTAACAATCATTTGATGGTACTTGATGAGTCCTCAATCTAACTCTTTAGATATCCATCCAAGCATCAGCCTCTGTGATTCATTAAATGAATCAACAGATGTATGATCATTAAGATGGCCATGGTACATAACACTAATTGTACTAAGGGGCCTATTATGCAAATTAGTTATTCTTCATCTCAGATCGAAGAATGATATTTGCGATAACATTTATCGCATAATGGCTCATCATGGGCTCGCATGTCCAACAATCTCCCACTGGCCCAAAGAGACATTAATGGGCTAATCATTTAAACCCGCACTCATGTGACAATCATAGGCTATTTAGGAAAATAGCTAGGTAAGCTGATCAGACATTATGTTCCCAAGAGACTACGCCAAGTCTATTTACGGCACTTTCATATCTCCTTGTAACAGTGCTCACATCCAATGCGAATGTTGCATGTTATGCAACCAATACTCAATATTGTTAGTTATAGTGTACTTGACACTACTACTCAATAATTACTATAACCAGTATGTAGTTTCCATCGTCCTTATTAGAATACCCTTATTCCTGTAGATCTCTATCTCCTAAGTTATCAACAGTTAAGACCTTTTATATCTTCATCTATAAAGTCTTAATTTCTTGAAGATAAGACTTAGAGATCACTATCTCTAAAGTCTTGTCATCTTTGAAGATTTTGTTATTACTGCAATCAAGTGTTTTATCTCCTTAGTAGTATTAGCAACAGTTTACTACTCCCACTGCATGGCAGACATCTGGCTTTTGTACACATATAGAATACACCCGGCTTCTCGTAACTGATGCACAAGGGCAAGCAGTTTTAGCATTCACTTCCTCAACTCTTTGAGATGTTATCCCTTCAGATAGATCAGTACCATATCTTAAGGGAAGGAAGACTTTGTTGAGATTTTTCCCAAAAATGAAATATGTCTAAGGTGTACTACTAATGCAACGGTCCCAATATTGCTTCTAAACACTTTCAGAACTAAGAGCTTTCCTTGAGATTATATCTCATGGTATGGAATTGCTAGTCTATAAAACACTTATTATTATCCTTATATCATTCCAAATGATTGGGATATTATCTACATTTAGCACGATAAACACAATGGCACTCCCACTAGGCTTCACATAGTTCATTAAGATTCTATATAAAATCATAACAGTAATGATTTCATCAGATCCAATGCTCCAACTACAAGAAGCTTATTTAAGTCCATAGATGGAATTCCTTAGCTTGCACACCTTGCTTTCCTCAACTATGAAGTCCTGGGGCTATTTCATATGAATCACATTGGAGAGGTATTCATAGAGGAATGCAATATTGACTTCCATCTCAAAGATGTAAAAGTCAAGTTGTGTAGATATAGTTAGATATTCCGATGGGTTTAAGCAAGGTCACTGAAGAGAAAGTCTCATCGCAAGCAATGTCTTATCTTCGGTGTGTAGCTCATGGCTACGAGCCATGGTTTGAAGGTCCCTACCTTCTCATCAGGTTCCCTCTTTCCCTTGAAGATCCATTTACACCTTAACGAGTCTTACCCATATAGGTGGATCCTCGAGGGTCCACAACACTTGTATATGAAGTTTAATTTAGACTTTATTGCTAACATCCATCTTTCCATGACATGATGTTCAAAAGCTTCATCACATAAAGTTCGATCATTGTCATATTTCTCTGACACATGGAATCCATCCTCAAACTCATTTGAAGAGGTATTAGTGTTTCATCTTTAGTTGTCCTTTTAGCTTCCAATTTCAGGAGCCTTGTTATCTTCTCAATATTAAATGAGTTCCTTCACTTCATTTTCATCTTGATTATCAAAAGAATCATCCTCTAAGAATCATATCCTTAGAGATGAGATCTTTTAAGGATCTCATGGTCATAAAGTACAAATCCAATACCATCCTTTATTTTCCTAATGAAGTGGCACTCTCTTGTGCTAGATTCCATCTTACTTGCATCCATGACAAAGTTATGGACCAAGAAACCTTTAATCCTCAAGTGTCCAATACTAGGCTAGGATCCAAACCATAGCTTATGAGGATGTGGATTTAGATATGCATGGAATCTCATTAAGGATATATATTGTAGCCATATATACCTTGGAAACAAAGAGGTAATTATGCTAAGATTCATCATTGATCAATCATGTCATACATGATCCAATTGTATCTCCCTACAACTCTATTGAGTTTAGGTGCATTAGAAGGATTGAAATAGGAATGAGAATTCCTTTCTCCATAAGGTATTCTTTGAATTCATCTAATAGGTACTTGCTACCTAGTTTAGATCAAATTCATTTCATATTCCTTCAAACTTTGGTTCCAAACCAAAATTGTGAGATATTCGAACATTTCAAAGCTTTCTAAGGTGAAGGAAAGAAATCTCATATCAATAATAATCATCAAATGATATCACATATCATCAATGTTTATTATGATATAGATGATCCACGTACATCAATATGTATGAGATCTTGAATAGCTTGGCATCTTACACCATTCTCAAAGAAGGGTACAATGGGCATTTTCTCCTTTTGAATACAATATTCACAAGTATGTAAGATTTTGAATCTTTAGACAATCTAAAGTTCAATATTTTACTAGTCCATTTATTTCATCAATAGACATATGTCCAAGATTTGATGCCTGATTATTATCAAATGATCTCTGTCCTCCTATTGATCTTGTTAAGGTTTAATGTCAGTATTAGAAATGATAATGAACCATTCATTAATTTTTTAATTTGGTAGAGTCCTCCAGATGTCATATTACTATCTGAAATATAACCATCATAACTCTTTTTGATAGGTCTATTCCAGAATTCTTGTTTATTTCCAACATTTAGAAATAAACAATGAGTGTATTCTAAATTCCAGGTCATAAGACATTCTCTAAGACTAAGGGCTCTCACTGAAAATATGAAGTCTATTTATCCAATAGAGGTTGTTACAATAATTGCATCAACATCCATGTGGATGACTATTAAACCTTAAGATCAAATTTTCTAGTCTTCTAAAATATATGCAACCAATTGCAAATGACATTAGAAGAATGAGATACATATATTATACTTTTAATCTTATCCAATAAGAAGGTCAATTGCAATGATTAAATGTATATTATTTCGATGCACTATCCGAGTCCTTCTCTAAGGATCCTAGATAGACTTCATTGTCATACTATCAACACATCAGCTCATTGCAATATTGGCATTCATTCAAGTCTTTGATTGTCATATGTGTGGAAACCGTAGAAGTACAATCAACTCTTTGACTTTCCTTCTAACTTGGGTCCAACCCATGCTTCCATTGAACTCCTTTCATCTATAAACAACCATTGCTTAAGACAAAGGATCTCTTATATTGAATTCAAAAGATTTCAATATAAGAGTATTTTGACATTTATACATGCTTCATTTAATTTATACAATATGAATATTATGAAGCTTCATGAATGACTAGAGTATAGATAGTAGGATGATGGCATTCATCATATCTACATACATCTTAACTCTAAAAGACTTAGGTTCAGGTAGGTACTCAAACATTTTGAATACATCATCTCTTATAGAGCCACCATTGTGCATAATGCATTGAACCATGTCATTCATGATTAAATGTCAAGAGCACATATGTATGCAAGAACATCTTCTTAGAATTTTAGAAGGATTATTTGACAATCGTGATCATCATCGACATGTCACTTGTAAAGTACATTTAATGAAAGATTACGACTATAGAGACATACAAACCCTAGGTTGTTGTCCTATTATCTATTTAATTGTCATTCCTCATTATTATGAGGAAACTTGCACATTGCAACCACATACAATATGTGTCCAACTGCAAGTACAATATCTTGATCACGGATCCAGCCCATGATATTTTACTTGTTATTATTGAGTATAGTACTGAGTGGGTTTAATGAAGGATTATCTGAAATAAGACATTTGCATAAATATATATATATACATATATTTTACTTTGATTTAGGAATTTTTATATCAAAGTTGTCTTGCCTTGTCAACATTGAAAGTTCATTCCCTTAATCTAGTAAGAGATATACTTACTATTATATCTCAAGCAAGATCTGGGATCTCCTTTCTTATCTTTGTCACATCCCAATAATATGAGAACATGTAACTCGGATAAAAAGAAGCGGGAACACATTCCTCCTTTCAAGTCCAACTTGCATTTCCATCTAGGTCTTGAACACCCGGGCCCACCACCGCTAACGTGATGTTGACATGTCATTAATTGGGCCAACCGTCAACAGGATTATAACTCGCTATGCGCAATCCAATATCGCCCCAATAATATGAGGACCCGATATTGGGGACACTACACATGCGTCCTTACTTTTCAAGAAGCAAAGAGCCCGATACAAATACGCTTGTATGTAGGAGATGTCACTTCAGACAGGCATTTCCTATATACAATCCCTGGCGACGAAACCCTTCGCCTTGATGGGAGACCATGGATGTCACTTATGCGATCATCCACCTCATATTCAAATTCTAATTAATCGTTATGAATCATATTCATTATGATTAATTCTTCCAAGGTAAATAACAACTCCATTCAAGATAGAGTGTTTTAATTTTAATTGGATTCCAATTAATCTAATCATATTAAACAAATTACCCAATTAATATCCAACAAACATTCTTTATTGTTACTTGAAAATATGGTATTATCTCAAATACGTATTATTTCGAATTTTAATAATTAGAAAAATACATCATGATCTCTCAAGCATTATCCATTCCCTACCTGTTGTCATGGCCAGTATCGATGGGAGTGGGACAGACCGCATACGGTGCAACCTGCTACCCCAATGCTCCCTGACTAGACACCATATCCGCCTCGGGAAAAGATAATGCCAAGTCAATCACTTTGTATTTGAGATGATAATCAGTTTTTCAATCAAAGTTATACCATATAATAATAATCAAAACCATTTTGATTAACATTATAAGGAGATTTGCTAAACAAATCCCCAATCCTATTCAAGCAACTTGTTTGTTGGAAAGTATATGATGTGACCAATTTGTGATCTATATCATATCTAATCAATTATTTGTAAAGGCAATGTCTTTTTATGAAATAATCATCATCTTTAAATATTTCACAAATATTTATCAATATTTATCTCAATAAATTAACCATTATTTCTATAAAAATTAAATGACAATCACAAGATTCTCGATTAAGTATGCAAATTCCAGCAGTGACCCTCACTTACTAAAATTAGCATATCTCATTCATTTTAAATCCAAATCATGCAAAATCAGTTTCTAAACTTTTCTAATTTTATTAGAACAGAACCCAAGTGATTATTAGGCATTTTTAGGTGCGTCAAAATAATAACTAACTCTTTAATTACGTCATGATTCGCCATCCCCGAAACAGTGGACATAGGTTCATTAAAATGATCCTTGAGTTATCAGATTCCAAATCATGCAAACTCAAATCCCATGGATTCCTTAATTAATGGGGAACATTATCAAAGTGATAATTTCGTGTTTAACCATTTAAACATGGTCGAAAATATTCACAAAATAGGGCTGCGAAAATGAAATACGATAAACTTTTCGCAATCCCCAATGAGCCCAAGACTTCATAGGTTCATGGATCACATCTAAAACCTCTAACCTGGCTCTGATACCACTTGAAGGATATGAGAAGATCCTTAAGCGCATCACGGAAGCATGAGGATTGCATCGAATGTGATCGGGAGCGACTAGTCGTACTAGTTTCTCGAGGCAGCGGAATTTAAAAAAATTCAATGTGATGAAAACACAAGATCTAAGAACACTTCTCGGATCATTTCATCTAAACCACAAATAGGTATTAAGGTTACCTCTTGAAGCGTGGTTGCGATGAGTCTCTAAACTAAGAGTCCTCATGTCTCAAATTCGATCTGACGGAGGAGACGCTTGCGAGCGCATTGATGAGACGCATCCTTCTCGCAATCCATATTTATGATCCAAACGAAGAATCTCCTGATCTTGTCACACGAGATTCGACGTCTTCTTCATGAGTGAGGCACACCGAAGGACGTGAAGATCCACGATCAAATACTCTAGCAGCATAACGACGATGCTACGGCGATGACGACTCTCTCAAGGGCTCCATGGTGGACGACCACAATGAGAGAGAGGGAGAGAGTCTTGGCATGTAGAGAGAGAGGGAGAGAGCATTAATTTACATTTTAAACGTTTATCACTCAAAGAGCAAGGGGTGCCTCTTCTTATATAGGGTTTTAGGATCCATGGTTCTCAATCCATGGACAACACTAAATCAATGGATGAGATTGATTTGTGTTTCATTCAATGGCCATGATCTTGTTGTAAAAACACACAACAATTAATTTAATTCGAATTAATATATATATATCAAAAAATCAGTATAATTAATTTCAAATCAAATTAATTAAGTAATCTTGGAGATAATGAGAAGATTGACCTTATCCCCTAAACAAAGGGGAGAATGGGTCTATCTCCTCAATATCTCATGAGATCTCATTATCTCATGAGATCTCATTATCTCATGATATCTCCAAGATTTACAATAACACTTGTTGTAAATTATTTCACAAAAATAATTCATAATTATCTTGTGAACGTTGTAATCATGCCATTGGAAAAATGTGAATCGCATTCACATCCCAAAATAAAATGTAAATTATATTTTCAATTAATCATCCAATGTGAATCCAATTCACAACAATAATTAATTAACAAATATAAATCACAATAGGCTCTCTCTAAAATATTATAAATCACATTTATAATATACCTGATTAATATGGATAGTGTTATCCATATTATTCATATCTATGATAATTAAATCACATTTAATCGTCATGGTTCTCTATTCTCATGTGCCCAAATAATTTGAATCATATTCACATTATTCACTTATTTGATAATTAAATCACATTTATTTATCTTAGATAACTCTCCTTATAATATGAATCAAATTCATATTGTTCATGATAATTAAATCAAGTTTAATTGTCCATTTTCTCAATGCTCATATATATATATATATATATCAATAATGAAATCATCCATGAACTCTTTCAAGGATAATACGCTTTCTCCGCGGATACTTGGAGATAAGGACTGGGCGATTGTATTGTTCCACGTATAGTGACTCAGATATTGAAATCACATCTCAAATCCAGATCTTGCGGACCTCCCAAGGATGCTTGATTAAATCAAGACAACAAATCTAATCTTCTCATTACATTTGAATCACATTCAGATTAATGTCCAACATTTGGACTAAGATCAGATTACTTCTCTCTGACAGGAGTCACTAAAATCCAGACCTGCTTCATCACTCCCTCGGAATGGAAGCATTATGGTTATACAATCGTTTATGATCACATCACCCTCAGGCGTTCCTAATACCTGTACATCCTGCATACTGGAAGACCCAGAATAAATCCGAAGTTTTAGATCTCTTTTAGACTATCTCCTTCAGGATTTTATCAGTAAGGTTCTCATTCAATCGTTGGGAGTTGGTGTCGATCATATACTTTCCAAAATCATATATCATACATAGGTGTTGATCATAAACTTTCCAAAAGCATATATCAAACCTTGCAACTTCAGTCAAGCTTCCAAAGCAAGATGACCTCGCATGGAAGTTGATTCTTCCCAATATTTCATGAGTGACCTCATATCTTCTGGTTCAACAATGAACTTGTATGATCCCTTTGAGAGATCGTATTACTCATATGCCCTTACATGCACACCAGCGCGTCGGTGTATAGACCTTGGTTAGGTCATCAACCTATTGGCCTGCCAAATACACATACTCAAACATATAGTAACACATCTGTCTCCGGTCATAGGATGCGTGCCTATATCGTGACAGCATACGACATAGGTCTTTGGTTATCTCGATCTCGTTAAGTCAACTCTTTAATCTAACTAATCTGATACCTCCGAATCTCTATTCCCATGCAGAGGACTTGCATCAAGAGGTCGGTCAGATATCATCCTAAATGAGAAAGGATTGCCATCTCCTACTCAAGTTGGAGATCATCTCGTAACAATCATTTGATGGTACTTGATAAGTCCTTAATCTAACTCTTTAGATATTCATCAAAGCACATGTCTCTATGATTCATTAATTGAATCAATAGTTGTATGATCATTCAGATGGCCATGGTACATAACCCTAATTATACTAAGGGACCTATTATGCAAATTACTTATTCTTCATCTCAGATCAAGGAATGATATTTGCAATAACATTTATTGCATAATGACTCGGTGTGGGCTCGCATGTCTGATAAACCAAAAATAATTGTCACGGGCCTAAATGTATATGTATGTCGCTGAAGTGGCATGCGACAAAGATCTCAGTTCGATAAACAATTAACCCACAACATAAATAAATCGATGAATATAAAAAATGTGGAGTTAAATATTTTTATAACTCTACATGAAAATGTGTATAGATGTAAGCATGTGTAGAGGACGAACACTGGGAGCAAACGGGAAAAGGAAGCATGAGAAATGCACACAATTTTCATCTTTTATCTCTTGTCCATGTTATTATTTTTGTGGGTTTTTAATTTTATATTTTTTACTTTATTTTTAATTTTGTATTTTATATTTTATTTTTAATTTTTCTAATTTTTTATTTTCTATTTATAATTTTATATTTTTATATATTTTTTATAAAACAATATAGCCTATATAAGGCTTTATTTACACACTATATAGAAATATGTTTTTAAATACCATTAAATATAAACAAAATTAATAAAATAATTTTTGGGTTTTTAATATTTTCAAATGTTTTTATATTTTTCCAATAATTTTTGCTAATTTTTATGTATTTTTCAAGTCAAAATTATCTCAAATAAAGGATTAATTAAATATCCAAAATTGATTTGGGTTTTAAAAATAATAAATACGTCCAAAAATTACCCAAATTAATTTAATACATAAATAACAATATATAGATAATTATAAAATAAAAAAAACATTTTTCGGTATTTGTATATAATTTTTATATTTTTTGTTGGATTTTGGAGCTTTCTAATTTTTTAAATTTTATTTTACTATTTTTAGGGGTTTTTGTTTCTCATAAATATCAAAATATACCATATGTAATTTTTTGTAATTTTTTAAAATGTTTTTATATTTTTTGGTATTTTATAATTTAGACAAAGATTTTTTAGGCTCCTATTAACTTTTAATAAATAGATTAAATGCAAAAATGCAAGGTGGACACATGGCGTGTAAATACAATGCATAGAGCATCTAATCCTATTTTTGTGGAATTTTAGGAGCAAGCTAGATATTTTTAATATATAGATAAAAGCACACAAAATACATGTCATGGCAGGGGCATATTTGCAAATAAATAAAAGTACATGGGACACGGTGCAATTTTTCCAACATAAAACATCTTTATTTCATGTTCTGGTACTATTTTACAATATACAAAACTGGTAGGGACATCATAGCAAAATTACAACCCTCACGTGGACTGCACGTGAGGCTGGGAAGGACTAAATTACAAATACATGAAAGTTCAAGGACCTGCTTGCAATTTCTACAAAAATTTATAACGTGAAATTAAATTTATTGGACTAAACATTAATTTACAAAACTGTCAGTGATATCCCAGCAATTTTACCACCTCATATGGGACGACACGTGACGTGACGTGGAATGGACCTAAAAGCAATTAAAATAAGTAAAGGGTCCTCGATGCAAAATTTCCACTTATTTGATAATGTTACATTTTATTTACAGGACTAAATAATAAATACAAAAAAGGTGGGGCTAAGATGTGCAAATTACCCCTAATAAGGCATGATCGGACGACTGGATTACCTTCACTCATACATGTGTCACGCATCCGACGACCGGTGACGCTTCGTCGTTGAGCGGTGGAGATTAGATCACTAGAGAGGATCTGACGGTCGAAATGAGGCTCCATCAAACGGCATATGTAGCATCTGGAGGCTCCTCCTTGATCGGAAGGCTACGAGGGAGCTCCGGAAGAACTGGGAAGAAGGTCACCTGGGGCAACCTTCGATCGATCAGCGTGTGCTCCTTCGATCTCCTCCGTTGCCGCCGAGCGTCTCTATGCATTCCTGGGATCCTCCCGTGTCGGACGATGCCTTCAAAATAGCCAAAGATCCAGCCGATCGAGCGGACGAGGCTCCGCTCCTGGAACTTCCCTTCTATCCTCGATAGGGCTCAGGTGCCCTCTTCAAGACCTGCAAAGATGTTAGAAATATTTGCTGGGGCACAAGGGATGTCTTGGCTTTTATTTGGTGGTTGATCGGGGCGAGGCAGTGCGAGGTGTTGTGTCTCCGGCGAACGGCGATGGAAGGAGACAGGAAGATCAGATTAAGGATTAATCTACGTGAAGGAAGGGCGGATCGACGTGGAGAAACACTGGGAAATGGAATTGGGTGGTCAAAGGGTCGGTCAATAGGCGTAGCATGGTGGGAATGTTTGCCGGAGCGGAGCTCCGGTAAACTACGATTTGATCATTTCACGCTAAACCTAAAAACTAATCACTAAACTAAATGCGTAGATTAAATGCTGGAATTAAAACCTAACTAAAAATGAAGAAATGTGCAGCTCTTACCTGTCGGCGAGGGCAGGGAGCAGAGGTCGGTGGCGTGGCGTCCTGGGTGCAACCTCCTCCGAATTTCACATGCTCGGACCCTCTAGGGGCTCCTCCCTGTCACGAAGGAGCTCGCTAGGCCGAAGGCGGGGCAGAAAGGCTAGGAAAATTGACCAAATTTGATAAGGACGGAGGAGGTTCTTATTTATACACAATGATGGGCACCCTCATTGACCAGGCAATAGGGAAGAATATGGCGTATGTACAAGCACGCAAAGCTGTCGGCATGGATCTTGGATGAATGATGAAGAAATCATGTGAAGCGATCAAAGTCGGGTGATCGATGGTTTAGCCGGGAAAATGGTAAGAAAATTGAGGAGACGGTTCTGACGCGCCAGGTCTGCAGACGAGATCTACCATTGGGCCACGCAGGCCGCTAAAAGACAAAATAGTAGTTTCATTCAAAAATAATATTTTAAAATAATAAAAGATTTTATTATTTTTTGAGTATAAAATAAAAAATGTTTATTTTTTAATGTAGTATTTTATTATGATTTTTATTTATTTTTTGATGTATTTTATTACAAGTTTATTTTTAATGGCTTATTTATAGGTATATTTACCTATATTTTGTACATTTTTTACTTTTATTTTATATATTTTATTTTTAATTATTTTATTTTATTTATTTATAACTTATTTTAGTGAGTATAAATATATTTTTATTTTATTTTTCGGATGTAATTTGTACACTTAAATAAATAGATATGTATATTATGTAGGTATATTTATAGGTATTTTACATGTATTTTATGTATATTATTTTCTTTTAAAGTATTTTATTGAGTTTTATTTTAGTTTTGTATTTTTAATAAAACTTATATAATATTTACAATATTAGGAAAATATATAAAGAATATGTTTCCCCTTTTATTTATATACATATATAACATAGGTATTTTATCTATGTTTTCACATAGTTTTATTTTATTTATCTTTTTTTGGTTTTATTTTAATTTTAATGTACACATTTATTATAGATAATATTTACAAAATTATAAAAATATGAATTTGTAAAAATAAGAATTATTGAATAAATTGAATATTTTAATTGGTAGAATGTACAATGAGGACCCAAAAACTAACTTTTACACAGTAACTCCAAAAAATATAAAACCACCACTATTAAATAGCTTGTGATAAGTATATATAATTAGAGGTGATTTTGTTATGTTTTGATTTTTATTGAAAAGATATGGGTCTGTGAAGTTTGGTTTTTGGTATTTTATTTTGTGTATAAAATGTACATATTGTATTATTTTTGTATAAACTCAATTTTGTATTTTTATTTACATTATTATCTACAACTTTTATGTTCAAAGTTTCTTTATTCGATGAATAAATAATAAAGAATAAGATAGATGTCAAAAATGCATAATTAAAGAATAAATAAATGGAATTTTTGGCCCCTATCTCCCCCTACTTTATTCCTTGTCGACCCAGTCAATTCTTGCCTTGGTCTCGGGGTTTAGGATCATAAAATATTTTTCAATATTTTATTCCTTTTTCTTTTCTTCTCTTTATTCTATAATTTTGGCATTAAAAACCTTATTTTCCATACAAATAATACAATAAATAATGAATGCTATTATGCACAAATTGATGTTACTTACATGCATTTGTTAGGGTTTTTAAGGCCAAAATGATAGAATAAAGGTGATGAATGGAGATTCATCAATGTCCAACAGGCCAAATCTAGGTGGTACACGGTTGCCTGGATATGTTGAGCACGCAAAATAAATTATTAGCAAGTGTGGTACTCGGCTGTCATTAGGCAGAATGACTGACTGAAGATGTGGTTGTGCCATGTGGTTGCACGGGTGGTTGGATAGTGGCCGGGTCACGATAACATGTATTAAAAGCTGCTAGTATATGTGATTAAAAGTTAGCTTGTGGTTTTAAAGCTACCGGGTCCTTGAGGACGGTGTGCTTCTTTGTTCGTTTGGCTGAAGATTTGAAACCCTAGATAATAAAAGAAAAGGAAATTGTCATGGGAGTATTGGAGGATTGGTTGAGACGACGTGCAGCGGCATAAGCTCACCAATGCAATATCCAATCTTGAAGTGTCCACAGCTTCAAAGTCCTTGAGTGGCGGGGTTTCCCTGGATTGATCCATGACGTGGAATAAAAGGAATAGGAATTGAACAAATAAGAGAAAATGAAACTTTCCGGTATAATAAGTTTTGCTAAACTATACTACTTGTTTACTTTTCTCTTCTTTGTTACTTAGCACTCGTCAATTTTCATCCTATGATTTATGGAAACCCAATAGGTATCGGTAATCCATCACAAGGACTTTAATAACCTAGCCAGCTAACAGTAGTAGCCCTATAGCCAACCACGGTAGCATCACTCTGTAAGTTAGTTGGTAATCTTTTTGTGCATTTCCTTTCTAGTTGATGTACACGTAAATGGTTATAGTGGGATAATGTATCATATAAACTTTATTCTGTGAATAGAAGAAGGTGTGAAATACTTCCTTCTTAGTATTTTTAATTGTATTATGTTTCTAAATGTTAGTTGTGATTGTTGAATAAATTATTGTTGAGTAATTAGATCCGAATATGGGAGTATCTGACGACATGGATTTGGGGTCGTGACAGTTTGGTATCAGAGCCCGGCTACTCCAGTAAGATATTCGGTAAATTGAAAACTATGAGCAGTATTTAGAAACTAAGGTTGTATTAAGATCTTTTGATCCTAATAAGTGACTGTAGTACCATTCACAAGTCATTGTCCCCCATGTACATCATGCTAAAATGTATAGGACTAACCTTTGGCCTTGATTTATCCCAGGATCATGGAAGACCAAGAGGTGTCTAGGAAATTAGCTATGATGGGAATGCTCAAAGAGATGGGGCAAAGGCAACAGGAATTGGAGGAGAGGCTCAATGCACAAGTCGAAAGACCCGAGGCATCGAGACCTATGGATGCTAGAGTTGAGGGTTCTGTCCACATTTCTGAGGAAGAATCAAGTTATCATCCTTCCACTGAGTCTGCTCTAGAAGACCCTTCTTAGACACCAAAAATTACTAGATAATTATCAAAAGGGAAAGATTATTCATTTCAAAGGCATAGAGACACCTTCTGAGGCGGAACTATGGCTTAATGATGTCAGCGGGATGTTAAGAATAATACATGCACCAACAGACACTTTGGTGCACTTTGGTGATTACTCCATATCAGACTATACAATACGATGTTGAAGAGCAATTTCCAAGAAATTAGTAGACCATGTTCCATGGGTTATCTTTGAAGAGAGGTCTTGAGCTCACTTCTGTCCCTCCCATTGGGATTAACTAAAGAGGACGGAGTTGTCTTCTTTGACCCAGGGTTCCAAGAATGGACAAGATTATCATATTCACTTTACTGAGCTACTTTATTACTCCCCAGCTCTAGAAGCTTCACCACAGGAATGTCTTATTAAATTTTCTAGTGGGCTTCAAGGAGATCTCAGAGAGAAGATTGTGGGTTTTTGAGCTCCCACTATAGATGAAGCAATGGACATCGCCTCTCGTATTGAGATGGAGAGGGATGAAAATCGCCAAAGAATAAGCTTTCACTTTACTAGTGGACCATCCAAATGTAAGATGAGTTATAACTGTAGAGATCATCGCTATCATCCAGTTGGTTCCAGTATAAGCTCGCCACAGACTTTGGAGCAGGAATTATCAAGAAGAGGGGGTTTCTCTAGATCTCCACTATACCCTCGTGACTCAGCAGCAAGAGCTAGTACCTCTGTGGTTGGGTCTTCCGCTCAGACAGGAACACATGTATTGCCATCATGAAGGCCACGTCAAGAAAGACTGTCCAAAGTTGAGAGGTTTGGGGTTTAAACCAACCCCAATTAATAGTATAACATCTGCCTCGAGCAATGGAGCAACACGTAGAAGAAGACAGGGTAGAGGTCAGGGCTCACAAGGACCATCCCCTACACAGCAACCACCACAAAGTGTTACAGGCTCTAACTTGCATATTCCTAATGGCTAGCTCAATGCAATCACTAAAGAAAAAGCCTACAATTCATGCACGGTCGTACAAGGTACCGTTACTATTCATAACTTTTTTAGTGCATGCATTGTTTGATTCTGGTGTATCACATTCATTTATTTCGCGATAGTTAGTACCCACTTTGGGTAATATACGAGTAGAAGTACAACAGTCCTATCTGATCAAGGGACCATGAGGATAGGTATTTATAATCTGAGAAATCTTGGATACTTGTTTAGTACTGATAGAAGGACATCGGTTACCTATTTCCCTACTACTTATTGAAATGGATGACTTTGATCTCATCTTGGGGATGGACTGGCTAGAAAGGCATCATGTATGCCTTGACTGTTTCAAGAAGATAGTAACTTTTCACATTCCTAACTAGATAGAATTCTAGTTTATTGGTAAGACATCCAATGATAATGTCAAATACATCTCTACTCTGAAGTTACAACAATTGTTAGAGTGAGGGTGCCAAGTAGTGAGGCAAACGGTCGGATACGGATACGGATATCGATCATATCATATCCTTATTCGTTTTTGAATTCGAATACGGATACGAATATGAATGTTATACGAATGCATTGATCATGGAACCATATCCTTAAAAACGAATACGAATGTAAAACGGATGTTTAAAATTCGGATACGGATATTCGACAAATGAATACGGATTATCCTACGAATGTTTTGACTTATATATGTTATGAAAAATGCTTATAACAACTATGCAAAAACATTCACATTCACTTTTATGACAACCATTAGAAAATGTAATTAAGTAATAAACAAACATACCTATGTTATTTGTTATAAGTAGTAGGAATGGCATGTCTCCATCTTTTATGTTGCATATGTTTGTTGGATTCTGCAACAAATCAAAATAGATTATACCACAAGATGGATCATGTAATTTTTAAATTAACTCAACATACTCATGTAACTATTAAGGTGTACAACATGATTATAATCATAAAAACATACCTATTCATATATCGCTTGAGAAAAACATCACACTCTGATCAAATGACCATATCACAATCACCTAAAATGTCATTAGATAATAATACTACATAGCAAGCATGGTATATTTCATAAAGCAACTAGCCAATCAGACATCAAAGAATAACATGAACAACATAACTTAATATATATTGATGCTAAAATAAAAGAAATTTCAAAAAAGTGGCATAGTTTTTACAATAAAGTATAGCGATATAGTTGTTCCTAACAGTCAGATATAATAATAAGAGCATGACAACAAAAACATTCTGATGTATGACTTGATCTGTTTTATTGTGTCGTCACCTGTAAATTAAAAAAAGAAAGTATTTTTTACAAAAATAATAACACTAAAAAAATATTTATAATTACAAAAATAAATATCATAGATACAATCTAAACATATATGACATACCATAGGTTATGATCCGTAAGAGGAACTTCACATCCGCCTTCTACTTCATTCTCCTCATTATCTATAGTTGAAATAAAAATCGTAAAATAAAATTCAAAATAACATGTTAAATATGTATAACATCAAATAAAAACTCACGTTCTATAGATGGTTCCAGTTGTACCATAGCTTCTACTTCTTCATCCACATTGACATTGGTGGGATCGATCGAAGCATCAATTACATCTACAATTTATAATATTGTATCAAGATATATTATGATGTGATATGTAAGGAGAATGGAATAATTAATAAAATAAATTCTTACCATTAGATTCGCTCTTCAACCAATCCTGAGTGCATATCAATATCTCCACCATATCAAGATTTAGTCTACTACGGTATGCGTCGACTACCCTTCCACCAGTAATAAAGGCAGATTCTGATGCAATTGTGGATACTGGAACTCCAAGAATATCTTTAGCCATTTTACCAAGAATAGAAAACCTTCCGAAATTTTGCTTCCACCATCCCAAAATATCAAACTTACTTCCCCATTCATCCTTCCATCTCAAACATTTTTCATCTAAGTATTCATCCAATTCAGTTTTTAATGGTTGATTATCTTCATCATCCACTAATTGAGCAAATCTACTCTTTCTTTTGTCTAATGGATTTGAGAGAAGATTTGAAGTGGATGCCACATTTGATGCATTTTTAGGAATATGTTGAAGTGAAGCATAACATTGAAAAAGATGTTTAATTATATCATGAAGATCATTCACTTTTTCTTCTCCATCCCTCATATATATATATATATATATATATATATCTTTATAATATATATCAACTGCCCTCATCTTGTAACCGGGATCCAAAACTGAAGCAATAGCTAGAAGTTGGTTGCACATGTCCCAGTATTTGTCGAACTTTTTTTTCATTGTAGTAGCCATGGACACAATAATATCATCGGTGCTTTTCAACCATTCAATAAAGAGCAATTGAATTTCACAAAATTCAACGAAGAAAAGGTTTGTTGTCACATAATTGTAGCCAGACAATAGCTCTGTAGCATCATAAAAATGTTTCAAACACTCCTCTAATTTTTTAATATGGTTCCATTCATCGTCACTTAGCCCATAAATATAGTTGACATCTCTGAATCCAAATCTCTTAAATACATCCTTGTACTCTAAAGCTGTCACCAACATAAGGTAAGTTGAATTCCATCGCGTACAACAATTCAATGACAAAGTATTTTTAGGCTTGGAATCAACTTGTTCTGCGGTCTCATTGAAATTTGCCTCCATCTGAGGTGAGCATGTCACATATTTAATGATAAGACGCATCTTCTCTATTGATTTAGCAATGACTTTCAACCCATCTTGGACAACGAGATTAATGATGTGAGCTGCACAACGAACATGGAAAAACAATCCTTTGGAAACTAATGAATCACTGAGACGAGCTTTCACAAGTCTTAGTGCAACATCATTTGCCTTATCATTGTCTACAGTCACCGTAAACAACTTCTGATCAATGTTCCATTCAAACATTCTAGATAAAAAAATTACTAATGTCTGCACCAGTTGATCCATGCACATTTATAAAATTTATGATTCTTTTTTGTAAATTCCAAGAATCATCAATGAAGTACGTTGTAATGCATAAATATGACTTATTTTGTGTGGATGCGGTCCATTTATCCATTGTTAGAGAACCCGTGAAGATAAATTGGAAAAAATCTGATATAATTTCTTTTTTCTCATCTTCGAATATTGTCTTGTACATCTTGCCAATTGTTGTGCGGGATGGGATCTTGTGTTGAGGACGGAGTGATAAAATATATGCTCGAAAAGCTGAATGGAAGACCATATTAAAAGGATATTCATGCACAATTATAGCCTTTGCAAGTAATAGTTGACTTTTTTCATCATCAGAGTGTAATTAAAAAGGCTACTTCTTCCATCTGATTTCAACATGGACTGAATTAGCTCTTGTCCTGGCTCTACTCTAGTTCATTTTGGACATACTTGAGTATGATTTTTCAAATGAGTAGTGCCCATTTCAGAAGTATGCCGAAGTTCCTTTTTGCATAAATTACAAACGGCCCACAAAATATCTTGCTCGTATGTTTTCCCTTTAACTGTCACCTCCTCCCTTTTGTAAACTCTTTCATAATCCATCCAAACCCCTGATGTAAGTTTTTTTTGTTTCTTAGGAATGGGCATCACAATCTTTTCTGAGACATCATTGGTTGACTTTTCAATTGATGGATCCGTGCCACTCATAGTGATGAATAAAAGAAAATCAAAGACCTATAATACAAGCATCGGAATATACTTTTGAGTCTTATTGTCGTAGCTATTAGATTGACATCACAGATAAATAAAGAATTCCAAAAATCTGGGATCAACTTAACTAACTAAATTTTGCCAAGTTGCACTCGTATCTTTAAACTTTCCAAAAAATAACATCTACATAGTTCATTGCTGAACAATATTCAGTTCATATCTCGGTTAATCATGAAAATATAGAAATTATATGATATACCCAGATTACACCATACATATGCGTTATCATAGACAATCCTATCCTCAACATTATCCCACTTTTGTATACATCATATGATATACCCAGATTACACCATACATTATATACATTATCATATGATATATCCCACTTGTTCCTCATATCAAAACCATATCCTCAACGTTATAATGCATGCTTGATTACGCCTTACATCATATATATTCCTCATATCAAGTCATCTCCCATAACCAGATTTTTAATATATGTGCATATGATTGGGCAACATGACGGAAATAGTGCATAAATTCTTGCGAAAAAAATAACGTACGAGCAAATGCATAGGAAATACTGCATAAATTCTTGCAAGAAAAATAATGACAATTATCATATAAATGTACATCATAGATAATTGTCACTTGACACTCGGGGGAAGCATTGGAGTTGGGTACCTGATCAGCAACGGCGTCGTAGGAGATTCATGGATCGACGGAGGCTTCGCAGTGGCGGAGGCATTGCAGTGGCGTAGTTGGAGTTGTGATGTAGCAACAAGGAGGCAACGTCGCGGGTCGCAGTTGCAGGTGATCAAAGTTGCGGCAGCGGTGTTGTTTTGGAGGAGGGCTAAAAAATGTTAATTTAGGGCACACCGTGCGTGAGAGAGAGGAGTTAGGATTATGTAAATTAGTGGCGTTGGCGCATGATTGTAGGAAATCAGATCGTGAATCTCGTGATGGAATGAGATAACGGAAGGGAACATTGACGTGGAGGGCCCAATATTAATTTACACAAGATTGCAGGAACTTTAACAATATCAATTTATTATGACTAAATATGGAAGGTTTTATGTATTATTAATATAATTAAATATATGACATATACGAAAATGGATATCCGTATTCGTATTCGTTTGGATATATATCCACATCCGGATCCGTATTCGTTTATATATATTCTAGCATCCGTATTCGCATCCGTATTCGTCGGATGTTAGATATCAGCATCCATATTCGCATCCATATTCATCAGAATTAAAAAAACATCCATGTCCTCATAAAAACGGATACGGATACGAACAAATACGAATATATCCGCATCCTCTTGCATCCCTAGTGCCAAGGCTATTTAGCTTATTTATCCACTACATCGGGGTCAGATAGAATGATAGAAGATGCACCTATAGTGTGTGAGTTTCCTAATGTATTTATAGATGAATTACGTGGATTACCACTTGAGCGAGAGATTGAATTTGAAATCTCTCTCACACCTGATACTCAACCTATCTCTATCCCTCCATATAGGATGGCACCAGCCGAGTTACAAGAGTTAAAGGTACAATTAAAAGAACTGTTAGGCAAAGTCTTCATTCATCCTAGTACTTCACCATGGGGTGCACATGTTTTGTTTGTGAGGAAGAAGGATGGATCGATGCGGTTGTGCATTGATGATATACAACTAAACAAGAGGACAATAAAGAACACGTATCCTCTACTAAGAACAGATGACCTCTTTGACCAGTTGCAGGGTTCAACTATGTATTCCAAGATTGATTTAAGATCTAAATACCATCAATTGAAAATTAAGGATGAGGATATTCCCAAGATAGTCTTTCGAACTAGATACAGACATTATGAATTTTTAAGTATACCTTTTGGGCTGACAAACGCCCCAACAACCTTCATGGATCTCATGAATATAGTATTAGGAATTCTTAGATCACTTTGTAGTAGTCTTCAAACGTACTTGTTTACTTCAAGGATAAGTACCAACAAGAACAACATCTCAAGCAGGCACTCGAAACACTATGGAATAACAAATTGTATGCTAAATATAGCAAATGTGACTTCTGGCTATCTGAAGTATCCTACTTAGGCCATGTTATTTCTCAGGCATGTATATTAGTTGAACCTACAAAGTTTAGTGTGATGATGAGCTGCGAACACTTGAAGACTGTCACAGAAATATGATCTTTTATGGGTCTAGTTGGGTATTCTAGAAGATTTGTGAAGGAGTTTTCATGATAAGCATTGCCAATGACTAGGTTGACTCAGAAGGAAGTCCCACTTATATGATCTGATGCATGTGAAACTAGTTTTCAGACACTGAAAGAGTGTCTAACATATGCACCTATCCTTACTATACCCTCTGGGATTGAAGGGTTTACAGTGTACACTGATGCATCTAAAGGACTTGGGGCAGTTCTTATGCAACATGGCAATGTAGTTGCCTATGCATCACAACAACCCAGGACACATGAGAGGAACTACCCGACACATGACCTTGAATTAATTGTCGTAGTCTTCTCTATAAAGATATGTTGACATTACCTCTATGGTATATATTTGAGATCTTCACTGATCATAAAAGCTTGAAATATCTGTTTGATAAGAAGGAGTTCAATATGAGACAGAGATGGTGGCTAGAGCTATTAAAGGATTAGATTGCACCATCTCCTACTACCCAGTAAGGGGAATGTCGTAGCACCTGCCCTTACAATAAGAACTTATTTACCTGGGTTGGTCAGTGTTATCCACTTTTGGGGTTTACTAGCAACGTTGAGTGAATGGAAAGCATTTGATAGTAGTGTTGATAGTATAAATTCCTCACAGATACAAACCTGAGATCTGGGGTAGAATAAAGAAAGGATAGGAGGATGATCCAGTCCTTAAAGACTTGAGACAACAACTTAAGAAAAATGAGATAGAGGGAGTCCATATACAAGATGGGTTATTGTATAACCATCATAGAGTTTGTGTACCAAACACACCTGAATTGAGGAAAGACATCTTAAGTGAAGCGCATTGTTGTAGCTTATCTATTCATCCAGGAATTATGAAGATGTATAAGGATCTTCATTCAGACTTTTCATGGTTGGGAATGAATAAATATGTTGTTGAGTTTGTGAATTCATGTTTCACTTGTCAATAGGTAAAGTCTTCACATCAAAAGCCATCAGGATTGTTGCAACCTCTCCCTATCCCTGAATGGAAATGGGAAAGCATTTCCATGGACTTCTTTATTGGCTTACCTCAGATGACCGGTGGTAAAGATAGTATATGGATCATAATAGATTGTCTGACTATGGGTCATAATAGATCTTCTAACCAAGGTAGCACACTTTATTCCAATAAGCTTATCTTCCACTCCAGAATAGCTTGCCGAGTTATATATTACACATGTGATCCATCTCCATGGCATTCCAAAGGAGGTAGTTTTTGATCGAGATTCACGATTCACCTCACACTACCTGGAGAACTTCATGAAAGACTTGGGCATACAATTATGCTTGAGCACTGCATATCATCCACAAACAAATGGTCAATCAGAACATATGATTCAAATGCTAGAGGATATGCTACGAGCATGTGCCTTAAAATGGAAGGGATCATGGATTAAACATTTACCTCTTGCAGAATTCATCTACAACAATATTTACCATGCAAGTATTGGCATGGCACCATTTGAAGAACTGTATGGATGTAGATGTACTACTCCTCTATGTTGGCAAGAGGTCGGGATAAAGAACCTTTATGATTCAGATAGACTCTAGGAGATACGAGAAGCTGTAGAGCTTGCTCAAAAAGGACTAATAACTGCTCAGAGTCTCCAGAAAAGCTATAGTGATACCAGGCAAAAAGATTTTGAGTTTGAAGTAGGTGACTTTGTTTTTCTCAAAGTATCGCATATAAAGGTAGTTCATAGGTTTGTATTGCTTGGAAGCCGGCACCTAGATTTGTGGATACCTTTTAAATTATTCAGCAGATTGGGAAAGTTGCATATAGGCTTACACTTCCTCTACATCTTTCGGCAATACATGATGTTTTTCATGTATCAAATCTGAGAAAGTATATAAAGGATCTTGAGCATAAGATAAGCTATGATGATCCGCATGTTGATCCAGACATGACATACCTAGAAATACATGTATAACTACTAGACAGGGATATCAAGAAGTTGAGGAATAAAGAGGTGCCTCTAGTTAAAGTATTGTGGCAGAACCAGGAGTTTGAAGAAGCGGCATGGGAACCTGAGGTAGATATCAGAGAAAAATACACCTATTTGTATGAATGATAACACTATGTATTGTGTATATTCATTATAAATGAAATGGCATACATTCTCTTTATGGTTGTTATGGTTTCAATCCATTTAAGGTTGATATGCATGCACTTCAAGTCTCGAGGACGAGACTTCATTTAAGGTAGTATAATTGTAAAGCCTTGAACTAGGCCCCTCTCAGATCCTATATCATAAGATATGGCCAATCAAGAGGAAACCAAAGGAATTTGTTTCGTGTGCATCGGACTTTATTATGAATTGTTATGATTTTTGGAAGAAAGAGAGGGAGGCTTAAGATATCATTAACTCTTAATGGTTGTCACCAACACTAACTAAATGTGATTAAGGAAACTATGATGGATTGAGAATCGGTAATGATAATTAGCAAATACTAATCAAAGGTCAGCAAAATATAAGCGTGACTGTGAAAGTTGAATCAAGATTAGTGAAAGTTAATCGGGATTAGTGCTAATTAAGTACCATTAGAGAATCTAGAAGTTTCTAGAAGATTGTAACTTAATCCCTAAGTTGCGAATAAGACTTGGCCAAAACCATAGCCCGCTAACCACGGTTAAGGCTTAAACCATGTTTTACTAACCATGGTTAGCAATTTTTGGAGCCTATAAATACCCCACACCCATTCATTCTCTACAATTTCCACTGCCACCACTACCCCAATGGCTAGGGTTAAGAGGACGGGAGGAAGAGAGAGAGGCAGGGAAGGAGCGCTAGCGAAGTGCTGCCGGGAGGACGAGGAGGAGGATGGTATGATCCACTTTTAATTGGGTTCGTAAGTAAGCTCTAACTTGAGATAGGTTTTCGATTTATTTTCTTCCGAGCTTAGTTTTCGATTCATCTTGCTTTCTAATTCATTTTCTGTTATGGATCGAGAAAAAATCTGTGTAACACCCTGCTTATGTGCGATCGGCTATGCATGTCAGTGAACCCTATGATTCGCCACACCTTCACTCACCTAAGATGTGCGGTGTCTATTGATTATCCATCGCTTATAGTTCTATTATATTCTTTCGATTTTGCTTTTATAGTTGTGTGGATGGAGAGATCTTTGTAACACCCTACTTAGATGTGGGCGGCTATTTATGTTAGTGAACCTTGTAATTCGTCACACCTTCACTCACCTAAAATTCATGGTGGCTATCGATTCTCCATCACATGCAGTTTTATTATATTCTTTTGATTTTGTTTTTGTTTTCCTCTCGATGATTTTATTGACACAAACTCTTCACATTTTACTTTTGAAATATGCTCGGATATAAGGTGTAACTCTACTGAACTTTTCATAGATATATGTCATGATATAAGGGGAAACTTTGCCGAAATTTCCCTGGAAATATCATCCCGTATAAGGGGAAGCTCTACTGAAATTTCGAGAGGAAATATGTTCCTCGTGTTCTTCGTTTGTTCTTACATTCTTCGTGTTCTTCGTTTGTTCTCGCATTCTTGGCATTTAGTGTTCTTAATACGAAAATGAAATTCGATTGTTTCAGGAGCCGTAAATCATCCTTTTTGAAAACGAATCATGATAAAGCACAGCATACGCGAGAGAGAGCTCGATTAGGTAATGAAATCATTTCTTTTGATGTTGGGTTTTCATACGAGATCATTGAAATTCCTGATTTTATATTCTTCACTATGAAGAACCCTAATTTAGGTATTTTTGAGAAAATATGAAAAGTTTCTTTGTGATTCCCACTAAAATAATGGCTATGCATCGAATTGATGCAGGGCTCGGAAAGTTAGAGTTTAAAATAAGTATAAATATGAGTATATATGCATATGAATTAATAAATATGTGAGTCTATACTCAATGTTGATGAATATGCAAATAGAAGGCTTAACAGAAGAATTACTTCATGGAGTTGATGTGTATTGTTTTGGATCTTGAAAAGGATCGTGTGTTATGTAAAGAATACATGTAAGTAGAACTACAGGTCAGGCATGTAACCTATAGGTATGTCAGAAGAACATCTGTATTGTCAGACCAAACCTAGGTGGTACGCAGTTGCTTGGATATGTTGAGCGCATGAAATAAATTATTTGCAATGCATGGTACTCAAAATCGGGGTCGTGAAAAAAAGCAATGGAGTTAGCCAAAATAAAAAGAAAAGAAATGTTGAAAGAAAAGTTCTCTCAATACAAAGTCAGAAACCAAGAGCTTACATGAAAGGCAAGCACTCCCAACCATTTCAAAGTGTCCATTTAGACCAAAGCTATTAGGACCAAAAGAGTCGGGCTAACACCCAAAAAGAACTCTTCATCGTATAGTGATACAAGTCTGGGTGTCAAAGGTATCTTAGATACTCAAAAGAGACGCACCTCGGTGAATTCCCAATAAAACAAGTGCAGACAACTCCAAGCTCCTTTGACGGACATATTGATCAATATTAAAAAAAATATATGTGTTGAGTAATAGGGCACTCGAGAGGCCCCTTCTTCCAATGAGAGAGAGAAGAAATGACACAAACCTCTGCTCCATCAATTGATCATCCATCTACACTTTCAAGTCTGAAAAACTACTGAGATAATGGATTGGATTGCAAGAGTTGATTTATTCCCTAGTGTTGAGGATTGGATCTTGAAGAGAATCTCTTGAACTAGGATTTTGGGTGACATTTCAACTCGACTCTATTGAATGCAGTGCATATTAAATGTGATATCTCTATGCTATATGTACATACAGAGAGTCTGATAATTAGAGGAGATGGATTCCTTATGACCAGAGTTTGGTTGAGCTTCGAATTTAGGATCTCTTAAACTAAGAGTTCTTGATGGATCAAGTATTGAAATTTCACATGCACAGTCAGGGATTAATTCGACTCAATCAATCTTTAGATGCTCATGGAGGAGCATAGTTTAAGTATAGGGGTGATAAATATGAGATTAATCATATTATTTATCATTTATTGCACACGCCTCGGCTATCCACGCTAAGCCTTTCTGCAAGTTTACATCTTCAAAAGCCGGACTTTGGACGGAGCTCCGTTCTAGAGCTCCGCCTCCGTCGAGCATGTGTCAACAGCAACCGTCGAAGCCCTCTGCTCCTTCTCCTACCCTCGAGCTTCACCACCAAACCTCCAGGAAGCTTCTGAAGTGTCAGTAGCAACGAAGGAGCAAGGCAGAGCTCCAGGCATCTCATCGGAGCTCCATTTACGCTGCCAACGCACGACGGAGGAGGATCATCGAGGACGTACATGCACAGTAGGATGGTGCCCTATCGATGCCTATCCAACGGTGCCCGAAGCTCCATGTAGCTCACCCCAAAGCATAGAGGTTCGGTGGGACCGAGCCTCTCCTGAAGTTACCTCAGGTCGCCATGTGGCATAAGCCATCTACAGCAGCCCAAGCCTCAGTCCGAGCCTCTAGCCACGTGTGTTGCACGTGTAGGCTTGGAGAAATTACATCCATGCCCCACACATTCTCCATAATTGCAAGCAATTCCAAGCATGCATGCATTGCATGCCGCGCCTAGGTTAATTGCAGAGAGGCCCCTCTGATTTTAATTAATTGCAAAATGCCCCTGTAGGGAACTATTTGAGATATTTCTCTATTTATTTTGCATGTTTTCATTGATTTTATGCCCCTTGGACCTTTTCTTTCATATCTTGGGCATCCAAACTCCGATTTGGTTTATTTCAATTACATCATTTTGCTTACTTGATGATCTACATGAGGGCATGATTTATCGATTTGACATATAGATCAGCATGGTAAATTTTAAGATATATAGAGTCACTTTCTCACAGAGTTTTAGTGCCATTAATTATTATTGACGCATCAAATGAGTATGAAATTGATCAAACCTTAGTGCTCAATTATTTGATTAATTTTAAGGGCATATTTTGTTCATGTATATATGTGTGCATTCTATGACATCCGATTGCTTATTATCCCTATGTTTTCACTTGCATTAAATTCAAATAAAAATTGAATCATTTTCATTCATTTTTTCTATTGACCTAGATAGATGAATTAACCACTCAAGTAAATTGTTATTATCTGATTAATCAAGAAGATAACATATGTCCCTATGTTCGACCTTGGTACACTTACTGAGATTTAAAATACTCCATAACATCCAAACATCTGTGGTTTCTATTAGGATCCATTTCCACCTCTTGTCTATGACAGCTCTCCTTTATTAAAGAGGTGAAAATGTGTATCATCAAGGAATGACTACAAACTGTGAGATATATACAGATGAGTAGTCAGTCAGCTTAGGTCGGAAGTGGTCTTTTTCATTATATTTTTGTTTTTTGGATTTAGTTTTTATGTAATTTGTTAAATCATGAAATGAAATGAAGAAATGAAAAAGAAACAAAATAAAATGAGTGAAATATGCACATGAAATAATAGGTCAAAATCAGTAAAAAATGTACAATGCACAGTTAGGTCCCAAAACCCCATTTTCATAAATGAACTCTGATTCTTTTGAATTTGGTCTTGATTTGTAGATAATTGAACTTTCATTAATTCAAAAGTTAGTATGGTGAAATTAGACATAGTGTGAGGGAGATATCAACGTTTATGGTTTTGTCCAAAAATTAGGGTTTGGGTTTCAAACATGTACGTGTTAGTATTTTTAGGATTTTTCATTGATTAAGGTCAGTGATATGTACACAATGAAGTTAGTTTCAGGTCAATTGGAGTTAGCATGATTTAATTAAAATCAGGTGAAGTTATATGAAAATATGCAGATGAATAGGATGCAAAAATGAATGATAATTTATGCAAATTATTTACAAGTACACGAATGTTAATTTTGTGATATTAACATATGAATCAACCTAATTTCTCAGAATGAAGCTCTATTTTCATCTAATTAGAGTGATGAATCACATATTCATCAACCCCATATACTTAAACCTTGCCCATTCCTAATAAAATAAAAATGAAGACGTAAAATGAGATTGGGTACCATACTAAGATCATGAGCAAAAGATGAAAATTGAGCTAGACTTGGCCTTTAGATTAATAGTTTGGCAGAACTTCTCTGAGAATTAGGGTTTCAAAATTAACAACCTCCAAGTTCTATACATCATTATAATAGTTTTGGCTTAGAAGTCATCTTACATCAATCCTCCTCCCAAAGCATACCCCGTGGACATTGAACGTGGAGACTAGGGTTTGAAGCCTTAGCACATCGCGGAAGCGTGAAGATTGCATCGAATGCGATCAAGTGCAACTAGTCATAGTAGTTGCAAGGGGCAGCGGAATTTTAAAAAAAATGAATGATGAAACCACATGATTCGAGAACACTTCTCAAATTGTTCCATAGAGATCATAAACGAGTGTTCTTTTGGTCTCAAATCATTTTATCATGTTCAATCTTTCACTAATCTATTGATCTTATCAATAGACATATGTCCAAGGCTTGATGCCAGATCATTGTGAGATGACTTTTATCCTCCTTTTGATCTTTTAAAGTTTAATTTCTAGTGTTAGAATTGTTAATAACCATTCATTAATTTTCTAATTTAGTAGAGTTCTGTAGATGTTAGATTAATATCTAAAATATATCCATCATGACTCTTTATGATTGGTATAATCCAGAATGTATGTTTATTTCCAACAAAATTAGAAATAAACCATAAATTTATAATATCTAGGTCATGGAGACATTCTCTAAGACCGTGGGCTCTCCCAGTGAAAGTATGAAGTCTATCTATCCAATAGAGATTGTTGCAACAATTGCATCAACTCTCATATGGATGAGTATTAAACCTTAAGATCAAAATTTCTAATCTTCTAAACATATGCAACCAATTGCAAGTGATAGTAGAATAATGAGATACAAATATCATATCTTAATCTTATCCGATAAGTAAGTTGATTTTAAAGATGACAAGTAGATGTAGAATATCTAGATGCATTATCCAGGTCCTTCTCTAAGGATCTGAGATAGTCAAGATAGTCATACTATTTGTACATTGGCTTGCTGCAGTATTGGCATTCATCCAACTCTTTGGATGTCATATGTATGGAAGCTATAGAAGTACGGTCAGCTCTTTGACTCTCCTTCTTATATTGGTCAAATCCATTCTTCCATTATGCTTCCTTAACACTTAAACAACTATTGCTTAAGATAAAGGATCTCTTAAATTGAATATAAGAGTAATTCAACATTTATTCTTACTTCATCCCATTTATTCGATATGAATATTGTGATGCTTTGTGAAAGACTTCAGAAGAGATAGTAGAATGATAACATTCATCATATCCACATGCATATTAACTCTAAAGGACTTTGGTTCAGTCAGGTACTCAAACATTTTGAGTACATCATCTCTTATCGAGCCACCATTCTGTATAATGCAATGAACCATGTCATTCATGATTAAATGTTGAGAGCACATATGTTTGCCAATGCATCTTCTTTGGTTTCAAGAAGGATCTTGGCAATTACGATCGTCATCGACATGTTACTTCCAAAGCACACTCAATGAGAGATCAAGAATGTAGAGACACAAAAACTTTAGGTTGTTATCTTATTGTATATTCAATTATCAATCCTCATCATCACAAGGAAACTTGCACATTGGAACCACATACATTATGTGTCCAATTGCAAGTACTACGTCTTAATCATGAATCCAATTCATGATATTTTACTAGTTATTATTGAGTATAGAATTCAGCAGGTTTAATGAAGCTTATCTGAAATAAGAAAATTTGCATAAATATATATTTTGTTTTGATTAAGGATTTTATATCAAAGTTGTATTACCTTTTAAACTCTGAAAGTCCATTCCCTTATTCACTTTCAATGCAAGAGATAAACTTAATGTTATATCTCTAGCAGGATCTAGGATCTCCTTTTTGCCTTTGTTACATCCCAATTATATGAGAAACTGCAACTCGGATAAAAAGAAATGGGAACTCATTCCACCTTGCAAGCCCAACTTGCATTTCCCAATTCGGTCTTTGACACTCGATCCCACCACCCCTAAGGTGATATTTACCCATTGTTAATTGAATCAACCATTAACGGGAATAGAACTCGCTATGCGCAATCCAATATTGCCTCAATTATATGAGGAATCAATATTAGGGAGACTACGTATACAGGCTTATTTTTTAGAAGAAAAGAGCATGGTCCATGTGCGCTTGTTGTAGGAGCGATCACTTCGGATAGGCATCTCCGGCATATAATCCATGGTAACGGAACTCTTGGCCTTGACGAGAGATCATGGATGTCATTTATATGCCCCTCCATATCCCATTCAAGATTAATTAATCATTATGAATCATATTCACATTATTAATTCTTCCAAGGAAATAACATCTCTATTCATAATAAAGCATTTATTTTAATTGGATCTAATTCAATTTAATCGTATTAAATCAATTATCAGTCCAATCAACCAACAACATTTAGGGTTTGTTTGATACTACTATATAGCAATAGCTCTCACAAGTACGTAATATTTTGTATTTTAATAACTAGAATACAACTTGACTTGCTCGTATTATTCTTTCCTTAAAATTGGATCCGACCAGATGCTCGAGTATATGCTCAGAGGGAGCATTTCCTTGACATGCAAGGTGCTAATTAGATAATCGAGACAACATAACTCGGTCTAGATACCATCACCATTTCGATTGAGAACAATACAAAATATATCAATGTTGTTTACGGTTTTATCGATCAATTTTGATGACCAGCATTATACTATATAGTAATCACTCAGAAATTTAGGCAGCTTAAAATATTCTTAATTACCCTAAATTTCTTGGCATATTAATCAAATATGTTCATGGTTTCGCATGTAAAAGTTGCCCTACAACTATTGTAGGATGAAACTCCCATTCAATGGTTGTTGATGTTTAATCAAATATCATCATAAATATTAAGCATCAGCGAATCAAGGAAAATTCATAATTTTCTAGATTTTTATTGAATGATAAATACATTTAAAAAAGTAAGATCAATGATCTCATCATCATCCAACCCATCTCCACTAAATATGGAATATCTAGGGCAAACGGATTCAGAATTACCTCAAATAAAATCGTATAGTTTGCTGGTTTAATTCTCTACATAATTAAAGTGAAAATTTCATGTTTTATGATAGGAAAATAGTAACAAAAATATTTTTTCATATCTGTGAATACATGCAAAACAATGTCACTACGAGGACTTTTCGTATTTTTATTTATGCACCTTTGGAGCCAACAATTGGCTACTATTTTGGAAACATAAAAATTCTAAATACATTTTATTATCTAAAAAACTCGTCCAAACAGTGCATAAACATGAGCTTTTCATTTTAACAAAAAACTATTCGAAACTTGCATCATATGCAAAAACCACAAGTCTCGTGCATCTGATATACAAAACATTGTTCCCTAAGGATTTGGTCACATCAAGACCTTTATCCTGGCTCTGATACCCCTTGAAGTCTAAGGTTTGAAGCCTTAGTCCATCACTAAAGCGTGAAGATCGCATCGAATGCGATTAACTGCAACTACTCATACTAGTTGCATGGAAGAGCAGAATTTTAAAAAAATGAAGATGAAACCACATGATTCGAGAATACTTCTTGAATCATTTCATCAAGATCATAGATGGGTAATAGAATTACCTCTTGGAGTGTGTTTGTGATCGTTTATCTGTAAATCTAGAGACCTCCTATCTTAAGTCCGATGCATCGACGAATGCACTTGGGGTGTGTGGATGAGATGTGTGCTTCACACAATCCAAGTTGAAGATACGAGCGATGAACCTCCTTATTTCATCTCACAAAATCCATGGTCTTCCTCACGAGCAGCCTTCCGGCAACACAACGACACAACGGCAATGATGAAGCTCTCTACGACATTAAGGTGGATGAGTTTGGACGTGTATATGAGAATGAGAGAGAGAGAGTTTTTAACTCAAGGGGTTGAAGTTGTGTTGGTGTAAAGGAAAGGGCAACCTTACCCTTTCTTTTATAGTGGACAGTGGAGATTAACTCCTAATATCAAAATCAATGGCCATGATTTTTGTTACTTTAATTTGCAAAAATTGATTAATTTAATATGAATCAAATATATCCTCTCAAAATTATTTAGTTTATATTAAATTAATTAATTGAGGGAGAATTTGGCAGAGATAAAACTACCTTATGTATATAGGGTGGATGTCCACCTCGAATTAGTCCAAGGTGGTTGTCCCCTCCATTTATGGTAAGGAGTTTATTCTCCTTCCAATAATAGATGTATTATCTCATTAAATAAGCAACAATATTTGTTACATGATTATCTACATATGCAACAACATTTGTTGCATTAAAATTATCAAAGATAATTCCAAATTATCTTGTGAAAATTTCAATCATATCGTTGACAATTATGAATCTTATTCAACCATCCAATATAAAATGTAATTGATTTTACATTTAATTTTATAATGTGAATCCAATTCACATCAGCATTTAATATGTAGATTCTAATTACAAATAAATCTCTCTAGCATAATGTAAATCATATTTATAATATCCATGATTATGGATAATGATATCCACATTATTAATATCTTTGATAATTAAATTATATTTAATTATCTAAGATGACTATTCTCATGTGTCTGAATAACATAAATCATATTCTCATTATTTATGATAATTAAATCATATTTAATTATCAATATTTCCAATGCTCAGATACATAATTCAAGAATATAATTATTCTTGAACTCTTTCAAGCACAATGTGCTTTCTCCGCGGATACTTGGAGGTAAGTACAGGGCGATTGTACATTCCACGTATAGTGACTTGGATATTGAGATCATATCTCAAATCCAGATCTCGGGAACCTCTCAAAGATGTTTGATCAAATCAAACTGTAAATGTAATCTTCTCATTGCATCAGAATCACGTTTAGATCAATATCCAACATTTGGATTAAGATCGGATTACCAACTACTGAGAGGAGTCACTAAAATCCAAACATGTTTCATCACTCTCTCGGAATGGAAGTGTCATGGTTATATAATCATTTACAATCACATCACCCTCGAGTATTCCTAATACATGTGCATCTAGCATACTGGAAGACCTAGAATAAACCCAAAGTTTTGGACCATATTTGAACTGTCTCCTTCAGTATTTTATCATTAAGTTTCTCATTTGATCATTAGGAGTTTGTATCGATCATATACTTTTCAAAAGCATATATCATACCTATAAATTCTGTCAAGCTTCCAAAGAGAGAACACTATGCATGGAATTTAATACCAATATCTCATGAGTGAGCTCATGTTTCTGGTTCAGTAGAGAACATGTATGATCCCTTCGAGAGATCGTATTGCTTATGTGCCCTCATGTGCACATTAGCTTGCCAGTTTATAGACCTTGGTTAGGTCATCAATCTAATGGTCATCCAAATGTACACATTGAGGCATATAGTAATACATTTGTCTCTGGTCAGAGGATGTGTGCCTATATCGTGACAATATACGAGATAGGTATTTTGTTATCTTGACCTCACTAAGTCAACTCTTTGACATAACTTATCTAACACCTCTGAATCTTTATTCCTATGTAAAGGACCTACAACAAGAGGTCAGTCGGATATCAACCATTAGAGAAGGATTACAATCTCCTTCTCGGGCTGGATATCCTTTCTTAACAATCACTTAACAATGCTTGATGAGTCCTCAATATAACTCCTTAGATATCATCTAAGCACCATGCTCTATGATTTAACATTTGAATCAACAGCTGTATGATTATTAAGATGGCCATGGTACATAACAATAATTGTACGAATGATCTATTATGCAAATTAGTTATTCTTTATTTCAGATTAGGGAATGATTTGCAATAACATATATTGCTTAATGGTTCGTCGTGGGCTTGCATGTCCAACATAACAACAGTATCATGTGTGTGAAGGGTGTTAGCTCTTCCCATCTGAAATGTTGGACTACCACGCAAACCTCTCCTCTAGTAACTCATCCTTAGGAAGTCAGGTATTTCCTTCTAAGTTATGGTACATGCTAGTTCACAATGAATATGGAGAAAGAAGTTTTAGAAGAATTGAGAAAAGAACTGGAGTGTGACCGGTGTAGTGACATCTCATATGGAGATTGGCTAGAGTAACCAAGTCTCCAGCAAGATATGCAGGTTTCTGAAGCTTGTACCTTTGTGGTCAATGATGTGCTTTGGATTTGGCTTCTTTTGGTGTAGATTTTTTGCAATTCTGCATGGATTTTTTTTACACCCGACGGATATAGATTCTTTTATTCCGCCCATGTTTTGGGATACTGGTTTAGACACTAAGAGTTGAAGTCTGAACATTGTCATGTGGAAGTCGGAGAATTAAGTCCAAGACATGGAGATTCTAAAATCCTATTTCTAGGTGACATTCCTATGAATATTAAGTGGATTGAGGTCAATCCAAGACCACTATCGGTTTCTGCTCACTACTTGGTTCACCCAATTGATTTTCACCAATGCAGATGCGTGAAATGTCGAATGAAGTGCAGGTGCACGAAGTGTAAGCATTTTTTGAATTATGTAATTTTTCATCATATTATACATATTTATAAGTATTATACATATTTTACATTATTTTACAGATATTAAAAAATTACCCAAGCCCCATGATTGTTTAATATACAAAAAGTGCAATACCATATAGTAAAATGTAATGCGAACTATATACATAAATGTGACCCCCCCTCGTACTTAGCATATGCTAAGTATAGAAGGATACAAAAGAAGAAAAAGAGAGGTACAAGGCAGTTGCCTCCCCTATACTTAGGCTCTTGGCCAGCCTAAGTATAGAAGAAAGCAAAAATGGGGTGGCCCAGGACAAGAGGAATAAATATGGATGTAAATGAGGCCGCATCGATCCCCCCTCTACACTTAGCCTTAGCTTAAGTACGAAAGAAGTACAAAGTGAACCGATGGGGTCGTGAGAGAATGTACAGAAGTTCAAGGAGGTTTTCGGCAAACCTTCTTGCTAGCATGTGGTCGGTGGGAAAAAGGATATGAAGAACGTAACGAAGAAGATTCCCAACCATCGTCAAAGTCATCATCAAAAGAGTAATAGTGTTCGATGGAGGCTCTCCAACTAATTTATCTGTGTTGTTGTTTACTCACACGGTGAACCAACTCAACCTCGAATGATAAATAGTCTCATGAAGACATATCCGTTTGATCATATCTGATTACATCGGTTTATGTACAATACCATGGAGCGGAGTCCTCAGAATAATTTGTCTATGGTGATGTACTTAGTCGATTTTCTAGAACCTGAAACAAGGAGAGGAGAAGGACCGGAGTATTTCTTCCCTTTACTAGAAACCAGACTTGAGGATGTGGCCCTTCTAATTTGTAACTCCGAGGTGTTGGCCATTAGTTCTTCATCAGACTAATCACAATGTATATTGTATATCTTCTGTAAGGACAAGACACGTTTCGGGTATATGATGTCGTTCTGAGTTGGTTTGGGCATTGTCAGCTCTATTATCGGAACACGATAATGATCAATTAAATTTGAAATGACGGTGTCCACGTTTGGTGAATTGGATGTGTCTAGTTCAAGATCCTTCACCTCACTAGCAATGTTGGTAGCCTCGACTGTCGTATCCTCAAGAGTCTCTCCTTGGATTGTGTTTGGAGTCTATGGAGAGGTTTGTCTTTGTGAAGTAGTTGATACAGGGGTATCCTATGTGTCACGACTGTCGGTTTCATGTTCGGTTGTCTCAGGGTCAGGTGTGTCCTCAAGATTTTGATCATTATGGTTCAAGTTCGAGAATTTTATATCTTGAGTCTCATAATCGATAGTCGCTATAGTAGAGGCTAAGAACAGCTTTCCCAAAATAATGGAAGACTTAAACAACTCTCATCGGTGTTCAATGTCCAAGACAATAAATTCCACTCTATGTTTGATACCTTGGAAGTTCATGATGACGGAAAAAATTCCTCTCGATCATTTCGTGGATCGATATGGAAATTGAACGATCACTCTGGTCTTTCTGAGCGGTCCAAGTTTGATTTGGTCAAAAATAGACTTCAGGAGGATGTTCAGGGTGGATTCACCATCTATCCGAATGTGAGTAAACTCAGTGTTCTCAATTTCAGTAGTAACCCTAGTCAATCGTTTAGCTCTGTAGCTTTTACATTTTTTGGTTCATCACCATTGAACTGGCCATATTGATTAAATGATATCCAGTTCTAGATCTTTTCTTGCCCATCTTCTTAGGTGATAATCGATTCTTGACAAATCTCTAAAGATCAGGTACGCACTGTATGGCCTTGATTAATGGAAGTTCTAAGATCAGACTTTTGCAAAATGCTTTCATTTCAGTGTTGTCCAGTTTTTTTATTTTCTTATTTTTTTCTTTTTTGAGTTCTTTTATTAAAGTTGGTGGAATATTCAGTGGATTGATCAGATGCTTGTGGTGTCTATGCTTGAAAAGTTTGCACATGATTCATATCAGGTTCACTTTGTGTGGTCCTCACTTCCCCTTGGTTGTTCATCATTTCTTTTACCATGAGGATGACATTATCAAGTTATTCAATTAAAGCATTGGCTCGTTGATTAATTCGAGCAATGTCATCTGTTATCGTCTCATGACTTGGAGATGAATAACCATACTCATCATGCCATGACTCCAGCATACAATCATGAGCCGAGTAATAGTCATTCTCGATGGTAGTGGCTTTGTCGTGAGTTTTGTTTCCTTGACTCTGAATCTTAATTGTATGGTCAAAGGAAAAGTGGCTGCACTCAAAAAGAGAGTCTTCTCGAGTAGAGGATGGTTCAAATAATGAATTTTAAATCATAACTGAGAATCGTGTTTCTTTATCAAATTCGATTATGCTCATGTACATCATCAACTTCGCTAGCTCTATTGTGTCCATATAATATTCATTTGTTTCTACGAGTGATTCAAATCTTGAATATTCAACCAAAGAAGGAGTGGGGTGGAATAAGGGTGAAGTGTATGATGGCTAGGGAAGAACCACCTCAAAGAGAGGGTTCTTCTAAAATGAGAATGAAGACAGATATGGTCGGGATTCGATCATATAAGCACAACCCACGGAGTCTGAGTATGAATACCGATATCCCGACATCATCTAAAAGAAGGCAGAGCATGATTTCACAAACCTTGATATGTGCCAATAAGTGCAATAGTCTTTGAATGCGCGCAATCAAATGCAAATCCCAAATTCACCAACTTCACATAAATGAAGGTCGTGAAAGTTCGGCTGGTTATATTTTAAATTTTTATTGGTGATAAATCAATCTTGGAATCCATTACACAAAGGTATGCCACCCGTCCAAATGTGGCCCTACTACCCCTCAATCAAAATAGTGATTTACTCGGGTTGTTGGGTTATATCACACCCTTAAAGGAGATAGCGGACGGGCACATCAAAATGTCGTCTATGGTCGGAGGCGAGCGTTTGCAACTCTCAAAAGTGTAAGAGTCAGGTCTGTAAACTTAGGGCACATGTATAGGGTTTAAGGCTCTAACGTTACGGCTATGTCCTCACCCACTCAAAGTCTTGAGGTATGCACATGTGCACAAGGATGGGGTTTCTCTCCCACAAATAATTTTTAATTTTATCTAGTTTTATTTGATCAATAGTGTTTAGCCGTCCGATTTTATTTAAAAATCACCTATTTTGATGTTCAGAACCAAGCACGTCTACCGAGCAGTCCTAGTTTCCTTTATACCCTAAGTGAGAAAAAATAGAGGAAGAAGTCGGAAAAGCCGATGTCATTCGACAAATCAATGATGTGTGCTCAAGTATAAATACTTACAATGATCCTCGTAATCTTTGTGCATATGCTAAACATAACTGAAATTTAATCATGTATAAAAGCATCAGAAAAACCTCTCCTAGACAGATAGTTTTGTTAGCGAATTAAGAACATGTTGAATTCAGCTAAGTGGAATGCCTGGTGCATCTATTAATTATGAATGTATGGATCTAAGACTACGAGAGCAATAAGTGAAAGTATCTCCAATAGTCGTTGTGCAATCCTATATCTACGTCAATCACCATAAATAATATGGCCCGATAGGTCGGGTATCCAGTACAGGTACAAGCGTTGGTCTTCAAATGAAGATAGCTGAAAACATGTAATTATTACAAATTAATTACAAAAATGAATAAAGAAAACACACACACGCACACACACACTCTCTAAAAATAAGAGCGGAAATAAAAATTCCATCGTGCCTCCTCAGTGGGCCTGGTCCTCAGAAACACCAACCTCCGATTACTTCGAGTTGTATCGACTTCCGAGAAAGCAACTCCAAGTCCACCGAATGCCTTGAATGAAAAATAAGAAATCAAATAGTATACATAATTACAAAAAATATATACAAAAAATAAAAGGAATATAAATGCTGAGAAATAAACAGAGAGAATAAATACAAGAAGAATCAGGGGTCTGACTACCCGAGGATGGACAACCTAAAATTTAAATTATTAAAAAAATAATCCTAAATCGTTTACCTCCCGGGCAATAATGCCATTTGACAAAGCTCCAAAATTTCCCGTTAATTTAATCTTTTAATTGTTGTTGTAGCCTAGCGATCTAGGAATCGTAAAAGATGATCACACCACAAAATAATATGGATAATTAAGTCTCAATGTGAACAAATTATTCTTTTACTTGGGTAAGTCCCGAGGTCGAAGGAGGTAATATGAGTGTTTAGAATCAATAGTTAAACAATTTAGATAAATAAGTACAAAGAAGAAGTGAATGTCTTTGATATTTTTGTCTTTTTCATAGTTTTATTGGTTTTTAAATTAAAGAGATGTAATTAACTAATCAAGGAAAGAAATATGATGCATGAACCTCCGAAATAATTTTTAACACAGACAAAAATAATGGTATGATATGTGATGAAAGAGAAATGAATAATGCAATATTTTTTGTGCTTTTTAAATGATGAAATGAGAATGCAAAATAAATATGCAAGTGCAGCAAGCAAATCAATGAAATCCATAGGGTCCTCCCCCTCAATTAATCTCAAACAAAATTGATCTAACAATAGTAAATTAATCCCCAATTAATTCCCATGAATTTCACAAGCTATGGAGCAAGACAAATTAATCAGAATGAATATTGTAGATGCTGAGAAAGATCAATAATCTCATCCATTACTTATTTTCTGAATAGTGTCTCAAAATGAACGTCTTAATGTTCTATAAAATAAAGAATAAAATATTGATCAAAATGGCACCAAGAACGTAAAAATCAGGTATAATATGTTTAAAATATGATAAATTGAATTTCAGGGACTAGATTGTAATAAGAATATATAGAATACTTGCAATTATACCCTTCAGAGGGGTTGATGTGCAATTATTGATACTTTTTGGGTGTTTGTGCAATTTACCCCCACACAAGGGTATATGTGAGATTTTTGTACGTTACGAGGGCTTGTGTGGAAATTTCACCCGCCTGCACATGACGGAGCACGTGAGGCAAGGCTTGGGTGGCAGCTTGAGTCGATCCTCCATGTGGCTACTTCTCCTTGCTTTGGGGTGACCCTAAGCTCGAGGCTCGGGTCCTTGGGTCGGTGGTGATTATGGTCGTTGGATGAAGCATGAACAATGGTTGAAAGGTGGGCAGTGTTGGAAGGCATGGACGGCATGTGTTCTTGATGATCAACGGTGCATGTAGCTTAAACCTGGGGAGTTCATCTTGGCCTACTGCTCAGAAGATGAGCGTGGAAGCTCCGATGGTGCAGTGATGGATGAAGCATGGGTGGTGAAAGGTCGTGTTGACATAGAATGGAATGCATAGGGGCCAAGAAGGTGGTGATGAAGATCGAGTTGAAGACGATATGTGGAATAACAGAAGAAGAGGGAAAAGAAGAAGAAGAAAAGATGAAGATGTTCTGCCTGAGATTTGAGGAGCGAGGGCTCTCTCTCCTGGTCTTGCATCGACCATGGCGGAGGAGCCGACGTGAGGCTTGGCTGATTGAAGAAGCAACACAAGGATGTTGGTCCTTGGGGATCGTGCCAGGAGGAGGTAGTTGTCGGACGAGGGGGTGCTGTCACAACCTGATGAATATCCATTTCATGACCATTATTCTTTCATTTTGGCCTTTAAACCCAAGCTAAATGCATGTATATATCATTAATTTGCCAAATTTGCCTAAATTAACATTCATTATTTATTGTGTAAATATTGTACAAAATACACTATTTAAAGCCAAAATAAAAGAATAAAGAAAAGAAAAAGAAATAAAATTCCAAAGGTATTTTATGATACAAAACCCCAAGACCTCCGCATCATGATGACTGGGTCGACAAGGAATAAAGTAGGGGGGAGATAAGGGTCAAACACACAAAAAAACCCGAACATCTAGCCTTCAATATTGCATTTTTTGGAACCCAATTTATTTTGTATTAGTTATACCTTAAATAAAGAAACTTTGTACATGAAAATAGTAAATAAAAATAAATAAAAATAATACACGGTGTACATTTTATACTCAGAATAAAATTCCAAACCCCAAACTTCCGAGATCCATATCTTCTCCATATTTACTCAAACTATACCAAAATCACCTCTAATTGTATATAGCTTTTTATTAGCTATTTAATGAAGGTGAATTCATTTATTAAAATTCAAAAGTTAGGCTTCGGACCCCTATTGTACAATATACCTGAATAAATTATTCATTTTATTGATTCTTTATATTTTTTATTATTTTCCCTATTATAATTTTATAAATATTCTTTATAGTGTATGTACATATTTAGAATAAAATAAAACCATAAAGAAAATAATAAAATAAAATAACATGCAAAAATACATAGATGAATGTACTATGCGTATAACTATATATTATATTCCTCTATTTATTTAAGCGTATAAATAACATTAGAAAAATACAATAAAAATACATTAGTGTATATTTAAATAAGGTATAAATATATAAATTATGAAAGTAAAATAATAAAATTTAAAATACAAAAAAATATGCAAAACATAGATCAATATATCTATAAATATACTTGCAAAAAGTAACTTGTAATAAATTAAGTCATAAAAATAAATAGAAATAATATTAAAATACTACATAAAAATAACTATTTTTTATGTTTTAACCAACAAATAATAAAATCATTTAAAACTTTATTTTGAATTAGTAAAGTTTTTTATTCTCATTTGTCTTTTTATGGATGACCTAGTCCAATCAGCGCCCGTCATCCGTTAACCTGGGTCAACTCTCTTACCCAAGGTCTAGATCTGTCAAACTACTCGCACCCCCTCTCTTCTCAAATTTTTCCCTGGGTCAACTAACCTGAATCACATTTTCTGCTCATTTTCTCTAGGACATTTTTGTAATCTATTATTTGCATGAGTATTCCTTACATTCATTCACACTTTACGCATTGTTTTTCTTTTAATTACATCTTAAAACCAAACAAAAAAATACATGCATGATATAACTGCATTGTTTTGCATTTTATTGTGCACATCTGCATGAAGACTTGAAAATGGTGACTTATTCACACATGCTTCTAATTGATCAGAAATTCGATAAATAGATTAAAGTATCTCGTGTCCCTGTATTCGACCTTGGCAGACTTGCCAAGTATAATATTTCCCCAACATTCAAAGATTGTGGTTTTTGCTGAACCAAATTTGCCTCATATACTACGACAATTTTTTATTATTAAAGAGGTGAATTCCGCGTTCATCAAATGGCATCATTGTTGGGGACACGATTCACCTTTATTATTTGTTGAATTTTGAATCAAATTTTTGTGTTGAATATTTTCAAAATCTACAGGTCTTCTCATCATGCATTTTTGCATCATTTTCTGCTGATAATTTTTCTCATTATTTTTTTCTAACATTTCTCTTTTATGGTAGGGCCCATGAAGATCGAGGACACTTGATCTCCATGGAGGTTTGAAGGTGGGAGCTTTTGCTGAGAAGACCGCAAAAGAAATGATGGAGAATTCAAGGAAGTTTAGTTAGCTCTTCTTGCATTTGCACGTTGTAAAAATGTGTTGCATGTGCATTGTTAGATGTCCTCATTAGAGGGCTCGCGTATTGTAAAAAAAAGTAGACCACTAGATGATCTATCCCCCCCACACACACTCTTGTACATATACACTCCCCCCTGTATATTTCACACAATCACTCTTCCCCCCTCTCACATCCTAATCTGTACACAAAGCACCCCCCCCCCCTCTCATCTTCTGTAAAAATTCATCTTAGTGTAAATGCTCCTCCCAACATAGACCCCCCCTAATTCAGATCCTTTACTTAGGTTATTTGTAGCCTAATTATAGGGGGGAAGCCGACTCATTAATCCCTCCCTCTCTGTGTCTTCTTATACTTAGGTCAATTTTTGATCTAAGTATGGGGGGACCATCCTCCTCAGTTCCCCTATATCACCCTATATTTAACCGAGCCATGGCTTCATATCACTTATGCTATGAGGACATAACATATGTTTAGTATATGGGGGTATACCGTATATTAATGTATATATACTTTAGCCATAGCTCGCATTTTAAATTTTTGAAAAAACTTTTTTGGGGCTTGGTTTAAGTAAACATATGAACTGAGTTTTGTAAAAAAAGTCTATAAAAATCTTTTTAAATTGAGGGATTAATTTTTGTTAAAATTAAATTTTTTGTAAAATTAATCTTTTTCAAAAAACTCCATAAAAATTTGAAAAATTAAAACTTTTTCTTTAGAAGACTCTAACTACTAGGCTTAAAAATGGGTAGCTACTCTCAGTGAGGGAACTTTGGTCTCCCTTAGCAGAGTGGGCAGTTTAGAGGACTCTGTATATGGCTCCGTCCTCAAGTAACATGGGTCCATCTAACAGTCAGTACTTACAACCATACTGGCTGAGAGCGGATGCAACTATTCATATGAACCTGGGCTAGTCATTGTCTTTCAAAGGAATTAAAAAAATATCCATAAAAATTCCATTTTCTGCCATGCATTTTCTGGACATGTTCCATTTTCTGGAAAATTCCAATAAAGGCTTCTTTCCCTTAAAATATGGTACTGACCTATCTAATGGGATAGCACCTCAAAGTGTTGAGGAAATGAATGCTAGAACTGCTTGCACTTGTGCATGAGTTACTAGAAGCTTAGTGTATGCTAAATGTGTACAAGAGCCAGATATCTGCCATGCAGTGGGAGTAGTAAACTGTTACTAATCCTACTATGGAGATAAAACACTTGATTGCAGTAATAACAATATCTTCAAAGATGGTGAAACTTAGAGATAGTGATCTCAAAGTCTTATCTTCAAAAGTTTAAGACCTTGTAGATAGTGATCTAGAAGGGTCTTAACTGTAGATACCTTAGGAGATAGAGATCTCTAGGAATAAAGGTATTCTGATAAGGATTATGGGCATACTGGTTATAATAATTATCGAGCTATAGTGCCAAGGACACTATACCAAAATTGAGTATTGGTTGCATAAGATAAAACATTCGCATTGGATGCAAGTACTGTTACTAGGGGATGTGCAAGTGCCGTAAAAGGACTTGGCATAGTCTCTTGGGAATAGAGTGACTGATCAGCTTACCTAGCTATTTTCTAAATAGCCTATGATTGTCACATGAGTGTGGGTTTATATGATTAGCCCATTAATGGCTCTTTGGGCTAGTGGGAGATTGTTGGACATACGAGCCCACGACGAGCCATTATGCAATAAATGTTATTGCAAATATCATTCCCTGATCTGAAATGAAGAATACATAATTTGCATAATAGGTCCCTTAGTACAATTAAGGTTATGTACCATGACCGTCTTAATGATCATACAGCTGTTGATTCAATTATTGAATCATAGAGGCTGGTGCTTGGATGAATATCTAAAGAGTTAGATTGAGGACTCATCAAGCACCATCAAATGATTGTTAAGAGATGATCTCCAGCCTGAGAAGGAGATGGCAGTCCTTTCTCTAAAGGCTGATATCTGACCGACCTCTTGATGCAGGTCATCTGCATAGGAATAGAGATTCGAAGGTGTCAGACTAGTTAGGTCAAAGAGTTGAGTTAATGAGATCGAGATAACCAAAGTCCTATATCGTATGATGTCATAATATAGGCACGCATCCTTTGACCGGAGACAGATGTTTTACTATATGTCTGAGTATGTACATTTGGCAGACCAATAGGTTGATGACCTAACCAAGGTCTATACACCGGCGCGCTGGTGTGCATATAAGGGCATATGAGTAATACGATCTCTCAAAGGGATCATACATGTTCACTACTGAACCGGAAGACATGAGCTCACTCATGAGATATTGGGAAGAAACAAATTCCGTGCGCACAGTCGTCTCGCTTTAGAAGCTTGACTGAATTTATAGGTTTGATATATACTTTTGGAAAGTATATGATCAAGACCTAGGTATGATATATGCTTTTGGAAAGTATATGATCGATACCAACTCCCAATGATCAAAATGAGAAACTTATTGATAAAACCCTGAAGTAGAAAGTATAAAGTTGATCTAATACTTAGGGTTTATTCTGAGTCTTCCAGTATACAGGATGTACAGGTATTGGGAATACCTGAGGGTGATATGATCATAAATGATTGTATAACATTGACGCTTCCATTCCTAGGGAGTGATGAAACGGGTCTAGATTTTAGTGACTCCTCTCAGTAGAGAAGTAATCTGATCTTGATCCAAATGTTGGACATTGATCTGAATGTGATTCAAATGCAATGAGAAGATTAGATTTGCTGTCTTGATTTAATCAAGCATCTATGGGAGGCCCGAGATCTGGATTTGAGATGTAATCTCAATATCCAAGTCACTATACATGGAACAATACAATGGCATGATGAATCTGTGATTCACCACTCCAAAAGTTAAAAATAGAGCCTTGTTCCTGAGTAAATAGAGGCATATTTCCCTTTATAATGCATAAATAGCATTCATACACGCATTCATAATACATGCATTTTAGCACTCCATTTGCATTTAAATAAGAAGCCAAAATCCCTTGTAAAATATCCACCTCATAAAAATAAACTCTCCCTTATACTATGTACACCTTAGTTAATAATATAAGGAAGAGAGACAGGAATCCCCTTTGTAAGAGCACCAATAAAGCCCTTGGACCTCAAAATGCCCATAGATCCCTCATACCAACTCCAAACTAGGTCTACTCACTTTCAGATTAATACATATTAAAAGACCTTTAAAATGAGACTAATTTCATCCAATTTGGAGCTTGTATGAAAAAGTTGGGTTTTTGGGCCTCTTTGTATACTACTTATATGTATATTTGTATCTTTGTATTTTTATATCACATTTGACCTCATCTCCGTCTTTGGTCAACATGAAACTTGTAGATATCATCAAGATCTACAACTTTCATGTTTTGAATTTTTCCAAATTCGGCCTCCTTCTCTCCCTAACTTCATTTCTTATTTCAACCAATCACAGCCGGCCACGTGGCGCCCTCTGGTTGCGCCACGCGGCCCGCTCCCCTTGCCCAAGCCGCCTCTGCTCTCAGCCGTTGGATGACACCCTTAATCCAACGGCCACTTGATTACCACGTACGCCTCAATTCTACACTGTCTGATCATCCCCAGGACTTCATCTGACCCACTCATTAGCGCCTCGCCCACAGTGCGCCACGCGTCGCACGCTACGCCCTTGGATGATGCATGCCGCCTTTCATCGCAACCGCTCATCCCACCTTATATCCCAACCCTCCGATCTAAGCCCTGATCTCATCACAGCCGCCCGCGCGCGCTTCACCCCATCGCGCCACATGGCGACATCACGACCTTCTGATCAGGCCACCCCAGATGTAATCCACACCGCTTGCGCACGCTTCGCCACCGACGTGCCACGTGGTGCCATCTCAACCCTCAGATCGCCTCGCCTCGATCAGATCTCGCCCGCTCCTTAGTGATTAGATCTGGGTCGTTGGATCACAAGATCCAACGGCCACGACCTCGTCTCCTACCTCTGGCACCCCTCTCTCCCACGATCTCCGCCTTGTGGGAGGGGTTGACCCTTTCTATTTTCAGCAGCGCTCCCTCCACCATCGACGACCACCATCACCTCCACGTCCTTCCTCACTCGTTCCTTATCCTCGCCAGCCACCTCGCTACCCACGTCGACCGCCAGCAAGGCTCCACGAACTCCATGAACTTCGCCCCATCTCCATCCCGACCGTCTACTTCAATCTATAAATACTCGCTCACCGGCCGACTTCAGCCCTATCCGCCACCCCTGAGAGATCCCCCGAGCTCGGAGCGTCCGATTGGTGACAGAGATTAAACGAATCCTCGAGCGAAGACGGTCATCTCCTCCGGCAAGATCCATGACACCTCCGCCGTGTCGCAGCCACTCCCTTGAGTTGCTGCTTGAGCTCAGGAACTTACCGCCCCTTCGAGCGACGATCTGGACCTCGACCTCGAGCTCCAAACCCCAGGTAATTTCCTCCACCTTCGTTTAATCTTCGTTTCAATTTTTCCTTTGATTTCTCCCTTTTTATTCGTCGTTCACCGTGATCCTCTCGCCTCGCTCTCACCTCGCCGAGCTCCGCGACGGAGCTCCAATCTTCGCGGTACCCTTCGCACCTTCCGACGATGCACTTCACTCTCCATCAGCTCCAGCTCCGCCACTTGGCCGGAGCACCATCGCCGGAACCTCTTTACTCTGCTTTAGGCCTCGCCATTCCATCCTCACCTCTCCACTAGCACACACGAGCTTCGGCTACTCTTCTAACACCTGCATGTACCCATCTTGTGCATTGGCCGAAACATCGTCGGAGAGCCTATCGAGCTTCATCGCCAGAGAGCTCCGACGCTCCTCTCTCCTTCCTGGGATCACCTGAAGCTTCGCCGGACCGCCGCACGTCTTTTGGGATACCTCCGAGTCCTCGGAGAGCATCATCGACACTAGGAGGGACGGGCGGAGCCAAGGCCACGTCGCCGGAGCCCCGCCTTCTCCTCCGCAGAAGGCGGAGGTCCGTTGAAGAAGAAGGCCCAGCCACTGTTCGATCAACTTGATCAAACGGTCCAGAGCCGTCCACGTCACCCCATCATCAGGAGAAGCAGACGACCGTAGGATCGTCCTTGATCCCACGCTCAGGAGTACGCCACGTCGCCCCCTTCCGCGGATTCCTAGCACCGTTGGATCTCTCCAGATCAAACGGCCTCTAATCTCGCCACGCGTCATCACCGCCATCCTTTCGATCTTGATCCAAAGGCCCGGAGCCAGCCACGTCGACGAGGTCCAAGCCTCTTCCCCGACCCTAGGCTCGGACCACCCGCGGCTAGCCGAGCCTCCCTCCAGACCTCCAGGAGCATCCGAGCCAAGCCCCGAGCCTCCGAAGTCGCCCGAGCCTAGGTCCCCACGTGAGGAGCACGTGCAGCCTGGGTAAATTGCACAGAGGCCCTGGAAGCTTTTCAAATTTGCAAAAAGGTCCCCGTGAAGCAGCCCCCACGTGAGAAACACGTGCGCAGTGGAGAAATTGTATTGATACCCCCAACATTATAGGTAATTGCATTTAAGTCCCTGTCAGCATATTTCTTTTTATGTAATTTTATTTTCTTGTATTGCAAATACACCCCTGTCTTTGCATGCATCCCTAGGTGTCATTTTGCATCATTTTGCAGTTCTAAAAATTGCATATTGTTGAGTAACTTGTCCTCTATCTATTGTGCCACTTGTCACATTTTTTGTGATTGCAGTAGATTTTTAAATGAATTAATTGGTTGATTTCTGTGTTATTTTGCCCAGTTAGACCTTTTAATTAATAATTAATTCTCTGTAGCTCCAAAAATTCTCAAAAATTCGCAGTAGCTCTAGGATAGTGAACTCAACCTTGCATAAAAATTCCATGTCATTTGCACACATCTCGAGGCCTAAATAAATTCTTTAGTGATTTCCTTAGTTTAATTTTAATAGGTTCATTTCACATTATAATTAAGGTTTATCAATTTTCCTAGATTCCTTATCATTAGATCTATCTAGGATAATTTTTGTTCCTGAAAAAAATGTGATTTGCTATTTATTAAAATTAAAATAGTGAAATTCACCGTGCTGTCATTTTAAATTCACAGGAAGTTCATTTAGTGTCGAAAAATTCTAAAAAAATTAGGGTAGTTCATTTTCATCATAATTTATCATCTGGCCAATTTTCATAATTTTTGGACTTCATTTGATACCTTAATTGATTTAACTTTGAATTGGCTTGCTTGTTGCATGTGTCCTGCATAGAAATTAAAAAAGACCAAAAAAATAATTCCTTGAAAAATCGAACATTGGACTTTGCTATTAATTCATCTAAGGAGACATATGCCTCCCTAAGTTCGACCTTGGACTTCACCAAGTAAAAAAATTCTACCGCTTGAAATTAACTTGAATTTAATTAAAAGTGGTTTTTGATTAGCCCTCTCGTATCTGACTGCAACGAACACATCTAATTAATTTGGATATTAATCTGACCGAATTAACATAGGGTGCGGGGGTAGCTATCATGGCCCTGTCCTTATCTCCAAGTATTCGTGAAGAAAGCGCATTATCCTTGAAAGAGTTCATGGATAATTCTATTGTTGATATACATATCCGAGCACTGAGAAAATGGATAATTAAATGTGATTTAATTATCATAAATAATATGAATTTGATTTATATTATAAGGAGAGTTATCTTAGATAATTAAATGTGATTTAATTATCAAAGATGTGAATGTGATTCATATTATTTCAGCACATGAGAATAAGTTATCCAATATAATTAAATGTGATTTAATTATTATGGATAAGAATAATGTGGATAGTAATATCCAATTATTTATAATATATTATAAATGTGATTTATAATGTATTAGAGAGAGCTAATTATAATTTATATTCGTTGATTAATTACTATGTGTATTGGATACACATTGTGTAATTAATTGACAATGTAAATTATATGTTGTTTTGGGTTGTGAATATGATTCAAGGGCACGCAAACATCCCCCTTGCGGAACCCATTAGTAAGCCCCGCGTCAATTACGCGGTACACCATGCGCGCCAGCACATCAGAGGCCAAAACGAAGAGGAGGGGCTCAAGAGGACAGCCCTGACGCACCCCCCTGCGCGGCTGGAAGGATCCACCAACCGGCCGACCATTGATCATCACAGAGAGCGACGCAGTGGAGACGCATCTACGCATCCAAGAGATCCATAAGTTTGGGAAGCCCCGTCTACGCAAAACGGACCACAGGAAGCTCCAATCGATGCAATCATAAGCTTTAGCAAAATCAATTTTCCATAGTACCCCCTTCTTTTTTTCTTTTTTCCAATCCGCCACCATTTCGGACGCCACGACAATGCAGTCAGCGATTTGCCTCCCTTTTATGAACGCTGCTTGAACCGGAGATATAAGGCCATCCAGAACCCGAGACAGACGCGTGGCTAAAATTTTAGCCACGATAAGGTAGATTCCATTAGAGATCGAAATAGGCCGAAACTCCTCAATACGCATCGCTGGTTCTTTTTTAGGAATTAGAACAATATTAGCCCGATTGATGCGATCAAAGCCGAAGTTACCCGAACAAAATTCAGAAATGACTTCCATGACGTCCCCCGCAACAATCTCCCAAAAGTCGCGATAAAAAGCAACGGAGAACCCATCAGGCCCCGGGGAAGAATCTTGATTTAAAGCCCACACAGCCGCTTTAGTCTCCTCCAAGGAGATGGAACGAATAAGGGTCGCGGAGTCCGCATCAGAGATAGAGGAAGCACCAAGACCCAGCCAACGCCACCTACGCGGGGAAGAGATTGATGAGGTACGCTTGAGGTGATCCACAATGGCACGCCCCATCTCTCCTTCGCCGGCGAAATGAACATCATTGATAGAAAGGGACCGCATCATGTTATAACGCTTCCGATTGCTCGCCACCCGGTGGAAGAAGGCAGTATTCGCATCGCCCTCTTTAAGCCATTTTAATCGCGAGCGCTGGCGCCATTCAATTGTTCTTTTCTTGTCCTCCTCCTGCACCCGAGCGTGAGTGGAATTGCGCTCTAGAAGTTCATCAAGTGAGAGCTCACACTCATTCTCCAGCGAATCAAATTGCATAATAATCTCCCCAGCCTCAGCGCGCACAGCAAGACTCGCCTGCCTGGAGTTTCTTTTGAAGTCCGCAGGTGCTTTATGTAGATGACATCCTTATCATTGGGAATGATACATAGATGATGACCAGTGTGAAGATTTGCTATCCCATACCTTTGAGATGAAAGATCTTGAAGAAGCCTCTTACATCTTGGGTCTGAAGTTGTTCAGAAACTGAGAGAAGAGGATATTGGGATTGTCACAACATGGATACATTAAGAAGATTCTTGAACGATTCCGCATGGATAGTTCCAAGAAAGGATTCCTACCCTTAAGACATGGTATCCACCTGTCTAAAGAAATGGCTCCTCAAACTGTTGAGGAAAAGAAAGCCATGGTTGGATGCACTTATGCATCAGCTGTAGGAAGCTTAATGTATGCCATGATGTGTACTAGGCCAGATATCTGCCATGCAGTGGGAGTGGTAAGTCGTTACCAATCCTGCTATGGAGAACAACACTGGAATGCAGTAAAGAACATATTCAAATATCTAAGACGGACACAAGATTACATCTTGGTCTATGGAGACGGTGATCTCCAAGTCTTGGGATATACAGATTCTGACTTCCAATCGGATATTGATGATCGAAAGTCGACATCAGGGTTTGTATTCCTGTTGAATGGTGGTGTTGTGAGCTGGAAAAGAAAGAAGCAGGACACTACAACAGATTCAACAACAGAAGCCGAGTACATTGCCGCATCGGATGCTGCAAAGGAGGCGGTGTGGTTGCGCAAGTTCGTCCTGGAGCTTGGCGTAGTTTCCTCTGATACTCCCATCCCGCTACTCAGTGATGACACAGGAGCCATTGCCCATGCGGAGGAACCCAGATGACATCAGAAGAGCAAGCACGTAGAAAGGAAATACCACATCATTCGGGAGATTCAAAAGCATGGTGACATCATCATCACCAAAGTGGCCTCTGCCGACAACGTTGCTGATCCTCTTACTAAACCTCTGACACATAAGGTTTTCGACCAGCATGTAATGAGTATGGGTTTAAGGATTGTTCCTGAATGGTTCTGAGGGCTAGTGGGAGATTATTAGCAATGTGAGCCCGAGGCGAACCATTCCTGCAATGAATGTTATTGTAATAAATGATTTATCAATAAAAGTTATTGGTTATGTTTCACTCCCTTTCTGAAATTGATTAAATGAATGCACTATAAGGTCCCTCTGTACAATATGGGTTATGTACCATGGCCAACTTGATAATCATACAGATGTTGATTCATCATAGTAGCTGATGCTTGGATGAATATCTAAGGAGTTAGATTGAGGACTCATCTAGCATCATCAAGTGATTGTCAAGTGATGATCTCCAGCCTGAGTAGGAGATGACAATCCTTTCTCGTTAGGCTGATATCTGATCGACCTCTTGATGCAGGTCCTCTGTATGGGAATAGTGATTCGGAGGTATCAGATTAGTTGAGTCAATGAGTTGACTTAACGAGATCGAGATAACCAAAGACCTATGTTGAATACTGTCGCAACATAGGCAAACATCCTCTGACCAAAGACAGATAAATTGCTATATGTCTAAGTGTGTAAATTTGGCAGACCAATAGGTTGATGACCCAACCAAGGTCAATACACCAGCGAGCTGGTGTGCATGTAAGGACATATGAGTAATACGATCTCTCAAAGGGATCATACATGTTCACTTGTGAACCGGGAGACATGAGCTCACTCCTGAGGTATTGGGACTGATCAAATTCCATGCATGGTCGTCATGCTTTGAAAGCATGACATGAATTTGAAGGTAAGATATATGCTTTGTGAAAGCATATGATCTGTACCAAATCCCAAGGACCAAGATTGAGAAACTTAATGATCAAAACATGAAGATGACAATGTAAAATTGATCTATATCTTCAGGATGATCATAAGTCTTCCAGTATGCAGGATGTACATGTATTGGGAATACCTGAGGGTGATTTGATCATAAACGATTGTATAACCATGACGCTTCCATTTCGAGGGAGTGATGAAATAAGTCTGGATTTTAGTGACTCCTCTCAGTAGAGAAGTGACCTAATCTTAGTCCATGTATTGGATATTGATCTGAATGAGATTCAGATGCAATGAGAAGATTAGGTTTACGGCCTTGATTTATGAGAGGTCCATGGGATCTGGATTTGAGATGTGATCTCAATATCCAAGTCACTATACATGGAACAATACAATCGCCCTGTCCTTATCTCCAAGTATCTGAGGAGAAATAACATTATTCTTGAAAGGGTTCAAGAATAATTCCATAAGATCTAAGCATTACGAAATTGATAATTAATTGTGATTTAATTATCTTGATGTGTGTGGAAATTATCCAATATAATTAAATGTGTTTTAATTATTATGGATAAGAATAATGTGGATAGCAATATCCAATTATTCATAATATATTATAAATGTGATTTATAATAGAGAGAACTAATTATAATTTATATTTGTTGATTAATTATTAGTGTGTATTGGATACACATTGTTTAATTAATTGAAAATGTAAATTATATTTTATTTTGGGTTGTGAATGTGATTCGAAATTTTTTAATGGCAAGATTGCAATATTCTCAAAATTAATTATGAATTATTTTTGGAGAATAAATCCCAACAAAAGTTGTTGGATTAAATAATGGAGAATTTCATGGAGGCATGCAATCTCATGAGATTTCATGAGATTGCCCCACTTGGTAATAAGTGGACGGCTACCAAGTCCTATATGGAATTGGTGGCCGTCCACTCTATTACATGGGGAGTTGAGATCTCCATTGTAATTATCTCCTTATTTAATTGGTTTAATTTTAGGATTGATGTATATTTGATTTATCAAAGATATTTTATCTAAATTAAATCATAAGTTGTTGGTTTTTTCCAACAACAATCTTGACCATTGGATTGACCAATCTCATCCATTGATTTTATATGTCCCACGGATTGAGATCCATGGATCCTAAAACCCTATAAATAGAGAGGCATACCATGCTCTCTTGTACATGCTTTTGGAAGCACATCTCTCTCTCTATCTCTCTCTTTTCTCCTTACACGCCAACCCTCTCCCTCTCCTTGGTGGCCATCCACCAAACCCTAAGGGAGATAGCCGTCGTCGCCTACGCCACCGCGCCGCCGCTTCGACGTTCTTCGGTTCTCCGTCTTCTTAGAGTGCTGCACGAAGGAGACGTTCGATCTCGTACGACGAGATCAGGAGTTCACCGTGTTTGGATCAACTCGTTGGATTGCGATGACAACGCGACTCATCCCCGCACTCGCAAGCTTCTTCTCCGACGATCGGACTTGAGACATGAGGTCTCTTTTCGTAGAGACTCGATCAACCACGCTTCAAGAGGTATTCCTTTATACTTGTTGTGGTTATAGATGAAATGATCCGAGAATCATTCTTGGATCATGTGGTTTCGCATGAAAAATTTTTAAATTCCGCTGCACTGAACAACTAGTACGGCTAGTCGTTCTTCGTCGTATTCGATACGACGCTCACGCTTCCATGATGCGCTTGAGGATTATTCCATATCCTTCAAAAAGGCCCATTAAAAAAGGGGGTCGTGTAGAAAGAAATAGGTTTGACCCAATTGGGTCGTAAACACAGAATAAGGAGATGGTTGCAAAAAAGAGTCTAATAATGTATAAAAGAAGAGAGTAACCATACAAAAAAGGAGAGCAAAAAAAGATGAAAAAAATGATGAAAATTTTCCCCCCCTCATTTGTTCTCCAACTTGGTCGAGTACTCTCAAAGTTCCGACGAGTATGGGAGAAAGGGGGAGTGAGAGTACACGAGACACATATTCATGTTTTCGGAGAGTCTCCTCAGAGACCAACTCAATGCAGACAATGAAGACTCTAATGACCATGAACTCCAATACGAGATTATTCCGAGGTTCCCAAGAGAGAGAACCCATTTCAAGGTCCCAAGAGAGACCAACATTCAGAATCTACGTATGGAAATTCCCGCAACAGGAAAAAAGACATTTGACGACAAATTTTCATATGTGACGAACCGACCTCCACGGGTTTTTCGACAATAGAAGCGATTCATTACAGAGGTCATACCTCATGTTCATCCTTACCAACTTGGCATGCAAAGAACCGACAGAGTAAGCGTTTAAGCCTTATGGTATGTAGTGTCATGTAGTCATCGAGTGAGTTCGTGTCTTTTGTTTGTCCAAGATGAACATTGCATGGTCCAGCTCGAGGGGTAGTGTCGGAGAGTGACCTAGAGATAGTCCCACATCGTGTATTGGTAGGAGTCTGGAGAGTCAGTCGAGCTATGTAAAGAGCCCCACATCTTATACTGTTTGAGAGAATGAAATAGAAGTATCCGCTTGTTGAAGCGTTCTCCCGATGTTTCATCCCGCTCCTCACGGAGTAGGGTTCCACGAAAAATCTCTAGTGTTTTTCATGTTTATTGTGCTTGTTCTTGTTTAGTGCTCTCGCTTATTGTTTTCACGCAAATTCTATTTAGTTGACGTTGATGATTTCTAGACTTCGTTGGATCTTTTCTTATGAAAAATAAGACCGAGGTTATGTATAATTGTAAATACTTTTATAATTCAAATAATTAATCTCTTTTTTGCTATTGTCTAATACGTTCGCTCTGAGAATGCTTTGGAAATTGGTCCTGTTCAGTTATCTCGGTTTTTCAAGTCTCTTGGGATCCTTCATCAGACGCTATGTGTTTGTACTTCCTAGCAGAACGTTGATGCTAAGCATAAACACCGACATCTCTTAGATGTTACCATGACTCTTCTGATATAGAGTCATGCTCCTCACTCTTGCCAGGGAGATGCTATCCTCGCTGCTTGCTATCTTATCAATCATATGTTGTCTTCTGAATAAGAAGAAAAAGTTCTGTATTCGACTGCGTTCCCCTAAAAGACATGTTCTCTCTAACACCTTGCGTCTTTGGTTGTGTGATCTTTGTCCATCACCTGACTCCTGGTTGTGATAAGCTCTCTCCTAGATCCGTCAAACACTTCTTTTTTGGCATTTCCTGGACCTAAAAAAGGTACATATGCTTTGATCCTATAAGGAGGAAGTATTATATTTGCGCTGATATCACATTCTTCGAGTTTGTCATGTATTGTTTCCACAAGTGACATAATGGCACCTTCTGAGTTTGATGACAATGGTAACATTCCTTCTCCGCCTCCTGCTCCTTCTACATCCCCTATAATACATACTTCTTCTTCTGTATGTTCGCAGACTCATTACCACTCGACCTCCTGCTTCTGTGCCTTGCCCAACATCCAGCAACTTGCAGGTAAGTTCTGAAAACTTAGTTTCCATTGATAGCACTATTGATGTTTCTGTACAGCAGGAGTGCATCTACTAAGTAGATTGTAATAAATGAGGTTAATCCTTTAGAGGATCTAGACTAGTCTACAATGCTTTCGAAGAGGAGGCATACATGTACAATGTACCCTCTCAAGACATGTTTCATTGGGATGTCTATTAGAAGACTTCAGTAGTGAAGCATAGAGCAGACAACCATCTTGATCGTTATAAGGCCTAACTTATGGCATGTAGTTCACTCATACATATGGGGTGGATTATCGGGTTTTCTCTCCTGTGGTATGCCACTCTACCCTTCAGATTCTCCTTTCTGTTGTAGTAGTTAGAGATTAGATGTTCTCCCAACTTGATGTCAAGTATGTCTTTTTGTATGGAAACTTGTAGGAGGAAGTCTATATGCAACAACCACCTGGGTGTGCTGCTAAGGGAAAGTGTCAGAAGATATGCATACTTCATAAGGTTATTTATGGCCTTAAGAAAAGCCTGAGATCGTGAATCTCGACTTAATAGAGCAACATGGCTTAAAAAGATCAAATGCATATCACTCACTCTTTATACACATGACCTTATGAGGTATTGTCATTATTTTGGTATATGTTGATGGCATTATTGTTACAGAAGATGTTTTACAGGGGATTAATGAGGTGAAGCGTTCTTTGGACAACAGTTTGTCACAAAGGACCTTAGAAAACTGTGATACTATCTCGAGCTTGAGTATAGCAGGAATCAGGGAGGATTGGTGATGACTCAGAGAAAGTGTGTTACTGATATAGAGACTGTGATGACATACTATAGACCTGCTACTACTCTATGGATTCTAGCATGAAACTTTATGATGGTGATACTGATGAGGTAGAATATGAGATACATGGAACTCATATGAGAAAATCTTGTATGTTATTACCACCAGACCGGGCATTTCCGTTGCTATGAGCAAATTCAGTCAGTTTATGGAGCAACCACGTCAGGCACATATGAATGCAGTATCCATGATCCTAAGGCAATCTGAAGTCTTTACCAGGAACAAATTTGCTCTTGAGTAGAAGGATATTCGTATGAGATCACAACTTGTGCATATGCTGACCATGCAAGATGACCTAAAGACCGGAAGTCAATATCTATATTTGTAGTGTTTATTGGAAGCTCATTGGTCTCATTGAAAAGCAAGAAACAAATTATGGCTACTAGATCAACTGCTAAATACGAATACAGAGCCATGACACGAGGTAGCAATGAAATGATGTGGGTCAACTCTGTTCTAACTGACTTAGATATTGACACACCTCTTCTATGCAGCTACTATGTGACAATAGGGCTACATTATTTGTTGCCTAGTGCATACATTCCATCCTTTAATGAAAGGATCAGACACATTGAGGTGGGTTCCCACTACACTAGTGACATGATACATAAGGGTTTCACTTCTACATCCCATGTCAGCTCAACAGAGAAAACTACAGACATATTTACTAAGGCTCTATCCAGGGGACCATTCCGGAACTGTTCTTCCACGCTGAGCTTGATGCCAAACACATTGAGGTGGATTGCCGCCACACTAGTGACATGATACATAAAGGCTTCAATCTACATTCCATGTCATCTCAGTGGAAAAAACTACAAACATATTTACTAAGGCTTAAGCCAGGGGACCATTCCAGAAATGTTCTTTCAAGCTAATCATGATAGACATCCATGCTCGAGCTCGAGGGGGAGTGTTATAGGAAATATTATTTATTTCATGTGTTATTTCCTTTTTATGTAATTTTCATTTTCGTTATTTTCCCTCTAGGATTTCTCATCTATATAAATGAGTCATATGACCCTTGAATAAACAACTCATTCATTTATTTCCGCAATTAAGTTTTTTTTGAAGCCAGAAAAGGGGGAGACACTTTTAGGTGTTCACCCCATACGTATATTAAAAACTAAGAGCGAAAAAGGAAAGTACAAAAAGAGGCGCCCTAGGCAAGCCACGAGCGCAACACACCCGACACACGAATACAGACGTTTTCCCTGTAAAATCTATGACTAGAAAATAACAACTCATTCCTAGCCAGCTAGATAGAGCAAATCAGTGCCAAAGGCCGCAACAGCTCCGTCTTCGGTCGATGCCTTACTGCATACAACTCCTTGCAAAAATCCTCAACTCCAGCCCTATCAACCCATTCCAGACCCGGGTCTGCCCAAACTGGTAACACGGACGGGCAGGAAAAAAAGAGATGCTCCGGAGTCTCGATCCCTCCATCGTACAGCAGGCACCTGTTAGAGACCACCCCGAGTAATCTTGCACAATGGTCATGGGTCATCAGCCTCTTCCTCTTGAACAGCCAAAAGAAGAAAGCAATCCTCGCCGGAAGGCCCAGGAAGAAAGTGCAGTCTCTTACCAGCTCCGCCGAAAGAGAGGAGGGGGCTGCAGATCGCCGAGTAGGCCCTCCTCACGGAGAAGGAACTGCAACGCCAAATCCAGTGGTCCCGACCCAAAGAGGGTCCCGAAGCCTCCCGAAGCGCATCGAGCAATTGCTGGAACTCCTCAAGGCGTTGATCGGAGAAGTTCGAACGGAAAGCCGGCATCCAATTCCCATCCACCCAGCAAGAAGCAACCCTAACATCATGGTTCCCCGCCAAAGCAAAGAGACGGGGGAAACGTAAGGATAACGCTCCCCCGCCCGTCCAGTCGTCATTCCAGAAGGCAAAGCGAAGCTCATCCCAAGCACAGGCCTGAACAACGTCCAGAAGTTGAAAGAGAGCGACTAGACGACCCTCCAGAAGGGAGTGGGTCTCCGCCCATGTGCACTAACCACCACAATCCCCTCGGGCACCGCCACCCTGACCCTGTAGATTCTTCGGAGAAGACTGCAACAAAGGTCCTCCCCACTTCCCCATATTCTGGCCACCCACTTCAGCAAGAGCGCCTCGTTCAGCTCGCCCAGCCAATAGATCCCAAGCCAGCCCTCGCACTTCCGTAAAGTAATGTCGTCTCAGCTGACTAGGTGCATGCCAGGGCCCTGCCCGTTCCTGCCCCACAAGAATCGCCTCATCAGACCCTCCAACCTCCTCCTAATACCGGTAGGCATGAGCCTCGTGGAGGCGTAGAACACCTGCATGGCGGACAACACCACCCTCAAGAGCACCAGGCGACCCCCCTTGGAGAGGACCGCCGCCTTCCACCCCGCGAGTTGCCCCTCCACCTTCTCGACCAACGGCAGCCAGTCTGCCGTCTTCGATCTCCCATAGTTCAGCGGCAAGCCCAGGTAGTGAAAGGGGAAACCAGAACTCTCGGTGGCCAACGCCGAACCACAGAGACCTGCCAACTCCTCGGTCATACAGAACGGGACCATCTTGGACTTGCTGCTATTCTGCACTAGCCCCGACATCTCACTGAAAAGCTCCAGCTTCGCCGCCATACCCTTAGCCTCCTTGAGGCCCCCTTCTATGAAGAACATGGTGTCGTCGGCGTACTGAAGAAGTGGGATCCTCAGATCATCCCTCGAGTAGCCGCACGTTAGCCCCTCCCGCTGTACTCGGTCAACCATACAAGCAAGGACGTCCGCCGCGATGATGAAGAGCAAGGGGGCGAGAGGGAAGCCCTGTCTCACCCCCCTCCGTGGCTGGAAAAAACCACCCTCCGAACGCCCGTTAACCAGGACCGTCAGCGAAGCTGTGGTCACGCAACGCTTCATACAGGAGATTCAGAGGTCAGGAAAGCCCCTTCTATGCAATGTCACCCAAAGAAAGAGCCAGTCCAGAGTGTCGAAAGCCTTTGTCCAGGTAATGTTTGTTCGCAGACTCATTACCACTCGACCTCCTGCTCCACAGAGACCTGCCAACTCCTCGGTCATACAGAATGGGACCATCTTGGACTTGCTGCTATTCTGCACTAGCCCCGACATCTCACTGAAAAGCTCCAGCGTCACCGCCATACCCTTAGCCTCCTCGAGGCCCCCTTCTATGAAGAATATGGTGTCGTCGGCGTACTGAAGAAGCGTGATCCTCAGGTCATCCCTCGAGTAGCCGCACGTTAGCCCCTCCTGATGTACTCGGTCAACCATACAAGCAAGGACGTCCGCCGCGATGATGAAGAGCAAGGGAGCAAGAGGGCATGCCTGTCTCACCCCCCTCTGTGAAGAGCAAGGGATGTTAGCCCCTGTTTTCTGCAATTAAGTTAAGTGAGGACATCAATTCAAGTTAAGATAAGGTCAAGAAAACTAAAATAAAAGATACCCTTTACGATGTCAGTCAAAACAATTGATTTCAATTCCCATTCCGTTTAGTAGATGGAGACTCAATACTATATGAGGACTAAACTATTAATGTTAATGCTTTGGATAGAGGTCAAAGTTATGGTGGAAAAGCTAAGATTGATGGGAGGCTCGTGACAACTCCATTCTCTCTCTTTCAAAAAGTAATGCTAAATAACAAAGAACCCTACGTAGAGAAAAGAGTTCTAGAGAAAATATGTGCATTGACGGTACACGATAGAAAGTGAAAAAAATAAAAAGGGATGTTACCCCACTCCAAGAAAAACTTGAAGGCTGCTAGCAAACTACCTATTAGGTCTACAATGGTTGAGGCTATTGTTGAAGCAGTCGTTCGGGAACAGATATCACAACGAGTAGTCTATGGAGAGTTGACAACGACTACAGAGTGTCAATGGTTGCCGTTGGGCGTAAGATGGTAAGATAAATTGCGATCTGATACTAGTGAAAGAAGACAGACGGGGAGAGGTGAGTATGTCGGGGATGAGGACTTACGTAAGCGCACCGTTCCCTTTTTATGGGCCCATGCATGTGCTTGTACGCCCTAAATCCTTAACTGCGTTAATGGCCTCCTATTAGTGCAGGTTTTATCAACTCAAGATCACCACTTATTCATCCTATCCATAACCAACAAGAACTCTATTCGGGCATCATTGTGACAAACTGGGCGTGGAGGATATCTATGCTCTATCTTGAGGGGGAGTGTTACGATTTGATCTTGACAACTTGGGAGGCACTTAATGTATTTTTAGTTTCTCGTGTTCACCCACGTAAAGATTGTATTCGGAATGATGCCATCAGAAGGAAAGTTGGTGTAGCTCCGATCGAGGATAAGATGGGAGAAAATCGCTTAAGGTGGTTTGGCTATACGAAGGGATCTTAGTTCTTTGGATCTAAGCCCGAGAATGACCCAAGATAGATCTGAATGGAGGCAAAGAATCCATGTTGCCGACCCTACTTAATGTGGAAAAGGCTTTGTTGTTTTGTCTTGTGTTCAACCCCCTCCCCCCCCCCAAATATAAAGAGGACTGGGTTTCTCATTTTAGAATATTGAAGTATGTTTCTCCACTATATAGATGTGTGCTGCTTGTAATTAATGTGTAGTTGAGGTCTAGGCTCTGTCGATTTCAGTCTTTTGTTGGTTATTTTAAGTTTCAGAATATGTTACTAATTATTCACTGCAACATTCAGGTGTTTCTTTACGACAGCGCGGAGAAACTACTGGTTGATAGGTATCTGAAGAAAGATGAGGCTATTGTTACCGGTGGAACTCTTGCATTTAACTCTTACATAGTGGATATTGGTGATTGTGAAGAGAAACCAAAACTTCCATCATCTTTGGGAGTAAATGATGAGGATAAGAAATCAAATGAGAAGATAGAGATGAAACGGAAAAATGCAATGCACAGCTCCACTGGTATTACCGTGATTTATCCTTTTTTTTCTTTTTCGTTGCAGTGCCAATGATGGATTTCCACTTCTTTTTGAGAAGAAAATTATTGTACCTCCTTTTTATTTCCTTCCCTTCTTTTAAATCTGACTATTGTTGCTAAGCATATTTCTGTCCTTTTGTTTACAAAAAACTGGTTGTGAAGTAGATCTGAATGGATTCATTTGATTCTTTTTGCTTTTTTGCTGTTGCTTCTTCCTTCAGTGATGTTCCCTAAAAGCAGAAGTTCGGCTCAAAAAAATGGTATAAGACTGATACTTCTGTTTGGAAAATTGTTCAAGAATATTTGTTTCTAAAACAAGTTACTATGCCTAATTATAGTGGTCCCAATACAAAGAAAATTACTAAATTAATTCTAAATCTCATTTTTGATTGTTCATTTATCTGAGTTTAATGCGAGAGAAGGAAACATACTTTTTTGAGAAGGAAACTTTTTCTGAAAAGTACCGCTTCCAGTAAAATGTTATTATATTTTTGTTTAATGACTATAGTTTCTCCACATAAGAAAGAAAATGATTGTGCTCGTGTCTCCTTTGACATAGTAATTTATGTATAAATGAGTATTCGTTCCATAACAACAATTTATATTTAGTCCTCCTATTCTGCCAATCTTACGGGCGTAGCTCTATCATCGTTTGAGTCGAGATAAATTCATGATCCGGTGATAGCTCTACCGTCGTTTGAGAATAAATTCATGAGAACTCTTTATTGGTTCTTGCTAGCTGTGTTAATTTTACGTATGTTTAGTAGGAGAGGTATTTCTGATTTACAATCTAGTGACTAGATGGTTCAAATCTTCCCTGTATTCTACGTCAACTATAGGGATCGAAAGGGGCGCTCTTCATACTAACGGCAGTTCACAGAATTGTCAAGATTCAACTAAAAGTCATTGCAAAGGTTAGATGCTAATTTTTAATTAGTTTTGTTCTGAAGATCTATTCATATTTTTAATTTCATAATATAGTTTTTGTTCATGTTACCTCGAATGTCATGTTTTTGTGACTACGGGAACTTTTCCATCATCTATTTGTGTTGGAAACTTTGTGATTTCTTTATCTTAACCCCCCCTAAAATAAAAGCTTACTAGCAGATATCCCCAAGCTATGCATTGATAAACATTTTAGAGGAATTTATATAAAGTCTTACGATTTTTACATGATTATCCTGAAAAAAATCAGAAACTAGAAAGCAAATGCCAACCAAAACTAAAAATTTCCAGGAATGCTAAGTATTCTAACAAAGGAACCACCGAAGGAAACAAAAAAAGACTACGCCTCTTGACTTGGTGGCATCATGTCATGACATGGGTGGCAAACATTGTTGAGTCCTACATTGCTACCAATCTTATGTACAAGGATACTGCAAAAGACATAGATGAACTGGCACATATATATTGCGTGTATCTACATGCAGATTTGGTCTGCTTCTCAAGGCGAGTCCTCTCTCGTGGAGTACTACTAACAACTCACCGTTCTCTAGGAGGAACTTTCGATATTCTAGCCATCATGTTTTCCTAAACATGTGGCTTGGAGATCTGAGTGGCAAGTCTATATATTTCTTATCGGACTTCATCCTCGTTGTTAGACTGTGAAGGATCAGTTTCTGTTGTGAGAATACAATGAATTGCTTATTCAGGAGAAACCTGTTGGGCAAATTACATAAAGAAGACGTAAAGAAAAGAGAATATATAAAAGAAACAAAAGATAACTAATATCTCAACACTCCCTCAAGCTGGAGCATAGATATCAATCATGCTCAGCTTAGAACATCATCTCTGGAATGACCCTCTAGCTAGGGCCTTTGTGAACACGTCAACTGTCTGATCTCCTGAGCTAACATGAGTAGTGGAGATGAAGCCCTTCTGAATCATGTCTCGATTGTATTGACAGTCTACCTCGATATGCTTGGTCCTCTCATGGAAGGTTGGGTTGTTGGCAATGAAGAGAGCATCCTGGTTGTCGCATTGGAGGTGCATGGGAAGAGGCACCTCAACTGCTAGGTCAGTAAGAACACGTCTGACCCTCATCATCTCTGTACTCCCCTTTGCCATGGCTCTGTACTCTGATTCTGCACTGGATCTAGCGATTACTGTCTACTTCTTGCTCTTCCATGACACCAAGGAACTCTCTATGAACACTGCAAAGCCAGAGGTAGACTTCCTATACTTGGGACACCCCGTATAATTTGCATCTGCACAAGCTACAACAAGGGATGTGTCTCTGCTTAATAGAAGACTAGTGCTTGGTGAGGTTTTCAGATAACTCAGAATCATATGTACTGCATCCATATGTGCCTGTCTAGGCTGCTCCATGAACTGACTCACTCTGCTTATTGCAAAGGATATATCTGGCCTGATGATGCTTATGCATAGGAGCTTCCCAACGAGCTCCCTGTACCTCTTCTTGTCTACCTCCTCAGTCTCATCATCGTACAACTTCATGCTCGAGTCCATAGGAGTAGTGCCAAGCTTGCAATCTGCCATGCTTGTCTCAGAGAGAAGATCTATAACGTAATTCCTTTGGGTTATCACAAGATCTCGTTGGTTCCTAACAAACTTCGGTCCAAGGAAGTAACGTAGACTGTCAAGGTCATTGGTTACAAACCACTGACCTAGGAAATCCTTAGCAACCTGAATGCCCTACTCATCATCCCCTGTAACAATAATATTATCAACATAAACAAGTATGACCACTGTACCTCTCTGAGACCTTTGAACAAACAGGGAATGATATGTACTCGATCTCACGAACCTCGATTGCTTTATCAAATCCGAGAGCTTCTGGAATCATGCTCATGGACTCTGCTTAAGACCATAGACCATCTTGTAAAGTTTATAAACCTTCTAACACTCCCGTCAACGGCAAATCCAGTTGCCTGTTGTATGTAGACCTCTCCTATAGGTCACAATAGAGAAAAACATTATGGAACACTAGGATTCTACGTGGAACCCTACTCCCTAAGGAGCTGGATGAAACCACGGGAGAACGCTGTTGGGAAAATAAGAGAACATGTTTATTCCATCAGCCCTAGGCTCTCTTATATATGAGAGTAGCCTATGGGTAAATTACATAAAGAGTACGACCAGAACTGAAAATAACAAAAGAGTACATAAGTGAATAATATATGTTTACACTCCCCCTCAAGATGGAGCATAGATATCAATCATGCTCAGCTTGGACGCACACTTCTGAAATGGGCCTCGCAGTAATGCCTTGGTAAAAATATCTGCCGTTTGATTCTCTGAACTAACATGGGATGTAGCAATGAATCCCTTCTGAATCATGTCACGTATAAAGTGACAGCAAACTTCAATGTGCTTGGTTCGTTCATGGAATGCTGGATTGTTTGCAATGAACAAGGTCGCCTGATTGTCACATTCTAAAGCCATAGGAAGTGGGACTTCTATATGTAAATATGTAAGCACAGCCTTTACCCACATCATTTCTGTGCTAACCTGGGCCATAGCCCTATATTCAGATTCAGTACTAGACCTTGCTACCACAGTTTGTTTCTTGCTCCTCCATGAGACTAGGGAATCTCCAACATATACAGCAAACCCAGAGGTAGACTTCCTGTCCTTGGGACACCCTGCATAATCTGCATCTGCACAGGCTGAGATAGTAATCACCTTGCCTTTCTTGAACAGCAGACCCGTACCTGGAGATGACTTGAGGTACCTGAGTATCATATGTATGGCATTCATGTGATCCTGACGTGGTTGCTCCATGAACTGGCTCACTCGACTCACAGCAAAGGATATATCGGGCCTAGTGATAGTGACATTCAGAAGTTTGCCCACCAGTTCTCTGTATCTTCTCCTATCCACCTCCTCTGTATCATCATCATATAGCTTCATATTAGGGTCCATCGGTGTGGTAGCAGGTCGGCAACCAAGTATTCCTGTTTCACTCAACAAGTCAGTGGCATATTTTCTCCGAGACATTACCAACTCATACGGATTTTTGGCGAACTCCAGTCCCAGAAAATATCTAAGAACTCCAAGGTCCTTGGTAACAAATTCACAACCCAGCATTTCTTTCGCCTCCTTTATTCCTTGTACATCATCACCTGTAATTAAAATGTCGTCTACATAGACCATGATTGCAATAATACCTCTGGAAGTTTTTTGTACGAACAAGGAATGATCAACATTAGAAAGTTTGCATCGCTGTTTCTCAAAGAGGTTTGAGAGCTTCTGAAACCACGCTCTGGGGCTCTGCTTAAGGCCATAGATAGCCTTATGAAGTCTGCACACCTTGGGACACTCCCCCTCAACAGCAAAACCAGGTGGCTGTTGCATGTAGACTTCCTCCTGTAAGTCACCATATAAGAATGCATTCTTCACATCCAACTGATATAGCGGCCACTCACGAGTGACCACAACTAACAGCAAGATCCGTAGAGAGGAATGGCGGGCCACTGGCGAGAATGTATCAAGATAGTCCACCCCGTATGTCTGTGTAAAGCCACGAGCAACAAGACGAGCCTTGTATCTGTCAATACTGCCATCTGCATTCTGCTTGACTGTAAGTACCCACTTGCAGCTCACTGGTGACACATTAGCAGGTATAGGAACCAGACTCCAAGTTCCTCTAGACTGAAGTGCTGCCATTTCTTCCTCCATTGCTAGACGCCATCTACTATCCTTCAGAGCGTCTTGGTAATTCCGTGGAATAGCTACTGCTGACAATGCGACTGCAAAGTTCCTGAAATCTCCAGTTAGTCGTTCAAATGACACAGATGCTGCTAAAGGATATGATGCGCAACTCTGCTTCGACTTTCGTATAGCAATAGGAACATCTAAATCAGCTGTGTCCTCGTCTGGCCTCTGTGACATAACCTGCTCAGAAAAATCATCAGATCCATCAATAGTAATATCTTCATGACATACCTTAGGCGAGCTAGGTGATGAGCAATGACCATGAGCTGAAGCAGGCCTGCGGGTATAATGAAATGGTAATGGTGAAACACGTATAGTAATAGGAGGTGTAGAAGATGGTAACGGTTCTGGTGGTAGTAGTGGTGTTGGTGGTGGTGATGGTGGTGACATGTAAATGGCATCAGTATTAGCTGGGGGTATCAACTGATCACCTGAGGCCGAAAAATACATAACAGATTCAAAAAATGTAACATGTGCACTGACAAGGTACCGCCAGCGTAATGGATCATAGCACTTGTACCCCTTCTGAGTTCTGGAGTACCCAACGAAAACACACTTGACTACCCTAGGAGAGAGCTTGTCAGTCCCAAGAGACAACTGGTGTACAAAGGCAACCGAACCAAACACACGAGGAGTAAGGGAAAATAGTTCTTTTCCAGGGAAGATAAGGGAGAAAGGGATCTTTTCACCTAGAACAGATGACGGCATATGATTGATTAGGTAACATGCTGTAAGAACAGCGTCACCCCAGTAAAAATGAGGAGCATGACTCTGTATAAGGAGTGACCTGGTTACATCCAGTAAGTGGCAATGTTTCCTTTCAGCGATCCCATTCTGTTGGGAGGTATAGGCACATGATGTCTGGTAGATAATCCCTTGGGATGAGAAATAACTGGATAGGACATGAGTACACAATTCCAGGGCATTATCACTTCTCACAATTTTAACAGATGCAGAAAAAACGTTACGAATCTCATTAAGAAAATTGGTGATAATATTCCCTGCTTCAGATTTATTCTTTAACAAAAACACCCATGACACACGAGAGAAGTCATCCACAATAACTATAGAAAACCTGTGTCCCTGATGATCAGGAATACGACTCGGACCCCAGATATCAATGTGAAATAACTCAAACTTGGAGGTACTACTCCGACACTGACGACTGGGAAAGGTAGACCGATGATGCTTTCCTAACTGACACGCCTCACATTGGATAAATGTGTGAGGCAAAACCTGGGGTAACACACGACGCAGTTTCTGAAGCGGTAGATGTCCAAAGCGCATATGCCATAACAGAGGGGAGACGGGTCCAGCGGGTAGAGATGAGGTTCCAGCAAAAGAAGTCTGACTGAGGCAATAGAGGCCTCCTTGCTCATAGCCACGCCCAATCACGTTGCCCGTAAGGATGTCCTGAAAAACAAGAGAAGATGGATCAAAAATCATCCGACATTGTAAATCCTTTGTAATTTGGCTGATAGACAATAAATTTATTCAAAAATCAGGTGCATGTAACACATTCTTGAGCAGCATAGATGATGTCAGTCTAATCTCCCCCTGACCAGTAATCGGGGAATGTGTACCATTTGCAATGACCACTGTTCGACCTGGAGGGATCTGTCTGTGCCCTGATAGTAGACTTTGATAGCCACATAGATGATGTGTGGCGCCAGAGTCCATAATCCATGCTAAAGTATCTGATCCACTACTAGTAAATGCATGTGTGCTACCTGATGCACTGGTAGATGCAGAGGCGGATGCAGCAACATCAGACTGGTTCTCAGTAGTGGGTGCTGGGACAGTTGGAGGAATAATACCCCTTAGACGGGCAACAAGATCATCAAAGCGCTGATCGAAAGAGGCGGCAGATGGAGGCTCTATCTGCTCAGCGACTCGTGCAGATGCAGGAAATCCATGCTTAGAGTAGCATGTGTCTTCAGTATGTCCGGTGCTATGGCAGTAGGTACATGTTGACCGAACTCGGCCTCCTCTGCCACGAGGGCCACGACCACGGGTATGATTATGACCTCCACGGCCTCTGTTGGCACCCATGGCTGAAGTAGTCTGATTCGTAGCCGTAGAAGGAACAGTGATCCGGCTCAATCTGTGAAAGGCTTCCTCCATAGGAGGATTAGTAGAATCTGCCAGGATCTAGGACCGTGCTGCCTCATACTCAGGATCAAGGGTAGCGAGGAAAACTCCTACCATAGTAGCATTCTGGTAGGTCTTCTGTTGCTCTGGTGTGGCTGCCAGGGGCATGAAGCTATACAGCTTCTCAAACATTCCTCGTAGAGATGTGTACAGTGAGTGTAGAGGACGTCCATTCTGCTTGATAGTGAATATGTCATGTTGGAGTTGCAGAATCTTTGTCTCATTCTTCGCTTGAGAATATGTGGCAGCCAGAATATCCCACATTGCTTTGGCTGTGGGCTGATGAAGAATATCATTGGCAATCTCGATTGCCAGAGTTCCAGATAGCCATACTTTGGCATATGCATCATCTGCCTCCCATGAGGCATTAACTCCAGTCTTCTCAGCAGGCTCTTCTTCAGTAAGAATGTGCTTCTTACCGGTTGACTTCATCATACTCATGAACTGCATAGCCCGCAGTTCATAGTTCGAACCATCCATCTTCACAATCGGCGCTGGACCTCGGAAGGCATCTACAGATGGAATATCTGCCTTTCTTTTTGACATACTGATAACCAAAGACTGGAGTAGTAGATTGAGGATACGATCGTCTACACGGACATAAACGGGTTTAGTTGCATGTGTAGACTTCAAGCAACCAAACCCATTCCTTTGGAGGTGTGCGCGCTTGGCTTAAGGTTCTATAGATCTCACAGCTCGATGCACGCAGGAGGCGCGAGGGCGCTAGGGGTACGTGCAGGGCTGGTTCACGACGCGCTTAGGGCGAGTGCGCGAGACAGGTGGCGCACACAGAGCGCGCGTAAGGTCGCACAGCGCACACGAGGCAGACGCGCACGGAAGGCGCGCAGGAGGCGTGCGAGTGCGCGAGAGGCACGCGGAAGGAGCGCAGGTGAGCGCGCGGGAGATACGTAGGAGGCGCAGGCGCAACACGCGAGAGGTGCGCAGGAGGCGCAGGCGCAATGTGCGGGAGGCCGAGGCGCACAACCGGCGGTGCGCGGAGGGAGAGAGGGAGGCTCGACAGTGCGGCTAGGGTTAGGGTTTCTTTGGCTCAAGAACTCCGGTCTAGGACCATCGCTCAGATACTATGTTGGGAAAATAAGATAATATGTTTATTCCAACATCCCTAGGCTCTCTTATATAGGAGAGTAGCCTATGGGTAAATTACATAAAGAGTACGATCGGAAGGGAAAATAAAAAAAGAGTACATAAGTGAATAATATATGTTTACAAACGCCTTAAAGGGATGATGTGTTCATTGCACTTTCTCATCTGATACAGAGGGTGAGGGGCTTCTTATATAGCCCTCACTGAGTGCCCACATCTCACAACTAATAGATGTGGAACTAAACAACTAGATGTGGTAACTACACATATTAAGTGGTGCATACTCTAATACTCCCCCTCAAGCTGGACACAAACACAAATGTCGGCTGCTGTCGAGGATGTTGCTTCTCATGCCGTGCAGGTGAGGTGGAACAAACGGGCTAGAGTGTGAGTTAAACTGAATCTCTTTGTCGGAGAGCATGTGCTCTGTACTATGCCTGTCAGAGTCACTACAACTGAAAATGAGTCTCCAAATGGAGAACTCTGACCGGTCACATCATGTGGACAACTGCTCCATCTCTCTGAAGGGCCAAACTGAAAAAGCCGTAGAGACATCCTCATCGGAGTCCACGCCGTTGAAGAATGGAGACTGAAAAAGTCTCATCGTCGGAGAATTGGGTCTCTCCAACACTGGCTCAGAGAATGTGATCTCTACTTTGGAGTCCCTATGAAACCACATGAAAACCCTAGCCCATATGGTATAGGGAGTGGGATCTCTACTCTGGAGTCCCTATGGATCACATGAAAACTCTAGGCCGACAAAACTAGAATGATGGGGACCACTGAACCGGTGATCGCATACATGTGCAAATCGAACTGTAGACTCGGAATCTGAATGTCGAGTCTGAATCTGAAAAACTGTATAGTCTGAAATCTGGCCATGCATCTGGATTGGAGAATCTGAATCTGGACTGGAATGTGACAATTTGGCCTCTTATAGAACTCTACAAATACTCCCCCTTTCTCCCATACTTGTCGGAAAACAATGACATCGACTAAATTGGGAGAAGATATGAAAATCTGGGGAGAACACAAATGAACAAATATGCTGTCACACAATTTTCTCAGCTTTTCTTCTCAAATAATTTTTTTTCCGGCCATTTAAATTTTTTTAGTAATCGTGTCATCTTTTTTTGAAAATAAGCCATTCATATTTTTTCAGCTTTTCTTTTTGCAAAATTCTTTTCTCACGTATGAATTTTTTTTGTACGCACCTCTTTTTTTTAAAACGAACACTTTTTTAAATTGAGCCCAATTGCGCCCAAAATATAATGCAACTCTTCCTCTTTCTTTTTCTTTCGGCGCACCCGAGCCCTTACATTGATTTTTTTAAAAATAAAGTAGCCCCTGGGCTCTTTATTTAGGGTTCGCTTTTGGGAACCCTCTTCGAAGAAACTCGTCGGCCCGATGGGGCTTCTTGTACCTGTGCTGCCATCGATGGTATGTGGATCTCCCGCTGCCGCTGCCTGGGCTTCGGGGCCTCTTTCGTGCGATGCCTCCGGAGCTGCACCGTCAGGAGATGGCGGCTCGCAAAGGAGGTGAAGCACCACCTGGAGGCGGTGGGTTCGAGGACGAGGCCCTTTGCCTGAAGATGGAGAGGCACGAGGGGCATCACCGCTTGGAAGAAGTGCCGTCTGGGCCACCGAGCTCGACGATGCAACATCGCTTGGGGAGTCGCGCGCGAGGGAGGGCTCTGCCAGGAAAGGATGCGTCACCAACTATCTCCTGTATGGTGGAGGGCACGAGGTGCTCTTTGGAAGAGCAACCCACATCGAATATGGCTCTAGCTTTGGCTCTTGCAGGTGTTCATGAGGGAAACCCACTTCGAATCTTGAGGGCACAAGGTGCTTTTTGGAGGGCGCGAGGTGTTCTGGAGGCAGCGATAATTCTGAGGGTACTCAGTGGGGCTTCGAGGGAGGAGCCCTTGCCGCCCGGAGCTTCGAGAAAAGGACTTCTTTTCCTCTTCTTCAAGATACCTCTGCCTGTTGAGGAAAGAAGGTCGCCGCTTATGGGGATCATGAACTGCCGATAAGGAATCTGGAAGTCATCTCATGCCGCCTGCACACGGAGAAGGTGGCTGCGATCACCGCACGATCAGATCTTGCAATTGAACACGTCATGAACAAATAATCTTTAAACAGATCTGATCTGGAAGACTAGGGTTCCAGAAAACCCTAAAAATCCTATCGAACTTGATGATTTTTGCAGAATAGCAATCTTCAATCACCAAACGAATCTTGATTTATGAAAAATAGGATTTCAAGAAAAATCCTAAAACTGAAATTCGAACTGAAATTCGAACTTAGAATGATCTTGAACAATGGAAAAGAAAATAATCTTCAAGAACAAACTTCAAAATCAATCAAGAACGACCCACTCTGATACCTATTAGAAAATGAGAAATGCGGAGGCCGAATCAGAGATAAAGATAAAAATATTATGGAACATCAGGATTTAACGTGGAACCCTACTCCCTAAGGAGCGGGATGAAACCACGGGAGAACGTCCAAAGGGATGATGTGTTCATTGTACTTTATCATCTGATACAGAGGGTGAGGGGCTTCTTATATAGCCCTCACCGACTCTTCACATCTCACAACTGGGACTAAACAACTGGATGTGATAAATGTATCTTGGAAGTTCCAATTTCCCATCTACAAATATAAGTGACGCATACTCTAACAATTTTGTTTGCAATTATCACAAATATTTTGCAATAATTATTTGGTTATATTTTGTTGACAAAAGATTCCATGAAATAAGACTTAATGTAATGAGATTACATTAGGATTGGAGAGAGATTTTCTCTCTCCAATCAAGGTGGTCGTCCATGTATAAGAGGAAAGAGGCTATCTCCTTTAGCCTTACATGGAAGGAGGCTCTCTCTAGCACGGAAGGCCGTATCGATATCGATATCGTTTCGGTCCGCCCGGAAATGGATATATCCAGATATATCGACGATATCGGTGGAAATGTCGAAAATGGAGCAAAAAAGCCAATTTTTTGGCATTTTTTTCAGAAATTAAGGTCATCCAAGATATTAAAACAACAATAACGTACAAATACACACTCATATCACACATATCGGTCCATTTATAGACCATATATCGCACATATCGGTATCGCACATATCGGTCATATCGAACATATCGATATTAATTTTGATTCTTGACTTATAAATATTGGAAATGGATTTCATTCAAGTTCTTATAACATGAAATACTACAAATATACACCTAGAAAATACATATAGATCATTTATGAGGAGTATGATCCTTATAGTGCACATATCGGTCATATCGAACATATCGCTGATATTGTTAGTTGTTGACATACTATATATATATTGAAAATTGAGTTCATCCAAGTACTTTGATCACTAAATAATTTACAAATGTACTCTTACTATCTTAGATAACACATATCGATCATCTATGAACCTTATATCGCATATATCGATACGGTTGTACTGTTAGTTGTTGACCTATATATATATATTGAAAATGGAGTTTATCCAAGTTCTTAGATCACTAACTAACTTGCAAATATACTCTTAGATCACACATATCGATCATCTATAAAGCTTATATTGCATATATCGATCATTTCGAACATATCGATATTAATGTTGATTCGTGACTTATAGATTTTTTTGAAGAATTGACTTATAGATATTGGAAATGGATTTCATTCAAGTTTTACAACATGAAATAACTTGTAAATATACACCAAGTTGAAGAACCATTGTATGCACCCTCCTGTCGCACCATACCCTACTAGTACGGGGGTCTCGCTGCCCGATCAACGAGCCTGGGGGGGGGGGGCTAGGGGGGGCCCAGGTTGGCCCCCCCTTGTGGAGGTGCGAGGGCAGCGCCCCCGACCCGGAACAAAGTATATAAATCATAGATTGTTTTAATACTAGGTGTAGCTAGATAGGTAGTGGAATCGAGCTTGCATGAATAATAACATTCATATATAGGGATATCGATGAAATATCGGCGATATCGGTCGATATCTTGTATTTTTTGTACTGAATCCATTCATTTTTGACCGATATGGGCCGATATGGCGATATAAAGCCGATATATCGGCGATATATCGCCGATATCCCTGTAAAAGGATATACACTCCGATTTCGATACCCCCAACCTCTCGATACCGATATATCGGCGATATATCGCTGATATATCGCCGATACGACCTTCCATGCTCTCTAGTCCTTTTACATTTGGAAGATTTTTGATTTAATTGAAATTAAATATGTTAAGACAATTTACAACATATTTAATTTCTTTAAAATTAAATTAATCATTTTTATAAATTTTTATAACAAAATCTCAACGATTGATTTGAAATAGGAGTGCATCTTCACCTTCCAATTTAGTATAAAAGAAAGGGCAGGCTTAGTCTTTTCTTTTACACGTAAGAACACACACACACATAAGCCAACATAATTGCAAGAGCAACTCTCTCTCGTTCTCATAGCCATCTTCTTTCTCTCTTTGTCAACTTGTGGTCGTCCACTTGTTGACCTAAAGAACCTCGTAGCCGCCGCGTCGTCGTGTTGCCAGATCGTCTACTCGTGGATCTCCATCTTCTTCGGTGCACCTAGCTCATGAAGAAGACTTCGAATTTCGTAAGACAAAATCAAGAGACTCCTAGCTTGGATTGTCAACATGGATTGCGGAAACACGTGTCTCATCAATGCGTCCACAAGTGCGATATTCGTCAGATCAGACTTGCGACAGGAGAATCTCTTACTTTAGAGATTGGCGATCACAACCACACTTCAAGAGTTATTCCTTGAACTTATTTGTGATCTTGATCAAATGATTCAAGAAGCGTTCTCGAATCATGTGTTTTCATCATTTAAAATTGTTTAATTTCCGCTCCCCGGAGCAACTAGTATGACTAGTCACTCTTAATCGCATATGATGCGATCTTCACGCTTCCATGATGCGTCAATGCCAAAACTTTGGCCTTCAGCTGCTACATCGCTGTCCGGATGTAGTTCAAAATTTACTTTACAAGGGTTCTTGCATGAGGAACACATGTGAGTAAATAAGCTAGTTCCGCTGCATCGCCGCCCAGATACAGTTTAAAATTTACAAAGGTTCCCGCATGATGGATGCATGTAAGTAAAGAAGTTAGTCCAAAAGTGGTTGCATAGGAAGTTGCGGATAGGTAGTTGAAATATTGGCACTTTAACTGACAAATCGATGGAGATAGTCGATACGATGTAAAGAAGGAAGATTCAGATATTATGTTTATATAAGACAAAATGGGTTGGAGAGGAAGCAAGAGAGATCGAGAGGACAAGCTTTAAACTTTAATATTCTAGTAAAGATAAGGGTAGAAATGATGTTGGAGTGGTTGTTCATAAGGATTTGAAAGATTGTGTGGTTGAGGTGCAAAGATTCGGGATCAGATTATTTTGCTAAAAATAGTACTCGAAAAAGAAATTATGAATATTATCTCAGTTTATGCACCATAAATTGGTTTAGATGAAAGGATTAAACATGATTTTTGGGAGGGTTTGGATAAGATTATGCAAGGAATACCACAAAGAGAGATGATTTGCCTTGATGGAGATCTTAATGGACATACGGGAAAGGATGCTTCTGGGTATGCTAATGTTCATGGAGGACATGGCCTCAAGGGTAGGGATGAAGAGGAAAACATGATTCTGGATTTTGTAATGGCTTTTGATCTTTTCATTGCAAATACTCTCTTTAAGAAGAGGGAGGAACATTTAATTACTTATAAGAGTGGTTCGACTAGAGCGCATATAGATTACTTTGCGTTGACGAGAAGAGATCGGTGTTGTTGCAAAGACTGCAAAGTAATCCCAGGAGAGAGTCTGACCACTGATGAACGCGAAATTCACCTCTTTAAAAATGAGGAATTGTAGTATAGGAGGCAAATTTCGGTCGATCAAAATACCACAATCTATGAATGTTGTGGAGTATTTTTACTTGGCAAGTTTACCAAGGTCGAACACAAGGAACGGAGATTCTTAGTTGCGCGGTCTTAAATTAAATTTAATAATTAATCAATGCTTGATTAATTTCTACGTTGAGAAAATGTACAATGCAATGAGAAGCAAAGTGATGCAAAGAAAATGAACAGAATCTATGCTCAGGATCTGTGAATTGAAACGTATCAAATTCTCGAATAATATGATCAATAATTTCATCAAAATTAATCACAAATCAAAATAGAATTGCCTCAATGCTTCAGGTTAATAAATTGATACTCAGAATAAATTGAAGCAAGATCTCCGGCCTCCAAATGTCTTTGATTTAATTCCTCGAATAGTTGACAATAATCTTAGAGGAATTGATCTAAATTAATCTCCTGTGAAATCTAAATTATCAAGAGTAATCAATGAAGGCTTAATCAGATAAAAATCCTCATCTGAATTCCTGCAAAAAATATCATCAAATTCCCAAGCATCAATATGTCAAAAATTAGCCTGCATATGTCATCAAAGGTCCACAAATGATAATAATCAGTAAACACCCTCAGATCTAATCACAGGCTATGCTAAATTATAGAGCATTAAATAGCTTCAAAATGACATATTGTATGCTCAAAACGGAGTTCGTATGAAAATGATATGCTGAATTGAAATTCCAGGGACTAAAATGTAATGAAAATAAAGTTTTTCTTGCAAAGAGGTCCCTGGGAGGACTTATCTGTAATTTATAAAAGTTTGAGGGGCCCGGATGTAATTTACCCATGGAGGGGGTATTTTTGCAATATCCGAAAATGCCAGGGGCCGCGATGTATTTTTTCCCCAAACGCACGTGCCCAGCACGTGCTTCCAGAGGCTTGGAGACGAGGCGGAGGGTCGGGGGCCCGGGCCTGAGGTTCGGACTACCGAACCTGTGGTTCGGGCCGAGGCGCAGGCTCGGGCTGTCGAGGCGGAGGTTCGGGGGCCGGGGCTCAGGCTCGGAGGCCCGAGCCTACGCGGCGATCTGGCGGTGCTTCGGGGGGACCCGAGCCTCGCGGGTGGGGCCGAGGCTCGGGGGGAGGACGTGGCGTGATCTCGGCCGTCGGATCAAGGACTCGAGCCCCCAATGCAACGGCGGCTGTACTCTGACGAGGGCAAGCGGTCGGTTGAAACGATGGTCGCGCGACGATGGGCGAAGAGGCGGAGCGAGGCGGCCGGGCCTTGCGCGCAGGGGCGGTGCCTCAGCGCAGAGGCGGAGATGCTCGGTGGTGGTCGAGGGAGCCGAGCGTGGTCGGGCGGAATCGGCGGTCATGCAGCTGGTTCTCTGGCTCGGCCGACACACGGCCGAGCGACGAGGGGTCGGCGGGGAATCGAGATGACGGAGGAGGTTCGGCTATGGAGAGCCCGATGTTGTGATCTGGTAGCTGGAGGCGGAGGGGTCGCTGAACGGGCGGAGGTTCGCCTGTGTTTGAGGGTGAAATTGCCTGCGGACGGAGGAGCAAAGCTCTCTTCCTGGTCATTGCCTCAGAGTAACGCGGTCGTCCTCGAAGCTGTGCTTACTGGACGGGGAAGCTACACGGAGCTCGGCTCTGCAGATCACGCCGATGCGGCCACTGTCACCGGCTCTTCAGGCAGATGGCGGATGCCTGAAATGGCTGGGGCGGAGGGCTTTTATAAGATCGAGGGTGGCATTACTCACCACGACAGTTACGAGGGGAAGTGGAGGAGGTCGAGGTGGCGAGCAACGGTCGCGGTGAAGGGGGAGATGGGGTAACGGCTGGAGGTAGGGGAAGGGGAGGGGGTGGTCACGTGCTGCGCACGTGCGCGCGAAGGAAGAAGGCATCACGTGCGTGGCACGTGCGCCTGGAGAGAGGTGCAACAGTTGGGGTGCCACGTGGCACCAAAAAAATTTCGAAATTAAAAGATGAAGAAAATTAGAAAAGAAATAGGAGACCTCGGATCGAAAAATTTCCTTCACGAAAGTTGTTCGTCTCGACGAGATCTACAACTTTCATGAAGGACCTGGGAGCAAAAGAGGTCACCTGTGCGAAGTGGTATTTTTGGTGGTATTCCATATGTATAGAATACCTGATTTTTGGGGTTTTGCAATTTTTTGGTGGTTTTAAAGATGATAAAAATTATAAAAAAATACGATAAAATACAAGAAAATTAATTACACAATAATCTATTTTTTAGATTTTATATAAATAAGAAAAGGGAAAATCAAATAAAAGTAAGAAACACACAATTTTTGTACAGACCGACAACGGACGCTTGGACTCAGTCAGTTTCTTTGATTTCAGTTTTGATCTGGATTTGGATTTTTGCGTCGCTTAATAAAACTTTTATCAAAGAACACAAATGAAGAAGAAATAAAATTAAAAGGGTTAATTAAGTACATAAAAACTCAGGTCAAAAATAACAAAAAGTTAAAATGCGCAAAAGAGGCCCAAAACCCAACTTTCACAAATGAGCTCCGAATTTTACGATGTTTTGAAGATTTTTGAAAATGGAGTACTTTAAAAGTGAGTAGACCAAAATCGGACACTGTATGTGGGAGATATGCTCGTTTTAGTCCATCAGATGTGAAATTAGACTTTGGGATTATTTGACACTTATTGGGGTTAGTAATTTTTTTGTATTTTTTATTTAACAAGGTTAGTAATATCTACACAATGGAGGTGGTTTGTGGTCAATCTGAGTTAGAATGAGTTAACTAAAAATAAGAGAAGTTAGCGGCTTTTTGGCTAATTTACACTGGGGATTTTTAATGCAATTATGCAATTATGAAATGCAGATATTATTAACACATGTATGAATGCTAATAATGTTCTATTAATGATTAATTACAAGTGAATGATGGGTAACATAGCCTAAATGACCAATTTTAACATGATGAATACGAGATTCATCACACCCCTATGCTTAAACCATGCTCGTCCCCGAGCATGAATGAATGAATGACTTAGTTGAATACGTCCCTGACTGTGCATGTGAATTTTCAATGCTTAATTCATAGAGGACCCTTAATTTGAGTGATCCTAAAATTCTGGCTCAACCATGCTTTAATCAGAAAGAATCCAACTTTTCTAATTTTCAGACTCTCTGTTTGTACATATACTATAAGGATATGATTTTTAGTGTACTGCATTCATGAGAGTCAAGTCTAGACGTCGCCCAAAGTTCTAATCCAAGAGACTCTCCTCTAGACCTAATCCTCAACACTAGGGAATAAGTCTATTCTTACTTCAGTCAACCGTCTCATTAGATTGTCAGACTTGAAAGTGTAGATGGACGATCAGATGATGGAGGGCATAGGATTGTGTCTGATTTTCTCTCCCTTACATTGGAACAAGGTGCCTCTCTAGTGCCTTATTACTCAACACAAGTATATTTTTATTTTGTTGATCAATGTGTCCGTCAAGAGAATTTGGAGTCGTCTGCACTTGTTTTTCTGGGAGTACACCGGGGTGTGTCTCTTTTGAGTATCTAAAATACCTTCGACACCCAGACTTGTATCGCCTACGATGCAGAGTCCTTTTATGGTGTCAGCCCGACTCCTTGGTCCTAATTAGCGCTTGGTCCAAGTGGACACTTTGAAAATGTTTGGGAGCGCTCGCCATTGTTGGAAGCTCATTTGGAATTTGACTTTGGATGATAGAGCTTTTCTTTGACATTTATTTTTCTTTTCTTTTGTTGGCTAGCTCCACTGCTTTTACCAAAAGTTGAAGCACACTGATCAACAATTTTCATTAAGTTTCATCACACCCTGGAACTTATGTCAATATCAAAAAGATAGCATATGAGTCTTGTTCACATACTGGCCAGGGTTTTGCTGACACTCAGGTTTTCTGCAGCCTTCATTAACTTTATCCCATCCTCGAATATCATCAGATCGCGGGTCTAAACTCAAATCTCCAGTCCTAGTTCCTCAAGTGATATCTCAACTCATCTCATCAATCATGCAGTTGTGGGAGTGATTGTGCTGATCATATTCTTTGTTGAAGGTAGAGATGAAGAGTGCAATATAGCGCTCAAATCTTTCAAACTAGGGAAGTGTGGATTATTAAGTTCAAAAATCCTAATGACTAAGACATGCTAACTCAGAATCTCAAGATCTCAGAAATCAAGTGTCCTCAAAAATCCTCAAGCCTTGAGTGATGGTGAATGTGTCAGGAATATATCAATCAAGGAATGCATGAAATGCTTGATGAAATGCAAGACCATGAGTGATGATTTTTTTAATGAAAAAAGTTTTTTTAGGTTATTTTTGTTTTTTTTGTTTTGTTTTTTTTGTTTGTTTTGTTTTTTTTTTGAAAAACATGTATTATACACACTACTTGTACCCATCCCCGATGTTAGATAAAAACGATTAAAGTACGAGCTATGTATAAAGTAGATAAAATATATACAAACACCCCCCTATACTTAGCTTGTGCTATGTCCTCATGGCACAAAGTGAAATGTAGACATAGCTCGTACTAAGTATAGATGGGACAAAAACAAAAGAAGAGAAGTAATGTATAAATAATGGTACCGGTCCCCCTATACTTAGGCTCAGGTCAGCCTAAGTATAATCGGATAATTACAGATGGGGAACCGGGTAGATTTACGGATGTACAAGATCAAGGAGGTTTGCGACGGACCTTCTTGCGGGAGTGTGGAGGGAGATAGTATGGAGATGTGGAGTGTGATGAAGAGGGGGCCGATGAAGAAGACCAACCATCGTCAAAGTCGTCCTCAAGAGAATAGTAGTCGTCTGCAGAGGATCTCCAACTTTTGTCTATCAGAGGTAAGTACCCATGGATCAGAGCTGTACCTATTGCACTTATCTGATGAACCACATCAGGACCGGACGAGGACTCTTCAGAAATCACCTGATGTCTAAGGTCAAAGGTGACTTTCTTGGTCGGTTTGTTTCCTTGAGAAGTATTGGGAGGAAGTTGGACAATCTTCATCTCCCTGTCTTGAGTAACCAATGTGGCATTCGTGAGTTTCTCATCAGATGAATCCCCGTAAAAGTCGACCAATTCTTGAAGGGTCATGCGCTGCTTCGGTCGAGGGAGATTGTTTCTTGTGATTTTGTGTTTTATGGATGGGGTTTTTGATGTCACTTCCGGATGGTCGTGAATTTTGGTGACATCGGACGTTTCCGGAGTCGGTTCGTTAAATGGTTCAAGTATCTCATGAATTACTACCGACTCAAAGATTGGACCACTCAAATAATCGTGTTGATCTTCAATAATATGGTCCAATTCCTCATAAGATCCAAAATCATGATTTTTCCTAGGAGCAGTGATAGGGTGGTGAGAATACGAAGATTGTCCAACAGTCAGTCTTTTAGGTGACTCTCCTAGGGTTTGTATCAGTGTGTTATGCGGAGATGTTTGATAATGTGAATTTTTTATTTTCTGATTATAACTGTCGATTTTAAGTTGGTTTTCGTCAGAGCAGGTTGTGTCATTGGGGGTTTGTTCATTGTGGTTCGAGTTCGGGAACTTAATTTCCTGAGTCTCACAATCGACGATCGCCTTAGCGGAGGCTAAGAACGGCTTTCCTAAAATGATAGGAGACTCAGACATCCTTCCGGGGTGCTCAAGGTCAAGGACAATAAAATCCACCTTATGTTCTTTACCTCGGAAATTTACGACGACAGAAACGATCCTCCGCGGTCTTTTGGTAGATCGATCAGGTAATTGAACGATCACCCTAGTCTTTTTGAGTTGTCCGAATTTAAGTTTATTAAAGACGGACTTCGGGAGGATGTTTAAAGTAGAGTCGTCGTCTAACCGAACATGAGTGAATGTAAAATCCTCAATTTCACATGTGATCCGAGTCAACCGCTTGACTTTGCGGCTTTTGATTTTATGATTCATCACCCAAGACCTAGCCATAGATATGACATAATATTCAGTCCTGGATCTTTTCTTGCTCGTCTTTTTGGGGTTTAGTCGACTCTTCACAAATCTCTTAAGATCGGGCACATATTCTATGGCTTTGATCGATGGAAGCTCTAAGATCAGACTCTTGCAAAAAACTTCCATTTCAGAATTGTCCAATTTTTTCGAATTTTTAATTTTTTCATTTTTTTGGTATTTTCTGTAATAAGGTCAGTCGGGGGGTCAAAGGTCAGTGGTGGCTGTGCCTGATCGTGATGATCCAGTGGTTCGCAAGGTGGTGGCCTCACTTCTTCTGAATTTTGCATAGACTGGTTGAGATCATATATTCTCTCAATTAAAGTGTCTGCTCTATGATTAATCCGAGCAATCTCATCCTCAAGTATCTCATGACTAGTGATATAATCATTCTCCATGTGTCGTGATTCTGGCATGTAACCTCGAGTAGAGTATTGGTTGTTCATAAACATTATGGTCTGGTCATGAGTTATATTTCCTTGACTTTGATTTTCCTTTGGATTGTCGAAGGAAAATTGATTGTACTTAAGAAGATGGTCATCCTGAGTAGGGGACGGTTCAAGAGGCTGTGAGATCATAGTAACCGGAAATCGTTTCTACTGTCAATATCGGTTACTCTATTGTTCATCATCAATTCTGGTCTCTCTCTCATGTCCATAAGATTGTCAGAATGTGAGAGAGGGCTATTCCAAGAAGAAGTGTGATCATAGGGTGGGATGTATGGGCGGGAAGAGAATGATAGCTGAGGGGAACTTGATTGGAAGATCAGGTTCTCCTGAGGAGCGTGAGAAAAAGGATATCGGGACAAGGTCGTGGAGATCGGAAAAGAAGACCGCTGTGCCGGCATCTTCTTAAGAGGGATGGAATGATTAGCGAACCACGATTTGCTTGCGATTGCAAGGTCTTTGACGCACACAAATTAAACACAAAACAAATACGTTGATTCACCCACTCAACACTGGTGAAGGCACGTTAGGGTTCGGCCGCTTATCTTTTCAGTTTTAATTTAATGACAAAACAATCTTGAAAATTAAGCGGAGCTGTTAGGTGCCGAAATATTTCACAAAGACTGTCCCGAGTTCATACAATTAGTTGCACCTACTTTCAGCCAGTATAGGTGTAAGTACGGACCGTTTAAACGGCTACCCGTGTTACTTGAGGACGGAGCCTTCCGCGGTGTCCTCTAAACTACCTACCATAAACGGCTACCCGGGACCCTCACTGAAAAGTAGCTAATTGTTTTTAAAATCAGTAGTCTGAATGAAGTACTTCGATTTTGGGCTCTTTCCTAAGTGTGCGTTCTGGTTCTTACAAACAATGAGTGGGTTTCTCTCCACTAAACACAAGTTAATTTTAGTGAAAGTGTGGCCTAAGAATTACGAGCACCATCAATGATAGAGAAATAATCGTATATGTGCCTAAGTCCTACGCCACTTAAGTCGGGTCCCAACCATACAGAAGGGGTTGAAACAGACCCGACACACCACATAAATATTCAGTTTGAATTATTACAAGGGTTCAAAGAGAGGGACCCTGAGAATATTGCAGAAAATTAAACCTATACTAAGCTCTCTCTCACAAGAATTAAAATTCAATCTTCCTTGCAGATCCTTGATTAATATCCAAAATTGGGCTCCCAGTAGTCTGCGAAGAAAGAATTTACAGTTAGTAGCAGAAGTAAGAGAGAAATGCAAAATAAAATGCAGAAGGATAAAAAAAGACACAAAAATTAATCTCACAAAATTAATTACAAAAGTTGATTTAAAACCCTAAAAATTCGCCGTTCCCCTGCAACGACGCCATTTGATGAACGCGAAATTCACCTCTTTAAAAATGAAGAATTGTAGTATAGGAGGCAAATTTCTGTCGATCAAAATACCACAATCTGTGAATGTTGTGGAGTATTTTTACTTGGCAAGTTTAACAATGTCGAACACAAGGAACGGAGATTCTTAGCTGCGCGGTCTTAAATTAAATTTAATAATTAATCAATGCTTGATTAATTTCTGAGTTGAGAAAATGTAAAATGCAATGAGAAGCAAAGTGATGCAAAGAAAATGAACAGAATCTATGCTCAGGATCTGTGAATTGAAACGTATCAAATCCTCAAATAATATGATCATCAATTTCATCAAAATTAATCACATATCAAAATAGAATTGCCTCAATGCTTCAGGTTAATAAATTGATACTCAGAATAAATTGAAGCAAGATCTCCGGCCTCCAAATGTTTTTGATTTAATTCCTTGAATAGTTGAAAATAATCTTAGAGGAATTGATCTAAATTAATCCCCTGTGAAATCTAAATTATCAAGAATAATCAATGAAGGCTTAATCAGATAAAAATCCTCATCCGAATTCATGCACAAAATATCATCAAATTCCCAAGCATCAATATGTCAAAATCTAGCCTGCATATGTCATCAAAGGTCAACAAATGATAATAATCAGTTAGCACCCTCAGATCTGATCACAAGCTATGCTAAATTGTATAGCATGTAAATAGCTTCAAAATGACATATTGTATGCTCAAAACGGAGTTTGTATGAAAAAGATACGCTGAATTGAAATTTCAGGGACTAAAATGTAATGAAAATAAAGTTTTTCTTGCAAAGAGGTCCTTGAGAGGACTTATCTGTAATTTATAAAAGTTTGAGGGGCTCGGATGTAATTTACCCTTGGCGGGAGTATTTTTGCAATATCCGAAAATGCCAGGGGCCGCGATGTAATTTTTCCCCAAACACACGTGCCCAGCCTGTGCTTCCGGAGGCTTGGAGACGAGGCGGAGGGTCGGGGGCCCGGGACTGAGGTTCGAACTGCCGAACCTGTGGTTCGAGCTAAGGCGCAGGCTCGGGCTATCGAGGTGGAGGTTCGGGGGCCGGGGCTCAGGCTCGGAGGCCCGAGCCTATGTGGCGATCTGGCGGCGCTTCTGGGGGACCCGAGCATCGCGGCCGGGGCCGAGGCTCGGGGGGAGGAAGTGGCGTGATCTCGGTCGTCGGATCAAGGACTCGAGCCCCCAATCCAACGTCGGCTGTACTCTGACGAGGGCGAGCGGTCGGCTGGAACGACAGTTGCGCGACGATGGGCGAAGAGGCGGAGCGAGGCGGCCGGGCCTTGCGCGCAGGGGCGGTGCCTCAACGCAGAGACGGAGGTGCTCGGTGGTGGTCGAGGGAGCCGCGCGTGGTCGGGCGGAATCGGCCGTCGTGCAACTGGTTCTCTGGCTCGGCCGACACACGGTCGAGCGACGAGGGGTCGGCGGGGAATCGAGATGACGGAGGAGGTTCGGCTACAGAGAGCCCGATGTTGTGATCTGGTAGCTGGAGGCGGAGGGGTCGCCGAACGGGCGAAGGTTCGCCTGTGTTTGAGGGTGAAATCGCCTGCGGACGGAGGAACAAAGCTCTCTTCCTGGTCGTTGCCTTAGAGGAATGGCAGTCGTCCTTGAAGCTGTGCTTACTGGACGGGGAAGCTACACGGAGCTCGGCTTCGCGGATCACGTCGATGCGGCCGCTGTCACCGACTCTTTAGGCAGATGGCGGATGCCTGAAATGGTTGGGGCGGAGGGCTTTTATAGGATCGAGGGTGGCGTTACTCACCACGGCAGTTACCAGGGGAAGTGGAGGAGGTCGAGGCGGCGAGCAATGGCCGCGGTGAAGGGGGAGATGTGGTAACGACTGGAGGTAGGGGAAGGGGAGGGGGTGGTCACGTGCCACGCACGTGCGCGCGGAGGAAGAAGGCATCGCGTGCGTGGCACGTGCGCCTGGAGAGAGGTGCAACAGGTGGGGTGCCACGTGGCACGCCCAAGGGCTCCATGTGGCACCAAAAAAATTTCGAAATTAAAATATGAAAAAATTAGAAAAGAAATAGAAGAAGACCTCGGTTCGAAAAATTTCTTTCACGAAAGTTGTTCGTCTCGACGAGATCTACAACTTTCATGAAGGACCTGGGAGCAAAAGAGGTCACCTGTGCGAAGTGGTATTTTTGGTGGTATTCCATGTGTATAGAATACCTGATTTTTGGGGTTTTACAATTTTTTGGTGGTTTTAAAGAGGATAAAAATTATAGAAAAAATACGATAAAATACAAGAAAAGTAATTACACAATAATCTATTTTTTTTGGATTTTTAATAAATAAGAAAATGGGAAAATAAAATAAAAGTAACACACAATTTTTGTACAGACCGACAACGGACGCCTGGACTCTGTCAGTTTCTTTGATTTCAGTTTTGATCTGGATTTGGATTTTTGCATCGCTTAATAAATCTTTCATTAAAGAACACAAATGAAGAAGAAATAAAATTAAAAGGGTTAACTAAATACATAAAAACAAAGGTCAAAAATAGCAAAAAGTCAAAATGCGCAAAAGACGCCCAAAACCCAACTTTCACAAATGAGCTCCGAATTTTACGAAATTGGTCTTGTTTGAAGGTTTTTGAAAATGGAGTACTTTAAAAATTAGTCGACCAAAATCGGACACTGTATGTGGGAGTATGCTCGTTTTAGTCCGTCAGATGTGAAATTAAACTTTGGGATTATTTGACACTTATTGGGCTTAGTAAATTTTTTTTGTATTTTTTATTTAACAAGGTTAGTAATATCTACACAATGGAGGTTGTTTGGGGTCAATCTGAGTTTGGATGAATTAACTAAAAATAAGAGAAGTTAGCGGCTTTTTGGCTAATTTACACTAGGGATTTTTAATGCAATTATGGAATTATGAAGTGCAGATATTATTAACACATGTATGAATGCTAATAATGTTCTATTAATGATTAATTACAAGTGAATGATGGGGAACATAGCCTAAATGATCAATTTTAGCATGATGAATACGAGATTCATCAACCACCCAACATCGCTTGTTAGTCATGGATGTGCAAATAAAAGGGCTGGTAAAGAAAGGGAGGTGTTGAGAAGAGAGACGAATGAGATGTTGATTCCATAAAGTTAGGGTCTCTTATATAGAGTGAAAACCTTAGAGAGTACAAGTATTACGGAACCCGAAGGGTCACAGGAGGTTACGAAACTCGAAGGTCACAAAGGGTTACGGAACCCGAAGGGTCACAGGAGGTTACGAAACTCGAAGGTCACAAAGGGTTACGGAACCCGAAGGATCACGAGGGTTTACGGAACCCGAACGGTCACAAGCATGTAAATACAATAACTCTAACACTCCCCCTCAAGATGGAGCTGAGAAAGCTACAGCTTGTAACAAAAAGAAAAAGTATACACCACATCTTCACACGATGCACCATAAGAATATATGTCCGCTGCTGGTAAAAGACCTCGCTCGAGGACGAGTCTGTGGCTTTCAGGTCACCGGAACGTATCTCTGCCATGCCTGTAGAGTCACTGCAATATCAGGTCACCGGAACGTATCTCTATCGTACCTGCAGGTCACCGGAACATATCTCTGTCGTGCCTGGAGAAGAATCACTGTAGAAGAAGAAGTCCGGCGCGGGGTAGTAGTCGGGTCGTAAAAGAAGTATACGCCCTGACGAAAAAGTCGATGCTCGGTGAAGACGGATGATCTGAGTAATAGTCTGGAGTGTCAGTCTATTAGTCGTGGTAGGGCAGCAGACGTCATTGAGAGAAATAAGTCGTGGTGAAGCAAGGGTTGTTGGGGAGGAGGGGTTCCAGGCGATGCCGCCGATGCAGGAGATGTGGCTGGAGCTGCTGGAGCCTCGGGCGGCGCTTTAGGTGCTACTGGTGATGCTGGGACTTGGACTACCTTACGCGAGACCATGGAATCCATGAGCGATGCGGGAGGTCCAACCCTCTCTCCTTGTCGACGGAGAGAGGGCTAGTGGTGGCTACGGATTTAGAGTATTAGGCTTCGATCTAGGACCGTTGCTTTGTGACACAAAAACGGTTTCCGGCGTTGACGATAAATAATTTGGAGGTGGAATTTCAGTGGAAGAAGAATGGAGAGTTGAGAAGAAGAACGCTCGCCGGAAATACGAGGGGTTGAGGGAGAAGAAGACCGCGAATATCGCGTGGGAAAAAGAGAGAGAGAGAGGGATAGAGATAACAATCTCAAATTTTCATAATTACTGACTGACTAAAACAATGGACCACCATTCCTTTATATAGGAGGGATGGGATTACAAAAATAGAAATCAACATTAAACTGACAACCAATTATCCTAAAATCACTCTAACTAATTAACCGACCAAATTTCAAATTCAAATTAAGACTAATTGAGATCATACTCGATCTCTTTATTTAAATTAAAATTACGACAACTTAAAAAAACGTAAATAAAATTAACGTCCATAATTTAAATAAAAGACGGTCCTATATGTCGAGTCCACGCTGCATTAACTCTCCTCCGCTTTAAAAAATTCGTCTCCTGACGAATTGTTCGATCTTTGTTCCGTCGGTGGAGAATTCCATCTGGAATGGTTGAGTATGCGTCCCCCCCAATTGTGATCCTTTTCCATGTTACGTTTGTAATTTTTTTTTGTGGAGGGGTATGGCTGTAAATTTTCTACCCCTTCATTTGAAAGGATTTCATAGCATAATAAGTCTTCCAATTGGCCCCTTTGATAAATAATTTTGGGAGGAGGGGGCTGCCTGTAATTTTTCGAAAAGATGCCCTCCCTCAATTTAGGGGATCCGGTTGAGGAGGCGCTCCCCATCGTTAGGGTTTCTTTTCTTCCGCATAAAAGAGGGCATTGGCGGCGACCTGGGTCAAGTGCTTGTACGTGATGGCCGCGCAATAGGCAGGGAGGCCTCGGGCGGCGCAGATGAAGGAGGAGCGGTGGCCCTAGCTCGCGTGCGTGGAGGAAACCACACCTGATGTTCGCGCGGTGTCGGGGAGGGGCTGCTGGGAGAGCGCACGATGGCGAGGGTGGCGCGTCTGTTTGAAGAGGTGGGGCGCAGGCGGAACACGGGCCTGAGCGTTGATGGTGGCTGCGCAGGTTGCGCGTGAGGAGGCGCGCAGGCCGTGCGTCCGAACCTGGAAACCGCCGGTGTAGAGGACGCCTGTTGCATGTGCGGGGCTCGCCTTGACCATGATTGTGGGTTTGATGGCTTGGAAGATGCCAAGTTGGAGTTGATGGCCGGGGCAGCAAGGGCATCCAGGGGAATAGGGAGTATCCAACCGTTGGTGGGAGCAGAAGATGGTGACCCGCTTGAACAACAGAATCAAACACGGATAGATTGATGAGATTGCGGTCTTCTTCGTAGAGACTTTCGTCGAAAACAGGGCCCGAATCTTCGTTTGTTGCATTTTTTGATTCCTGGACAGCAGCATCGATTGCAAAAAAATCGAGATTTTCGTATTCCTCGTTCGCTGGACCGTCATCAAATATTGGTCCTATGTCCTCCTTGTCTTGTACAACGATTGTATCAATAAAATATTCTTCCGAATTGAAAATACCTTCATTTTCTTGGCTGAACTCGATTTGAACTGCAGGTACATCGTTCTGAATTTTGTCGTTGTCGAGTGATTCTACCTCGATTAACGCATCCAACCACCAATGAACCTTCAGGGATGCCATAAGACGCTTTTTGAACTTTCGTTGACGCGAACGAGACTGCGGGCCATGAGATAGGCGGCTCAGATCGAGTTGCAAACGCCAATATGCGACAGGATCGTTGAATCGTGAGAGCGATTCTGTTTCCATGCTCTGATACCACTTGATGCAAAAACGGTTTCCGGCGTTGACGATAAATATATTGGAGGTGGAATTTCAGTGGAAGAAGAATGGAGGGTTGAGAAGAAGAACGCTCGCCGGAAATACGAGGGGTTGAGGGAGAAGAAGACCGCGAAGATCGCGTGGGAAAAAGAGAGAGAGAGAGAGGGATAGAGATAACAATCTCAAATTTTCATAATTACTGACTGACTAAAACAATGGACCGCCATCCCTTTATATAGGAGGGATGGGATTACAAAAATAGAAATCAACATTAAACTGACAACCAGTTATCCTAAAATCACTCTAACTAATTAACCGACCAAATTTCAAATTCAAATTAAGACTAATTGAGATCACACTCGATCTCTTTATTTAAATTAAAATTACGACAACTTAAAAAAACGTAAATAAAATTAACGGCCATAATTTAAATAAATAGACGGTCCTATATGTCGAGTCCACGTTGCATCACTTTGATACCATGTTGAGAAGAGGAAGAAATGGGATGTTTATTTCATAAAGTTAGGGTCTCTTATATAGAGTGAAAACCCTAGAGAGTACAAGTGTTACGGAACCCGAGGGTCACAAGAGGTTACGGAACTCGAAGGTCACAAAGGGTTACGGAACCCGAAGGATCACGAGGGTTTACGGAACCCGAACGGTCACACGCATGTAAATACAATAACTCTAACAGGAGGGTTTCCAAGATCTCTAGAACTAGACGGTGGAATCTTCAATTGAAGCAATCGAGCTTCAAGGAGAAGGTTTTAGAAGACTTGTCTTGGGATTGTAACGGAAGTGCAAACGAGATGTGGGAGGTGGTAGCATCTTGTATCCGAAGGGTAGACAAAGAGGTGACAAGCGAGTCAAAAGGAGGAGCTCCATGCCAAAATAAGGCTCTGTGGTAGAGTGGAGGGGAGCAAGAAAAGCTCAAAATTAAAAGGGCATGCTATAAAGCTATGTTTAAGGATAGGATAGATGGAACTGCCACAAACTACAAAATTGCGAAGAAGGAAGCAAAAAAGGATGTAAGCGAAGCTTTGTCAAAGGCTTATAAAGTTTTGTACAAAAATCTCGACTTTAAGGAGGGCCAGAAGGATATATTCAGATTAGCTAAAGTAAGAGAAAGGAAGACCAAAGATCTTTATCAAGTGAGATGCATTAAGGATGAGGAAGGTCACGTACTTTTTACTCAAAAGAATATAGAGATGAGATGGAAGCATTTCATCCATAAGCTTTTCACTGGGGGAAGGAAACAGAGAGATCACTTTGAAAAATCTAGCTAGTAGTGAAAGTTACTTAAATCATGCAAGCTATAGACGAATACAAAGGAAGGAAGTAGAGGAGGCTTTGAAGGTTATAAGATATGGAAAATGTGTAGAACCTGATGACATTCCTATAGAAGTTTGGAGAGTTTTAGGTGAGTGTGGTTTGACTTAGCTTACTAATTTATTCAATGTTATTTGGCGAAGCAAGAAAATGTCTGAAGATTAGAGGAGAAACATCGTGGTGCCTCAAGCTGATGAGTCACACTATGAAAATTTGGGAACGTGTAATCGAAAGAAGGTTGAGGCAAGTTTCCAAAGTAAAAGAATTCAGATTCCTGCCATGTCGCTCAACTATTGAAGCCATCCACTTGCTGTGGAGAACAATGGAGATTTATAGAGCTAAAAAGAAGAACCTTCATATGATTTTTATTGATTTAGAGAAGTCTTATGATTCTGTCCCACGAGAGATATTATGAAGAGTTCTTGATAAGAGACAAGAATCTGTCCTATACATTAACCTCATAAAAGATATGTATGATAGGGCTTCACCTTGTGTAAGAATACTCTAGGCACAAATAGAGAATTGTGCAAGTGTCAAGGAGAGTTTCCTAGTGCTGTATGGGTAAAATAAATTCGTCGTGTTTATCAACGGAACTTTTATTTTGTTAAGCACTATGGTAAAAAATTGATTCACCGCTGCGTATGGCGAATTTGGTTTACCTATATGGCACTAAGGTACTTTCCTCTGCTAGTGCCATTATCCAAATCAAATTGAGTGAGTAGAAGGCAACAAAGAAATGTGGTTGTGTTATTATTTTTCCTGTATATGATAATAATTTGAGATTTTATGATATATTCTTCTCTTTAGGAAAATATCAGCTTTTTTTAGACATCTGCAAGTTAATGCCCATGTTTTTCCCCTGAGATTTATACATTGTTGCATTCATCTTTCATGTAATCCATGCAGAGTGGGATGCATTGTACACAACTCAGATAACTCAGAAATCGAAGATGTATCATGATGGCATTCTGCAACTTTCTGACTGTAGATCACATACTAAGCAGGTCAGTACTAGTCTGTCCATTTTTACTGCAGGCTTGGAGAGACCTCCATAAGTACCAATCTTAGCTATCTGACAATCCTTTTTTTGTTAAATTGGACATTGATATGTCTTTTTTATGATTAAATGCTATACTTTTTAATCTTCTTTTTAAGTGTAATATGCCTGATATCAAAATCCATATCCAGCTAGCTCAGTGCATGATTTTGCCTTGTGATGTGAAGCTTGAACCATACGTAGACCAATGGATAATAATTAAACTAGATTTTAATGGACTCAAAAGTACCCACTTAAATGGTTTGGTGGTAATGCAGTGTGCCTACCTCTCAAAAGATCAGGGGTTCAAATCCCCTCTTTTGAGGGTTGCGCTAGGTAGTCGATAGCCAACGTAAAAAATAGTTTCGTCTTTCAACATGGATTTGAGCAAGAATCCATGTACCCGACCCTACTTATAGTGGGAGAAGGATTCACCATTTTTAGTGGTCTTTAAAGAATTTTTTTTGATAAAAAGGACTCAAAAGAAATTAAGAAAGGTTTGTTACTTATGCCATGAGTGGGGACATTACCGGCATCAGTGTCCCCAGAGATCTGGTCAGACTCGCCCACAACCATGGTCGTCACATCCGCAGACACAACATACGGGGAGTTCTCGTGGCATGAACTCCAACTTCTGGAGGCAGCAACAGAGACAGACACAAAGTGTGGCAGGTTCCGGTACCGCACCAGCCAGACAGGGTCAGCTACACGCAGTGACCAAGGAGCATGCCCGTTTAACAACTACTGTAGTGAAAGGTATGATCTTAGTCTTGGGTCAACCTTTCCATGTTTTGTTTGATTCTGGAGCGACACATTCCTTCCTTGCATCGAGATTGCTAGCTTCATTAGGATGAGCCGCAGAGACTCTATCTTTTCCATATCACATCCGTGGGCTAGGTGGCCAGTTCATCATTTCACTGATAGTCAGTCAGGCACTTGCCAGTGTTGATTGGATTTGGCGGTCACGAGATGATTACAGATTGTCTACTCCTACAACTTGATGAGTTTGACATGATTCTAGGCATGGATTGGTCACCAGCTCATCATGCTCTTGTTGACTGCTTTAGGAAAACAGTTGTCTTTAGGATTCCAGATTCACCCGAGTTCACTTTTGAGGGCACATTACATGACTCCAAAATGGAGTCCATTACAATATTGCGAGCTCAGAGATTAGTTGATCAGGGGTGTGATTCCTACCTAGCATTTGTTCGAGAGGTATCTGATCATGAACTGATGGCATATGTCATCAGAGTAGTATCCGACTACCCAGATGTTTTTCTTGATGAGTTGCCAGGATTACCTCCAAGAGAGATCGAGTTTGAGATCACATTATTACCAGATACACAACCGATCTCGATGGCTCCTTACTGCATGGCACCAATTGAGTTGAGAGAGCTGAAGGTGTAACTGCAGGATTTTTTTGACTTGGGTTTCGTGAGACCGAGCACTTCACCTTGAGGTGCTATAGTTCTATTTGTCAGGAAGAAGGATGGATCGATGAGATTATGCATCGACTATCGACAGCTGAACAAGAGAACACTGAAGAACTGTTATCCTTTGTCGCACATCGATGACTTGTTCGATCAACTTCAGAGATCTTCAGTGATTTCAAAGATCGACCTTCGATCAGGCTATCATCAGCTGAGGATTCGAGAGTCTGATATTCCAAAGACAACTTTCAGGACTTGTTATGGATACTACGAGTTGTGGTGATGCCGTTTGGATTCACCAATGCACCTGCAACATTCGTGAATATGATGAATCGGATCTTCCATCCATACTTGGACAAGTTTGTGGTGGTATTCATTGATGATATGCTGATATATTCTCGGAATGAATTGGATCATGCAAATGATCTACGAATTGTTTTGGACACATTGCGAGAGCACAAGCTATATGCCAAGCTAAGTAAGTGCGAGTTCTGGTTATCCCAAGTCTCATTTTTGGGGTATGTCATTTCTGGAGCAGGCATCGCAGTTGATCCTACGAAGATTGAGGCAGTTATGTCTTGGGAACAACCCAAGACAGTTACTCGGATTCGGAGCTTCCTTGAGCTAGCGAGTTATTACAGACGCTTCGTCAGTGGATTTTCACGCATTGTTCGCCCTCTGACACGATTGACGCAGAAGAGAGTTCCATTCATTTAGGGCGATTCATGCGAGCAGGCTCTCAGAATACTGAAGGAGAGATTGACTGCAACACCCATTCTTGCTCTTCCTTCATGCACTTAGGACTATGCAGTCTACACAGATGCATCTAGAGAAGGTCCAAGAGCAGTGTTGATGCAGAGAAGACATGTAATTGCTTACGCATCACGTCAGTTGAGACCACATGAGCGGAATTACCCCATACATGACTTGGAGTTGGCGGTAGTTGTCTTCGCCATAAAGATCTGGCGCCACTATCTATATAGGGTGAATTTCGAAATCTTCACAGATCACAAGAGACTGAAGTATATCTTTGATTAGAAGAAGCTGAACATGAGACAATACAGATGGCTTGAGCTACTGAAGGATTACGACTGCATAATCTCTTACCATCCCGGTAAGGGAAACATAGTGGTAGATGCGCTTAGCAGGAGAGCTCATGCCGAGGGTACGACAAACTGGCTATACACGAGGGATATGCTCGCATCTTTGACTGATTGTCATCCTCAGGAGAGTGTATCCATATTCACAGCCGTGCCTCCACGATTCAACAGTTTGTGGGATTACATCGTCGAAGCCATGTCCTTGCACAGTCAGGTGTAAGGGTCACCTTTAACGACACAATTGATTGTCCTCACTAATTCAACCCAATCATCTTAAAGATTTCAGAATAATATAGGTTACATAATTCCTTAGATCCGTTAAAGCTATTACCATAGATGTCGGCATCAGTTATGTGTTTTATAAGGACTGGAACAATTAGATTTGATGATGAAAAGATTTTTAGCTACTTGAATTAGTCAGATCAACGCACTCCTCCAAAGTGTTTCTAAAGCAAATACGCATTTTGCCAAAGTTAGCCATCTATATCACTTTCTCCTTAGCCAAATAGTTCATCACACAAAACTATTGCCATATACAGATATTAGATAGATCTTCTTGGGAGGTAAGGCTTAAATAGATGTAAATCAGGATAGGATAATCAAGTATTATTATTATCAGAATAATTCTCCAAATCATATATATATATTCATCTCTAAGAAGCTATTATTAAGCTATAATATATTTTCGATGAGAATTGCTTTATATTATATGACAAAAGGCAGCCTGCAACAATATTGCAAAATATTCTGTGCTTTAAAGTTTAAAGAAGCCGTATGCAGTAGAGATTTCACTTATATATAACCCTATTACCAAATGTTGAGTTTCTTTAATAGGAGGGTGTGATAGAGTCAAAGTTAAGATAATTTCAAATCACAAATTATCTACTAAAAAATAGTCAACAGACTGTCCATGTCTAATAATTGACTAATCATGATGAACACACACATTTTTTTAAATCATTTTAATGGTTAGGTGAGATTATATTCATCATCTAATCCTGTCTAATCTCATACTCAATTTGGACAATAAAAATCAGCTACTGGACATTGAGTTTTGTTAGAGTATGCGTCATTATCATGTAAGATGGGTAACTGGATCCTTCCAAGATCCATTTACCACATCCCGAAGTTTAGTCCCACATCTACCAGTGGTGGGACTTGGAGGGTCTGTGGAGGCTATATAAGAAGCTCTAGACCTCATGTATCCAATGAGAAAGTGCTATGAATACATCAACCCTTTGAGGCGTTCTCCCGTGGTTTCATCCCACGCTCTTTAGGGAGTACGCTTCCACGCAAAATCCTTGTGCTCTTCATGTCTATTCTATTTCTCTGATATTACGCTTCTACATTGTCGATTTCTAACATGGTATCAGAGCAGGTCCGATTCTTGAGGTTTTTCATTATTTTCTTTGTTTTGGTTCGAGATTCGATTATCAAGAAGTTTAGATCTAGATTATTCTTAAAGATTATTCATGTTCATCTATAGTTCGATCAAGTTCTTGTTCTAGGGTTTAGATGAAACCCTAGAAATAATTCTACGATCATCTCATCGGCTGCGCAAACTCCAAGATTCAAGTTCTGTGTTTATGCACAATATCTGGAGATCGGACTCCATGGTAGCACATCATTGCAGGCAACAAGCAACATCCTCTGATGGCGGTACTCGCAACAGAGAAAAAAAGGTAGGCGACGAGGAGCCCTCCCCATGCTCATGCAACAATAGCCGCACCTCTCCAGTTCGGCGATGGAGGAAACCCCTTGCCATACGCACCCGATATCGCTTGCACCTCCATCCCAAGTTCCAGCGGCGGACACTGGGAACCCTGTTGGGAAAAAATAAGAGTTATGTTTATTCTTTGAGTCCTACACTCTCTTATATAGGGTGAGGCCTATGGGGGAAATTACATACAGTAGACAAGCAAAAGGAAAAATAATTAAAAGATACAAGAGCATAAAATAAACTTCTACACTCCCCCTTAGGATGGAGCATAGATATCTGTCATGCTCATCTTGGATAAGCACTTCTGGAAGGGACCCCGAAGTAAATCTTTGGTAAGAATGTCCGTTGTTTGGTCTCCTGAGCTAACATGGGTTGTAGAAATGAAGCCTTTCTGGATCATATGACGGATATAATGGCAATCAACCTCAATGTGCTTTGTCCTTTTGTGAAATGCAGGGTTATTTGCAATGAATAATGCAACCTGACTGTCACACTTTAGTGACATGGGAAGAGGAACATCTATATGTAGAGCTGTTAGAACTGCGCGAACCCACATTACTTCTGCACAGGCTTGGGCCATAGCTCTATACTCCGATTCAGCACTGTATCTCGCAACTACTGTTTGCTTCTTACTCTTCCATGAGACAAGTGACTCCCCAACAAATATAACAAAGCCTGATGTAGACTTTCTATCATGTGGGCACCCCGCATAGTCTGCATTTGCGTTTGCTGAGATAGTAATAGTGGCCTTCTTCCTAAACATCAATCTTGCACCTGCAGATGACTTAAGATACCTTAGTATCATATATATATAGCATCCATGTGTACCTGACGTGGTTACTCCATGAGCTGGCTCACTTTATTTACTGCAAATGAAATATCTGGTCTGGTTATAGTAACATAAAGAAGCCTCCCTACCAGTTCCCTGTATCTCCTCCTGTCAACCTCTTTAGTATCGTCATCATGCATCTTCATGCTTGGTTCCATGGGTGTAGAAGCATCGACATCCAAGCATACCTGTGCCACTTAGCAATTCCGTGACATATTTCCTCCGAGTCATCACAAGTCCTTGTTCATTTCTAGCAAACTCCAATCCCAGGAAATATCTAAGTACTACTAGATCCTTGGTAACGAATTCATGGCCCAAGAATTGTTGCTCTTTTTATTCCATGTATATCATCTCCTGTAATAAGTATATCGTCAACATACACCATAATAACTGTCGTACCTCTGGATGTCCTCTATACAAAGAGAGAGTAGTCTGCATTCGACCTTTTGAACCCTTGCTTCTCAAACAAATCTGAGAGCTTCTGGAACCAAGCTCTCGAGTTTGCTTTAGGCCATAGATTGCCTTATGAAGCCTGCATACCTGTACACACTCCCCCTCAGTAGTAAACCCAGGTGGTTGCTGCATGTACACTTCCTCCTGAAAATCACCATATAAAAAAGCATTTTTGACATCCAGTTGAAACATGGGCCAATCTCAAATCACAGCAACAGATAAAAGAATCCGTAAGGTAGAATGACGAGCAAAAAAGAGAAAACGTGTCAAGATAATCTACCCCGTACGTCTCAATAAAGCCCCGAGCAACCAGTCGAGCCTTGTACCTATCAACACTGCCATCTGCATTTTGTTTCACCGTAAAAACCCACTTGCTATTCACAATAGATGCTCCAATAGGAGCTGGAACAAGGCTCCAAGTGCCTCTCGACTGAAGGGCGGCCATCTCTTCTTCCATAGCCATACGCTATCTACTATCAGCTAATGCCTCTTGGTGAGTCCCGGGAATGTACACAGCGGATAAAGCAACTACAATCCCCCTGAAATCTCCTGTCAGACGATCAAAGGTAACGTGAGAGGCAATCGGATGTGACACACATGACCTCTTCTGCTTTCTCAGCGGAATAGGCAAGTCAAGTTTTGCATCGGCTGTACCACCATCAGTGTCATCCCCCACCTGCTCCTGCTGAGAAATATCATCAGTCCCATCATTAGAATTAATGTTATCAGAACAAACCTAGGGCATGCTTGATGATTGACCATGATCATGAACAGGGGCTTGCCGTCGACTGTAATGGAGGGGTATAGATCTCATTAGTTATGTTTGATGGCGCCAACCTGTCACCTGTAGGAGAGAAAAACATGGCAGACTCAAAAAATGTGACATCCGCACTGACATAATATCTTTGACGTAATGGATCATGTTGGGAAATAAGAGTTGTGTTTATCCCTTGAGCCCTAGACTCTCTTATATAGGGAGATCTATGGGCAAATTACATATGGTAGACAAACGAAAAGAACAATAAATAAAAGATACAGAAACATAAACTAAACTTCTACACTCCCCCTCAAGATGGAGCATAGATATCTATCATGCTCATCTTGGATAAGCACTTCTGGAAGGAACCACGAAGTAAGGCTTTGGTAAGAATGTCTGCCGTTTGGTCTCCTGAGCTGACATGAGTAGTAGAAATGAAACCTTTCTGGATCATATCATGAATATAGTGGCAATCCACTTCAATGTGCTTTGTCCTCTCGTGAAATGGAGGGTTGTTTGCAATGAATAATGCATCCTGATTGTCACATTGAAGTACATGGGAAGAGGAACATCTATATGTAGATTTGTCAGAACTGCGCGAACCCACATCACTTCTGCACATGCTTGGGCCATTGCTCTATACTCCGATTCTGCACTAGATCTCGCAACTACTGTTTGCTTCTTGCTCTTACATGAGACAAGTGACTCCCCAATGAATATATCAAAGTTTGATGTAGACTTCCTATCCTTCGGGCACATCTGCATCTGCACATGTTGAGATAGTAATAGCGCCCTTCTTTCTAAACATCAATCCTGCACCTGGAGATGACTTAAGATACCTTAGTATCATATGTATGGCGTCCATGTGTACCTGACGAGGTTGCTCCATAAACTGGCTCACTTTATTTACTGCAAATGTAATATCTCATCTGGTAATAGTAACATAAAGAAGCCTCCCTACCATTTCTCTGTACCTTCTTTTGTCAACTTCCTCAGTGTCTTCATCATACATCTTCATGCTTGGATCCATGGGTGTAGAAGCAGGTTGACATCCAAGCATGCCTGTGTTACTTAGCAAGTCAATGACATATTTCCTCTCAGTCATCACGAGTCCTTGTTCATTTCTAGCAAACTTCAATCCAAGGAAATATCCAAGTACTCCTAAATCCTTGGTAACGAATTCACGGCCCAAGATTTTTTTTTGCTATTTTTATTCCCTGCATATCATCTCCTGTAATGAGTATATCGTCATTCGTCAACGTACACCATAATGACGGTCATACCTCAGGATGTCCTCTGTACAAAGAGAGAATGGTCTGCATTTGACCATTTAAACCCTTGCTTTTCAAAGAAATCTGAGAGCTTTTGGAACCTAGCTCTTGGGCTCTGCTTCATGCCATAGATCGCCTTATGAAGCCTACATACCTGTACACACTCCCCCTCATCAGTAAACCCAGGTGGCTGCTGCATATAAACTTCTTCCTGAAGATTACCATACAAAAATGCAATTTTGACATCTAATTGAAACATGGGCCAATCTCGAATCACAGCAACAGATAAAAGAATCCGTAAGGTAGAATGACGAGCAACAGGAGAAAACGTGTCAAGATAATCTACCCCATACGTCTGAGTAAAGCCTCAAGCAACCAGTCGAGCCTTGTACCTATCAATACTGCCATCTGCATTATGCTTCACCGTAAAATCCCACTTGCAACTCACATTGGATGCCCCAGTGGGAGCTGGAACGAGGCTCCAACTACCTCTCGACTGAAGAGCGGCCATCTCTTCCTCAAAAGACAGACGCCATCTACTATCAGCTAATGCCTCCTGGTAAGTCCGTGGAATGTTCACAACAAATAAAGCAACTAGTAACCTCCTGAAATTTCCTGTCAGACGCTCAATAGTAACATGAGAGGCAATCGGATATGAAGCACATGATATCTTCTGCTTCCTCAATGCAATCGGCAAATCAAGATCTGCATCAGTTGTACCAACATCTGTGTCATCACCTGCCTGCTCCTGCTGAGAAATGTCATCAGTCCCATCATTAGAAATAATGTTATCCGAACAAACCTGGGGCCTGTGGGATGATTGACCATGGTCATGAGTAGGGGCTGGCCGTCGACTGTAGTGACATGGTAGAGGAGGAACCAAAGATGTGGAAGGTGGTAGAGGTGGTGGCGGTGGTGGAGACGGTGGTGGTGATGTGGATGGCAGTGGTGGTGGAGATGTAGGAGGAAGCTGTGGTGCATACAAGGGTGGAGGTGGAATATATATTTCATCATTTATATCGGATGGCACCAACCTGTCACCTGTAGGAGAGAAAAACATGACAGACTCAAAAAACGTGACATCTGCACTGACATAATATCTTCGACGTAGCGGATCATAGCAACGATACCCCTTTTGAGTCCTGGAATACCCAACAAAAACACAATTGACAACCCTAGGAGAGAGCTTGTCAATCCCTGGAAACAACTGATGAACGAATGCCACGGACCCAAAGACACAAGGAGTTAGAGAGAACAACTCTTTGTTAGGAAAAACGAGGGAGAATGGTATCTTCTCTCCCAACACAGACGAGGGCATGCGGTTAATGAGATAACATGCAGTAAGAACCGCATCGCCCCAGAACGAGTTCGGAGCACAATTCTGGATAAAAAGCGTACGAGTAACATCAAGAAGGTGGCGGTGTTTTCTTTCCGCGACACCATTCTGTTGTGACGTGTAGGCACAAGACGTTTGATGAAGAATGCCATGGGATGAAAGAAATTGAGATAGTGTTCGAGTACAGAATTCAAGGGCATTGTCAGTTCTCACAATCTTGATAGAAACAGAAAACACATTATGTACTTCTTTAATAAAATTCATAATAGTGATGCCCGCTTCAGATTTATTCTTTAACAAAAAGACCCAAGACAAACGACTAAAATCATCCACAACAACTAAATAGAACCTGTGTCCCTGATGACAGGGAACACGACTCGGACCCCAAATATCAATATGGAAAAACTGAAGAGAGCTACTGCTCCGACTCTGACGACTAGGGAAGACAGACCGATGATGCTTCCCTAACTGACAAGCTTCACAATCGAATGACGAGCGGGGTGAAGTCTGAGGAAGGATTTGATGCAGTTTCTGAAACGAAAGATGACCAAAGCACAGATACCATAAGTAAGGAGAGACAGGTTCGGTGGAATGAGATGATGCTCCAGCGTAAGGTGTATGTACCAGTCAATACAACCCGCCTTGCTCACAGCCTTGTCCAGTTACGTTGCCCGTGAGAATGTCCTGAAATACAAGAGATGATGGGTCAAATATCGCTCGATAAGGTAGATCCTTAGTAATCTGACTAATTGACAGTAAATTCATTGAGAAATTAGGTGCATGAAGCACATTCTGCAACTGCATAGAAGGTGTTAAGGCGATCTGTCCCTGCCCTGTGAAGGGAGAATGAGTCCCATCTGCTATGACAACAATCCTTCATGGGGAAACTTGCCTGTATGATGTGAGTTGGTGTCTATCTCCACACAAGTGATGTGTTGCACCTGAATCTACAATCCATTCTGAGGTACGCGAACCCTGGTAGAAAGCAGAAGTATGGGCACTACCTGAGGAACTAGCTTCTGCAGTAGCAGCAATATCCAGGCTGCTCTCTGAAACAGTTAGAGGAGTACTGGCTGGTGGCATGATATCACGTAGACGAGACACTAGGTCATCATATCATGGATCTAATGCTGGTGTAGCATGATGCTGGATCTGTTCTGCTGCTCGAGCAGATGCTGGGAAACCATGCTTAGAGTAGCATGTGTCTTATGTATGACCAATCCGACGACAATATACACTGTAATCCACGATCACGGCCAACCCTACCACGTGGTCCTCGTCCACGAAAATGAGATGAATTGCCTCTTCCTCTAAAAGCTGCCATAGCAGAAGAATTTGGCACAATAGTAGGGCTTGAGATGTTGATTCGGCTCAATCGCCGAAAGGCCTTCTCCATGGGAGGAATGGTAGCATCTGCCAGAATATGAGAAGAAGCCACCTCATACTGTGAGTCAAGATAAGCTAGAAAGACTCCCACCATTGTAGCATTCCGATATGTCTTCAACTGTTCTGGAGTAGCCGTGAGAGGCATGAAACTGTGGAGCCTTTCAAACATTCCCCTCAATGCAGTGTAGTGAGCTTGCAGGGGTCGACCATTCTGCTTTATCGTGAAGATGTCATGCTGGAGCTGTAGGATTTTTGTCTCATTCTTGGCTTGTGAATATGTGGTAGCAAGAATATCCCACATGGCTTTGGTAGTAGGTTGATGTAAGACATCATTAGCAATGTCTGGAATCAGAGTACCAGACAATCAGACCTGAGCATATGCGTCATCAGCCTCCCATGAGGCATACAAACCTGTTTTCTCGTTTGGCTCATCCTCGGTAATCATATGTTTCATACCCATCGATTTCATTAGACTCATGAATTGCATGGCCTATAACTCATAGTTGGATCCATCCATCTTCACAATAGGCGCAGGACCTTTGAAGGCGCCTGTAGTGGGCATCTCGATCTTGCTTTCTGACATTTTAACTGGAGAAAACTAGGGTTGTAGACAGGATAGTCCTTGGTCTACACTGACATAATTAGGTTTAGTTGTACGTGTAGTCCTCTATGCAACCAAACCCATTAACGTGGAGACGCGGACGAAAGTCTCCTAGATGATGAAGATACCCTAGGGTTGACTGAACCCTAGAACGTAGAGCTGCGCACGAGACTAAGAAGGCCGAAGGGAGAGGAAGCGCACGCGGCGTAGGCAGCGCACAGCGTGCGAGGCCTAACGCGCGCGGTGCACGGGGCCGAAGGGAGAGCTCGCGAGGCCCCCCAGGGCCGAGGAGCGGCGAAGGGCGGCACCGAAGGAAGACGCGAGGTAGAGAGAGAGGGGTCGCACACGTGGCTTGGAGGTGGAAGGCTAGGGTTAGGGTTTGGTTCGAGAACTCCGGTCTAGGACCATCACTCTGGTACCATGTTGGGAAAAATAAGAGTTGTATTTATTCCTTGAGCCCTAGACTCTCTTATATAGGGAGAGGTCTATGGGCAAATTACATATGGTAGATAAACGAAAAGAACAATAAATAAAAGATATAGAAACATAAACTAAACTTCTACATATCATAACAACGATACCCCTTTTGAGTCCTGGAATACCCGACAAAAACACATTTGACAACCCTAGGAGTGAACTTGTCAATCCCTGGAGACAATTGGTGAACGAATGTGATGCAAATGGAAATTTGCAACGGTGAAAAATAGTTGTTTGGTGGAGAAATTTAGAGGGGAGAGGAAGAGAGAGGAGAACGTGCCGGTTGCGCGAGACTTTGGAGAGGAATCGCAAAGAATGCGTCGAGGGAAAGAGAGAGAAACACACCGAGAGAAAGAGATAAAGAGAGATGAATCTCAATTTTCATAATAATCTGAACCGTTTTAAAACAATAGACTGTCATCCCTTTATACAGGAGGGATGAGATTACAAAATAGAAATCAAAATTCAAATTCAAAACTACTTATCCTAATTGACTCTAACCAACTAACTAATTGATTTGAAATAAATTCAAATCTCTAATCGACTCTAACTAACTAAATTGATATCACACATGATGTCTTTATTTAAATAAAAATGCGACAATCGAATAAACCTAAATAAAATTAACGGATAAAAATATCAAGTCCTATATTTTAATTTTGTGCTGCATCAATTCTCCTCCGCTTAAAAAATTCGTCTCCTGACGAATTGCTTGCTTTTCGTTTTGTCGTTGGAGAATTCGATCCGAAACCATAGTTCCAAATTCCCCAATTTGATCCTTTCCATGTTACGTTTGTAATTTCTTTTCACTGAGGGGCGTCGCTGCAAATCTTCTACCCCTCCATTTAAAGGAATGCCTCTCCAATTCCAACCGATTTTAACCTTTGAATAAAATCTTTCTGCAGTAGGGGTTTCATTGAAATTAACCCAAATAAATTTCCAATCCCTGATTTCATGGGATTGATTGCACGTGGGAGAAGAATCAATAGCCACTACCCTCTCGACTCCCTTCTTCCAATGTCTTCGGCGGCGCCGAACCCTAGGGTATGGGTTTCGATTTCTCCAACGGCGGCACCGGGCATAGATGTACTGGCGGCAGCGGCACCTGGATTGATGATGCAGGAGACGATGATGGGACTTCCATCGTTGGCCTTGGGGTCTTCGTACCAAGGTATGGCTACAACAACGTCGAGGTTTGCATTGGAGATGATACGGGTGGTTGCTGGGGCTTCGATTGGTCGTTGTCGGTGATGGTTGCCAACCTGAATCTGTATGGACAGCAAGCAGATCTTTGTCTCGAAGAACAGTAACGTCGTCACCGAAGAGATCTAGGGTTTCATATCCCTCTTCCACTGGTTCTTCATCAAATATTGGCCCCAGAACTTTATTTTTTTCATTTTTTTGTTCCTGGACAGCAACTTCGACCTCAAAGAAATCAAAAAATTCATATTCTTCACCCGAACTTTCATCAAAAATCGGCTCTATATCTTCATAGTTTTGTTGCACAGGAGTTGCGTCAATAAAATATTCTTCGGAACTGAAAATACCTTTGTTTTCCGAACAAAAATCGGGTTGGACAGCAGCTACAACGATCTGACTTTCATTGTCGATGAACGAATCTTCACCGGTTAGCGCGTCCAACCATGATTGGACTTTGAAACTTGATAGGAGTCGATGCTTGAACTTCCTCGAACGCAAACGTGAATGCGGATCATGAGATATACGACTCAAATCGAATTGCAAACGCCAGTAGGTGATCGGATCGTCGAATCGTAAGAACGATTCAGTTTCCATGCTCTGATACCAAATGATGCAAATGGAAATTTGCAACGGTGAAAAATAGTTGTTTGGTGGAGAAATTTAGAGGGGAGAGGAAGAGAGAGGAGAACGTGCCGGTTGCGCGAGACTTTGGAGAGGAATCGCAAAGAATGCGTCGAGGGAAAGAGAGAGAAACACACCGAGAGAAAGAGATAAAGAGAGATGAATCTCAATTTTCATAATAATCTGAACCGTTTTAAAACAATAGACTGTCATCCCTTTATACAGGAGGGATGAGATTACAAAATAGAAATCAAAATTCAAATTCAAAACTACTTATCCTAATTGACTCTAACCAACTAACTAATTGATTTGAAATAAATTCAAATCTCTAATCGACTCTAACTAACTAAATTGATATCACACATGATGTCTTTATTTAAATAAAAATGCGACAATCGAATAAACCTAAATAAAATTAACGGATAAAAATATCAAGTCCTATATTTTAATTTTGTGCTGCATCAGAATGCAACAGATCCACATATACGAAGTGTAAGGGAAAACAACTCCTTGTCAGGAAAGACAAGGGAGAAAGGTATCTTCTCCCCCAACACAGACGAGGGCATGCGGTTAATGAGGTAACAAGCAGTGAGATCTGCATCGTCCCAGAACGAGTGCGGACCACAACTCTGGATAAGAAGCGTACGAGCGACATCAAGAAGGCGGTGGTGTTCTTTCTGCAATTTGGGATGTGTGGGCAAAAGACGTTTGATGAAGAATGCCATGAGATGAAAGAAATTGAGATAATGTATGAGTACAGAATTCAAGGGCATTATCAGTTCACACAATTTTGACAGAAACATAAAAAACATTCTGCACTTCTTTAATAAAATTCATAATAGTGATGCCCACTTCAGATTTATTCTTTAACAAAAAAATCCAAGACAAACGACTAAAATCATCCACAACAACTAAATAGAACCTGTGTCCCTGATGATCGGGAACACGACTCGGACCCCAAATATCAATATGGAAAAACTCAAATGGAGAGCTACTGCTCAGACTCTGACGACTAGGGAAGACGGGCCGATGATGCTTCCCTAACTGACAAGCTTTACAATTGAATGACAGGCGGGGTGAAATTTGAGGAATGACTTGACACAGTTTCTGAAACGGAAGATGACGGAAGCGTAGATGCCATAGATAAGGAGAGACAGGTCTAGTGGAGTGAGATGATGCTCCAGCATAAGGTGTATGGACTAGTCGATACAACCCGCCTTACTCACAGCCATGTCCAATCAAGTTTCCCGTGATAATGTCCTGAAACACAAGAGATGATGGATCAAATATCGATCGACAATGTAAATCCTTAGTAAGATGACTAATAGACAGTAGACTCATTGAGAAATTAGGAGCATGAAGCACATTCTGCAACTGCATAGAAGGTGTTAAGGCAATCTGTCCCTGTCCTGTGATGACAGAATGAGTCCCATCTGCTATGACTGCTGTCCTTCCTGGGGAAACTTGCTTGTAGGATGTGAGCCGATGTCTGTCTCCACGCAAATGATGTGTGACATCTGAATCTACAATCCATTCTGAGGTACCTGAACCCTGGTAGAAAGTAGAAGTATGAGCACTACCGGAGGAACTAGCTTCTGCAGTCGCAACAACGTCCAAGCTGGTCTCTGAAACAAGTGGAGGAGTACTAGATGGAGTTATGATATCACGCAGTCGAGACACAAGTTCTTCATATTGTGGATCCGACGCGGGTGTAGCACCATGATGCTGAACCTGTTCTGTTGCACGGGCAGATGCTGGAAAACCATGCTTGGAGTAGCATGTATCTTCTGTATGACCAGTCCGATGACAGTAAGTGCACTGCGATCCACGACCACGACCAATCCTACCATGTGGTCCGCATCCACGAAAATGAGATGGGTTGCCTCTTCCGCGAGAGGCCGCCATAGCAGAAGAATTTGGCACAGTAGTAGGGCTTGTGATGTTGATTTGGCTCAATCTCCGAACGCCTCCTCTATGGGAGGAATGGTAGCATCTGCTAGAATATGAGAAGAAGCATCCTCTTAATGTGAGTCAAGAGAGGCTAGAAAGACTCCCACCATCGTGGCATTCCGATATGTCTTCAACTGCTCTGGAGTAGCTGTGAGAGGCATGAAACTACGAAGCCTCTCAAACATTCTTCGCAATGCAGTGTAGTGAGCATGCAGGGGTCGACCATTTTGCTTTATCGTGAAGATGTCATGCTGGAGCTGTAGGATTTTTGTCTCATTCTTGTCTTGGGAATATGTGGCAACAGGGATATCCCACATGGCTTTGGCAGTAGATTGGTGCAGAACATCATTAGCAATGTCTGGAATCAATGTACCAGACAACCAGATCTGAGCATATGCATCATCAACCTCCCATGAGGCATACAACCTTGTCTTCTCCGTTGGCTCATCCTCGGTAAGAATATGTTTCTTACCCATCGATTTCATTAGGCTCATGAACTGCATGGCCCATAACTCGTAGTTGGACCCATCCATCTTCACAATATGCACATGACCTCTTAAGGTGCTCGTGGTGGGGATCTCTACTTTGCTTTTTGACATGATGACTGGAGTCAACAAGGGTTGTAGACAAGATAAACTTTTGTCTACACTGACATGACTAGGTTTGGTTGCATGTGTAGACTTACACAACCAAACCCATCAACCTGGATGGCGGGCGAAGGGCCCCTTAAATAGGGAATGGCTGAACCCTAGGGGCGGCGTGGCCCTCGGGAACAGGAGCACGGCAGGGGCCAAGGCTCACGGCGGGGCTGAGTTGCATGGCGGAAGGTCGGGGCGAGTAGCACGACGAAAGGGAGTGGCCGAGGCGGCGCATGGAGGGTCGAGCCCTAAGCGGCTTGAAGGTGGAGGGCTAGGTTTAGGGTTCGGTATGAGAGCTTCGGTTTAGAACCACCGCTCTGATACCATGTTGGGAAAAAATAAGAGTTGTGTTTATTCCTTGAACCCTAGACTCTCTTATATAGGGAGGGGCCTATGGGTAAATTACATACGGTAGACAAACAAAAGGAAAAAATAGATAAAAGATACAAGAGCATAAAATAAACTTCTACAAACCCTAAATAAGGGTGGCCTGATTGGCCGCGGTTTGTAAAAAAAATAAAATAAAAAAAGAAGGGAAGAGAGAGAGAGCAAACCCAATTAGGCTGCTTGTTTTTTTTTGGCCCAAGTAGGCCACATTCTTTGTTAAAAAAAGGGAGGTGCATACAAAAAAATGTACGCTATTTTTTTTACAAAACATGGAGCAAAGCCATAAAAAATGATGCAACGGCTACAAAAAAATGTTCTATAAAAAAAGAGAGAGAAACCGAAAAAAAACAAGACCGGCTAAGTGATTCATTGATGTTTCTTGTTATCCCCATTCTCATGTCTTCTCTCAACTTTGTCGATGTCATTGTATTCCGACAAGTATGAGAGTAAGGGGGAGTATTATGTAGAGATCTACAAGAGGTTAGATTATCAGATCTCCAATCCAGATGCATGGCCATATTTCCAGACTCTATGGTTTTTTAGACTCGACGTCAGAATCGGTTCCGGATCTTCATTTTGATTTGCACGTGCTTGCGATCTTTTGTGTGGTCCCCATCTTTTATTTTTTGATCAATGCTTTCATGTGTTCCATAGGAACTCCAGAGTAGAGATCCCATTCCCTATACCATGTGGGCTAGGGTTTTCATGTGGTTTCATAGGGACTCCATAGTAGATATCCTATTCTCTGAGCCAGTATGAGAGAGACCAAGTTCTCCGATGAGGAGACTTTTCAGACTCCATTCTCCAGCGACCGTGGACTCCGATGAAGATGTCTCCACGACTTTTCTGTTCAGCTCTTTCTGAGATGGAGCAGTTGTCTACATGATCCAGTCTTCTACATGTGGTGGGCCCGAGTTCTCCAGGTTGAGACTCACTTTCAGTTTCAGTGGCTCTGACAGGCGCAGTATAGAGCACATCTAGTTTGACTCACACTCCAACCCGTTTGTCCTCCTTACCTGCATGGCATGAGAAGCAACGTCCTCGACAACAAATCGACAGTTATGCGCGTTGAGTTGATATTGTCTGTAGTGTCTTGTATTGTGAGTTGAGATTTCTTTGTGTTTGTCAAAGCTGAGCATTTCGTGCTCCGGTTTGAGGGGGAGTGTCAGTATATGCATCATTATCATGTAAGATGGGTAAATGGATCATTCCAAGATCCATTTACACATCCCAGAGCTTAGTCCTACATCTACAAGTGGTGGGACTTGGAGGGTCTGTGGAGGCTATATATGAAGTCCCACACCTCCTGTATACAATGAGAAAGTACAATGCATACATCAGCTCTTTGAGGCGTTCTCCTGTGGTTTCATCCCGCTCCTTAGGGAGTAGGGTTCCACGTAAAATCCGGGTGTTCTTCATGTTTATTCTATTTCTCTGATATTACGCTTTCGCATTGTTGATTTTTAATAAGTTTCAAATGTCAATCAAATACATAATTACTTGTCCAAAATAGGTGTTTACACTATGATCATAAATATCTTGAATTCTTTAAATAGATCAAATAAGTTTTTTTAAACAGCAAGTCATGGCAATGTAACTGGCAGGAGTCTCTATATAGTTTATGAAGAACAGAAGCTCGATCTTGAAGGACATGGATATCCTGTCATAGATTTAAATATGATAATAGCACAAAGAACAGATATGATACACCAAACAACAACAACAACAACAAAGCCTTTTCCCACAATTAAGTAGGGTCGGCTACATGGATTCTTTGCCTCCATTCAGATCTATCTTGGGTCAATCTCGGACTTATATCCAAAAAACTAAGATCCCTTCGTATAGTCTCTTTCCAACACTTCTTGGGCCGTCCTCGCCCTCTCTTAGCCGGCTCAACATCCCAACACTCGCATCTCCTAACCGGTGCATCAGTTGACCTTCTTTGCAAATGACCAAACCATCTTAAGCGGTTTTCTCGCATCTTATCCTCGATCGGAGCTACACCAACTTTCTTTCTGATTGCATCATTCCGAATCCGATCTTTACGTGTATGTCCACACATCCATCTTAGCATTTTCATTTCTGCTACAACCATTCTCTGCACATGTCTATGGTTCATAGGCCAACATTCAGAACCATAAAGCATAGCAGGTCTAACGGCTGCTTTGTAAAACTTTCCTTTAATTTTTAAAGGAATTTTCTTATCACAGAGAACAGCGGATGCATCTCGATTTACGATTAAATTTTGTGATTTTAAATTATCAAACGGACTTCCGATCGACGAACGGTCGAATTTGTTGATCTTATTTTGTCGAATTAGATTTTTGGGTGGTCTCAGTTTGTTTTGCGATTTTCGAATTTATGTCGCGACTTTTCCGATGGCACGCTTCTCGAGGTGATTGCTTTTTCATCGATTGATCAAATGACTTTTGATTTACGATCAATTGATCGATTTAGATTATTTGATATTGATCGATAGTTTTATCGTATCATATGAACCCTAATCGGGTCGGATTTGGGTTTATTTAGATCTGGATGTTACACTGCTGCTCCAAGTGAAGGTTTAGGTGATTTCTCAACCATGGAATTTGAAGCGAGGTGGAGGTGTGACCTCGACTCACTCAATTATTGATCTCAAATTACTCCCCCGCGCTACGCCCAACCCTCCCAACGCAACCCTGACCTCCTTCCCTCCCCCTGCACTACCTCAAACCCTCCCTGCACTGATAACCTTCGTCGTTCCTCTCGAATGTTGCCCCTGCCTTCAACCCCCTCCCCGATGCGGGGTTTCCCACAATGAAGAGGAAGAATAACAGGAAGCAGATCAGAGAGGGAGGTGAGAGTTGGAATAAAAATCCACCATTGATTTTGGTATGGTTTGATTAACTCTGCCTTAACTTAAGCAAGTTGATTCCATATGGGTCAAATTAACGGCATGATCAGTGGTGTTAAACTGACCAAGTTTGTGGACTTCAGGTGATAATTACGATGTTTATTGGGTCAAGAAAGTATTTGATAAAGTTTTTAGCCTTATATTAATTTCTTGATTAGGTAGGGGTAAAATTCCAATTAATGTTTTTGAGGAGGGGGAGTTCGTCAATGCTGAGGATGAAAGCGATGATAACGCCAATGATGTGCAGTTGAATTTTATGGATGATCTCTCAAGGAACCAACTGATACTAGCACAATGATGATGTCGGCGACAATACTGACGAGTGACAAGTGGTGTTGAATTGTTTCTGATTAGTTATTTTTGATGGATCACATGAACGTGATGGACAATATTTAGCATTGTGCTTATTTTGAACTAATTTCCTACTTTTTGATTTTCTTTTATGTTTCTGCATTTGTGTTTTAACTTCAAATACTTAAAGTTGTAGTTTGCATTGCACTTTTGGACTATATGTTGCAATAGGTGGTATTGTCATGGTACATTTCAGTATAATTTGAATTAGTTATAATTTTTCTTTTCAAAAACTTGCGAATTACGCCTCGATCACCTAGAGGCTTATGTCTTACCTCACGTTTCGGGAAATCGCCTTGGACTGCCTCGTGCTTTATAAACCTTGATCAACTATTGAGCTTCGATGAATTTGTATGGTAAGAGGGGTTGGTGTGCACATCATTGAATTTTTAAAAGGTGTTTTTCAGTTATGCGGCCTATGCATGTCATAATGTTTCAAGCCGGTTCTAGGCAACATGGGAGGCATGTTTTGGCTTGATGATTGGACTGAACGAAACACATTATTAAGCTACAATGCTTGAAGCATGCACCGTATCATTCGCGGCAGCCACATTCCTATCGTAGACCTAACTCCACCCTTTTTCCACTTTTCAAGTCTAATACACAACTACAAGTATTCCTCAATCTTGGTATGGAGTTTTCTTGCATCATATTAAACATTCTTATTCATAAACCCTTGACAAAAATTTTCCCCTTTAATTAGCCCTGCCTAAATGCCCTTGAACTCTTGATATTCCCTAAGATTTTGCATTCCACGTAGATCTCCTACTTTTTGAAGATGACCGAGCCATTGTTCTTCTAGGTACACCATACTTTGAAGTTGTTTTTGCAAACAGAAGAGGATTTGCCTTTAGCTGCAACATTTTTATTTATCAACATAATTTAGAAAGCAGTCCCAATACTGGTTCTAGTCGAGAATTCACTTCTGACTTTGAGTAGCCCTCCTTAGAGTGCCCAACAAGAGGGGGAGCGAGTGAACAATAGTATCAAATAAGTTATGGCAGTTAAAATTAATTTTATGGAATTTAATCCTTGTAGAGAAGATTTGCCGCAATGTTTGGATCAACGATGTTAGTCATCCAAGTGATAACATGTCAATTATCAATATACTAGGTGTCGTAGACCTTGTTCATTTCCTTGAGTGGATCCTTGGTAAGAATATAATTCTTGCGCTGACTACCAACGAACACCTTGAAGGATCGAGACCAAAGCACATAGTTTTCTGTGCCCTTTAATTTAATAAAAGAATCCTGTACCATCATAGAAGAAATCGAGTACATGCGCTTGGTCTTCGCATACATCATTGTGGTCGTATGAGTCAAGAAAAGTGACCTAGAAGATCAATTACCTTAATCAAGCATAAGGGTGACCTAGGTCACCGTTTAAGCCCCTTTTCAAGCTTACATAGCAGTGAACTATGGCTGAGACACCACATTTCGAACTTACCAGGGTCGTCGGTGCAGCCCAACGATACAAAGAGGCCTAGCGACGCCAAAGGAAGATGGCGTAGAAGGGCCTATCGACAATGATGTAGAACCTATGGCGGAGAGCTACAACAGCCTGGAAGGCCTATCAATGGTGCTAATATGTCCAGGCAGATGCCACAGTAGCATGGGAACCCTGTGCAGAGGGCTGCGAGGGCCGGTGGGGCTGTGTGGAGTCTTGCTGTTGTCGGGTGGAGGCTTGTTGTGGCCAGAGAAGGGTCGCATGGGCCTTTTCGAGGCATGGAGAAAGGCCAACAATGGCTTGGGAAGGTCGTTGCACTGCCGACGGTGAGGCGACAGCCTTGGAGCCCTGTGCGGGACCTTAGGCACAGGAGGGCTCGTGCAAGGGTTGGTGGTGGCTGGGTGAGGCGTGGGGCTGGTTGTGGAGGCAGGATCGAAGTCAGAACACTGGTCTAGGACCGCTGCTCTGATACCTTGTGGAAAAGATGAGAGAATACAATGAAAGATTTATTCAAGGGGTCTAGGGGTCCTTATATAGACTGATAGGGCACTCATAAACGGGAAACTATATAAAAGGACCCCGAAGGGTTACAACTAAATAAGATAAAACATTAAACCATCTTTAACATCTATGATTAAAGGCTCCTTTTATCATAAACTAATACTCAACAGTGCACACCAATTTTGTTTCATATGTACAATATCAATCAAAAGTAGTAGGATCTTTGACATATTCCTAGAAAATAAATAACTAGTCCATGACTCCATAGAGAGTTCCACACTCCTTTGGCCATTGAATGGTAAAGCACTCTATTTGCAATCACTGGGACAATGGTGGACCAAATCCTCGACTTTACAAGTACATATTCACGCTTCAAAGACATGTATGTCTCTTCTCTTAGGATTCTTCCTTTCTAAATTGATCTTTGTCGTGTGCATCTGCAACATCGAGGATGCTCCATGCCTACATATCATAGTTTGTCCTTCAAATGGAATTAGAAAAAAAACATGGTGGTCTTCATGTCACCTTAGGTGGTTTATGGTTGTCCAACGTAAACCTATCATGTAAGATGGCATTCCTAAAAAGGAAAAGCGTAGCCAGATTTTTTCGTTTAACACATCATTGTGTGGATAATTCTGTCAATGGTGCCACAAGAGGGTGCTAGGGCTGCTGTTGGGAGTGTCATATGCTACACAATAATACCATAGGTGGCACACATGTCATGCGATGGTAGTATCGATTGTAGGGATGCAATAAGAGCGGTGCTGACTGGAGGCGATGCTGGAGATTCTGCAGCAGCCTTTCCTTCTCTCTTTTAGGATTTTGACTTAGGCGGATGGAAGCTTACCAGAGGACAATGAGGAGGTGCAAAGACTAAGACGATATCTATCTAACTCTTGTCTTGGCCTCCCTTTTTGAGCGCTAAGTCTCAGTACTCACATCTGGTATCCTATAAACTAGCTTAGGGTAGGGGAAAGGGGAATGTTTCTGAAGGGTTTTGATAAAATCTCATTTTTATATATTTCTTACTCACATCTATCCCAAAGTTGATTGGGAATTCCTTGGCGTCACATTAGCCTACTTCATCACATCGCTTACTAAGGGAAGAGCACAACATTCTGACAGGGAGGGATCAGAAGACCACCTTCTATGGGGTGTCGACTGTTGCTTCAATACCATGCTGGAAAAAAATTCTTGCTTATTATGAAGGGCCTACCACCACCTTATATAAGAGGGATGGCGGTCGAAGTAGTATAGAAGCAATGTGGAACTAACAGTAAAAAAATAAAAAAACTAACATGCCTTTCCTGAACAGTTATTTCTTTCTACTTTGATCACAAATGATATATGTCCGTTATGCCAATGCTGTATAATCTCTTAAGGTAAGCTAGCATAATTACAATGCTTCCCTTTCGTCAAGTGCTTGCAGAAGTTGATGCTCAATTTATCAGATTTATAATTACTCATCCTTGACAAACGGGGTGCAGTTTTTGTTTACCTTGTAATGATATTGAGCTCAAGCTTTCAGGTTATTTTGATGAGTGAAGATCGGTCAGTCCTTTGCAGAAAGTACCTGAAATCGGTTGATCTTTTGAAGACAGGAATGACATATGAACTGCCCAGTTACATCGTCCAGATTTGCGAACCTCGGAACCTTCAAGGAGGTTTGAACAGTTATTTACCTTTTAGGTTTTCTTACTTTAGTAAATTAAGATCATAAAAATGCAATAAGAGATGCTCTAATACCAATGGGGTTTATGTTTTTGCGAAAAATGACCAATAATAATATTCGAAGTCAGAATTATAGAATATTATGCAATCGATTCAATACCCTTACCAGTCACCACATCCATCCCAGCTGAGCCACCAAAAATGGGTCAAGGTTAAGATGTGCCATTTGTGTAATGGAGCCATGATCTAGTCATTGTGTTTTCACAGATTTATATTCAATTTGATGTTGCATGGTGGTTTGATTCTTGTATAGGTTTTCAATCATTGCCTCCAAGTTGCATGTGATCTCATGTCTTACAGTGTCTTTAATTAAATCCTCTTGAAAAGTTGGGCCAATGATAAAAGTAAGGAGAGAAGTATGATTGCGGGTCCTAACATACAACAGTTTTAAAGTAATTCCTATTGCGATAGTGGACTTCTCATAACTTCAGAACTAACAGTTCCATCTTTTTCAAATGCATTATTTCTGAAGCCAGAAATGTGGATCTTGAATTTGACGAGGTACCTTGTTTCTTCAGAAGGGGTCCTGTTAATCCAAATTAACTTTTCATTGTTTATTGTAAACTCTTTGACTTGAACCTGTTCAGTGGAAACCAAGATAAATCACCATGACTAAGACAACATCCTTCCAACAATATGCTAGTGAACACATCTATAATGTATTAGTGATTAATGTTTTTAAACTCCATCAGTGACTGAATCGGAAATCAGACCGAACCGTTGGGTTTATCTGATTGGACTGGATAATTATGTTGTTGAACTTTTAAATTGGCTTGGCCACCGCTATGAGAAACAGGCCAGACCATCTGGTGACCCATTTAAAGCGAAGATATGTACATATGACAAAATGAACGAGCTCAAGTAAAGAACTGCTAATACGACTACGATGAACATGAAAACTAGAGCAGTGATGCCTCCCAAGCTAGCAACCCTTACACTGAGATGAGATCTGTGGGAGGACTCTACATAGCTTCTGCAGAGGAAGGTGTCCGAATTGATGCCACATGTATGGAGAGACAGACCCTGTGGGAACAGATGAGGCACCGACATAAGGAGACTGGACCAACCAATATGGAGAGACCCCATTGCTCACGACCACATCCAATCACCCTGCCTGTGTGTATATCCTAAAACACAAGAGAATAGGGGTCAAATAGGACACGACAATGCAGATCCTTGGTGATCTGACTAATAGATAATAAATCCATAGAGAAATTATGTGCATGAAACACATTATGCAGACGCATAAATGGTGTCAACCAGATCTCCCCTTATCCTGTAATAGGGGAATGATTCCCATCTTCAATAGAAATGGATCTGCTCGGGGGTACGTATTTGTAGGACGTGAACTGAGCTCTATCTCCACATAGATGATAAGATGCGCCAGAATCCATAATTCACTCTGTCACATCTGCCCTGTGACAACTAGTAATGGCATAAACCTGAAGAGCTCGAAGGAGCACTTGTAGTGTTAGTAGTATGAATCATAGTCTCCCTCAGAAGGGAGACAAGATCGTCAAACTTCTGATTAACAGAAGTAACATGAGGCTCAACATGCTTGGCAACACGAGCAGAAAGAAGATAACTATGCTTCAGGTAGCAAATAATCTCAGAGTGGCAAGAACAATGACTAACTGCATGGTTGATGCAGGCACCGCCTCCTCCATCATAGACACCATATCCTCTTAAGCGACATGGACCTCTTCACGAGCAGTAAGAAGCTAGTTGCATGTCTCTTTCCTCACTCGAAAGTAATTGGCTGCAAGTGTGCCCCACATTGCCTTGGCAGTGGACTGAGGAAGGATATCATTGGCTATCTCTATGGTCAGAGTACCATATAGCAATTCACACATGTGTCGTCTTGCTTCCTTGAAGCATTTGCCCTAGTCTTTTCAGCCGGCTCAGACTGCTTCAGAATGTTCTCCTTGTTATTGCACTGCATGATGGTCATAATCTGCATGGACCACAACTTATAGTTGGTCTAATCCATCTTGACAATGGGTGACAGACCCTTGAAGGCATCAAATGGAGATAAGTCACCCTTGTTTCTTGACATGATGATACGAAGATCGGTATAGAACTCAACTAGGGTTGTATACCGATTAGAAGGTGTCTACACAAACATATAGGAAATCGGTTGTGGGTGCATGATCTTACCACAACCATCCTCTTCAATTCTGGATTTGCGCTAGGAGTGAAGGGGTGATTTATTGGTCTAAAATAACACTTTTCCACAAAATCAGGTCGTAACATGCCTCAGACACAGATTAACGCACTGAGACGGACCTTAGACGATTGTGGAACCATAGGCGACTATATGAATCACTGAGGACACACAAAGGGGCCACATAAAGGGCTTAGGAGGCTAGGTCTATGTTGCCAAAGGCTCTAGGAGACATTACATGTGCTGGGAAGCTACTGTAACATCGTTGGCGAGGCCCGATGGGGTTGGGTTGTGCAGCAACCGCGGTGGCGCCACTGGCGGGACCAGTCGGGCGGTGCTAGGGCCACTCGACAATGTACGTCATGGATGGGAGGCCCAATGGTGGCTGTGCACTGCTGCATGGGGGTGTATCCAAGGTCGATGGGTAGGGGAGGGGATTAGGGCACATGGCTCCAGTCTAGGACCATCACTCTAATACTATGTTGAGAGAAAATAATGAATTGATTGATTATGAGGCCCTAGCGTTCTCTAATATAAGAGGAAAGCTTTTTGGGAAAATAACATTATTGAGACAGAAAGAAAGCGAATACATAAAACTGGAAAAGATAATAACCTCTCAACAAAGTAGGCTTTAAAATCTTTTAAGATATTTATCTCTTACATTATTGTTTTTCTCATTTCTATTTTCTTTATGTACCTCTCATGTAATTAACCTAGGGCTTTTCTCCTTTATAAGAGAGACCTAAGGTCTCATCTAATGTAAGCTCTTCTTTTCTCCTAACATGGTATCAGAGCAATGATCCTATACCGGTTTTCCCGTATCCCACCATCCCTAACCCTACACCCTCTCCCCCTACCGTCGCCTATACCCCCGGACCCCAACCCCTGTCGCTACGCCACCCAGCCTTGCACCGCCCAACCCAACGACTCCCGGCCGCCTTGCCCAGCGCCTCCCGACCGCCAGTGGCCCGAGGGTTGCCACCTACCCGCCCAAGGGTTGCCCCCGGCCATCTCCCTTGTCTCCAAGCCGCCCAAGGGCTGCCGAACTGCAACCCGCCGTGGACCGACCACTCCTAGCGCCGGGTCGGCCCCACCTTCGTGTCCTTGCTATAGTTTGGTCGTTTCTGCAGGCCGCTAAGGTCTGATTTGGTTCGGATTTCGTGATTTTTCACATATAAATCATGACTTCTGACTCTAGACCACAATAAAAAGTAGTGAGGATGGTTGTATGAGTCAAGAGATCCAACCAATCCTCCATATGCTTGTGTAGACTCACTCAGATCAGTTTACACCTCAGTTTGTTCCGGATTTCGGCGTTCTTATTACAATGTCAGAGAATAAGGGTGGCATCTTCTCATCGTCTGGTGTCTTCAAGGGCCCGGATCCTATCGTGAAGATGGATGAGACCAACTACGAGTTGCGGTCCATGCAGTTTCGTACCCTTATGCCTTGCCATAACAAGGAGCACTTTCTGACGGATTCAGAGCCATCGAACAAGACTGGGACTAATGCTTCTTGGAAGCAAGATGATGCCTATGTTCACATTTGGCTCTCCGGGACACTCACCACGGAGATTGCTAATGATATTGTCAATCAAACCACAACAATGGCTATGTGGGACATCTTAGCAGACACTTACGGGCAGACAAAGAATGAAAGCAAGATTCTTCAGCTGTAGTATGATATTTTTTTTCGACCAAACATAATGGTCAACCACTTCATGCCCACTTCTCACATCTTAGAGGCATGTTTGAGCGAGAATTTTAGAGATATTGGAAGATGGAGACACGTGGGTGCTCATGCTAGAAAAAAGTGGATCGACTCGAAGAAGGTGACATCTGAACTATTGTAGTGTTGCCTTGTCTTAGGATTATAATAGTGCTATTCCTTATGATTCCTAACATCCCTTAAAATACACATTTAACTCCATGGAAGCCGACTTATCTCTCAAATGTATGAATAAACAGGACACACCAAAAACCTTGGGGGGATAGCTCTACTTGGGTAGAGAACTTCAGTAGGTTTTCTCTCTTCAATTGAAATGGATGGCATAGGTTAATTAAAAAAAAGGAAACAATCAGAACATCCCGCAATAGGAGTTGGGAACATGAAAATGTAAAGCGAGAAATATCAAGAATTCCATTCAGCAACCTCATTCTAGTATATGGGTGGGTATAAACAATCTAATGAATAATCCATTGAGAATAGAAAAATGTCATATCGTTACAGAGAAATTCCCTGGCATCTTTTTTTAGAGAAAAAGGGTGGAGTTCCAAGTTGGAATCCACCACAAAATACTATATTAATAGTGATGAGATATTGTGTGACGTTCGCTGATCCGGGTTACCTGTTCACACATCACTCGTAATATTATATTCATAATTAATCGCATTAGGTTACTGAAAATGAGGGAAAAATTTTCACATTTCGAAATGACATTCACAATTAATGTAATCAATCACATAACTAATAACAAGTGTCAACAATTCACATTGCATTAATTTCCATATATATTTACATGTGACAGAGGAAACTGACAATTGTACATGTTGGGAAAAATGAATGAGATGATCTATTCCATAAGCCCTAGGCTCTCTTATATAGGAGAGTAGCCTATGGGTAAATTACATAAAGAGAATAATAGGGAAAATAAAATAACAAAGAGGTACAGTTATTCTATATGCGTCAACACTCCCCCTCAAGATGGAGCATAGATATCAATCATGCTCAGCTTGGACGCACACTTCTGGAATGGGCCTCTAAGTAATGCCTTGGTGAAAATATCAGCAGTCTGATTCTCTGATGTGACGTGAGATGTAGCAATGAACCCCTTCTGAATCATGTCACGTATGTAGTGACAGTCGACCTCAATGTGCTTGGTCCTCTCATGAAAGGCTGGGTTATTTGCAATGAACAAGGCGGCCTGATTGTCACATTCCAACATCATAGGAAGAGGTATATCAAGACATAGATCTGCATGTAAGGATTTCACCCACATCATTTCTGTGCTAGCCTGGGCCATAGCCCTGTATTCGGATTCAGCACTGGATCTAGCTACCACTGTCTGTTTCTTGCTCTTCCACGAAACTAGAGCATCTCGAACATAGACTGCAAATCCTGATGTGGACTTCCTGTCCTTGGGGCATCCTGCATAGTCTGCATCCGCACATGCCGTGATAGAGATCTCCTTTCCTTTCTTAAATAGCAAGCCTGCACCTGGAGATGATTTTAAATATCTCAGAATCATGTGTATTGCATCCATATGGGCCTGACGTGGTTGCTCCATGAACTGGCTCACACGACTCACTGCAAATGATATATCAGGTCTAGTGATCGTGACATACAGTAGTTTGCCTACCAGTTCTCTGTACCTTCTCTTATCCACCTCTTCTGTGTCATCATCATACAGCTTCATGCTAGGATCCATTGGTGTCGTAGCAGGTCGACACCCTAGCATACCTGTCTCACTCAGTAGATCTGTAACATACTTCCTCTGTGACATGACAAATCCATATGGATTTCTAGCAAACTCCAGCCCCAGAAAATATCTAAGGACTCCCAAGTCCTTGGTGACAAACTCGGTCCCCAGCCTTTCCTTTGCCTGCTTAATGCCCTGGTCATCATCACCTGTAATCAAGATATCATCAACATAAACCATGATTACAATGATACCTCTAGCCGTCTTCTGTACAAACAAGGAATGATCAGCATTGGAGCGCTTATATCCTTGTTTCTCAAAGAGGTCTGAAAGCTTCTGAAACCATGCTCTGGGGCTCTGCTTAAGGCCATAGATGGCCTTATGTAATCTGCAAACCTTGGAACACTCCCCCTCAACAGCAAAACCAGGTGGCTATTGCATATAGACTTCCTCCTGCAAGTCGCCATACAGAAATGCATTCTTCACGTCAAGTTGATAAAGTGGCCAGTCTCTAGCAACTGCAACTGATAACAGGATCCGTAGAGTGGAATGACGCGCCACAGGGGAGAATGTGTCAAGGTAATCTACCCCATATGTCTATGTGAAGCCCCGTGCAACCAGGCGTGCCTTGTACCTGTCAATGGAACCATCTGCATTGTGCTTAACTGTAAACACCCATTTGCAACTCACCGGGCTGACATCTGGAGGTATAGGAACCAAACTCCAGGTTCCTCTAGACTGAAGTGCCGCCATCTCTTCTTCCATTGCTAGCCGCCATCTAGCATCCTGCAAAGCATCATGATGATTCCGTGGAATGTCTGTAGCTGAAAGTGCCAATGCAAACTTCCTGAAGTCTCCAGATAGCCTCTCAAAAGACACAGCTGCTGATAATGGATATTTGGCACAGCTTCTCTTCGGCTTGCGTAGAGCAATTGGAACATCCAGATCATCTGTGTTATCACCATGCTCCTGTAATGCATCCTGCTGAGAAATGTCGTCAGATCCATCAACATTAATATTTTCATTACATACCATAGGCGAGCTAGTTGACGGGTCAGGACCATGAGCTGGAGGAGGCCTGCGGGTGTAATGGAATGGTAGCGGGGATACTAGCGATGGCGGTGGTGGTGGCGGTGGTGGTGGCGGTGGCGGTGGTGGTGACGGTGGTGTTGTTTGTGGCAATGGTGGTGGTGGTGCCATGAATACGGCATCAGGAGATATAGGTGGTAGCTGCATGTTTCCAGATTCTGAAAAGTACATAATAGATTCAAAAAATGTAACATCTGCACTGATTATATACCGCCGACGCACAGGATCAAAACACTTGTACCCCTTTTGAGTTCTGGAGTACCCCACAAAGACGCACTTGACAGCCCTAGGAGAGAGCTTGTCAGTACCAGGCGACAACTGATGGACAAAAGCGACTGACCCAAACACACGAGGGGTAAGAATGAACAAATCCTTGTCAGGGTAAATGAGTGAAAAAGGAATCTGTTCATTCAAGACAGACGAAGGCATACGGTTGATTAGGTAACATGCAGTAAGGACTGCATCACCCCAGTAGGAGTACGGAACATGACTCTGAATAAGAAGTGACCTTGTGACATCAAAAAGGTGACGGTGTTTTCTTTCAGCAACCCCATTCTGTTGAGACGTATGAGCACAAGATGTTTGGTGAATAATTCCTTTTGAGGAGTAGTAATTGGCTAGAATGTTGGTGCACAACTCTAAGGCATTATCACTTCTCACAATCTTGACAGATGTGGAAAAAACATTTTGAATTTCATTAAGAAAGTGGATAATAATATTTCCTGCTTCAGATTTGTTTTTCATTAGAAAGACCCATGACGCTCTAAAGAAATAATCCACAAATACAATATAAAACCTGTGTCCCTGATGATCGGGAACACGACTCGGACCCCAGACATCGACATGAAACAACTCAAACTTGGAGCTACTACTCCGACCTTGACTACTGGGAAAAGACGACCTGTGATGCTTTCCCAACTGACATGCCTCACACTGGATAGGTGTGTGAGAGAGACCATAGGGTAGAACTAGACGCAACTTCTGAAGCGGTAAATGACCAAAACGCAGATGCCACAGGAGAGGAGATACTTGTCCAGCAGGAGAAGATGTGGTTCCGGCAAATGGGGTCTGGTTCAGACGGTAAAGGCCTCCTTGCTCATAGCCATGACCAATCACGTTGCCCGTACGGATGTCCTGAAAAATCAAAGAAGATGGATAAAAAATAGCTCGACAATGGAGATCCTTCGTAATCTGACTAATTGACAACAGATTTATAGAAAAATGCGGTGCATGTAGGACATTCTTGAGCTGTATAGAAGATGTCAATCTAATCTCCCCCTGACCCGTGATAGGGGAGTGCGTGCCATTGGCAATCACTACTGTCCGTCCTGGAGGAATCTGAGTGTATCCTGTAAGTAGACTCTGGTCGCCACGTAGATGATGTGTAGCGCCCGAGTCCATGATCCATGGCAATGTATCAGATCTACTACTGTGGAGTGCAAGTGTACTACCTGAAGTACTAGTAGAGGCAGAGGCAGAAGCAGCAACATCAATATGACTCTCTGTAGTCGGTGCTGGACCAGATGGTGGGATAATGCCCCTGAGGCGGGCAACTAGATCATTAAATCGTTGATCCAGTGTAGCAGCAGATGGGGGCTCTATCTGCTCAGCGGCTCGTGCAGATGCAGGGAATCCATGCTTCGAGTAGCATGTGTCTTCATTATGTCCGACTCGGTGACAATATGAGCATGTTGGCCTAGTGCGGCCACCCCTTCCACGAGGAGTACGTCCACGGCCCTGGTGATGAAAACCGCGGCCTCTGTTGGCCGCCATAGATGAGGAATTCTGACTCGCAGCTGCTGAAGGCACTGTGATCCTACTCAATCTGTGAAAAGCTTCCTCCATGGGAGGAATAGTCGAGTCCGCCAAAATCTGAGAACGTGCTGCCTCATACTCTGGATCAAGTGCAGCGAGAAACACACCCACCATCGTCGCATTCCTGTATGTCTTCTGCTGTTCTGGCGTGGCGGTAAGAGGCATGAAGCTATAGAGCTTCTCGAACATCCCTCTCAGTGATGTATAGAGAGAATGTAAAGGACGGCCGTTCTGCTTTATTGTGAATATATCATGTTGTAGTTGCAGGATCTTCGTCTCGTTCTTCGCCTGAGAATATGTCGCTGCCAAGATATCCCACATGTCTTTGGCTGTGGGTTGATGTAGAATGTCATTGGCAATTTCAATAGCCAATGTGCCAGATAGCCACACCTTGGCATATGCATCATCGGCCTCCCATGAGGCATGGACTCCAGTCTTCTCTGCAGGCTCGGGCTCGGTAAGAATGTGCTTCTTACCTGTAGACTTCATCATACTCATGAACTGCATTGCCCACAGTTCATAGTTCGTACCATCCATCTTGACAATGGGCGCTGGACCACGAAACGCGCCAATAGACGGGATATCTGCCTTGCTTTCTGACATATTGGAGACGGAAGACTGGAGCGAATGACAAGAGATAATCTTTGTCTACAATGACATAGACGGGATTAGTTGCATGTGTAGACCTCAAGCAACTATCCCCATGAATTTGCGCGTGCTACAATCCGCACACGCACAGGAATGACAACGATGCACACAGTATGCGCACGCGGTATGTAGCCTTCACGCGCAGGTGCACTGGAGATGGAGAACCTCACGCGCAGGCGCACTGGAGATGGAGCCCTTCACGCGCAGGCGCACTGGAGATGGTGCGCTTGGAGATGATGCGCGCTTGTGGCGTAGGCGCAGATGCGCTACCTCGTGCGCATGTGCGCCTGTGCGCAGGTGCGCCTGTGCGCAGGCGGCGTAGGTGCAGGTGCGCCTGTGCGCAGGTGCGCCTGTGCGCAGTTGCGCAGATGCGCAGATGCGCAGGCGATTGACGCGCCGATTGATGTGCTGGAGAAGATGTGCGAAGATCGCAGGCGCGCCGGAGAAGATGTGCTGGAGAAGATCGACGCGCGAGGGAGGAGAGGCGGCGGTGTTGGAGGCGCGCCGATCGAGGGAGAGAGAGATAGGGCCGGCGGGTGGGGTGGGTAGGGTTAGGGTTTTGAGAACTCCGGTCTAGGACCGTCGCTCTGATACCATGTTGGGAAAAATGAATGAGATGATCTATTCCATAAGCCCTAGGCTCTCTTATATAGGAGAGTAGCCTATGGGTAAATTACATAAAGAGAATAACAGGAAAAATAAAATAACAAAGAGGTACAGTTATTCTATATGCGTCAACAGTACATGTATCCCAAAATGTTACATCAGAGAAAGAAAAGCATTTACATTATCCTAAACAAAAACTTATAATCATGTGTACTGTAATAGAAGCTACGGAAGCTCAATGTCCAATTGTCATTCTACTGCGATGCTGATGCCTTGCCTGTCATACATGATAGGAACAAGAGAAATGCTAACAAATGCTGGTACAATCAAAATTTATTATTAAAAACGAAACATGTATTCTAATGGTTTCAAAAAGAAGCAAGTAGATAGGTATAGACATTTCAATTTAACAAGCTACTTGAAAATTGATTTCAAGTTGTTCTGTATGTGAATCCCCTATTATCCATCACCACTTAACTTTCCATCATGGTTTAGGAAAGAGTATGCATATGCGTTCAGACAGGTCACCGAATAGTGATTAAGTGGTATGCGGCGACATATGCGGGATATATATGGTTCTACGTGGTTTTCTAGTTTTTATTTAAAATAAATAAATATCTACAAAAGTTACTACAATTGAACTAAATTTACGAATAAATGTGGTCCGATAGAAGATCTAAGAAAAGTAACTAGATTCAAAACAATCACTCCACCAAATATGAATAAAAAAGTTAGCACACATACTAGTTGACAACAATTGCCAAAATATGTACGTATTCGAAATAAAATCAAAAATTAACACAAATTACATCAATAATGTACTAACTAGAGCGTCAAAAAAAAATAATATACTAACTAAGAATTTAAAAAAAGACATGTACAATAATAAAGCTATGATTTCTATAAAGTTTTACATCATTTCCAAAGAATGATGGATGTTTATGAATCAATTTAGCTTCAAAATAATATATTTGAACATTCATAATCGTCCCATGATTCATGCAATTAGGGTTTATAAATGGATATGTTAAACTTTGCGATTTATGTGATTCAGTGTAACTTCAATAAGTATCGGACTCACTAAATCTTAAGCGGTCGCACGACCCGAATATGCGCCCGTACGGCCCGCATATACGGCCCGCTTATGTGCAAGGGCCACATACTGCTGCGCTTGAGGTATGCGATGCGCCAAGAGGGGCGCATAGGCATATGCGACCGCATATGCGGCCCCACAGACTTCTTTAGTGAACACCACTTTCCGTAGATGACATTTTCATTTATTGATTATATGATCCATATGTAGATTATCATCTTTTAAACACTTATAACTCATTTTGATGGATCTTGGGATTGTAGATGATGAGTCTCTGATCTGATCTTTGTCTATATCAAATTCTCAAGTCTAGTGGATAACATGTGGTCTTGATCTTAGTGTGACCTTACAGTATGACTCTAAGGCGTAAAGAATGTCTTAAGGTTGGAGTACCTCCGTAGGCATGCAGTGGAGTATAATGCATCCTAACTAAGTTCCCAACACGCCCACTAACTTCTCCTGACATCTGTAGTAATAGTTTTAAGATCTGATTAAATATCGATGATTGACGATTGACGATGATTGATGATTTTTGTACCAAGCTCAACTATAGCCCACTCTCAACTCTAACTAAGCTCAGCTGTAACCAACTCTCAACATTAACTCATCACCAGGACCTACTGATGGAACAATAACCAAAACTCAAGTGGTGATGAAGCCTCCTAAGAGACTCTTCTGTCTTGCCCTCTAAGTGGAAGTGGCAGTCCAGTAGAGGGCTACGCCTACTCCAAAACTACGCCTCTGAGACGTGTGGGAGAGACTCTCCTGAAGAGTCATTCCAAAAACAAGCCCGATCGTTATGGGAAAACGAGCTCGTAAAGTAAACCAAAATCAAGGGTCCCCCAGCCTAGGCACCCTAAGAACACAAGGTCAACAGAAATGGTCAAAAACTTGGATCCCAACGAAGCATAAAAACAATGCGAGCTCGCGTAAATCGTAAAAGGATTAGGATCCTAGACCCGCGCACTAGGCGGCTGCTACCCTAATTGGGCTTCTTATCTCCCGCCCACTAAGGGTCACCACGCCCTCGCACAGTCAGGTGTAAGGGTCACCATGACCGGTACTATTTATTATTAGTCATCACTGATCCCCAACATTTTCACTCGCTTGACTACTTGTTTCTTTCTCAATCCTTCCTGCGGTTGACTATACAAATCTAGGTATTTTGTCCATAATTTTATCAATAGTGATCTGTATCAGTAAATGATATTCAAGGATAACTGATTGAGGATTAATAGTCATAATGATCGTAGAAAATCATTTTTGACTTTATAAGAGAAGGGTATTAATATTCTAATATGTGTATTTCAAATTTCTTCTATTGTATATTCTATTTTAACCAATGTAATATTGATCCTGACTTTCATTCAGATTCCCATTTTCATATGAAAAGCTTTTTACCATCAACGATAACGTGTAAATCCGAGCATTTCTAGCAGTAGTAATACCCATCCAATTTGGCATGCGATTGTGCTTTATGAACCCATCTTATTCAGGAATACATATATTTAGGGTTGAGCTTACCAAATATGAATCTACTGTACATTGGTATAGTGTTCTCAGGAGAAAAGATAAGGCCCAACTAGAGGGCAAATTGATCTCTATGAAATGTCAGCATTAACATCGCTTCCTCCCTTAGCTGCAACTAGAAAAGCATATTACGGGATGCAGACATTAATTTACCAAGTAAATTAGAATTATATACTTAATCCACAATGCTTTATGAATCAACTCAGAATCAAAACAATAGTGGCAATTTAACTTTTATTTTATTATAAAAAATTAGCCGGATTCCGTTTTCCTTGATAGTGCAACTCAGGTGCCACAATTAGTGATCTGATCAAACCCAAATGACCTAGCAGTTTGACCTGCGACCATTTCTTAGGCTTTAACAAACCAAGGCAACTACAAAGTACATCATTCTCAGTTCACAGAGTAGTGATTTTCTACATATAAATGTTCTGTCCCCTTTCCAACAATAAAAAGGGATGAACTACTACAGGTCAATATACATATATGATTTATGTAGATATTTTCAATCCCAATATTGGGCTATCAACATTTGATGATCAGAATTGCATCCCTTGTAGGATATGTGCTGGATCTCATGTGTAGAATCCAAATGACAGAAGAAAATAACATTTATTAATGGTACAAGATTTTCTTATTTGGACACCTTGTTCGGGCTACTGGATTTATGTTTTTAATTTCCTGGCATGGATATTGGCAAGAATTGATTGGAACTTTAGCATGGGCTCCTGCTGAAAAATTAATCTATTCAATCTAATAAATACTTTGTCTCAGAGTTGAAAAATTTGATAGCTCGAATCTTAAGTATTCTTTTATTTATCACTTGTGTTTACTACTTCGGTAGAATGCCATTATCCATTGTGACTAAAAAACTGAATGAAATCTTGGAAACAGAAGAAAGGGTAGAAAGCGAAGACTTAACAATTCTAATAACATTTATTAATGGTACATGATATAGAACTAGTGGTTTTAACAACCCTAATAATATTTATTAATAGTACAAGATTTAGAACTAGTGGTTTTAACAATCTTGCTCACTTCCAACAACTCCAGATTTTGGGATCTTTATATATAGTTTTTATAACCACTAATCTGGGATCTACAGCTTCATTTCTTTGCCTACCAGGAACATGTATGAATATCTCTTAAAGAGTTAGAAGGGAAGAAGAAGATGTAAATTGTTCAAGGATAACATCAATAGGAGGGTTTAATTGTACATGCATGGCAGTAAAAAGGAGGGGAATAGGATTGTACCTCTTTTGGATCTCCAAAATGAAGATCAACTGCATGAAGCAACTCCTTGAATGTGGAGCAGCAGATGGTTGGTCCAAGAACAAGAACAACAACTCCAGTGGCTGTTTGGAGGATCCAGGGGGCTTCAAGCAGGTCTCGAGCACCTCCAGCTGCTGCCTTGAGCAGGGCAGCTACTTCATGCAGCAGAAGGGCTCCCTTTTGGAGCAGTACAACAGCTCCAGAGTTACTTGGACAACAACTCTTGCTTGGAGAAGGTGGCTGCTGGCAGTTGCCAAAATGCAGCAAATGGTTGCTGCACTTGCAACAACTATGGAGAGAAGGGGTTGGGGCTTGGGCTTTTCTCCTTTGTTGGAGGAAGATAGAGAAAAGAAAAGAATGGAAATAAGGAGAGGGTTAAGTGGTATTTATAAGGAAAGCATGGGGCTTTATTGTTGCCAAATGGGAAGGAATTGGGGCCAAGTGGAGGGAGTATAGGGAGCCGGGTGTTGTCCATTACTGCACTGTCTGCTATTGTGTGCTACTGTAAATATTTGATCTAAAAATTTTATTTTATTTTTTAAACCAATCTTGCTCCCTTATTTGAATACCAAAGTTACCTGTTTTTGCACCTCAAATCTCCGATTCTGATGATCAATATCTTCTTTCGACCGTCTTCGAATGATGATCAAAATGATAAAAATTTCCAACTTTTCTGATCTAAGATGGATACATAAATTGACGAAATACAATCTTTATTTTTGATCAAATTTTGAGATTTTAAATTATCAAACGACCTTCGATCGACGAACGGTCGATTTCGTTGGTCTTATTTTGTTGAATCGGGATTTTATGGTGGTCTCGGATTATTTTTATGGTTTCAAATTGCATCGCGACTTTTCCGATGTCACGCTTTACGATGCAATCAATTGATCCCAAATGAATTTTGATCTACGATCTCTGAATTGATTTAGATCATTCAATGTTGATCAATAGTTTTATCGGATGAATAGACCATAATCGGGCCGGGTTGGAGTTATTCGGATCCGAATGTTATATATTGCAAAGCTAGATGTGGGCAAACGAGGAGATAATGGCCTTGTAGCGTCTTAAGACACTTTCCAAGCAAAAAATGTTGCTCACGAAAAATACAGTAATTCTAGCGCACTCGATAGCCCATAACAATGCATATATAGGAGAAACATCATCATGTGAGTTGTCGACCACCATCCGTATCACGCTCCAGAAAGATGACAAGTCATTGATTCTGGCCCAACAGATGTTTGACTCATTCCAGACCTGACAGGAGGAGCTACTACCGAAAAAATGTGATCCATATCTTCGTCTTCTTCCATGTATCTTGAACATGAAACACCACCCGTATTGACGACCATGTTCCTTTGAACATTGGTCGTCAAGCAGCCATATCGAGCAAGCCACATAAAAACTTTTACATGCTGCGGTATTGTGCTGCTCCAAAGAATGCGACAATCTTGATTAAGATCCTCCCGAGTCGAAGAATTATCTTCAGCAAATATAGGATAGGCTTTTTCAATCGTGAAACGACCATTCGTCTAACGGAAATGATGTCATCCTTGCGTAACACCCCTAAGTTCTAATAGATCATTCAAAAGAGCCAGATATTCATTAAGTCTTTGGTCCGAGAAGTCAGTCGAGAAGTTGGGTGTCCACGAGTCATTAGACCATGCATGATAAACCGGAAATTCTTGTCCTCCGCTAATGGGAAAAGGCGAGGGTATCGTTCACCCATGTATCTGTACTTATCCAGTTGTCCTTTCAGAATCTAAAAGTTTCACCATTTCCAACAACCGAGTGTAGGAGATCCCCCCAGATTTGAGATATTGGCATATTCCTTGCTAAAAAGATGACAGATAGCGCGTATTCTTTCCACTCAATGAGCTACATATATCATGGACTTTTTAATAAGCAATACACTAAATCTTCATAATCAACCCATAGTTTAAGAATCCATTTCGTAAGTAATGCTTTATGTTAGAAAATAGAAGACTGCGGAAGCGATTGATAAACATAGCATAAACAAGAAAGATAGAACATGGAAACACCATGATTTTACGTGGAACCCTTCTCTGTGAGGAGCGGGATGAAATCACGGGAAAAGCCCTCAAAGGGGCATATGCTTCATTGTTTTTTCTCTCATCTATTACAGGAGGCCTGAGGCTCCTTATATAGCCTCCATAGGGCCTCCAAGTCCCACCACTGGACAATGTGGGACTAAACCACTGGATGGGGTAAATGGATCATGGAGCGATCCATTTACCCTCCTACAACACAATAGGCACACATAACAAATACTCCACCACTCCCCCTCAAGCTGGAGCATGCAATGCTCAGCTTGGACAAGCAGAAAGAAACTCAACTCAACGCTACAGGACACTACAGACAATATCAACCCAACGCGCACATTGCTGCAGTCGAGGACGTTGCTTCTCATGCCGTGCAGGTGAGTAGGATGAACAGGCTGGAGTGTGAGTCAACTGAAGACTCGGAATCTGACCATCGAGTCTGAAACTGCGCCTGAAGTCTCCTCGTCGGAGAACTGGGTCTCTCCCATCTGGCTCAGAGAATGATACTCTACTCTGGAGTACCTATGATACCACATGAAAACCCTTGCCCTCAATGGCATAGGGAATGGTCCTCTGCTCTGGAGTCCCTATGGCTCACATGAAAACTCTGGCCCGACAACAAGAAGAATGATGGGGACCACGAAACTGAGGACCGCACACTCGTGCGTGTCTGAACTGCAGACTCGGAACAATGATCGTCGAGTCTGAAACCGAACGGCAGAGTCTGATCATTTGGCTGGTCTGGAGACAGATATCTGAATATGGAATCTATATCTAGACCTGTGACTCTGCATATTTACTCCCCCTTTCTCCCATACTTGTCGGAAAATGACATCGACAAAGTTGGGAGAAGACAAGATAATTAGGGGTACAAAACAAAACCACTTAGCGACAAACATTTGTCGGCTTTTTAAACATTCATCATATATTTTTTTAAGCATTTTTTAAGCCGTTGACATTATTTTTCTTCGGTTTTCATCATTTTTTAAGCCGTCATTTTTTTTGAACATAAGCCGTTTCATCATTTTTTTACGGCTTTTACAACACATTTTTTTAAAATTGCGTAAGGCTTTTCTTTTTTTTTTTGGACGCATCTTCTCTTTCTCTATCTCTCTCTCTTTTTCGCATACAGTTTTTTTTGTATGCATCCTTTTTTTTGAATTTGATTCTTGGCCCAAATAGGACCCACTCACTCCCTCTCTTTCTTTTATGTAACTCACGACCCATTTGGGCAAAAAGGACATTTTTAGGGCCATCAGGGCACTACTAGGGTTCCCACCGTGGGAACCCTCACAAAAAACACACCGCTCGCAAGGAAGGCGGCTTGCCTCGCGCCGCCTGACGAGAGATGTAGTGTGCGCGAGGAGATATGCACGGAGGGATCTCTGCGCTTAGGCGCCGGCAGGATCTGCTGCAGGGCACGAAGCCTGGGGGCGCTGCCGCCGCTGGAAGTTGCGTGAGTCACGAGGGTACCACCTAGGCTTGCGCTGAGGAAGCCGGGGCTTGGAGGCGCACTAGGGTTCCGCTGTGGATCGTACGACTGCTGATTGTTGGAGGGATTCGCGCCAACTGTTGATGCACCTTGTGTGCATTATCGCGGTGCTAGGGCCTTCATCATCGCCTAGACGGTGCCGCGATCGGAGTTGTTCACGAGGGCTCCGCCTGACCTGGGGAGCAGCGGGGCTCCGCCAAGAGAGCTGAAGGTGTCGGACGGAGCGTGGAACTAGAGGGGGCGGCATCGATCTGGAGGGGAGCACGATGGGGCTTGCACGCGGGCTGTGGCAGAGATGCCGCCTTGCGGCTGAAGACAAACGAGATGCGGGCGGTTTGACCGCCGCCTGGAGAGGCTCCGGTGGTTGGCGATGCCTCCTGAATGCAATCTGGAGGGGTTGGCGGTGATCTGAAGCGTTGTTGAGTGCGGGTCCTGCTGATCTGGAGGGAGCCGATCTGGAGCGTCGTGCGTGCGGGATGGATGCAGCCTAGAAAAAGGGCCTGCTTCGCCTTATCAGGACTGCGGCTAATCCTTGCAGCCAGGAGCGGATGCGGTTCCATCTGGAACCACCTGGAGGAGAACTTGGTGCGCGACTGGAGATTTGGGTATTCAATCTTCACAGGATCTGGAGCCGTGTGGATCTAGAACCGCAAAGAAGTACGTCATCGCGTGGATGAAGCTGCGACATGACATAGACATAGATTAAGTTTCCAGATGGGAACCCTAGAACTGGGATCATGAACTTGATAAAAAACTCTTCTTGAATAATCTTAAAAAATAACTAATAAATCGATTCTCAAACCGATCACAAGCTATAATCGAAGAACATGTTGAAATCCTCGAGAATCGAACCCGCTCTGATACCATGTTAGAACATAGAAGAATGCGGAAGCGATTGATAAACAGAGCATAAACAAGAAAGATAGAACATGGAAACACCATGATTTTACGTGGAACCCTACTCCATGAGGAGCGGGATGAAACCACGGGAGAAGCCCTCAAAGGGGCATATGCTTCATTGTTTTTTCTCTCATCTGTTACAGGAGGCCTGGGGCTCCTTATATAGCCTCCACAGGGCCTCCAAGTCCCACCACTGGACAATGTGGGACTAAACCACTGGATGGGGTAAATGGATCCTGGAGGGATCCATTTACCCCCCTACAACACAATAGGCGCACATAACAAATACTCCAACTGATGCAGCATGAAATGGATAAATAAGGCCGCATTTTTTCTATTTTTTATCCGTTAATTTTATTTACGTTTATTTGAGTCGTCGTAATTTTAATTAAATAAAAGAGATCGCCTGCGATCTCAAAAATAGTTGGTTAGGGATTTGAATTTATTTCAAATCAATTAGTTGGTCAAATTAGGATAAGTAATTTATGAATTTGAATTTGATTTCTATTTTTGTAATCACATCCCTCCTATATAAAGGGATTAAGGGCTATTGTTTTAGACAGGTCAGAATATATGAAAAATTGAGATTTATCTCTCTCTCTCTCCTCTCCCTTCTCCTTCTCCCTGGCCGTGATCTTCACGTTTTCGCTTCTCCATCCCTCGTGTTCCCGACGAGCTTCTCTTCTCAACCACTCCACTTTCTTTTACCAAATAAATTCCACCAACAAAATTTATTATTTTTCACGTCGCCAAAACCTTTTTTTGCATCAATTGGTATCAGAGCATGGCCAACAGATCGTCCTCACGATCTGACGATCCGTCCAGACATTCTCGCCGACATGCGACGAAACACCATCATTCGTCAGAGCGGAAACGACGAGCCGAGGAAGCTTACAACAAGGAGATGGACGCACGGCGTGATTTCCATTCCAAATGTCAAGATTACGAGACCAAATGTCGAGATTTACAGTCCCAATATCAAGATTTCCAGTCCGAATTGCGAGAAATGATGGCTAATTTCGAGACTATATGCGGCCTATAAAAATCTCCCACTACCAAAGCCGCTGTCCAGAGTTTCGACGAAGAAAAACTCGCCGTCGATGATGATTTACTCGCTGTCCAGCCCATTTCAGAGGAAAAAGAGGCCGTCGCCAATGATTTATTCGTTGTCCAGCCCGTTCCGGAAGTAAAAGGTGCCGATCCGATTGCTGTACAAGTATTTTCAGACTCGCAAAGGCCGCAGGAGTCGATCTTCGGCCCATCCGCGACCCTCTCGCGGACTTCCTCCACCGCCCTTGCACCTTTGGCACAATCCCCGATCGCCGCAACACCCCTTCCCGCCCCGGAATCAACCCCTCCATTTTCTCCACCAAAAATCCACCATCAAAATATTTTAATTTTTCCGCCGTCGTGAACAGATAAAAATATTTTATTGATGCAAAAAAAAGGTTTTGGCGACGTGAAAAATAATAAATTTTGTTGGTGGAATTTATTTGGTAGAATAAAGTGGAGTGGTTGAGAAGAGAAGCTCGTCGGGAACACGAGGGGATGGAGAAGAGAAAACATAAAGATCACGACCAGGGAGAAGGAGAAGGGAGAGGAGAGAGAGAGATAAATCTCAATTTTTCATATATTCTGACCTGTCCAAAATAATAGCTGTTCATCCCTTTATATAGGAGGGATGTGATTACAAAAATAGAAATCAAATTCAAATTCAAAAATGACTTATCCTAATTTGACCAACTAATTGATTTGAAATAAATTCAAATCTCTAACCAACTATTTTTGAGATCACAGGCGATCTCTTTTATTTAATTAAAATTACGACGAATCAATTAAACGAAAATTAAATTAACGGATAAAAAATAGAAAAAATGCGGCCCTATTTATCCATTTCACGCTGCATCAATTCTCCTCCCTTGAAAAATTCATCTCCCGACGAATTGCTGGATCTGCAGGCTTGGAGGTTGACAAATTCGAATAAGCGTTCTCGATCATCCCATGGAAGAACTGATGTGGAGCAAATGGCGAGATCCATGCGTGCGTGACGCGAGTGTTGGCGACGTTGGCTTCGTGACGGAAGAGCAGGTGTGGCGCACATGCGGGCGCCCATCCGGGTTTCATCCCTTTGACAGGGTGCTTGAAGAACTGATGGGGCATCTTCATGACGAACAACTCGGCCTTTGGAGGGTCCATAGCAAAGTAATAGCACAAGGAGAGTAGAGGAGGAGATGTGTCCAATGAATTAAGCCACGGGGCCTTTAAATAGGTGAAACCCAGGATCCTAATCCTAATTGGATGAGGAGGCCTTCCAGATTTCCCTCTTTCAGCACTTCTTTTAAAATATTTCTGCTCCCGGGGGTTGGAATGCAAATTTCGTACCCCTTCACTTAAATAAAATCCATAGCATAATTTGTCCTCCCAATAATTTTTTGATAAAAACTTTTGGGAGGAGGGGTCTCCCTGCAAATGTTCCAAATTAACCTCCTATCCCTAACTTTATGGGATCCGACTCCCTTTGAAGGGGCGCCTATTGTTAGGGCGTCTATCGGGGAAGACCTTCTAAGCTTCCAAGGCATTCGTTCTTTCCTTCCTCGACATTGGCGGCGCCAAACCCTAAGGCTAGGGTTCGGACTGTAGCGGTGGCTCGAGTTCGAGCCGTGGCGGCGGCGGAGTGGGCTTGAGGCGAGGCTGGGGGGTCGGCGTTGATGGGGCGGCAGTGCGGGATCGACAACAGGAGCGGCGGGAGGGGAATCTGGGGTTGCAGGAGGGGCCGCTGGGGCTTCAGTGGAAAGCGCGGGGGTGACGGCGGGTGGGAGTGGTGGCGGCAGGACTGGGGGTTTGGCTGGGGCCGCAGGTGCCTGAGCTCTGGGAAAGGGGGCAGCAGCGATGGGGTTGGAGAGGTGGGAGGGTTCTGTGGCGATGGTGGGGCCGAGAGGGTTGTCGTGGGAGGGAGCACGGGGATTAGGGGCTGTGCTTCAGGGGGTTGCGGGGGTATTGGGATAGGGTGTAGGGGCTGGGAGGGGCACGAAGGCGGGGCTGGGATGGATGTTGGGGTCACGGGGGCGGCGGAAGGGGCTGGCAGGGGTTCGGGGGCTGCGGATGGGGAAGAAACCATTGAAGGCGGGGTCATGGTCGTCAAGGAAGGCAGGGGGAGTATCTGGGATGATTTGGGTGGTGTCGGGATAGCCGACAGGTCATCGTTGTCATGATTTTTTCCCTGGACAGCAAGCAGATCAGTATTTTTACCTCCTGAAATGGCGTGGACATCGAGTAAATCATCATCGACGGCGAGTTTTTCTTCATCAAAAATCTGGACAACGGCTTCGGTAGTGGGAGATTTTGATTCAGCAACGCATAGGGTCTCGAAGTCAGCCATCCAATCTCGAATCTTTGACTGAAAATCAAGCAGTATACCCAGCATCTCCTTGTCGTTAGCTTCGTTGGATCGTCGTTTTCGTTCCGATGAACGATGGTCCTTCGTTGCATGATGCTTGCTTGAGCTTTTGTATGGATCGACATATCGTGAGGACGATCTGTAAGCCATGCTTTGATACCAATTGATATAAAAAAAGGTTTTGGCGACGTGAAAAATAATAAATTTTGTTGGTGGAATTTATTTGGTAGAAGAAAGTGGAGTAGTTGAGAAGAGAAGCTCGTCGGGAACACGAGGGGATGGAGAAGAGAAAACGTGAAGATCACGGCCAGGGAGAAGGAGAAAGGAGAGGAGGGAGAGAGATAAATCTCAATTTTTCATATATTCTGACCTGTCTAAAACAATAGCCCTTCATCCCTTTATATAGGAGGGATGTGATTTGAAAAATAGAAATCAAATTCAAATTCAAAAATGACTTATCCTAATTTGACCAACTAATTGATTTGAAATAAATTCAAATCTCTAACCAACTATTTTTGAGATCACATGCGATCTCTTTTATTTAATTAAAATTACGACGACTCAAATAAACTTAAATAAAATTAACGGATAAAAAATAGAAAAAATGCGGCCCTATATATCCATTTCACGCTGCATCACCAACACTTTATTCATATGCTCACGTCTCAGAACCCCCAAGCCTCCATTCTTCTTGGCTCTAGTTACTTTATCCTAGCCTAAATGGTGCACCCCTCCCTTCACCTGTCCACTATCTGCCCAGAAGAAGCACCTCATGATGGATTCAATCTTTGTGGGCACACCTTTTGGAATAAACTTTGTCGAACATAAGAAGATAGGGATAACCAACAAGACATGCTTTAACAGAATCAATTTCCCCCTTTTGACAAAATTCTCATCTTGCAGCCGGCAAGCTTATTCTTCATTTTATCCAGAATAGGTCTCCAGTAACACACAAACAAACAACCCGCCACTAGAGGTAGTCCCAAATTGGTCACGGGGAGGGTCCCCTTCTCACATTGCAAAGCCGTGCCTGCCTCTTAAATCTCCGTATCTAAGAGGCCAAACATGATAAAGGTGGACTTGTCTCTTTTAATAAGCAATCCGAAGATGTGCCAAAAGATGTCCAAGATAGAAGATGTCCGCCGTGCATTTTCCATCCCATTCGTTATAAAGACAACTGAATCATCCACATCTTGAAGAATGGGGATGGATATGTCTTCTCCACTATAACCCGAACACAACGCTTAACTAAATTCATAATAACCGTCAGGGCATCCACAACAATCACACAAAGGAGGGGGGCAAAGGGCATCCTCGTCTGACTCCCCATTGAGGCTGGAATAAACCTTCCTCAAGGCGGCCATTCACAAGCACCACATAAGAGGCTATCATGATACACCTCTTGACCTAAGCAGTCTACATCTCTAAGATTCCTCTTTACTGTAGTGATGACCCGATGAAGCGCCGTTCCATGAAATCGTTCACTTTGGAGAAATCATCTTTCCACAGTATTCCTTTCCTTTGAGTTCTCTTCCAATCAAGCACCAATTCTGGCGTAAGTACCCATTTTTCGGTCAAATGCCTACCAAGAACAAAAGCCATCTGCTCCAGTGAGATGCCAGCTAAGGGATGTGTGTGGATCGACTGAGTGACCCAGATCATTGCAAACAATAATCTCAAACAACCACAACGTCACGTAGCAATTTTAATTACAATATAGACAAACAAATCACAAGTGCACAAGTATTTAACGTAGAAACCCTAATGGTTAAAAATCACGATCTGAGTCTCCCGACTTGGTCTTTCAACCTAACCTACATAAGTCTTCTACTAACATAAGTTGGTTACGCAGGCAATCCAACCATATTACAACCTGAGTTGATTATGCGATCAGCTCCACAGTTTACAACCTTAGTTGTATATACAGACAATTCAAATTCGTATACAGATTAAAAAATCCTAATAACCTCGATATCAAAGTAAAAATGTGATGAATAATAGGAAACAAAACTAAATTGATCTTACAAAGCGAGGAGCGTGCTCGTAAGAATCAATCGCTGAGAACCAGAGCCGTCGAAATGAAGAACACATCAGAAAATAGCTCTTCGATCTTTCTCTCAGACTATAGAGTGGAAAGCATATAGTGGAGAGCTTGTTGCTCTTGGTGTGTGTTGTAGAATGATGTATGTGGTCATATTTATAGATCATAGGGTCCCATAGACGTTGACTATTAAAAATTAGCGGTTGTAAACAAATTAGCAATGGAATCACTTTCAGAAATCTTCCTGAAAGGGAATATGATCGCTTAGGATACTAAGAGGATTTATCATTATCAAATTTTTGATCATGAGGGTGTAGGTTATCGATTAGAATTAAGAAATGATCGATCATAAATCAAAATCGACCGACCAATAATATAGTTGTTGTAATTCAAATAATGATCGATCATGAAAGCAAGGTTGATCGAGGTGTGATCGATCAGGTCAGAATGGGTGATCGATCGTCTTCACTCTTTAACCTGAAAGTCAAAGTTAAATTCAAAGTCAAAGGGCTGAAATGCAATATGCAAGATTTGAGGTCTTTTACATTCTATGACAAATACAGAAAGCATGACTCAATAAAAGAAAATACTTTATCTTCTTCTTGGATTTAAGATCCTTCCTTGAGCTTAAGGTGGAGTTCCATATCCTTGAACTTCTTTCAGCTTCTTAGCTTCTTCTTCACTTAAGTTTGAGCTACTCAACTTGAGCTTGTTCATGATCCAGTAGCTTTCTTGCTCTTGACCTAGCTACATGCTTTGCACACAAGTTTTGTTATCATCAAAATAATGTGTTTGTGAGTATGCAATTTTTGAACAAAATTTCTTCCCCTTTTTGACATAATAAAAATGGTCTAAATTGATACCAAAAGTAAATTACTAATTGTTGGATAAAGAGATAACTGAAATAACTTTTCCCCCTTTTCTTTGAAAGCATATTTTTCAATATGAGCTCCCTCTTAATGTTTGCTTTAAGGCTCCACCTTAAAGATAAGAGTCAAGGGCTTATCACCAATGCATGGTATGCATGATCAAGTAAACAAAAAAGATAAGAAGTCACCTAGGATCCTTGGCAGCGGACTTCTCCAGTCTAGAAAACTTCCCCATGGCGGTGGCGTCCATCCATGGTTCTAAAAGTTGTTTAGCCTTTGCAAGATCCTCCTTTGTTGACGTTGCCTCCACCATCTCCTTTGACCTTCGGTATCTGAAAGATTTTGCTCTAGTATCCTTTCCTTTTCGGTCCTTCATGGATAGATTGCAATATTTTTTTTCTTTTTCCAAACTCATTTTCTTTTATGCAAAGAATTAGTGCTAGAAGCATCATTTTCTCACGTACGTGACCTCGCTTCTCCATTCTCTCGCGCGCATCACATGGGCAGTTTGTGTCTCCAATTCACGCGCTCAACCCTTATCTCACGTGTCTCTCCCCACACGTCCCTATGTAATGCTTGCAGTGCGACAGACTACAAGTAGCCCTTAAAGAATGGAAGGGGTTGTGGTATGAGTCTACACCCACAACCATCTTCCTATATGTCCGTGTAGACATTATTCGTCTAGTTTGTAATCCCAGTCTTTAGAGATTGTTGCCATCATATCAGACAACAAAGCAGATGCTCCATCTCTGGGTGCCTTCAAAGATCCAACACCCATTGTGAAGATGGATGGAATGAACTATGAACTGTGGGCCATGCAGTTCATGAGCTTGATGCAATTTAATGACAAGAAGCATATCCTCACACAAGAGGAACCTGCTGACAAGACTGGGGTTAATGCCTCATGGGAGGCAGAAGATGCATATGCACGTGTATGGCTATCTGGCACGGTATCCTCGGAGATAGCCAATGACATTCTGAGTCAGCCCACGACAAAGGCTATGTGGGAAATTCTTTCTGCTACATATTTTCCGACGAAGAATGAGTCGAAGATTTTGCAACTTCAGCACGATATTTTCACTTCGAAGCAGAATGGTCGTCCTCTTCATACCCTTTACACTTCTCTAAGGGGTATGTTTGAGAAGCTACATGGTTACATTCTCTTGACTACCACACCAGAGCAACTCAAGTCTTATAGGGATTCAATGATGACAGGAGTTTTTCTAGCGACACTTGATCAGGAGTATGATGTAGCAAGACCACAGATTCTTACTGATGCCACCATACCTCCTATGAAGGGAGCATATCGCAGGCTGAGTAGGCTCTCCATATCTCCTGGTGGTACCCAACTGTCTCAGGCATCCTCAGCCATGTCAGCTTCCCGTGGTAGGGGGTGGCCTACTCCATACCGAGGACAAGGTGGCCGTGGCAGGGGAGGGGGTAGTCGCCCCCCTCGGTAACCTTGTACTTACTGTCATAGACCAGCTCACTCCGAAGAAACATGTTATTCCAAGCATGGATTCCCAACTTCAGCTCGTGTTGCAGAGCAGACTCAACAGGCAGGGGGTCCTTTACATGTCTCTGATCAAAGGTTTGATGAACTTGTGGCGTGACCCGGAGAGATTATGCCTACTTCAGGATCCACATGCTCTCCTTCATGATCTTCAGAGGTAGCTGCCTCAGCATCAGCATCCACGTCAGGTACATCATACGCTCTTACTAGTTGTTACAGGGCAGACTTGTCAGAATAGATCATGGATTCAGGAGCATCTCATCATCTCTGTGGTGACAGAAGTCAATTGAGTGATTTCTGTTTGTCTCACACGGGATGATCTGTAGTGATAGCAAATGGGACATACTATCCTATTACCGATCAGGGGGAGGTGCAGTTGACTCCCTCATTGCAACATCAGAATGTTCTTTATGCTCCTGAGTTTTCTATGAATTTACTATCTATTAGTCAAATCACTAAGGATTTATACTGTCGTGACATCTTTGACCCATCTGCTCTTGTGTTTCATGATATTCTCACGGGCAGGGTGATTGGAACTGGCCGTGAGCAAGGGGGTCTCTACAGACTGGTGCAATCTCCTTATGCTGGTGTCTCTTTTCTTCATGCTGGATCTGTTTCTCCCTACATATGACATCTTCGATTTGGTCATCTTCCTCTACAAAAGCTGTGTCACGTTCTTCCACAGATTTCTCCTTGCTCTACGTTTCAGTGCAATGCCTGTCAGCTTGGGAAGCATCATCGATCTACTTTTTTTGAGTCGTCTGGATAGGAGTAGTCATGGTTTATTTGAGTTACTTCATTTTGACATTTGGGGTCTCAGTCGTGTCCCAGATTATCTGGGACATAGTTTTATGTAGTAGCTGTTGATGAGTATTCAAGATTGTCTTGGGTCTTTCTTCTTAAAAATAAGTCTGATGCTAGTCCTGTTATTCAGTCATTTATTATTGAAATAAAGAACATCTTTTCTGCAAAAGTCAAGTTTATACGATCTGATAATGCACTAGAGTTTAAAAGTTCTCATCTTTCTGAATTCCTTAAGTCCCATGGTATTATACATCAGACATCTTGTGTACATACTTCTCAACAGAATGGGGTAGCTGAGCGAAAACACCGTCATCTCTTGGATGTTACCAGGATTCTTTTGATTCAGAGCCGTGCTCCTCATTCGTATTGGGGGGATGCGGTTCTTACTGCTTGTAATCTGATAAATCATATGCCCTCTTCGGTTTTGGGGGAGAAGATCCCGTTGTTGGATGTTTTTCCCGAGACTGATCTTTTCTCACTTACGACTCATGTGTTCGGTTCTGTGGCTTTTGTTCATCAGACGTCTCCTGGTCTTGACAAGCTCTCTCCAAGAGCGGTCAAATGTGTGTTTGTTGGGTATTCCAAGACCCAAAAATGATATCATTGCTTTGGTCCTGTTCGGCGAAGGTACTACGTTAGTGCATATGTTACTTTCTTCAAGTCCATTATGTATTTCTCTCCCACAGGTGACAAGCTTATTCCTTCAGAAGATGGAGAGGAGGTCTATATGCCTCTACCTCCGATCTCCACTACACCATTATTGCCACAACATCCTACTCCACCTCTGCCACCACCACTACCTCCACCTCCATTACCACCCCCACCACCACCTACTTTTTGACCTCAGGTTTACCAGCGTCGACCCCGTGCTCATGTACCTCCTCCACCATCCAGCACACCCAAGGTATGTTCTGAGCATTTGAGTTCTTCTAATGACACTAGTGATTTGCATATGCAGCTTGAGGGGCAGGCTATCTTGAGGGTATTCCTTCTGAGAATAACGAGGATCTAGATGTACCTATTGCACTAGGGCGGCAGAAACGAGCATGCACCATGCATCCTATTATTTCTCATGTTTCCTTGGGGCGTCTTTCCAAGGACTTTCAGAGGTTTTGTGGGATTGTCTGCCGTGGAGATACCGCGGTCATATCAGGAGGTGCTACAGAGGAGTCAATGGCGTTTGGTCATGGATGAGGAGATGGCAGCTTTACAGTCTCGAGGTACGTGGAGTGTTGTCCATGCTCTACCAGGTGTTTACTGTAAAGCATCGGGCTGATGGTACAGTGGGCAGATAGAAGACCAGATTGGTAGCTCGTGGGTTCACCCAAACCTATGGACTGGATTATCAGGACACTTTTTCTCCTGTTGCACGTCACTCTACCCTGCGGATTCTTATTGTTGTTGCTGTGGTTCGTGATTGGCCACTTTTCTAATTAGATGTCAAGAATGCTTTCTTGTATGGAGATCTGCAGGAGGAAGTTTATATGCAACAACCACCTGGGTTTGCTGCTGAGGGGGGGGTCCAGTATGGTGTGCCGTCTTCATAAGGCTATATATGGCCTTAAGCAGAGTCTGAGGGCTTGGTTTCAGAAGCTCTCAGAGTTGATTGAAAAGAAGGGGTTTGTCAGATCCGCTGCAGATCATTCTCTTTTTGTTAAGAGAAATCAAAGAGAGGTATTGTAGTTGTTTTGGTTTATGTTGATGACATTGTTGTCACTGGCAGCGATGAATAGGGCATTCAAGCAACTAAGGATCTCCTTGGACAATAATTTGTTACCAAGGACCTTGGCATGCTTCGTTACTTTCTTGGCTTGGAGTTTGCACGAATTCAACAGGGTATAGTTATGAAGCAAAGGAAGTATGTTACTAATCTTCTAACTGAGATAAGCATGACAGGATGTAGACCAGCTACTGCCCCAATGGATCCTAATGCTAGGCTCTATGATGATAACTCTGAGGAGGTGGACAAAAGACGATACAGAAAGCTAGTAGGGAAGCTATTATATGTTATTATTACCAGGCCTGATATATCATTCGGAGTGAGCCAGTTTATGGAGCAACCCAGACAGACACACATGGATGCAATTTGCATGATCTTGAGATATCTGAAGTCATCTCCAGGTGCAGGTCTTCTATTTTGAAGAGATACGTTTCTCACAGTTACTGAGTGTGCAGATGCAGATTATGTTGGGTGTCCCAAGGACAGGAAGTTACTTCAAGCTTCATTATGTTTGTTTGTAGCTCATTGGTTTCATGGAAAAGTAAGAAATAAATTGTTGTTGCTCGGTCTGGCGCTGAATTAGAATATAGGGCCATGACCCAAGGGAGTACGAAAATGATGTGGGTCAAGTCTGTCCTGACTGATCTAACGATTGAGGTGCCTCTTCCTATGCATCTCAAATGTTACAATCAAGCGGCCCTTTTCATAGCTAATAATCCATCATTTCATGATAGAACAAAGCACATTGAGGTATACTATCACTACACTCGTGATTTGATCCAAAAGGGGCTTATTTCAAAGCTTACCACCTCCAGTGACCATTGTTCCCCCGCTACCAAAGCATTATACTCGCCGGTCCTCCTCTGCTCAAGGTCATGGCCAGTCATCCAGCAGCCCTCAGGTTGGTTCTGATTACTTGATCTCTAACGATGAGTCTGAGGATCTCTTGATACAGGGTACACAACAGGATGCGGCTAATGGAGATTTGGACGTGCCTATAGCTATTAGAAAGCAGAGGCGTACTTGTGCTTCCTACCCCCTTGCTTCCCAGGTCTCCTTTCATCGACTTACAGGCGATTTCCAGAGATTTGCAGCAGCTCTATCTGCAGTAGAAATTCCACGCAATTATCAGGAGGCACTATAAGATAGCAAATGGCGTCTTGCTATCGAAGAAGAAATGGCCGCATTGCAGTCCCGTGGCACTTGGACACTTGTTCCTCCTCCTTCCGGAGCGTCTATTGTTAGCTGCAAATGGGTCTTTACTATTAAATATAATGCAGATGGCAGCCTTGATCGGTACAAGGCAAGGCTCGTGGTACCTGGTTTTACTCAGACCTATGGAGTTGATTACTTGGACACATTTTCTCCAGTTGCTCGACATTCTACTTTACGTGTCCTTTCAGTCGTTGTAGCACGTGATTGGCCGCTATTCCAGCTAGATGTGAAAAATGCATTTTTGTATGGAGATCTACAAGAGGAGGTCTACATGCAGCGTCCTCCTGGGTTTGCTGCTGAGGGGGAGTGTCAGCAAGTTTGCAGACTCCATAAGGCAATATATGGCCTTAAACAGAGTCCAAGAGCGTGGTTTCAAAAGCTTTCAGACCTGATTGAACGACAGGGATTCAAGCGGTCAAATGCAGACCATTCACTGTTTGTGCAGAAGACGTCTAGAGGTACTGTGGCTATCATGGTGTATGTTGATGATATTGTTGTTACAAGAGATGATGCGCAGGGAATCAAGATGGCGAAAGATTTTCTGGGCAGTAAATTTGTCACTAAGGATCTGGGGACCCTAAGGTATTTCTTGGGGTTGGAATTTGCTAGGAATGCACAGGGTCTAGTGATGACTGATAACTGCCCCGCACCCTATGTTAATTCGAGCAAATTAATTGTCCAAATTAAGTAGATGTCGTTCGTTGCAGTCGGATACGAGAGGCTAATCAAAAACCACTATTAATTAATGTCAAGTTAATTTCAAGCGGTAGATTTTTTTTACTTGGTGAAGTCCAAGGTCGAACTCAGGGAGGCATCTGTCTCCTTAGGTAAATTTTAGCAAAAATCAAGTGTTAGATTTTTCAAGGAATTATTTTTTTGGTCTTTTTCTGTTATCTATGCAAGACACATGCAGGAATCAAGCCAATTCAAAGTTAAATTATAAAGATGGTCAAATTAACTCCAAAAATTATGAAACTTGGCCAGATTATGAAATGTGGTGAAATTAAGCTACACTATTTTTTTAGAATTTTCTGATGCACGGATAATAAAATATGCAGACTTTAGTGAAAATGACTAAACCAATTTTAATAATTACCAAACGATGATATTTTTAAGAAATAAAATTAATCCAAATAGGTCTAGTTAAGATCTATCCAAATCAACTTGAATTTCGTTAAAACACTTCACGGTTGATTAATTAAAAATCGATTAAGGTTTTCACAAAATGATTTTTCTATGACAAACTACACGTGCAAATGATGTGAATTTTGGTTATGTTTTAGCATAAACTTAGATCTACCAACTACGATTTTTTGGAGATTTTCCGATAAGCAGAAAGTGCACAATAAATTACTCAATCAACATGGGCAAAATATTGCAATTTTTCACCAAATTAATTTCCATAAATATTCTGCGAATCAGAAAAATACAAATAAATGTTATGATGATAGAACAAGAAGTATACTACACAATGCAACTTTCGGAATTAAAAATTGATGACAAAATGAAGACAAAATAAATATGCAAATGCAGGGGTATGAATGCAATACAGGAAAAAAAATATGAACTGAAATGGAGAATAGGGACTTACATGCAATTATCAGAACTTGAAATTTTTTTAAGAACTTGCAAAGGGGTGCAAGTGTCCCCTTTGCAAATTCCCAATTCTTTATTATGCGATAGAGATCCCCTGTTTCTCTTGAGTTGAACAGGGGAGGTTGGAGCTTCACAGGCCGGCGGTGAAGGAGATGGAGGGGGCGGCTGGAGTCCTTCTTGAGCGGCCACGACGCACGAGGGGACGGAGCAAGGACGGCGCGCGGCTTGTTGCGCGAGGTCTGGAGGAGGCGCACTGAAAATGACGAAAGATAAAGAATTTAACTATGATCCAGCTTAATGATATCAAGATCGCGTAATATATCCTTCTTTCTGATAAAAGAACGGGAGCACTCCAAGGTGTAGTGCTCGACCTTCCGAAACTTAAGTCAAGTAACTCATGTAGCTGCACCTTTACCTTTCTCAACTCGGTTGGTGTCATGCGGTACGGAGTTATCGAGATTGGTTGTATATCTCGTAGTCATGTAATTTCGAACTCGAACTCTTTATCAGGTGGTAACCTGACAAATCATTAGCGAACACATTAGGGTAATTTGACACTATCGTAATGTCCTGAGCCATCGGCTCTCTACCAGACGTCTCTCGGACAATTGCTAGATATGAATCACATCCCTAATCAACAAGTCTTTGAGTTCTCAATACTGAGATTTACTCCATTTTGGAGTCATGAAATGTACCCTTATAGGTAGACTCAGGTAAGTCTGGAATCTTGAAGACAATCGTCTTCAAGAATTAATTACATAAGGCATGATGAGCTGACATTCAATTCATACCCAAAGTTAGGTCAAACTTATTGAGTTGTAGTAGCAGACAGTCTGCTATCGTCTCATGTCCACCAATCAACATTGGTAGCTATCTTACTATTAGTCTTATAATGATCAATTAGCCACTTGACCCTTGTTCCCAACATGTTATAATATATGGTAACCCAGTTATAGCATATCTAGAATATACAACACTCAAGCAACCTATTACTATCAAAATGTGTAAAGACCATGCATGGAAAGCAGCAAGAGAGGGGAAAAGATTGTACCTTTGATCCTTTAAGTTTGGAAGGATTTTGTGGCTTTATCTAACATACAACAATAGATAAAATACCTGATGGATAGCAACATAAAAAAAAACTGAATTAGAAACTTCAACATTGACTTTAATGAGAACAAAGAGGAGAGAGATATGTACCTTTGAATATCTCCACTTTGGAGATCCAAACTTGCTTGCAACATCCTTTTCTTGACAGGAGCTTCAGTTCATTCGGATCCGGATGTTACAAATATAAAAACCTCAAAGCGAGTCTCGTCCTCGAGACTCGGGTCAAGGTCACTTTGTGTCTTGTTTGGATCTTATCTGACCATAAAAACCTCAAAGAATTTTGTACCCATAAAAACCTCAAAGGGAAAACAAGCCGTGTTCTTTCAATATATATAATTAAATGGGCTTGTTTTGACAATTACCTGAAAGAGTTGTGGGTATCGTGCCCGCATATCCACTTTTGTCTTCCATGTTGCCTCTTTGACATCATGTCGGTGACATAGCACCTTTATTAGAAGAATCTCTTTGTTGCGAAGCTTTTTTTTTCACAACACTATCGAGTATTTGTACTAACCTTCTCTTTGTAAATCAAATTTGACTCCACGTCAAGGTTCTCATAGCTGATGACGTGGTGAAGGTCGTACTTGTAATTCCTTAAATTGATAGGTGTAGAGAAAGGGTTACTCGATAGACCACCTTACACATACGACTAAAAATTTCAAATAATCCAACGTATCGTGGTGTCAACTTGCTATGAGCACTAAATCTCTGTACTCCCTTTATGGGAGATACTCATAGAAACACTCAATCTCCTTCTTGTGTTTTCGGGAATTCCATCAATATGAAGGATTAAGTTAAATATTGATAAGTTATTATTTGAATCGATTAAGAGAAGAGGATCGGATTACATGAAACTCCAAATTTCTTTTCTGACGGTCTGCATAGCTCTTCTAGCAGCTCTGAGTCATCAGAAGCCTTCCCCTTACAAGATCGATCAACAGTTCTCGTAGCCCCTTCCCAAAGAGATCTACAGAGTAAAATGTATGTTCACCTACCTTACGCCAACTGAGAGGTGCGAGACATCTACGCCCGTATAGGGCTTCGAATGATGTCATACCAATACTGGAATAATGACTGTCGTTGTGCGGGAGTTCTACCAATGACAGGTGGTCCTTCCAAGATCATTTCTACTCTAGAGTACATGCACATAGCAAATTCTCAAGTATCTGAATAACACATAGTATCGTATGCAGAACTTATCTTCAGCTCTGTTTGTGGTGTTGACATAAGCCGGTACTAGTAGTGAGATATAAACCTCGAGTCTCCATCAGACACTACCTCATGTGGTATATCATAAAATTTGATAAATTTTTTTTTGCACATGTAATCTAGCCAGTCTAGATGGAGTGTAGGTCATGTTGATATGTATGAAATGGACTGACTTGGCCAATCTGTCAACAACATCCCAATAGCATCGTGACCACCTATTGTCTTTACTAGTCCCGTGACAAAATCCATAGAAGTGTTCTTCCACTTTTATTCGAAAAAGGGGAGAGACTATAACAACCATAGTGGTCTCTTATGTTCTGCCTTGACCATCTGATAGATCATGCACTTGCTAACACGACATGTTGCATCTCGCTTTATTCCGTCCTGTCAGAATGTAGACCTAGATCCTGGTACATCTTTGTGCTACCAAGAAGAATAGACAATCATGAATTGTGTGCCTTATCAAGAATATCTCTGCGCAACTACTCATTGTTGGACGCAATTACCCAGCCAACCTTCCACAAAATAGACTTAGTTCTCACAAAATCATCACGTTTGTCCTTGATGGCACGCATGCATCTGTCTCAAATTCATGGAGATGTCATGTACCCTTATATTATGCAATCCCAAAGTCTGCTGAATCGCGGAGGTATGACAGTAGATGTAGACACACTCTTATGAGGATGTCAATTAGTCAAGGTTGCGAGTATATCTCATGTATATAGCTAGTTTGCCGTATGTGTGTGAGCTTTCCTGCTAAGCGCATCTGCCACCACGTTTCCTTTACCAGAATGGTAAGAGATCATGTATTCCAAATCCTTCAGTAGTTCAAACAACCGATGTTGTCTCATATTTAGCTCTTTCTGATTATAGATGTACTTCAAACTTTTGCGATCTATGAAGATATCAAAATTCACCTCATATGGATAGTGGTGCTAGATCTTAAAAACGAGGACAACTGTTACCAACTCCAAGTCGTGGAGGGAGTAATTCCGCTCATGCAGCCTCTATTGACGTGATGCATAAACAATCATGTAACCTTGTTGCATCAGAACCACTCTTAAACATTCATTTGAAGCATTTGTATATACTGTATAATCTTGAATGTTTGAAGAAAGTGCAAGAATGGGCACATTTGTTAATCTTTCTTTTAATGTCCTTTAAGGTCAATGAAAGGAACTCTCATCTGTGTCAAAATGACTCATGGAAAGCCACAGACGAAGCATCTATAATAACTATCTAGTTCAGGAAAGCTTCGAATTCGAGTGACTGTCTTGGAATATTCCCAAGACATAACTTCCTCAATGTTCGTAGGGTCAACTGGCATACCTGCTCCAGAAATGACATGTCCAAGGAATGAGATTTTGGATAACCATAACTCACATTTGTTCAGCTTAACATACTACTTATGCTTTTGAATGTTGTCTTCCGAATATCCAAATCTTGAATCCTCAGCTAATGGTAGCCAGATCGGAGATCGATCTTTGAAAATACCAAAGATCCATGTAGCTGATTGAACGAGTCATCAAAGTGTGACAGAGGATAATGGTTCTTCACCGTTTCTTGTTCAGCATTGATTTCATCCTTCTTTCTGATAAAAGAACGGGAGCACTCCAAGGTGTAGTGCTCGACCTTCCGAAACTTAAGTCAAGTAACTCATGTAGCTGCACCTTTACCTTTCTCAACTCGGTTGGTGTCATGCGGTACGGAGTTATCGAGATTGGTTGTATATCTCGTAGTCATGTAATTTCGAACTCGAACTCTTTATCAGGTGGTAACCTGACAAATCATTAGCGAACACATTAGGGTAATTTGACACTATCGTAATGTCCTGAGCCATCGGCTCTCTACCAGACGTCTCTCGGACAATTGCTAGATATGAATCACATCCCTAATCAACAAGTCTTTGAGTTCTCAATACTGAGATATACTCCATTTTGGAGTCATGTAATGTACCCTTATAGGTAGACTCAGGTAAGTCTGGAATCTTGAAGACAATCGTCTTCAAGAATTAATTACATAAGGCATGATGAGCTGACATTCAATTCATACCCAAAGTTAGGTCAAACTTATTGAGCTGTAGTAGCAGACAGTCTGCTATCGTCTCATATCCACCAATCAACATTGGTAGCTATCTTACTATTAGTCTTATAATGATCAATTAGCCACTTGACCCTTGTTCCCAACATGTTATAATATATGGTAACCCAGTTATAGCATATCTAGAATATACAACACTCAAGCAACCTATTACTATCAAAATGTGTAAAGACCATGCATGGAAAGCAGCAAGAGAGGGGAAAAGATTGTACCTTTGATCCTTTAAGTTTGGAAGGATTTTGTGGCTTTATCTAACATACAACAATAGATAAAATACCTGATGGATAGCAACATAAAAAAAACTGAATTAGAAACTTCAACATTGACTTTAATGAGAACAAAGAGGAGAGAGATATGTACCTTTGAATATCTCCACTTTGGAGATCCAAACTTGCTTGCAACATCCTTTTCTTGACAGGAGCTTCAGTTCATTCGGATCCGGATGTTACACGCACGCGCGCCGGGGTCCTGGGCGGAGGACCTCGCGCATGTGGACAGGATGGGTGAAGCAGCGTTTCTGCCGCTGCTGAGGGGGCCGGTGCAGGTGGAGCTCGCGGGCGGCGCCGCCGCAAGCGGCGGTGCGGTGGCCTGTGAGATGGCGTCTTTGGTGCGGCAGCACCCACTGGAGGAGGCGCTTCACGCGTGGGTGCGCGGCGGGCATGCGCGTCGATGAGCTGTTGGCGGCAGGACCGGGCGGCTAGTGACGTGGCGGGGCGCGGCCGTATGCCAAGCGCTGCGGCTGGAGCGCAGGCGCGTGGCTGCGCTACTGGAGACGGGGGGATGCTCGCCCAGGCGACACACGCCCAGGCGGTTGGCGTGGTCGTGGACGTTCTCTGATCAAGGCGGGCGGCGGTCGAGGAGGGTGAAGGGCGCCGTGCGCCTGGTGATTGAAGGATGGCGTAAGGTGCTGCGGCTGTGGCCGGCGTCGAGGGGGTCGGTGGTGAAGAGGATGACCGGCGTCTTTGACGATCAGGGGGACGACCGGCCGTCGGGGCAGAGGAGACTTGCACTTTGCTGATGTCGTTGACGTAGGAGTTGGGTTACCTCGGTCGACAGACGACCTGGGCGTAACCCACGATGGAACGAAGCTGGAGTGACCTGCGGTGAAGGTGCTCTTCTCCAGGCGGATGTTTGGCGGCTAGCGGCTGCGATGGAGGTCTTGCGGACGACTGGAGCTTGGTCGCGAGCGTGAGGTGGTGATGGCCAGATGACGTAAGGAAGAAGAGAGGAGAGAGAGATCACAAGAAACAGGGGAGTTTCACTACCTCCCCTGATCTTCATGCATTTGTTTAAGTGATTTAAATGACGGACAAATCGATTGATGGAATTTCGTCGAAAAAAAAAATAAAAATCACCGTTGCGTTCGCAACGTGTGATTTATCCATAGAAGTGCGTTCGGCTTTGCGATTCAGTAGGAGGAAGGTGGAATGGGGTGTAATGAGGAAGAAGAAAGTGATGTAGTTACCTGTAGATGGAATGGGTGCCTGGGAAGAGCTCGATGATGAGCTCCTATCTTCGCTCGATGCAGCGACGATGCAGAGCTCGAGCAACTCGAAAAGGAGCTGCGGCAAGGGAAGATCCCTTGGATCTCGCCTAAAGCGCAAAGGTCGTCGTCGACTCAAGCTCCACACCCGGAGCTGTCACCAAGGGGGAGGAGCGAGCTGGGCCTATACTTCTCTAGAATGGCGGATGGGGATGGATGGAGGAGTGGAGGGGATTATAAAGATGAGAAGGTGGAGGTTGGAGAGGACATGGAGAGAGTGGGAGAGATGGGAGATGGAGTGGAGAAGATGGGGGTGGGAGTGGTCGAAGATGTGGCCTCTCCCTCAAGTTAAGGGAGAGTGGAGGGAGGAATGGGTATTGACCGTTGATAGAGACCCTCTCATCCAACGGCCCAGGATAAAGGAGAGGAATGGTATAAGTGGGTGAATGAGGAGGCGACATATGGCGACTCCAGGAGATGCCACGTGTCGCTCCGAGAAAAATCCGCAACTAAATACAAAGAAAAATCAAAAAGAAATAATAAAAGAGGTTAGATTAAAAAGTGATCAACACGAACGTTGCTCGTCTCAACGAGATCTACAACTTTTGTTAAGGGCCAAAAATCAAATGAAATCGTCTGTGCAAAACGTATTGTCGGTCGAGATCCCAAACGGTAACCGCTGGAAATCGTCTCCGACACAGTTCCACTATACTTACACGCGCGAGATCCCAAACGGTAACCGCTGGAAATGATGCGAAAAAGAAATAAAATAAATAAAAATTACAATGCCTCTCTATTCACTCAATTAAAATGCTCGATCGTTGACGCATCTTCGACTCCTCGGGTTCCTCGCACAGAAAAAGAGTAAGGTCAAAGAGTGACTCAAAAATAAAATGATGCAAAGAAATAAAAGAGAGAAAATAATTACAAGAAAACCGGGGGTCAGACTACCCGGGGATGAAAAATCAAACACTCAAAATATCACTAAAAATTAACCTAAGCCGTACCTCCCCGGCAACGACGCCATTTTGATAACCGCCCTGCACCCTATGTTAATTCGAGCAAATTAATTGTCCAAATTAAGTAGATGTCGTTCGTTGCAGTCGGATACGAGAGGCTAATCAAAAACCACTATTAATTAATGTCAAGTTAATTTCAAGCGGTAGATTTTTTTTACTTGGTGAAGTCCAAGGTCGAACTCAGGGAGACATATGTCTCCTTAGGTAAATTTTAGCAAAAATCAAGTGTTAGATTTTTCAATGAATTATTTTTTTGGTCTTTTTCTGTTATCTATGCAAGACACATGCAGGAATCAAGCCAATTCAAAGTTAAATTATAATGATGGTCAAATTAACTCCAAAAATTATGAAACTTGTCCAGATTATGAAATGTGATGAAATTAAGCTACACTATTTTTTTTAGAATTTTCTGATGCACGGATAATAAAATATGCAGACTTTAGTGAAAATGACTAAACCAATTTTAATAATTACCAAACGATGATATTTTTAAGAAATAAAATTAATCCAAATAGGTCTAGTTAAGATCTATCCAAATCAACTTGAATTTCGTTAAAACACTTCACGGTTGATTAATTAAAAATCGATTAAGGTTTTCACAAAATGATTTTTCCATGACAAACTACATGTGCAAATGATGTGAATTTTGGTTATGTTGTAGCATAAACTTAGATCTACCAACTACGATTTTTTGGAGATTTTTTTATAAGCAGAAAGTGCACAATAAATTACTCAATCAACATGGGCAAAATATTGCAATTTTTCACCAAATTAATTTCCATAAATATTCTGCAAATCAGAAAAATACAAATAAATGTTATGATGATAGAACAAGAAGTATACTACATAATGCAACTTTCGGAATTAAAAATTGATGACAAAATGAAGATAAAATAAATATGCAAATGCAGGGGTATGAATGCAATACAGGAAAAAAAATATGAACTGAAATGGAGAACAGGGACTTACATGCAATTATCAGAACTTGAAATTTTTTTAAGAACTTGCAAAGGGGTGCAAGTGTCCCCTTTGCAAATTCCCAATTCTTTATTATGCGATAGAGATCCCCTGTTTCTCTTGAGTTGAACAGGGGAGGTTGGAGCTTCACAGGCCGGCGGTGAAGGAGATGTAGGGGGCGACTGGAGTCCTTCTTGAGCGGCCACGACGCACGAGGGGACGGAGCAAGGACGGCGCGCGGCTTGTTGCGCGAGGTCTGGAGGAGGCGCACGCGCGCCGGGGTCCTGGGCGGAGGACCTCGCGCGTGTGGACAGGATGGGTGAGGCGGCGTTTCTGCCGCTGCTGAGGGGGCCGGTGCAGGTGAAGCTCGCGGGCGGCGCCGCCGCAAGCGGCGGTGCGGTGGCCTGTGAGATGGCGTCTTTGGTGCGGCAGCACCCACTGGAGGAGGCGCTTCACGCGTGGGTGCGCGGCGGGCGTGCGCGTCGATGAGCTGTTGGCGGCAGGACCGAGCGGCTAGTGACGTGGCTGGGCGCGGCCGTATGCCAAGCGCTGCGGCTGGAGCGCAGGCGCGTGGCTGCGCTACTGGAGACGGGGGGATGCTCGCCCAGGTGACACGCCCAGGCGGTTGGCGTGGTCGTGCACGGTCTCTGATCAAGGCGAGCGGCGGTCGAGGAGGGTGAAGGGCGCCGCGCGCTTGGTGATTGAAGGATGGCGTAAGGTGCTGCGGCTGTGGCCGGCGTCGAGGGGGTCGGTGGTGGAGAGGATGACCGGCGTCTTTGACGATGAGGGGGACGACCGACACACGACCAAGGGCCGTCAGGGCAGAGGAGACTTGCACTTTGCTGATGTCGTTGACGTAGGAGTTGGGTTACCTCGGTCGACACACGACCTGGGCGTAACCCACGATGGAACGAAGCTGGAGTGACCTGCGGTGAAGGTGCTCCTCTCCAGGCGGATGTTTGGCGGCTAGCGGCTGCGATGGAGGTCTTGCGGACGACTGGAGCTTGGTCGCGAGCGTGAGGTGGTGATGGCCAGATGACGTAAGAAAGAAGAAGAGAGGAGAGAGAGATCACAAGAAACAGGGGAGTTTCACCACCTCCCCTGCTCTTCATGCATTTGTTTAAGTGATTTAAATGATGGACAAATCGATTGATGGAATTTCGTCGAAAAAATAAATAAAAATCACTGTTGCGTTCGCAACGTGTGATTTATCCGTAGAAGTGCGTTCGGCTTTGCGATTCAGTAGGAGGAAGGTGATGAATCGAGGAGAGAGAGAATGGGGTGTAATGAGGAAGAAGAAAGTGATGTAGTTACCTGTAGATGGAATGGGTGCCTGGGAAGAGCTCGATGATGAGCTCCTGTCTTCGCTCGATGCAGCGGCGATGCAGAGCTCGAGCAACTCGAAAAGGAGCTGCGGCAAGGGAAGATCCCTTGGATCTCGCCTAAAGCGCAAAGGTCGTCGTCGACTCAAGTTCCACACCCGGAGCTGTCACCAAGGGGGAGGAGCGAGCTGGGCCTATACTTCTCTAGAATGGCGGATGGGGATGAATGGAGGAGTGGAGGGGATTATAAAGATGAGAAGGTGGAGGTTGGAGAGGACATGGAGAGAGTGGGAGAGATGGAAGATGGAGTGGAGAAGATGGGGGTGGGAGTGGTCGAAGATGTGGCCTCTCCCTCAAGTTAAGGGAGAGTGGAGGGAGGAATGGGTATTGACTGTTGATGGAGACCCTCTCATCCAACGGTCCAGGATAAAGGAGAGGAATGGTATAAGTGGGTGAATGAAGAGGCGACATATGGCGACTCCAGGAGATTCCACATGTCGCTCCGAGAAAAATCCGTAGCTAAATACAAAGAAAAATCAAAAAGAAATAATAAAAGAGGTTAGATTAAAAAGTGATCAACACGAAAGTTGTTCGTCTCAACGTGATCTACAACTTTCGTTAAGGGCCGAAAATCAAATGAATTCGTCTGTGCAAAACATATTTTTGGGTGGTACTTTATAGATATAAAATATCGCATTTTATCTTTTGTGATTTTTTAGTCATTTTTAATTAAGAGAAAAATCAAAATAAAAATAGAGAAAATATGAGGAAAATATTTACAACTTAATCTATTTTTTTTATTTTTAATAATTAAGAAAATAAAAAGATAAAATGGAAGGGCAAAATGGTCAATATATACAAGGTACAAAAGGGGCCCAAAACCAAAGTTTTGCATACGAGCTCCGATTTTAATGAAATTGGTCTTGTTTCGAAGGTCTTTGAATGTATATTACTTTAAAAGTGAGTAGACCTAATTCGGAGGTTGTATGAGAGAGATATGTGCATTTTAAGGTCTAAGTTCTCCAACTTGGATTCGGGTTTTATTGGTCAATTTTACAAGTTAGTATTTTTTTGATATTTTTCTTTAATTAGTGTTAGTCATATATACATAATGGAGTTGGTTTTATTGGATTCGGAGTTAGTATAAAATACATACAAATAAGGTATTTTAGCTAATATACAGGTGAATATTTACAAGTGAATTTGGCTTCTTATTTTATGCAAATATGAATGCTAAAATGCAGATATTATGCTTGCATGCATGAATGCTAATTTTACAATATAAAGGGAAATATGCATCTATTTACTCGGGAACAAGACTCTATTTTCAACTTTTAGAGTGATGAATCACAGATTCATCAATGACCTAAAGGAAGTATGTTACAGATATGCTTGCAGAGACATGCATGATTGGATGTCGGCCTTCCACGACTCCTATGGATCCTAGCATGAAGCTATACGATGATGATACAGATGAAGTTGATAAGAGGAGATACAGAGAGATGGTTGGAAAACTCATTTATGTTAAAGTTACCAGGCCGGATATTGCATTTGCAATGAGTCCAGTGAGTCAGTTCATGGAGCAACCTCGATAGGTACATATGGATGCAATACACATGATATTGAGATATTTAAAATCATCTCAAGGCTCAGGATTGCTATTCAAGAAAGGAGACACTCTCTGTATCCGCATATGCTGACGCGGATTATGCAGGTTGTCCTAAGGATAGGAAATCAACTTCGGGATTTGCAATATTTGTTGGCACTTCTCTCGTTTCTTGGAAAAGCAAGAAACAAACTGTTGTAGCCAGATCAAGTGCTGAATCCGAATACAGGGCTATGGCCCAAGCAAGTACAGAAATGATGTGGGTTCGAGCAGTGCTATGCGATCTACATGTAGAGGTTCCTATACCTATGGAGTTACACTATGATAACCAGACTGCTCTATTCATTGTAAACAATCCTGCGTTCGATGAGAGAACAAAACATATTGAGGTAGACTGCCACTACACCAGAGACATGATTCAGAAGGGCCTGATTTCTACTTCCCATGTCAGCTTTGGAGAGCAAACCGCAGACATCTTCACCAAGCCACTGCCCAGAGGATCATTTCAGAAGTGTTCATCCAAACTGAGCATGATTGACATCTATGCTCCAGCTTGAGGGGGAGTGTGAATATATTTGTATTTTCATATTCCATATGTATCTCTTTCTTATTATCGTTTTCTGTTTTCTTCTTTATTTAATTTACCCATAGGCCTCTCTACTATATAAGAGAGTCTAGGGTTCTCAGAAATAACAAGTGCTCTTATTTTCTCCAACATAAACAAATCATGAATGAGATCACCTTCAAAAATCTTCATGAACATGATTATGATCGATCATGATAGTAAGATGATCGATTAGGATCAAATGATCGATCTTGGGGATTTAGGTTATCGATAAGAATCAATATATGACCTATTAGAGATCAAAATTGATCGACCAGAAATATAACCATTGTAGTTCAAATAATGATCGATCATGAAAGCAAGGTTGATCGATCGACTTGACTTTTTGACCGGAAAGGTAAAGTCAAAGGATTGAAATGCAATATGCAAGATTTGGGGTCTTTTACATTCGATGACAAATGCATAAAGCATGACTCAATAAAAGAAAAGACTTCGTCTTCCTCTTGGATTTGAGATCCTTCCTTGAGCTTGAGTTGGATTCCATATCATTGAACTCCTTTCAACTTCTTAGCTTCTTCACTTAAGTTTGAGCTCCTCAGCTTGAGCTTGTTCCTAGTCCAATAACTTTCCAGCTCTTGATCTAGCCACAAGATTTGCACACAAGTTTTGTTATCATCAAAATGTGCATCTTATGTACTAACAATTTCTCTATTTGTGCATGCACTCACAATAATGTCACCCGTCACATTCCGTAGCCGATTTGCAAGAACTTTGGCAATAGTGGGATACACACCGTTCCATAAAGCAATGGGTCTGAAGTCCTTCACCTTAGTGGCCACCTCCTTCAGCTGAAAAATAAGAAGAGCATTGTTGAGTCGCTCAAAACTCGATCTACGTTCCTTGAATTCCTATAATACCTCCATTAGATCATCTTTGACCACTTCCCATAACTCGTGAGTTAATCAAGAACCCATCTTGGTCCGGTGCCTCATCATAATTCAGCTGCATCATCGCCTTTTTAACCTCAGTCTCTATGAAAGAGGCCAAAAGAGTATCTCCATGAGAAGGAGAGATCCTCCTGACCCCCTTCTTGCGTCGTCCCCAGCCAATGCAAACATCCCTTCTTGTGAGGGAATCATAGTAGGTGCATAAAACTTTTCCCACCTAGTGATCACCATGCACGTGTACACCATCAACCATGATGTTATGAATAAAGTTCCAACGTCTTCTCCCACTGCCCATGGAGTGAAAGAACCACGTGTTGGTGTCTCCCTCCTTCAACCACCTTTGTCTTGATCTCTGTCAACATTCCACCTCCTCCTTGTCCTCCAGCTAGACATCACGCAAACAAGCTTGTCTCTCCTCAATTTCCTTATCCGTCAATTCTCGTTCATTTCCTTCCCATCCAGTCTTGCAATCGCCTCCTGAGCTGTGTCCCTTCTACGTCTTCGCTGGTTTTTAACATCTTTTAAAAATTCAATTAAGTGTCCTCGCAACACTAGTAATTTACCAGCAAATCGAGTTGTAGCTAACCCCACCACCTGAGAGCCCCTCCGAAAATATCTTACCATATCCTTGAAGCCATCTTCCAGTAACCAAGATCGCTCAATCTGAAGAAAGATCTCGGTCTCATCTCCTCGGTTGATGCCCACACAAGAGGAGTGTGATCTGAGTGGGTATGTGGGAGAGCTCGAGTGTGAACAAAGGGAAAATAAGTCTCGTTTAAAACCAAGAAACGATCTATGAAGGACATCAATCTTGTTCTCTAAGTAAAACAACAACCCCCTACATCAACAATCTGCAAGCCATATTCATTGATAAGACTTGATAGTGCTTCTGAGCCATTATCCGCCCCACCTCTTTTGTGCGGTCTATCATCTGGACGAAGTGTTGTACTGCAATCTACCCCAAGTATCCACACATGACAGGGATATCTTTCTCTAATCAGATAGGTACCATCAAGTAGCTCCGGGAAGTTTTCTCCATTTGGCGGACCATAGACGTTAGTAACCAGGAGTTTCATATCATCAATTTTTTGCTGTAAGAGCATAGCGACCGATCGTCTATCTGTCACTCCTTCTTTGACTAGGTCAAACATATCCATATTCCATTTAAGTACAATATCACATGAGGTTCCAACTGAGTTTGAAGCAGTGTATCCATTGATCTTTACACTTCTGATTGAGTTGGAAACCACATCCAATCCTTGCTGAATTTTGTGTTTCTTGCAAAAAACAATGTTTGCATTGGCTTCCCTCGAGATCCTTTGTACTGCAGCTCTCTTCTCTGGCCTATCGAGGCCTCAAACATTCTAGATTAAGATGTTCATGAGGAAACGATTCTAGATTCACATGGCGGTATAACCCCCAGGTGGGCCACCAACTCTCTGTCTTGGTTGCCTTTAGTATAATTAGATCATCAACCATCTTCCCTTACGAGAACTCCACCAATTGAGACGCACTTACACCATACGGGTGATTGATCTCGAGTTTTCCCCTTGTTTCAACTGCGGTGACTGAAGGAGCCCCGACATCGTTTCATGATGTGTTTAGAGTTTCATACCAAGCTAACCAGAGCCTTCTTCTTTGTTCTTTCTTGGATATTATGGAGTAGCTTCTTTCAAAGCGGTGCGAGACCAAAGGGCGGGGATAAAGGCACGTCATTAGGATCTTTGTAGGTGCTTCAGCATCCCCAAGAACCTTCGACGTCGAGATGCCCTGCGCTTCTTGTGCCGCAACAGGGTCTCTTTTCATGTTTTCAAGGCCAGGAGCCTTGTCATCAAAATCCACGGGCATCGGATTCGTCACCAGAGGCAGAGTAATTCTGCCATCAGATAGCAATGAAAGCGTATGCGAAAGGGGCGTCGCCGAGTGCATCAGGGGCTTCAAGTTCATCAAGGGGTTGTGCGATCGCCCGAGCAACACAACTATCCGGATGCAAAGCACCAAATAAACCCGAATCTGAAACACCGTTTCCAAAATCGGAGACTTCCCTTTGAAAGACCGAAGTACAGGATCTGATGGGCCCAATGCAACCCGGATCCAAAACACATACAGGGATCCGATCCACCAGAGGAATTCTTCTTCATCTTCTGCAAGGCTTGAGGCGCAAGAAAAGGCCTTTGAACATCTCGAGAACCTTTGATTTGAAAAAGCGGAGTCTCGAGAAAGATGCGGAGGAAGCATAACAGTCGCACCTTTCCTGCTCCCACCAGGGATTGACCCTTCAAATGCTTGCCCCACCTCGTCGTCTCCGCCACCTGTTCCCAAACCCTCCTCCCACAGTAACACGTCACCTCCCTTCTCCTTGGAGTGAGCATCCTCCACCTCGATTCGAAAACATGCCTTGCTGATTCATAACTTCACCTGCATCAACATGAAAGCAACTCTAAGAGCCATCTCAACCAAGACATGCCAGAGAGCATAAATAACTCTGTCGTGCTCCGCCATCATCCTGATTCGAGCAAACACCCACCGGGATTCCCTAAACCCTAAACCCTGAAGACAATCACGGTGATTCAAGCAAACACCCACCAGGATTCCCTCCAGAGTTGATCGTCTGGGATCCATGCTTTGGCTATGAAGGTCTGGAGGTGTCCTTTTGGCCTTAATCGTTGTTTCTAACATCCGCATCAGATAGGTGACACCATCTACAACGGTGTCCGAATCCTCTACACACAAAACACCTCGCCCTGTTACGGTAGGAGCCCGCTTGATGGCCCTTGTCACCGCACTTGAAGCACCTGTTGGAGAAGGTTTTACCTCCATTTGATTTCGCATCGCTGATCACTGGTTTCCAAATCTAACATGGAAGCACACCGGAATCCTTATTGGAGCCCCTGACCCCATCGCCATGAAATCTCCTCTTCCTTCTCACCACTCTCCACCCAATGCCACTCTCCATCTCCAAGCTCGTGAGCTAAAACCTGTTACGCCATTCCCTGGCATCTTTAGAATAAAGAACTTTGATAATGGCTTCAAATTGAGTTTATAATTTCATTAACAAACTTGACAATAATGTCATAAACATCAGACTTATTCTTATAAAAAAAACAATAGTTATGAGGAAAATTGTCCGAGAGAACCATATAATAATGATTTCCTACATGATTAGGGTATTTGCTATGTCACCAAACATGGAAAGGGACTCAAACAAAGACACTCAATCGAGAATACCTGAAATAAGAAAAAAAAGATCTTGTGATGCTTCTTAAGTTGGCATGTCTCACACTATAAAGTAGGAGGAAGTTGAGGAACAACTCGATGAAGCTTTTGTAGAGATGGGTGACAAGACGTTGATGCAATGGAATGCCTCATGAAGAACATTGGATCCCAAAGTAAGTAATAACGATAGAGGAATGAACCAAGTATAAATGCCTCCTTTGTGGCTCATACCAATTGTCTTCCCAGTCAGGAAGTCCTGAAACACATGAAATTTTTTTTGAAGCCAAGAAAAAGGGGGAAACACGCATTGGTGTCCGCCCCAAAAATTTATTACTTAAAAGGTTTTACACATTACAAGAGCCAAGATCCAAGCAGACGTTTTAAATGAGAGCAAACATTCTCACAACAGAAATGATGACCCGAAATAAGAACATCATTGTGGGCTAACCAAATGGCCCAAATGAAATTGAAACACATGAAATTGCATAAAAAATAGCTCTGCAGGTGAGCTATTTGAAAAACTGATTGATTGATAATAAATTGATGTGAATTTATTGATAAATAGAGCATCGTTGCGCTCGATAAGCAGGCTAAGGGTAATGATGAATCTTTGACTAATTATGATAATATGTCTAAATTGAGAAAAATGAGCCAAAAATCCTTCATTTCACAAAATTTTTTATGCATAAATTGCACACGTAAATTTCTTTTGTAATATATGCAAAACATATTAATTATAAAAAAATAAAATACAATAATTCAGTATTTATAGTTAACTAATTATATAAATAATCTAAACAGTTAATAGTTATTTTGATTTTGACTTAACTTTTATTGTTTGTTTTACCTATCCTACCCCACTTTGGGCAAACATTAATTTAAAACAAAGCAAAATGGGGCTGACGTCAGCCTTGGTGTCCACCCTCCTCTCATCTCCTTCATCAGGCGTGAGAAGTTGGCATTGCTCCCTCCCTTTCCAAGTTATTGCAACAAAAGCACCGCGTCCCCGTCACATCCTCTTCCGTCCTACCAACAACGACGACCCTTCCTCTAATAATGATTGCTGCCATGATCTATATAAGGGAGTGGGAGGACCTAACTAAAAAAAGTACTTACCCATTGGTGGAGGATCGAGCTCCACACTCATCCTCACGAGAACCACCTCCACTGGCTTCACCCTCCATTGCCACTCCAACCGAGGGGTGTATTAAACCTTTGGGCAGTGTTGCTCTGCTGCATCGTGACCCTCGTGGTTACTTCGACTGCAAGATAGAAGCTACAACCCTCGATCTAGACCACTAACCACCTGTTGGATGACTAGCAGCTACCGTGCAACACCGTCATTTATCATGCATCATCGTCCCATTTGCCCATCACCGCAGATGTGCTTTCTTCACGTCAGCCAAGCATGATTATCTTCAACCACCATTTTTTGAAGTAATCCCATTCTTGCATATTTTTTAAACATATTTAAACCGTTATGCAATTTACAAATCTCTAAAATTCTTACCCCAATTTTCCATTTTTTCAATTATTTTTTATTAGAAAATCACATTTAATTTCATGTTTTAGTGATTGGAAATTAGTCCAGAGGACTTGTTAGTAATTTAGGAAACACAATTAACTCTTTCTGCAATTTACCTAATTGAAAAATTAAGCAACAACAACAACAAAGCCTTTTCCATATTAAGTAGGGTCGGCTACATGGATTCTTTGCCTCCATTTAGATATATCTTGGGTCATTCTCGGATATAGATTCTAAAAACTAAGAGGTAGTCTCATTCCAATACTTCTTGGGCCTTCCTTTTCCTCTTTTAGCTGGCTCAACATCCCAAAACTCGCATCTCTTAACTAGTGCATCGACTGACCTCCTTTGCAAATGACCAAACCACCTTAAGCGATTTTCTTGCATCTTATCCTCGATTGGAGCTACACCAACTTTCCTTCTGATTGCATCATTCCGAATCTGATCTTTACGTGTACGTCCACACACCCACTTAGCAATTTAGTTTTTGCTACTGCCATTCTCTACGCATGTCTATGGTTCATAGGCCAAAATTCAGATTCATAGAGCATAGCATGTCTCACGACTGATTTGTAATATTTTTATTTGATTTTCAAATGAATTTTCTTAACACAAAGAATGTGAACCCCTCAGGATCCGGGTACCCGTTTACGACAAAATTCACAATAATTCATTCACATTGATCGCAGAAGTTGTAGAAAAGCAGGGAAAATTTTTCGCGCGGCTAATTATCCACATGACATTCATATCCACAACATAACCACAAAGTAAAAGAGATGATGGCACCAAAATTTTCTTTTCATTAATATTCATATCAAGTTACAATATGTACAAGGATCTTCCATTACAACATATATCCCAAAGTGTGATACAAAAGAGATAGCATTTACATCATCATCTGAACAAAAACTGAGACAAGTAATTCATACCGTCTAGTATAAACTCTGTCTCCAGGAAGCATGTATATACTGAGCGGCTACTGAACTGCAGGCTGTTTGCCTGCCACACACAATAGGAAAGAAGAGGCGTCAGCCATTGCTGGTACCTCCCTAAAATTTATAAAAATAACTTGACATTTAATATGTGCAAAAGCAAGCAAGTAGAAAGGTGGTATAAGTAAAATCTACATCTACTTGCGTAAGTAAAAAGGGGTTTGTTTGTAATGTGTTTCTAATGATTTCCCCCAGAACCCAGCATTTCCCATATGTAACATGTTTATATAGCAGTTGCGAAATCATGAGTGTATGAGCGTAAATGCATATATCAATTTCTTTAGAGATCATGTTGGTGAGTGAAAAATGGAAAAGTTGAGATTGTAGAGATCTATTAATTTATTTAAATTCTTGGGTAGAGAGAATGGTCTTTTGATCATAACTTCTCAAATTCTCAACTTCAATGTTTCAGATATAGCTCCAGATGTTGTAGATGTAGACATGGGTGATCTAGATATAGAATCGCCAAGTCTGTTTGGCGAAGTAACTCAAGCGGTGAAGAAGCCTGCAAATGGCTCTTCCGTCTCGCCTTCTAATTGGAAGCGCGGTCCAATAGAGGGATAGGTCTACTCCCAAACTACGCCACTGAGACGGGTGAGAGAGACTCCCTAGAAAAGTCACTCTAAAAACCTGCCTGACTAGTACAGGCGAACGAGCTCGTACGTAAAACTGAAAACCAAGGATCCCCCGCCTGGATATCCTAAAGACAGGGTCAGCGGAACTGGTCTAAAGTCTGGATCCCAACGAGGCGTAAAAACACTGCGAGCTCGCGTAAAAACCGAAAAGAGACTGGAATCCTAGACCCGCGCACTTGGCGGCCGCTGCCCTAACTGGGCTTCCTTTCCTCCGCCCAGTTGAGGGTCACCGCGCCCTCGCACGGTCAAGTGTAAAGTCACTACGACCGGCATAATTTACTACAATTACTGATTCTCAATCATATGGATACATCTTGATTGAAATCTTAATCCCACTATTTTATCTTGTTAACCTTGCAGATTTGAGTGATCGTTGCTTGAGTAATACAAGTTATCTAATTCAAGAAGATTTTTGTGCATGCATAGATTAATACAAGATGGCATATATTGATCATCAGGGTAGTAACAAAAATCCTCTTGATAAGAAAATGGATATTCAATTATCCTTAATAATGCCCTTACCACATTCTTATAATGTAGATGATGTTGATGTACTTATGATTACCCACAAAAAAATAATATAAATGCTTCTATTTAGCTTAGATAATTCAGTTAGTTTCAGTAATTATCCAAAAAAAAAACTCAATTCAAACCTATCATAAGAGTATAATAGATTTACGAATAAATTAGAATTTATTCTAGATTTATAAGTTCACACCATATTTCTAACATGGATTTACCCGAACCTTTACCTTTGAAGCACTTGTTGTATTCATGTTATACATACATGCTTTACTGCCCCAAACTTTCCTATATCCTAAAATGTGCATATACTCGTTCATGTATTAACATTATTCCATAAACATTTGTTTACTTAAGCATACAACAATTTGATTTATTAATACATATGTATATATATTTATAATAAAGCCTCCCAACATAGCACCATGATTATACTGAGAACTTTGGAAATACGTCCCACAAACTTCGGTAGAGATCAAGGTATCCAAACATGACAGATTTTGTTTATATTATGTTGAATATTTTGATTACACACAATTAACAGACTCTGTGATACTCAAATTTTTAAATTAAGCAGACAAAAATAAATAAAATAAAAAAATTGACGTACTACTTATATAAGCTACATTATTCACAATATTCAAAATTTTTGATGCAGATAAAACAAAGGCATTAGAGACACATGTAATTAGAATGCTTCCTTAATGGCTGAAATCGACCTTCTTTAGGTAGAAAGAACGAAGAACAGAAGACATTACATATGATTAAATTTCAAATCCTAACACAAAAGGCCCATATAGTCAGTACATGTATAAATATATCCAACCAGAAAGAATAACATGCTGATTTTTGAATTTATTTTAACCAGACAACATTCTTTACCCTCTGGAATTTACAAAGCAACAACTTGCAACAGATTTCAGAAAATTTGTCCAAACCAAAAAAAAATATATCATTATTATTATCTAAACAGCAGATTGCACATATTTCAGGAAATTTTATTTAAACTCCAATTTTCTCATCATATCTACTCAAGAAAAACATGGATTAGGAGATCAAGAATAGTTAGAATACCATGCATGGCAGCAAGGAGGGTGGGAAGAAGGATTGTACCCTTTTTTTTTTCCTTGAAGACGGAGAAAAATTTTGCATGCAAAGGCTGCTGCTGCTCTAGGTTTGCTCCAGCAATAGGCTTCAGCTGCAAGAAGGTTGGTTTGTATGGCTTCACCCTTTGGCTGAAGTTCCAATAGAAGAAAATGTTGGCAGCAGCTTCCACCGAAGCTTTGAGGAGAGAAATGAGACTTTGTTGGAGCAAAGAAGGGAGAATAAAGAGGGGGGTTTGGAATAAAATAGGAAGAATTGGGGAAGTGTATCGTTGGAAATGGGGAAGTAGCGAGAAACACGTGGGAGAAAGGATGCCATTTGGTGTTTGGATGACCTTTTTCATGACATCAGCAGGCTGACATCAGCCTGCTGATGTCACTAATCCTTTTTTTTTAAAATAGACATACAACAGAGTCTGGAATTTAATTAATTATATGTTATTATTTTTTTAAACCAACGCACACTGTCTGCTGCTATATTTACTGTAGCTGATATTAATTTTTAGTTTAATAAAATTTTCTTTTTTAAACAAAATTTCTATTTATTTGGCATTCATAAATATCGATCGTATATACTCCTCGAGTATCGGATTTTGATGCGAAATATCTCGTTTCGATCGTCTTTCAACGACGATCAAAATGAGTATAATATTAATATACTTTCGGTTGGGTTTTGAACCCCCAAAATTTTCGGATACGGATTTCGTTTAAGGTTAAATTTTACGAATTAAAAATATCAAACGACCTCCGATTGACGAACGGTCGATTCCGTTGGTCTTGTATCGCCGAATCGGATCTAATGACGGCCTCCGTTCGTTTTGCGGTTTCCGAATTTACGTCGCGGCTTTTTCGCGGCGCGCGTTACGGATTGACCGATTTTTGGTCGATTTCTCCCGAACAACTTTTGATTCACGATTAATTGATCGTTTTAAGTTGTTTAGTATTGACCGACAACGTTTTTGGGTTCATTAGACCCAAAATCGGACGACTTCGGGTTTGATTGGAAACCGGATGCTACAAATATAAAAACCTCAAAGGGAGTCTCGTCCTCGAGACTCGAGTTAAGGCTATTCGGTGACTTGTTTAAATTTCATATGCCCATAAAAACCTCAAAGGGTTTTAAACCCATAAAAACCTCAAAGAGAAAACAAGCTATACATTCTTACTATATATATTTTTTAAACTTAATAATCCTAGTCTCAAGGCCAAGCATCATGTAGGGCAACTCAGTTTGGAATATCTTTGAAGTAGTATTATCATGACTATAGAGTGTACATCAATCTAATAATCATATAAATTTTCAGACTAGTATGAAATTTTGAAAGTTATAGGAGAAGCTTTTTAACTTAATATGATGGACATATGCAATTGATATAAATGCAATTATATATAAGATTAAGCCAATTAAGTGGAGTCAGACTAAAACTTAAGTAGCTCTAGAACGTTAATTTCTAACCAAACATGCCTTGAAGACTTCTTTATTGTACATGGTTTACATAAGATAAAATAATTTATATATGAAGTATCCAACAGATAAACGAAATTAAGAAACTAAGACCATAGAATTTTATAGGTTGGCGAACATATTACTGAGAAAATGTCTTACAAGTATGCTCTTGACAGTATTACCACCCGGCTCATACTTTTATGAAGAACAGTAAACTTTCGAATACTATCTTCTCGTTTGAAACTTCATGATTTACAACTTATTGAAGGTTTAATATTGATTTGATACTTATTTATTGGCAATCATCAACCATGTTATTTAAATAGCACTCATACTGGCACATATTTTTAAGAAATAGGAAGTTTAAATATTTAATGCTATATTACATCTCGTTACCAAACTTGATATTTCAAGTATTACCCAGTTATCCCATTTTTTTTTTGACATCTGAAATACAACTTCCTATATCCAATTTCATCCTGTTATTGCCTTAAGTTGTTAACATATTAACTTTTAGGTACAAAGAATGCTAAGGCTGAGAATTCAATTTAATATTTTCAAAATGACTTCTAATATTCATGAATCCTACAATCATGTTATTGCCTCGAATTATTAATATATTCACTTTCTGAAATACAGTGATTTCTGAAACTTATATTATCAGAACTTAAAGCAACGGAATACTGAGTTGTATATATCTCTAAAAATAAATCAAGTTCCAATTAATGATAACATAGTCAAAGAAATCCATGAACTCCTTTATGAAAACTGACCCAAGATAATCCTAATCAAGTAAGATCAATGCATGGTGGTCCAGAAAGAATCGTCAAAAGTCACAAAAAAAATAGGTTTACACAGTGAGATATATCCACTGAGTTCCAATAGATAAATCAACATTTATTTAATGCATCATATACAATCATTCCATACAATTGGGCAGATTATAAAGATCATTATAAAATCACGGAGATGTTGATACCCATGTAAATGCTACGCATAATGAGACATACTGTTTGGTAAATACATGTATGGCAGCAAAAGTAGGGACAAAGGAGTGTACCTTTGATTAGATCATCAAATTCTAAAGATCTAACATGCATGAGTAATTGGGGAAGTGTATCGTTGGAAATGGGGAAGTAGGGAGAAACACGTGGGAGAAAGGATGCCATTTGGTGTTTGGATGACCTTTTTCATGACATCAGCAGGCTGACATCAGCCTGCTGATGTCACTAATCCTTTTTTTTTAAAATAGACATACAACAGAGTCTGGAATTTAATTAATTATATGTTATTATTTTTTTAAACCAACGCACACTGTCTGCTGCTATATTTACTGTAGCTGATATTAATTTTTAGTTTAATAATATTTTCTTTTTTAAACAAAATTTCTATTTATTTGGCATTCATAAATATCGATCGTATATACTCCTCGAGTATCGGATTTTGATGCGAAATATCTCGTTTCGATCGTCTTTCAACGACGATCAAAATGAGTATAATATTAATATACTTTCGGTTGGGTTTTGAACCCCCGAAATTTTCGGATACGGATTTCGTTTAAGGTTAAATTTTACGAATTAAAAATATCAAACGACCTCCGATTGACGAACGGTCGATTCCGTTGGTCTTGTATCGCCGAATCGGATCTAATGACGGCCTCCGTTCGTTTTGCGGTTTCCGAATTTACGTCGCGGCTTTTTCGCGGCGCGCGTTACGGATTGACCGATTTTTGGTCGATTTCTCCCGAACAACTTTTGATTCACGATTAATTGATCGTTTTAAGTTGTTTAGTATTAACCGACAACGTTTTTGGGTTCATTAGACCCAAAATCGGACGACTTCGGGTTTGATTGGAAACCGGATGCTACAAAGAATAATAGAGTCTCCTCTCCACTTTAGCCTATCTACATTTATTCTATGAGTAACAACTCCATCGATTTCCCCATCATGTTGCTAAATATATCCCAAGTATCTAAACAAATCTTTCTTCTAAATATTATCATCTCCAATATTCACCTCAATTTCTTCTCCACTGCTTCCATCAAATGTACACACCATATATTCAGTCTTAGACCAACAACAAAAATAAAAAATTAAAATAATAAAAATGCCAAAGCGTAACTTGTCGAAGCCACTGATAACAACACAAAAATAAAACAACGAATTTTGGGAACGTGATCCAAGAGATTTTAAATAAATTTATTACAACTACAAGCTAAATGATATAAAGTATATGATCAATCAGCATAGGCTCGCACATTTTATGAGAATTTTTATTTAATTTTCGAAAGTTTATCCTTATTAGACTGTATTAAAACACTATTTTCGCTTGTGTCCTGGACCTCGAAACACAGTGAAATGTATGCCATGATTTTCTTGATGTTTTCAAGATCACAAAAACATTTCGGGGAATATTTTATTTTCATGCTATTTTAGTTTTTTCAAAGGTTTAAGGCATATATGTAGTTTTCAAGAAGATCAAGGGCTTAATTGTAAGTATTCTAAAATGTAGGGGCATGAATATTAATATGTAAAACCTTCTTGACATTGGGATATTTTTTCCATTTTTAATTTTTTTAATTGGAGTTGTTGACTAAGGAGGGCCAGAAGGATATATTCAAGTTGGCTAAAGCAATAGAAAGATAGATTAAGGACCTTTCTCAAGTGAGATGCATTAAGGATGAGGAATGATTCATGCTTGTTACTCAAAAGGATATAGAGTCTAGATGGAAGCAGTATTTCCATAAGCTTTTCATTGGAGAAGGAAATAGAGAGATCACTTTGGGAGATCTTGATAGTCGGAAGTAGAGGAGGCTTTGAAGATATTGAAATATGGGAAACATGTAGGACCTGATGATATTCCTATAGAAGTATGGAGAGTTCTAGGTGAGTGTGTTTTGGCTTGGCTTACAATTATATATAATCCTATTTGGTGAAGCAAGAAAATACCTGAAGATTGGAGGAGAAGTATCGTGGTGCCTCTTTACAAGAACAAAGGAGATATTCAAAATTGTGTGAATTACAAATGTATCAAGTTAGTGAGTCATACTATAAAAATTTGGGAACGTGTGATAAAAAGAAGGTTGAGGCAAGTTTCCAAAGTAAAAGAAAATCAATTCGGATTCATTCCAGGTCGTTCAGCTATTGAAGCCATCCACTTGCTGTGGAGAACAATGGAGGTTCATAGAGCTAAAAGGAAGAATCTCCATATGATTTTTATTGATTTGGAGGGGGCTTATGACTCTGTCCCACGAGAGATATTGTGGAGAGTTTTGGAGAAGAGACAAGTACATGTCCTATACTTTAACCTCATAAAGGATATGTATGATAGGTCTTCAAATTATGTAAAGATCCAGTCTAGGAAGACGGATTATTTTGACATCGACATTGGTCTGCATCGAGGTTCAACTTCGAGTCCATTCCTTTTTACTTTAATTATGGATGAGTTGACTAATCAAATTCAGGATGAGATACCTTGGTGTACGTTATTCGCTTCTGATATTGTGTTGATTGATGAGACTAGACATGTAGTAAATAAGAAGCTGGAGATCTGGAGACATGCATTAGAGAGTAAAGGATTCCATATATTAGGGCTAAGACTGAATACATGGAGTGCACTTTTTATGAAAGAAATGGTGAAGGAATTGAGGTGAAGATTGGGTACGATAACATTAAGAAGAAAGATTCTTTTAGATACTTGGGATATATTTTGCAACTTGATGGAGAAGTCGATGGAGATGTTACTCATAGAATAAAATCAAAGGATATGCATGTTTGCCTATGAACTATAGACATGTGCAGCCATGAAACCTGCTATGCTCCATGGATCTGAATGTTGGCTTGTGAACCATAGACATGTGCAGAGAATATAATTGTTAGAAATGAAAGTGCTAAGATGGATGTGTGGTTATACACGAAAAGATCAAATTTGAATAATGTGATCTAAAGAAAACATGGTGTAGCTTAGTTAGAGGATAAGATGAGGGAAAACCTCTTACGATGGTTTTGGCTATTTGCAAAGGAGGTCGACTGATGTACTGGTTAGAAGATGCGATATTTGGGATGTTGAGTCATCTAAGAGAGGACGAGAAAGGCCCAAAAAGTGTTGGAATGATACTCAGACGCTGAAAAAGAGTCCACCTATCTCTGTCTTGAAAGAAGAACAAGGGGAAATTGGAAACTATTCTATTTGTAAGGCATTGTGACGCGGTTGTACGCCTTTATCCGAAAGAGGTAATCAGCTCCCATGCTGCAAACATCCCCCGCTTCGTGCTTTTCTTTCTTTCCTCGTGGGTAGGAAGCACACCAGCTGCGTGCGTTGCGTGATTCCACTGTCTTTTTTATACGATGTGATCTTAGTTATTTGGATCTAAGCCCGAACCTCGCGAATGAGTCGAGATAGATCTGAATGGAGGCAACAAATCCATGTAGCTAACCCTACTTAATGCGGGAAAAGGCTTTATTGATTTTGTTGTCTAATCTCTTTGTTTTTGTTTGAGGTATGAAAAATTTAAAAAGGATCTCTCCTTGTCTCTCTCGAGCTCTTTCTCTCTCAATCAAGGAATCGAACAACGATCAAAGATACAACAATCGAATTCTGTAACGTCTTTTTAAGCACAGTTACTATTATTAGGTGGTTAAATTATTGTGTGTGCTAATAATACTGAAATACATAAAATCGAGTTCCTCTACTGCATTTATCTCATTGATTCTCTCTCACTTTGATAATTCAAATAACAAGATCATAAATCGAATCGCTTCCCTAATTAGATAAGTTCAAAAAAGTCGGCTCGAACAAAAGCAGATTGAAGTGATTGAAGTTTTGCACATTTAAACATGAATTTCATGCGCAAATTTGAGACCTAGGTCAGAACCCATGGCCTTGTTAACTTTCTGTCTAAAACAGATTAGCTTCTTCTTAGTGATGGAACGACGAGCCCCCTTCCCTTAGCGGATTAGGTGGTTAAAGGCCAACGCCAAGGCACCATTCTCAAGTATCATTGGGTAGATTTTTTATGGTACATAGTTACTCCAATGCTAGCTGAAAGTAGGTGCAACTAGCCATACGAATTCGAGCCAATCATTATTTAGATTTATTTTGTGTGCTTGATCTGTTGTGCCGTCAAAATAAAAATTGAGAAGATAGTTGCTTTTATGCCAGCTTGCATGTGTTGGTGAATTGATTGTGTTGGGAAAAAGGCAAGAGAGATGTTTATTCCATAAGCCCTAGGCTCTCTTATATAGGAGAGTAGCCTATGGGTAAATTACATAGAACATACAGCTGAAAATAAAAATAACAGAGAGACACACAGAAAACTAATATATGTGTTAACACTCCCCCTCAAGATGGAGCATAGATATCAATCATGCTCAGCTTGGACGCACACTTCTGGAATGGGCCTCGTAGTAATGCCTTGGTGAATATATCGACAGTTTGATTCTCTGAGGTGACATGAGATGTAGCAATGAACCCCTTCTGAATCATGTCACGTATGAAGTGACAGTCAACCTCAATATGCTTGGTCCGCTCATGGAATGCTGGGTTGTTTGCAATGAACAAGGCTGCCTGATTATCAGATTCCAAGTTCATAGGAAGTGGTACATCTAGACATAGATCTGTAAGTACAGCCTTCACCCACATCATCTCTGTGCTAGCCTGGGCCATAGCCCTATATTCGGATTCAGCACTAGATCTGGCTACCACCGTCTGTTTCTTGCTCCTCCATGAGATTAGAGAATCTCCAACATAGACTGCAAACCCCGAGATGGACTTCCTGTCTTTGGGACAACCTGCATAGTCTGCATCCGCACATGCTGAGATAGAAATCCCCTTTCCCTTCTTGAATAGCAAACCTGCACCTAGAGATGATTTGAGGTATCTAAGTATCATATGTATGGCATCCATATGAACCTGACGTGGTTGCTCCATGAACTGGCTCACACGACTCACTGCAAAGGATATATCGGGCCTAGTGATCGTGACATACAACAGTTTGCCTACCAGTTCTCTGTATCTTCTCCTGTCCACCTCCTCCGTGTCATCTTCATAGAGCTTCATGCTGGGGTCCATTGGTGTCGTAGCTGGCCGACACCCAAGCATACATGTTTCACTCAACAGGTCCATAACATATTTCCTCTGCGACATTACTAATCCATACGGATTTCTAGCAAATTCCAGCCCCAGAAAATATCTAAGGACTCCAAGATCCTTAGTGACAAATTCGCTCCCAGCTTTTCTTTCGCCTGGTTTATGCCTTGCTCATCATCTCCTATAATCAAGATGTCATCTACGTAAATCATAATTGCAATAATACCTCTTGAAGTCTTCTGTACAAACTAGGAATGATCAGCATTGGAGCGTTTGTATCCCTGTTTTTCAAAGAGGTCTGAGAGCTTCTGAAACCATGCTCTGGGGCTCTGCTTAAGGCCATAGATAGCCTTATGAAGTCTGCACACCTTGGAACACTCCCCACTCAACAGCAAAACCGGGTGGCTGTTGCATATAGACTTCCTCCTGTAGGTCTCCATATAAGAACACATTCTTCACATCCAACTGATATAGCGGCCACTCTCGATTGACTACGACTGACAGCAAGATCCGGAGAGTGGAATGACGGGCTACTGGCGAGAATGTATCAAGGTAATCCACCCCGTATGTCTGTGTAAAACCACGTGCAACAAGGCGGGCCTTGTATCTGTCAATAGTACCATCTGCATTTTGCTTCACCGTAAACACCCACTTGCAGCTCACCGGGGTCACATCTGGAGGTATAGGAACTAGACTCCAAGTTCCCCTAGATTGAAGTGCCGCCATTTCCTCCTCCATTGCTAACCACCATCTACTGTCCTGCAGAGCATCTTGATAATTCCGTGGAATATCTACAGCTGACAAGGCCACCATAAAGTTCCTGAAATCCCCAAATAGTCGCTCAAATGACACAAAAGCTGCCAATGGATATGTAACACAACTCCTCTTCGATTTGCGTATAGCAATAGGAACATCTAAATCAACTGTGTCCTCATCTGGCCCCTGCAACATATCCTGCTCAGAAATATCATTAGATCCATCAAGAGAAGTATCTTCAGTACATACCATAGGCGAGCTAGGAGATGAGTCATGACCATGAGCTGGAGGAGGCCTGCGGGTGTAATGGAACGATAGTGGTGAAACAGGGATTTGTGGTGGTGGTGGTGATGGTGGTGACGATGCTGGAGGTGGTGGTGTCATGTATATGGCGTCGGTAGGCAGTGGAGGTAGCTACTGATCACCTGAGGATGAAAAATACATTACAGACTCAAAAAATGTAACATCTGCACTGACCATATACCGCCTACGCAAATGATCAAAACACTTGTACCCCTTTTGAGTTCTGGAGTACCCAACAAACACACACTTGACATCCCTAGGAGAGAGCTTGTCAGTACCAGGAGACAACTGGTGGACAAAGGCGACTGAACCAAACACACGGGGAGTAAGGGAAAATAGATCCTTCCCAGGATAGATAATGGAAAAGGGAATATGTTCATCCAAGACAGAGGACAGCATACGGTTAATTAGATAACATGCTGAGAACCGCATCACTCCAGTAAGAATAAGGAACATGACTCTGTATAAGAAGTGATCTTGTGACATCTAGTAGGTGGCGATGTTTCCTTTCAGCAATCCCATTTTGTTGAGAGGTATAAGCACATGATGTTTGATGTATAATCCCTTTTGAGGAGTAGTAGTTGGCTAGGACATGAGTGCACAGTTCTAGGGCATTATCACTTCTTACAAACTTCACAGATGTGGAAAAAATATTTTGAATTTCATTTAGAAAATGGATAATAATATTGCCTGCTTCAGATTTATTTTTCATCAAAAATACCCATGACACACGAGAGAAGTCATCCACAATAACTATATAAAATCTGTATCCCTGATGATCAGGTACACAACTCGGACCCCAAATATCAATATGAAATAACTCAAACTTGGAGGTACTACTCCGACCTGGACGACTGGGAAAGTTAGACCTGTGATGCTTTCCCAACTGACAAGCCTCACACTGGATAGATGTGTGAGGAAGACCCTGGGGTAACACACGACGCAACTTCTGAAGCGGTAGATGCCCAAAGCGCATATGCCACAGCAAAGGAGATACTGGTCCAGTGGGAAGGGATGAGGTCCAGCAAATGGAGTCTGATTTAGGCGGTAGAGGCCCCCTTGCTCATAGCCATGACCAATCACGTTGCCCGTACGGATATCCTGAAAAATAAGAGAAGATGGATCAAAAATTGCCCGACATTGTAAATCCTTCGTAATCTGACTGATTGACAACAAATTCATTGAAAAATCAGGTGCATGTAGCACATTCTTGAGCTGCATATAAGATGTCAGTCTAATCTCCCCCTGACCAGTGATGGCAGAATGAGTACCATTGGCAATGACCACTGTTCGGCCTGGAGGAATATGAGAATATCCTGTAAGTAAACTCTGATCGCCACATAAATGATGTGTAGTGCCCGAGTCCATAATCCACGGTAATGTATCTGATCTACTACTGGTAAATGCAAGTATGCTACCTGACGCACTGGTAGACGCAGAAGCAGAAGCAGCAGCATCAGGTTGACTCTCAGTAGTAGGTGCTGGGCCACATGGGGGAATAATGCCCCTTAGAGGGGCAACTAGATCATCGAACCGCTGATCCAAAGTGGCTACAGATGGAGGCTCTATCTGCTCAGCGACTCGTGCAGATGCAGGAAATCCATGCTTCGAGTAGCATGTGTCTTCATTGTGTCCAACGCGATGACAATAGGTACATGTTGGCCGAGTGCGGCCCCCTCTGCCACGAGGTCCACGCCTACGGGTCTGATGATGAACTCCGCGACCCCTGTTGGCGGCCATGGTTGAAGCATTCTGATTCGTGGCCGTGGAAGGAACAGTGATGCAGCTCAGTCTATGGAAGGCTTCCTCCATGGGAGGAATAGTAGAATCGGTCAAAATCTGGGATCGTGCCGCCTCATATTCTGGATCAAGTGCAGCAAGGAACACGCCCACCATAGTCGCATTTCGATATGTCTTCTGCTGTTCTGGCGTAGCTGTCAGAGGCATGAAGCTGTAGAGCTTCTCGAACATCCCTCTCAGGGATGTGTAGAGTGAATGTAGAGGGCGACCATTCTGCTTTATAGTGAATATATCATGCTGGAGTTGCAGAATCTTTGTCTCGTTCTTCGCCTGAGAATATGTTGCCGCCAGAATGTCCCACATGTCTTTGGCTGTGGGCTGATGTAGAATGTCATTGGCAATCTCGATCAACAACGTGCCAGACATGGCCTCAAATTTCAGCGAAATTCGGTCGAATTTCTGTCGAACATCGATATCCAGTCGAAATCAAAATTCGATCGAAATGACCGAAATATGGGGGTCCCAGTACAAAAAATGTCCGAAATGACCGAAATTTCGGTCGAAATTCCACCGAAATTCCATCTTAATTCTGTTTTGGTCGATACCGAAATGGTGACCGAAACCGACATTTAAGGCCTTGGTGCCAGATAGCCAAACTTTGGCGTATGCGTCATCGGCCTCCCAAGAGGCATTAGCTCCAGTCTTCTCAGCATGCTCTGGTTCGGTAAGAATATGCTTCTTACCCATTGACTTCATCATGCTCATGAACTGCATCGCCCACAGTTCATAGTTTGTACCGTCCATCTTTACAATAGGCGCTGGACCACGAAATGCGCCAATGGATGGGATATCCGCCTTGCTTTCTGACATACTGGAAACTGAAGACTGGAGCGATCGACTGAAGATATGAGTTGCTACAATGACATAGACGGGTTTAGTTGCATGTGTAGACCTCAAGCAACTAAACCCATTTGGATGAAGGTGTGCGCTCTAGGGCTGATTCACGAACGCACACGCTTAGGGCTCCGCGGTGCCCTCTGACCTTGCAGGAGCGTAAGCTGAACCAATCAGTCGTGCACCGTGAAGAAGCGCACAACAGCCGGCGAGATTAGGCGTACAGGTGCACGAGCGAGATCAGGCGCACATGCGCACAGATGAGGTATGGCGCACAGGTGCAGATGAGCGCACGGCCGCTCTTGAAGTTGCGCGCTAGGCGCAGCACTGACGCGCACGCACATGCGCGTGAAGGAGCGAGCACGCGCACAGAGAAGGAGCGAGCGCGCGCACAGGCGCGTGAAGGAGAAGCACATGTAGGCGCGCAGGAGTGCTCGCAGGTGCGCGGTGATGGCGCACATGCACGTAGGCTCCGGCGGAGGCGCTGCGGCGGAGCAGGAGCGCTGGCTGCGTCGGCGATGAGAGAGGGGCTGGCGGGTGGGGTGGGGTAGGGTTAGGGTTTCGAGAACTCCGGTCTAGGACCGTCGCTCTGATACCATGTTGGGAAAAAAGGCAAGAGAGATGTTTATTCCGTAAGCCCTAGGCTCTCTTATATAGGAGAGTAGCCTATGGGTAAATTACATAAAGCATACAGCTGAAAATAAAAATAACAGAGACACACACAGAAAACTAATATATGCGTTAACAGATTGTATTTTGTGTTTAAGCTTCTTTATGAATTTCACTCTAATATAATGACTCCTCTATCCACCACGAACGTTGCACCACAATCATTGGATCTCTTTTCATAATACCCATCATATTATGAGGGAAACGTTTACACAAAATTCATCAATTCTCAACCAAGCATCGGGGTTCAATCTTATCCCAATTAGGGAAATCACCTCGATCCTTTTAAATACTGACATATCCAAGACCCTCCACCTTTCTTACAACTCTCTCATCACCCTAGTGCTGATATTTATATCCCAATTATGTAGGACCAATCTAGCTTTTGATAATATTGAGAGATATTATCTTTCATGCTTTTATGTATTTCTTTTCTTCTTTATCCTGTAATTTGCCCAGCATGGTTGTCCTCCTATATAAGAGAACCCTAGGAACTCAATATCAATCAACCCGAGGACAAGAAATCTACCTCTGACTTTGCAATGTTCATATGGAGCTTTTTGGTGTCATAGAAGAGCAAGAGGCAGACTGTTGTTGTCAGATCTGCTGCATAGTCAGAGTACAGAGCCATGGCACAAGGGAGCACTAAGATGATGTGGGTCAGATCCGTTCTGACTGACCTAGTTATTGATGTGCCTCTTTCCATGCATCTAAAATGAGACAACCACACTAATCTTTTCATTGCCAACAACCCCTCCTTTCATGACAGGACCAAGGGCATTGAGGTAGATTGTCACTATACACATGACATGATTCAGAAATGCTTTATCTAGACTTCCTACGTTAGCTCAGAGGAACAAACAACTGATATTTTCACCAAGGCTTTAGCCAGAGGGCTATTTCAAAGATGTTGTTTCTAGTTGAATATGATTGGCATTTATGCTCCATCTTGAGGGGCAGTGTTGAGAGATATATTTATCTTTGTCTACTTTATGTAGTGTTGAGAGATATATTTATCTTTGTCTACTTTATGTATTTTCTATTCTTATTGTCTCTATTATGTAATTGCCCAACATGATTTCTCCTCCTTATATAAGAGAACTTTAGGGTCTCATGGAAAATTTAATTCAGTATTCTCTTTCCATGGGAGGGGGTATATTTTTGTTTTTTTTTCTTGTAATCACTATATCCCTTGATGGATAACCGAGGTGCAAGAGGGACATGTTTCATAGTGCATGGCATAACTCCATAGAATAGGCTCAGAAAATTCAAAATTGATCTGCCGTTCACCCAGTGCTGCACTCTTGTATGTAGTTAAATATCTTTATGCACCAGCTTCCCTTTCTTTCAACTGTTAGTGATTGATGTTTATTCCTATATTTTTAGATGATCTTGGGAAGAATAATTTGCCAACACGCATTGCTGATAGTACTGTGGATGTCACGAGGGTCCCTCTCAAGAGAAAGTACAATGGAAACAAACCACTCCATAATGGTAAGTTGCCGGGCCATTTCCGGTTTTGTACCAACGGGACTTCATGTTCCTCTGGCATAAAATGACATCTATAATTTCTTATTTGTAGAAGATTTGAAGAAAAGCTTTCTAGTAGAATCCAAAGGTACTAGAAGCTCACAAGTCTGCAGGATCCCTTGCACCATGAGGGTTCCTAGGGACAAATCGTGTCGTGACGGTTAGTCTAGCATGTATTTGTTCATATAGCAGGTCTTATCAATCTATACTTCTCTTTGTTAGGATCAGTGATTTTTATTTCCTCCTTTCTGTTCGTAGTATCTCATTTTTGTTTTTCTTAATCATCATGCATAGTCAAATCCCTATTTTTTTATTATTGCCTACCACCCAAAAGACCCGGGTTCAAATCTCCCTTGTGGGGTTGCGTTAGGTAGTCGGCCACCGGCGTAAAAAAATTTGAATCTTTCAACATAGATTGGAGCAAGAATCCATGGAGCCGATCCTACTTATAGTGGGAGAAGGCTTCGCCATTAGTATCTTTAATTTGCATCTAGTTCAATGTAGATTTTAAAATAAACTTTTGGTTGACCTTAAAATTACTCAAGTTTGTTGCAACTTGCTGTCCATCTTTCTTAAAAGTTTTAAAGAAACTGTGGCGACATAGTCTGTCTTGTCCTAAATTAAAAAGCTGTAACCCTACTTATTTGCTTGCTTTGTTTTAATATGCAGTCCTCCAGATTATATCTCATCTGCAAAAGGCTGGAGAGAGCCATGGTTCTAAAATGCCTAAAGAACGACTTGAAGCTCCAAATGCTCTTATGCCAAATGTACAGGACGAGGTCGTGACAGTGGACATCATGACACCGCACATCCACAGCTCCGTAACATTTTCTGAACAAGGCCATGAATTTCGTCCTCAGGATTCCAATGAAGTTGCAAATATTCACGTCTGTATCATGAATGATATCACCACAAAAGCACCTATTGTAGAGATAGTTATTAGTCTGTGGTGTTATTTATTATTTTAGTTTCTTTATGTACCTCTCATGTAATTTACCCAAGGGCTCTCTCCCTATATAAGAGACCCAAGGGCTCTATGGAATAATCATCTGAGTATTCTAACATGGTATCAGAGCCATGACCCTAACCTAGGGTTTCCACCACCGCCGCCCCCCCCCCCTCTTCTAGGGTTTCGCCGGGGTCCCTACTCTCATCGGGACCCCTCCCACCGCCGCCGCCGACATCCCCAGTCGGTTCTCCATCGCCGCCAGCCCCTCCTTGGGCATCCCACGCCGCTGCCAGCCCCTTCTCGGGCATCTCACGCCGCCGCCAGCCCTTCATCGGGCCTCCACGCCGCCGCCAGCCCCTGATCGGGCCTCCTACGCCCGCGATCTAGGGCTTCCTTGCCACAGCCAGCCCCTGTAGGGCATCTTCAACCCCGCCGGGCCCTCCCCAACCGACGCCGGGCCCCCTGCACCTGCTGTCCAGCCCCTGACCGACTCCTCTCGGTCGCTATTTTGGCAAGGTAGAGGCTCCCACCGCCTCTACTTGTTGCCGGTGTTCCGCGTTCTTCCGAGGACTCGGAGTTATGTGTGATTCAAGTGCATAATCGTCTACCTATGCACTTGGATCCTACAAGGTTCCGGTAGACAGTATATTCTTGGTTATCTGTAGTCGCTCTTCTCTGGCATCATGTCTGATCAGAAACTAGATATGCCCGCCATAGGTGCCTTCAAAGGTTCGGCACCAATCGTCAAGATGGACGGGACGAACTACGAGCTGTGGGCGATGCAGTTCCTCAGTCTCATGAAGTCGTGTGGTGAGAAGCATATTCTTACCGAGGATGAACCGCCGGAGAAGACAGGGATCTATGCCTCATGGGAGGCAGATGATGCGTACGCCAAGGTCTGGCTCTCAGGTACGCTTACGACAGAGATAGCGAATGATGTTCTTCACCAGCCCACCGCTAAGGCGATGTGGGACATTTTGGCTATGACGTACTCTCAGGTCCGCAATGAGACAAAGATGCTCCAGTTGCAGCATGATATATTTACCACGAAGCAGAATGGGAAGCCTCTTCATTCCCTGTACACGTCGCTTCGTGGCATGTTCGAGAAGCTCTATAGCACTATTCCTCTTACAGCCACACCGGAACAGCAGAAGACGTTCCGCAATGCCACTATGGTTGGCGTACTACTCGCTGCCCTTGATCCGGAGTACGAGGCAGCACGTGCACAGATACTAGCAGATGCCACCATCCCACCGATGGAAGAGGTATACAGAAGGCTCAGCCGTGTACCCGTTCCATCCAGTACAGCGACCGCGACTCCATCAGCAATGGCAGTTTCCAGGGGACGTGGTGGTTCATCCCCGTTTCGTGGCAGGGGAAGTGGTGGACGTGGCCGCGGAGGTCGCATACGCTCTACGTGCTCGTACTGCCGCCGCACTGGTCATTCGGAGGAGACATGCTATTCTAAGCATGGTTTCCCTCCTTCTGCCCGAGTAGCTGATCATGTTCAGGGTCCACCCGCATCTACTCCAGATCATAGGTTCGAAGAATTGGTGGCACGACTTCGGGATATTATGCCACAATCTTCTTCATCAGAGGGTGCAGACGTTTCAGATGTTGCGGCTTCGGCATCAGCCAATACATCAGCCTCAGCCAGTGCCTCAGGTAGTTCTTCAGCCTCACTTCATAGTCATGATCTCACAGGATGGATTGTCGACTCTGGAGCTACCCATCATCTATGCCGTGAGAAAGATATTTTGCGGTCCTACAGAGCTGTTCAGCCAGGTCGCTCTGTACTCATTGCCGATGGCACTCAGTCTCCTATCATTGGTCAGGGGGAGACAGCTTTACTACCTTCTATGCACTTACAGAATGTGCTACATGCTCCAGAATTCTCTATGAACCTCTTATCTATCAGTCAGATTACACGTGATTTGCACTGTCGTGCTATTTTTGACCCATCGTCTGTTATTTTTCAGGACATACTGACGGGCAGGGTGATTGGCTGTGGTTCTGAGCACAACGGCCTTTATCGTCTCGTTCGTAACTCCTATGCTGGCGTCTCCTTGCATAACCAGGCCTCTGTTTCTCCGTACACCTGGCATCTTCGGTTCGGTCATCTACCGCTGCAAAAGATGCGTCACCTCCTGCCTCAGATATCTCCGAGTTCCTCTTTTCGGTGTGAAGCGTGTCAGTTAGGGAAGCACCATCGGTCTAGCTTCCCCAGTCGTCAGAGTCGGAGCAGTAGCTCCCCGTTTGAGTTATTTCATATAGATATTTGGGGTCCAAGTCGTGTCCCGGATCACCAGGGGCACAGGTTCTATCTAGTTGTAGTTGATGATTTTTCCAGAGTGTCGTGGACCTTTCTTCTTAAAAATAAATCTGAAGCAGGAAATGTTCTCCAAAATCTAATAAATGAAGTTCAGAATGTTTTTTCATCTACTGTTAAGTATGTGCGTACAGACAATGCCTTGGAGTTCTGCACTCGCTCTCTTGCTAGCTTCCTTTCATCCAAAGGCATTGTCCACCAAACCACATGTGCCTACACCTCTCAACAAAATGGGGTTGCCGAACGAAAACATCGACACTTTCTTGACATTGCACGCACTTTACTTATTCAGAGTTGTGCCCCATTATCCTTTTGGGGTGATGCTATACTTACAGCATGTTATCTGGTCAATCGAATGCCTACAACTGTTCTGGGAGAAAAGTCTCCAATCTCTGTTCTCTTTCCTGACAGAGATTTATTTACACTGACACCTCGGGTATTTGGCACTGTCGCTTTTGTTCACCGATTATCTCCGGGGCTTGATAAGCTATCCCCTAGGGCTATCAAGTGCGTTTTCGTGGGTTACTCCAGGACACAGAAGGGGTACCGTTGCTATGATCCTGTCAATGACAAGTACTATGTGAGTGCAGATGTTACTTTTTTCGAACCTGTCATGTACTTCTCCCCTGCAGGTGACAGGTTGGTCTCCTCCACATCATCAGACTCCCAGATCTATGTTCCACCACCTCCAAGCCTTGGTCCGTCCTCTACTCCACCATCATCAATATCAACACCACCACCACCATCTCCGCCACCACCACCACCACCACCGCCAGTTGTTCCTCTCACTAAGTTCTATACGAGACGCACAGGCCCTGCTCAGACTACATCTCAACCATCCAGCACGCCTCAGGTATGTTCTGATATTAATAATGGGTTAAATAATGCACATGTGCAGGAGCCTTTACCACAGGAGGATGACCAACCGGTTAGCACTGTTTTGGAGGACTTGGACCGGCCCATTGCTCATAGGAAACAGCGAAGATAGTGTGCCTCATATCCCCTGGCCTCTCATGTGTCCTTTCATCGACTCACTGGGGATTTCCAGAAGTTTGCCGCAGCTGTATCATCCGTTGAGATTCCACGGACATATCAGGATGCCATGAAGACTGAATGCTGGCGTTTAGCAATGGAAGAGGAGATGCGTGCATTGCAATCCAGAGGGACTTGGTCTCTGGTCCCTATTCCTCCAGGTGCGTCTGTTGTGAGCTGCAAGTGGGTCTTTACGATCAAATATCATGCAGATGGTCGTCTTGACAGATACAAGGCCAGGCTTGTCGCACGGGGGTTTACACAGACATATGGGGTAGACTACTTGGACACTTTTTCACCGGTGGCGAGACATTCTACCCTTCGCATTCTTCTATCGGTTGCAGTGGTACGTGACTGGCCCATATTCCAGCTTGATGTTACGAATGCTTTCTTGTATGGTGATCTACAGGAGGAAGTCTACATGCAGCAGCCACCCGGTTTTGCTGCTGAGGGGGAGTCACAGAAGGTGTGTAGACTTCATAAGGCTATCTATGGCCTTAAGCAGAGTCCTCGTGCGTGGTTCCAGAAGCTCTCCCAGCTTATTGAACGACAGGGTTTCAGAAGATCAAATGCGGATCACTCACTGTTTGTCCGGAAGACCCCTAGAGGTACCATCGTTGTTATGGTATATGTTGATGACATACTGGTTACTGGAGATGATGCACAAGGGGTTGCGATGACCAAGTCTATGTTGGGCAGCCAGTTCACTACAAAGGACCTAGGCACAATACGGTATTTTCTGGGGATAGAATTTGCAAGAAATGCACAAGGAATGGTGATGAATCAGAGGAAATATGTCACAGATTTGCTGGTAGAGACAGGAATGACTGGATGCAGACCTTCAAGTACACCTATGGACCCAAGTATGAAGCTGTACGATGAGGACACTGAGGAGGTGGACAAGAGAAGGTACAGAGAAATGGTGGGCAAGCTCTTATACATCACTATAACTCGACCGGATATTGCACTTGCAGTAAACCGGGTGAGTCAATTTATGGAGCAGCCGAGGCAGGTACATATGGATGCATTGTACATGATATTGAGATATCTGAAGTCTTCTCCAGGCACAGGGTTGCTGTTCAAGAAAGCCACAGATTTGTCTATTTCAGCCTGCGCAGATGCGGATTATGCAGGATGTCCACGAGATCGTAAGTCTACTTCTGGATTTGCTGTCTTTGTAGGAAGCTCTTTAGTCTCCTGGAAAAGCAAGAAGCAGACTGTAGTGGCAAGATCCAGTGCCGAATCCGAGTACAGGGCCATGGCACAGGCAAGCACAGAAATGATGTGGGTTAAAGCAGTTCTAGAAGATCTGAATGTTGAAGTTCCCTTGCCTATGAACCTGCAATGTGACAATCAGGCAGCGTTATTCATTGCCAACAATCCAGCCTTCCATGAGAGAACAAAACATATAGAGGTGGATTGTCATTTCACTAGGGACATGATTCAGAAGGGCTTCATCTCCACGTCCCACGTCAGTTCAGAGGACCAAACAGCAGACATATTCACGAAGCCATTGCTCAGAGGACCTTTCCAGAGATGTTCGTCCAAGCTGAGCATGATAGATATCTATGCTCCATCTTGAGGGGGAGTGTAGAGATAGTTATTAGTCTGTGGTGTTATTTATTATTTTAGTTTCTTTATGTACCTCTCATGTAATTTACCCAAGGGCTCTCTCCCTATATAAGAGACTCAAGGGCTCTATGGAATAATCATCTGAGTATTCTAACACCTATCAATCAACACGAAAATAAGTTAAACCATTCTCTGAATTCTGTTAGTCTCTCTTCTAGGTAGGTAAAGACGTGATTTATTCACAAACTACATATCTGCATGAAATGGCAATTACTCACCATATTTCCACAATGGAAATTGTGTCTGGGATTATCAAACAGTGAATGTTGATTTCTTAAGCATATGTTGATGTTGTCCATTTTCTATCATGTTCTTGATGATTTTAATTTGCTGATATGTGCACCTTTGTTTTATGCCAGGTTAGTGCCTATGATATCCAAATTTGACATGAAATGTCCTGAGGTTGCTGATTCCATTAAAAAAACATTGATGGTAGGGTCAAGAATATCAGAAAACAATATGTCAAAAAATAACCAAGATAAGCATGCAGACCAACCAACCACTTCAGAGTCATTAACATGTAATAGCTCTTTTGGCATCAGTACCGCCATCCTCGTGAACAATGTTGACTGCGGTAGCTTCTTTTCTGAAATAGAAAAGGATAAACTTGGTCACCTGTCAAGTGAGCCAAATGACAAAAGTGGGTGCCTCTTAGCTTTCTCAGATCTATTGAATTTCTATGGGTTTCTTCTTCCAATTATTCTGATTATTGGTTGTTTAAAGTTTCTCGAGGAGCCAGACGTGGTAACATGGAAATCGTAAATATTCCAAAGGATGAAATCTCCAACCAGGTTAAGTGATCTTCATTTGCTTTATTGATTCTGTTGTCTTGTTCATTGTTTTTGGATTACGAGGTTTGGAGCTACTTTTGTGTGGTGGATCTTCCTCATTTTATTAACAATTACCTTGGAAGTAAGTTTGAGACTTTTATTTGAGGAAAAAAGGACAAACCTCCTTGAAAGGCCCGCCCAAACTTTGGATTTTCAAAAATAATTATATACAAAAAATACATCCTTCATGTTTCTTACAACGCCGTGGCGTGCTTAATTCCATTCGCATGATAAAATCTTATGTCCTTGAAGATCAAACCATTCCTAGCTTTCCAGACTATCATCACGTGCACAATCACTCTGGTCCTTCCTTCAGTTGATCTCCTCCTATCACTACCAATCGAGTACCGGAAACAGTCCATGCAGTCCCATCAGATCCCAGGTAATGTTGTTGCTACTTGCTATCCAGATTTCCTTTAATCCAGGATATCTAAAGAAAATGTGGCTGATGCCCTCTGCAGCCTCTTCGCACCGCGTACGCATCTCATCAAAATCCTCTCCCTTTAACTCCCGTCATAATGCATCCTGTTCTAAGCAGCCATATGAAAATCTTAATCCTTGTGGAGAAGAATGAGAATGAATGACTTGTTTATTCCATAGGGTCTAGGGTTTTCTATATAACGTGAAACTCTAGAGAGAAAAAAAAAGAATTACATGGATACCCCGGAGGGGTTACAAAACTCAATGAAATTAAACAACTCTAAATAATTCTAGCACTCCCCCTCAAGTTGGAGCATATTTGTCGATCATGTCCAACTTGGAGATAATCCAAGGAACATGTCCCTTGGGAAGTGCCGTTATGAGTATGCTTGCAAGCTGAAAGTCACTGGATATGTGTGGAGTGTAGATCTTCCCTTCTCGTGCATCACGTACGAAATGACAGTCAACTTCAATATTGTTCTTTCATGAAAGATTAGATTGATGACAATATATGTGGTAGATTTGTTGTCGCAATGCAATGGGACATGAGTAGTTGTAGGAAGGCCAGTTTTTATCGAGAAGGATCAAGGTTCGGGAAAGTGGTATGCGTATGCGTTCGGACAGGTCACTAAATAGAGATTAAGCGGTACGGGGACATATGTGGGGTATATGTGGTTCTACACGATTCTTTAATTTTTTATTTAAAAATAAATAAATATCTTATCAAAATATTACAACTTTCAAAATCAAAGAAAAATAGATCATCTAAAATTTCATAATAATACAACTTAATTTCAAAATTAAAGAAAAATAAACGTTTACCAACTAAAATTAATAAATGAAGTTCATAATTAGGTTATTACTTACTTACTTTTAGGCAGATACGGAGTATGACCTTTAATTATCAACTACAATTCATATCCTAAACATTGTTAGTAAATGACAGTGTACATCACAATAACATTTCAAACATAAAAAATCAAACAACCCATGAGAATTTATTATTCTATATACATCTCCTTCATGAGTACTACGTATGTAGCATATTGTATTACATTTCACTGTTATATTCAAAATTCCGTATATAATGTATATTACTATGTATAAACACAATTCAAAATTTATTGCATGAGAATTCTAGCATCAAACATAAAAAACATGTTAAAAAAATCGGAAGTGGAAGCTGAAACGATAAACAGAGCATAAAAAAGAAAGATCAAACATGGGAATACCATGATTTTACGTGGAACCCTACTCCGCGAGGAGCGGGATGAAACCATGGGAGAAGCCCTCAACAGGGCACATTTTTCTATTGCTTTTTCTCAATGGATACAGGAGGTCTGGGGCTCCTTAAATAGCCTCTCCAGAGCCTCCAAGTCCCACCACTGGACGATGTGGGACTAAACACTGGATGGGGTAAATGGATCTCCTCCAAGATCCATTTACCCTGCTACAACACAATGGGCGCATACAACGAATGCTCTAACACTCCCCCTCAAGCTGGAGCATGCAATGCTCAGCTTGGACAAACAGAAAGAAACTTAACTCAACGCTACAGGACACTACGAACAATATCAACCCAACACGCACATTGTTGCAGTCGAGGACGTTGCTTCTCATGCCATGCAGGTGAGGAGGACGTTGCGCCTTCTTCCATCTCCTACGCTCTTACACGAGTCAAGAATCACGGAAGGAGGAGGGAAACCACTGAAGACCTTCATTGGACTCGTACACAGACGGTTGAGTGGAGTTAGGTCACATCAAGATTATGCCATTGCTTTCTCTCTTGTGTTTTCTTCTCTCGAGCTTGTGGGTCATGCTCTTTGTATAGCAAAATAAAAGAGGGAGAGACCCCCAAGACAAGTGAGGCCCTTCATAAGTGATGGGAGACAATTTTCGCACATGCAGGTAGCTAGTTGTGTGGCGTCAAATTTCATCGAAATTGGACTGAATTTCAGCTGAGTTCCAGTTTCGACATGTAACCGAAATTTGATCGAAATGGCTGAAATTTCATGTTGTATGGGGGTTGATAGAAGAAAATAGGACAAAAATGATTGAAATTACGATCGAATTTCAATCGATATTTGGCAGAATTATCATTTTGGTATGTCCTCGATATGGTGATTGAAATCGATATTTAGGGCATTGACCACTTGCTATGGCACGAACGACATAGCATGTTACCTACTGTACATCCATAGACACATGCATGGAAGGCTGTATCGATATCGATATCGTTTCAATATCGTGTCGATATGATATTTCGACGATATATCGGCAATATATCACCGAAATATCGCCCATATCGACGCACTTTTGTAAAGGAAAAAAGGAGGATATATTGCCATATCGATACCACTATCGATCTCATATCGATATATCGGCGATATATCACCGATATATCGCGATATTTTCTTCCATGGACACATGTGCTATGGCCTAAACGCCATAACAGGTCACCTACTGCCCCTCATGGGGTGCACCTGTTGCGGTTTCTACTTCTATAAGCTTGAATTGTTATAACACCATCTACTATTAGCCCCACCTACTATGACCTGAGTATCATAGAAGGTCGCCTGTTGTGCATCACCTGCTACCACTAATGCCACCTGCCGCAGACCACCTGCTGCCACCAATGCCATCTATTGTAGGCCACCTTATACAATATAGATTCGAGATTTTTCATTTTGTTCTTTGTTTTTTGGTTCAAGATTCGATTATCAAGAAACTTGGTTCGGGCTTATTTTTGAAGATTATTCTTGTTTGTCCATTATTTGATCAAGTTCTTGCTCTAGGGTTTAGATATAACCCTAGACATTATTCTGCGTTCATCTACTTCAGTTCTGCGCAAACTATAGTTCTGAGGTTGTTGCGTCTTTGCCATCATGATAGGGCTTTTGAGCCCCTATTCTCTCCAGCATATCAGCTAGGCGGAGTCCCGTAATAGTTTGATCAACATGTTGGGAAAATTTTGCTAGGGTTTCATTATGAAACCTGATTCCAAGAGACGACTGGCGTAAATCTCGATCCGCGCGCAAGACAGATAGGCGTTGATCTGGGCTGCATCATCGGGGAGCGTCTTCAGGGACCCCTCTCGCAGACCCCCTTCGGTCCAGGCGGGCGCATCCCAGACTCCCCAGTTGAGCCCTCTAGGGCTCCGCATCGCAAGGTGACACCCTCCTTCCTCTCGTGAAGCCCAGGTGGCGCGAGATTAGCCCAGGTGGCGATTGGGAACCCTGCAGCCTTCGCGCTAGGCTGCGAAGCATCCTTCTCCCATAATGTTGCGCGGCGGTGCTCGAATATCCCAGGCAGCGCGCAACCCTCGTGCATCCACACATGCGGCTCAAACGACACCTCCATGCTCAGGCGACACCTCCCAGTCGCGCGCACCTCCCAGCTGCTACAGCGCATCGCGCGCTAATCTCCCTCGCGCTTCACCCATCGCAGGCGACGCGTGAAGCTACCTCCGGCGCATCTGCATCTGGTGGCGAGATCAGTCTCCTGGCGAAGTCGCCGCCATCTCCATGCGCGCGGGCGAAGCCGCTTCAAGAAGGTGGCGCTCCCATCTCCAGCTTCTGGCTCCCGCACGCGCCTCCTCCCTTCATCGCGCACACCCCCCCTGCACATGCGATCTTCCATCGCTCCTCAACAACCACGATGGCAAAGCAGGTCCTCTCCAGAAATGCCCCACGCGGTGGCAGCGTTAATTGACGGGAGGGTTCCCACGGTGGGGAACCCTAGGGCACGATTGCCCTTCTTATTAAAAAAAATTCTGTTGCAGAAAAAAGGGGAGCCGTATGCTAGGAAATTCTAAAAAAAAGAGGGACAACCCCAAATAGGGTAGCGGGCCCCAGTTAAAAAAAATTTGGGATCGTACACGGCTGGGACCCCAAATATCAATATGGACTAACTCAAAAAGAGAACTACTGCTCCGACTCTGACGACTCGGGAAAGTGGACCTATGATGCTTTCCCAACTTACACGCCTCGCACTAGAAGGATGACCTTGGAGAAATATGTGGCAAAATACGACACATCATCTGAAGAGGTAGATGACCAAAACGGAGATGCCAGGTATATGGAGAGGTTGATCCTATAGGTTGGAGTGATGCGCCGACATATGGAGTACGGACCAGACGATAGAGACCATTATGCTCACAGCCACCTCCAATCACTTTGCCCGTGAGTATATCCTGAAAAATAAGAGACGATGGATCAAAAATGGCTCGGCAGTTCATCCTTCGTAATCTGGCTAATGGACAGTAAATTCATAGAGAAATCAGGAGCATATAACACATTCTGTAATCGCATGGAGGGCGTCAAATTAATCTCCCCCTGTCATGTAATCGGGGAATGTATCCCATGTGAACCCCCGAGGATCCGGGTACCCGTTTACGCTACTTTCGCGGCGTTTTATTCACATAAGATTTGCATAAGCTACAGAAAAACAGGGAAAATTTTTCGCTCGGCTATATTTCCACATGACATTCACATCCATAATCATAACCACAAGCTACTAGATACAAATGGCACCAAAATTTCATTTTATTAATTTTCATATAATTTTACATCATGTACAGTGTCTGCTAGTACATACAACATCCCAAAAAAATCTGACTGAACGGAAGAGAAGCTATATATATAATCAACCAACCAGAAACTGAGACAAAATAAACCATACCGTCTGGTGTATACCCTGTCTCCTGAAAGCATGAATAGCTACTGATCAGCAGGCTGTTTGCTTGCCAAAATATGTTTAGGAAAGAAACGGAGTCACAAACGTGAATACAAATCCGTAGTTTAAAAATAAATGACAAGTAATTTATTATGTGCAAAAGAGAGCAAGTAGAAAGGTGGAACAAGCACAATTTACATCTACTTGCGTAAGTAAGAAGGTATTCAGGTTGTTTGTAAGCGTCTCTAATGATTGCCCTAGAACCCAACATTCCCCACATATGACATATTTATATTGTAGTTGAATATTCATGAGTATATGAGTGTAAGCATATATATCATTTTCTTCAGAGATCATGCTTGTGAGTGATAATGGAAAAGTTTGAAATTGAAAATATTTCTTGATTTATTTAGATTCTTAAATATATTGAATAGTCATTTCCTATCAATCACAACTTTTGATCGTAACTTCTCCAATTCTTAACTACAATTGTTTCAGATATAACTCCAGATGATATAGATATAGATATGGATGATCTAGATATAGAATCGCTAAGTCTTTTGGCGAAGCAAACTCAAGAGGTGAGGTAGCCTACAAATGGCTCTTCCGTCTCGCCCTCTAGTTGGAAGTGCGGTCCAATAGAGGGATAGGTCAACTCCCAAACTACCCCACTGAGACAGGTGAGAGAGACTTCCCGGAAAAGTCGCTCTGGAAACAACCCGACTAGTACGAGCAACCGAGCTTGTACGTAAAACTGAAAAACGGAGGATCCCCCGCTTGGGTATCCTAAAACAACAGGTCAGTGGAATGGTCTAAAGTCGGGATCCCAACGAGGCGTAAAAACACTGCGAGCTCGCGTAAAAACCGAAAAGGGACTGGGATCCTAGACCCGCACACTTGGCGGCCGCAACCCGAACTAGGCTTCCTGTCTTCCGCCTAGCTGAGGGTCATCGTGCCCTCGCACGGTGAGGTGTAAGAGTCACCTTGACTGGCACATAATTATCTATCAATACTTAATCACCATCATCTTGTCTTTCTTGACTCCTTATCTTTTCTCAATTGTTTCTATGCATGACTGTACAGATCTAAAATTTTGGTAAGTCATTTGTATAAGAGTACCAATAATAAGATTAAGTTGTTCTCCACAAAGCCTATATTATACATGATCCTGCTTTAAAATGGCACCCCAGCATTACACCTATCTCCATCCATTTCTTTATTGGAAATCAGGGATGTATGTATATAATTAGGCTATATGAGGTCCACTTTAAAGTCCTTTATATAAAAGAAACCATCCTTTAGGTTATCTTGCTTTAAACGCTATTACAGGAAAGTAATCTAATCCTGAATAGAAATCAAAATTGTTTTGGCATGAACACAACTGATTTCTCTTCCAAATTATGCAAAAGGTGACTATTGATTATTCATATTGTTACCTAGGAGTATTAAATTAAGAGACATTAGTTAATATGCAAAGAATATCATGTGTACTTTATTGTCACTTGATGAACAACCTTTATAACACTTGGAATGGATACAAATCATAACTACTTATGTATCCGTTTAAACTCTGTACATGGAGAATGATATTGTTAGATACCATAACATAATATACATTAAACTCACTTATTTTCCAAGTTCCAACAACTATTGTTTAAATCAACACTATCTTCATACATATTTCTTGAATATTCATAGGTTATTAGTTGTTATACGTGAGTATTAAAAATATAGTACTGCAGATTTGATAAGGGTTTATGTAGGAATATAGACCGTCATTGGTTTGAATAAAGATTTCAATTTCCAGAATGAACACATTTTATGAAGAGAAATGTATGTGGTGACTATAAATGATATATTTTGTGATTGATACGGTCTTGTTCGTTTGCTTTCGTTTCATGTAATAATTTGCATCCCAAAATGCAATGTAATGTCCCATAAACAACTATTTTAATTCCAATATGATTGCAATTATATAAAATCTTTGTGATACCCTAACTTTCAAGAATAGAATTTGTGACATATTTAACAATGGGACCACAAACATGGTTTACAGTATCTTGTGATTTTTTCTGGAGTGTGATTTAACCCTGTTATATCCTTGTGATTTATTCATGCTATATATATATAGGCGGTTCCAGGTGTGAATGCTAAAGAACCATGTATGCCGTATTAGACTTAAGCTGAAACTAAGCAACGATTCTAAACCCTACTGAAAACAGCCAATTCCCACTACACGTATATATATATAAATCAAAATATGTAGCAACTACATGTATGGAAGCAAGGTAGAGAGGAGGGGTATACCTAATTAAAGCTAAAAAAACACAACAATTGCAAGTAATGGAAGAGACATGTATGGCAGCAAAAGAAGGAAGGAGTTGTACCTATTTTTTCAAAATTTGAGAGGTCTGTTGTATGCAAAGGGAGGACTGCAGCAGATTTCAGAATTTGGAGAGGAGCAAGGAGGTATCGGCTGGAACTTTGGGGGAAAGAGGGGAGAGCTTACGCTGGAAATTTGTTATATAAGGGGAGGAGGGCTGTGGTTTATATAGCAAGGAGTATTCCTTGTTATTGGACAAGTGTAAGGGGATTTTAACCCAAGTGTAAGGAGAAGGAAAGTCCAAGTGGAGGATGCTGGATTTTCCAGCAGTCTGTTTCTTAAATAAAAATTTATTTTATTTTTTTTAAACACAAAAGCTCTCTTTATTTGAGATACTATTGTTGACTGTATTCGCTCTCCGAGTGTCGGATTTCGACGCACCATATCTCGAATTGATCGTTTCAGAATGACGGTCAATATGAGTATAAGATTGATATACTTCCGATTGGGTTTGGATCCCCGAACTTTTTGAGATGCGGTTTTTGTATGGATTTAAATTTTGTGATTTAAAAATATCAAACGACCTCCGATTGATGAATGGTTGATTCCGTTGGTCTTGTTTCGTCGAATCGGATCTAATGACGGTCTCGGTTGGTTTTACGGTTTTCGAATTTGCATCGCGGCTTTTCACAGCACGCATTGCGATGCGATCGATTTTTGATCGATTTCGCCCGAACGACTTTTGATTCACGATTAAGTTTTAGGTTGTTTTGTATTGACCAACAACTTTATTGGGTTAATCGGACCAATCTAGTCGAGTTCGGGTTTGTGAAGATTTCAGATGTTATAATTATAAAAACCTCAAAGGGAATCTTGTCCCCGAGACTCGAGTCAAGGTCATTAATTGTCTTGAATTTTTTTTGGCCTTAAAAACCTCAAAGGGTTTTGAACCCATAAAAACCGTAAAGAGAAAACAAGCGATATATTTTAACATATGTTTAATTACAAAAGCTTGTTTCGATTATTACCTCAGAAAAGTTGCGGGTATCTTGCCCGCATGTCAGCTTCGATTTCCCATGTCGCTTCTTCGACTCCGTGACAGTACCACAAAACCTTGACAAATGAAATCTCTTTGTTGCAAAGCTTCTTCACAGCACGGTCAAGTATCTGTACTGGCTTCTCTTCATATGTCAGATCTGGTTCCACGTCAAGATTCTCGTAACTGATGATATGCCGAGGGTCATGCACATATCTTCTCATGTTGGATATATAAAAGACGTCGTGGATGCCTGAAAGATGAGGAGGAAGGGCTACTCGGTAAGCAACATTCCCCACTCTAGCCAGAATCTCAAAAGGTCCAACATATCGCGGCGCCAACTTGCCACGAACACCGAATCTTTACACTCCCTTCATGGGAGATACACGAAGAAATACCCAATCTCTAACCTAAAATTGATAGGAATGTCATTATTATGAGATTAAGTTAATTTTGTAATAAAGGAAAGAGAAGAAGATTGGATACCTGAAACTCCAAATCTCTTCTCCAACGGTCTCCACAGCTCTTCTGGCAACTCTGTACCGTCAGAAGCCTCCGTCTTACAAGATCAACAACTCTCGCGGTCTCCTCTAGGAGATCTACGGAATAAAAAGCATGATCACCTACCTCACGCCAACTGAGAGGTGTGAGGCATCTTCTGTGAACCCCTCAGGATCTGAGTACCCGTTTACGACATAATTCACAATATTCTATTCACATGAGATCCCACAAGTCGCAGAAAAATAGGGAAAATTTTTCGCGCAATTATGACATTCATTTCCAACACATAACCACAAGTAAAAGAGACAAATGGCACAAAAATTTCTTTTCATTAATTTCCATATATTTTTATATCATGTACAATGTCTGTCAGTATACACAATATATCCCAAAATGTAGTACATAAGAGAAAAGAAGGGGAAGCATTTACATCACTATCTGAACAAAAACTGAGTCAAAGTAATTCATACCGTCTAGTGTATACTCTATCTCCAGGAAGCATGTATAGCTACTGAGCTGCTACTAAACTGCAAGCTATTTGCCTGCCAAACACGTTAGGAAAGAAGAGGCGTCAGCAATTGCTGGTACCTCCCAAAAATTTATAAAAATAAATAGACATTTAATATGTGCAAAAGCAAGCAAGTAGAAGGGTGGAATAAGTAAAGTTTACATCTACTTGCGTAAGTAAAAAGGTTTTCAGGCTATTTGTAAGCGTCTCAGATGATTGTCCCATAGCCCAACATTTCCCACATATGACATATTTATATAGTAGTTGAGTATTAATGAGTGTATGAGTGTAAGCATATATATCATTTTCTTCAGAGATCACGTTGGTGAGTGATGATGGAAAAGTTGAGATTGAAAAGATCTCTTAATTTATTTAAATTCTTAGATCTAGAGAATAGTCATTTCCTATTAATCCCAACTTTTGATCGTAACTTCTCCAATTCTTAACTCGATTGTTTCAGATATAACTCCTGATGATGTAGATATAGATATAGATGATCTGGATATAGAATCGCCAAGTCTGTTGGCGAAGTAAACTCAAGCGGTGAAGAAGCCTACAAATGGCTCTTCTGTCTCGCCCTCTAGTTGGAAGGACGGTCCAATAGAGGGATAGGTCTACTCCCCAACTACGCCACTGAGACGGGTGAGAGGGACTTCCCAGAAAAATCACTCTAGAAAAACAGCCCGACTAGCACGGGCAACCGAGCTCGTACGTAAAACAGAAAAACCGAGGATCCCCCGCCTAGGTATCCTAAAACAACGGGTCAGCGGAATGGTCTAAAGTCGGGATCCCAACGAGGCGTAAAAACACTGCGAGCTCGCGTAAAAACGTGTAAAAGACTGGGATCCTAGACCCGCGCACTTGGCGGCCGCTGCCCTGACTAGGCTTCCTATTCTCCCGCCCAGTTGTGGGTCACCGCGCCCTCACACGGTCAGGTGGAAGGTTTCACTATGACCGGCACTAAATAATTATCAGCCATTTTCTCTTACTTGACCAATCATTTCCTTTTCAATTCTTCCTGTGATTGACTATACCAATCTAGGTGCTTGTCAAGTTTTCCCTTTAGTAATATAAGTAATTAGATGGTCATGCTCAAGAATCAATTGATTTAAGATGGTATTTTTTTTATGATTCCAAAAGAGAAATGTGTTAATATTTTAAATATTGATTTGTTTTCTTTAAATATTTGTAATATGTCTCTAGTATACTCCTTTCCAAAATCTATCTATAACTTAAAACTTATAGTAGGTATGACAAGGCATATTACCTAAATATTGTTTCATTATATAGAAAAATGAATATAATCCAGTCACTGGATGACATTATCATGATATCTACATGATAAAAAAATTCTTGTTTAATCCATATCCTTTAACGTAGAATAAAGGTCTTTATAATGATTATAATGAGATATATATATATATTAGAACACTTAAGCCCCTAATAGTATGCCAAATGTCTATGTTAGAATACTCAGATGATTATTCCATAGAGCCCTTGGGTCTCTTATATAGGGAGAGAGCCCTTGGGTAAATTACATGAGAGGTACATAAAGAAACTAAAATAATAAATAACATCAAAGACTAATAACTATCTCTACACTCCCCCTCAAGATGGAGCATAGATATCTATCATGCTCAGCTTGGAAGAACATCTCTGGAAAGGTCCTCTGAGCAATGGTTTCGTGAATATGTCTGCTGTCTGGTCCTCTGAACTGACGTGGGACATGGAGATGAAGCCCTTCTGAATCATGTCCCTAGTGTAATGACAATCCACCTCTATATGTTTTGTTCTCTCATGGAAGGCTGGATTGTTGGCAATGAATAACGCTGCCTGATTGTCACATTGCAGGTTCATAGGCAAGGGAACTTCAACATTCAGATCTTCTAGGACTGCTTTAACCCACATCATTTCTGTGCTTGCCTGTGCCATAGCCCTGTACTCGGATTCGGCACTGGATCTCGCCACGACAGTCTGCTTCTTGCTTTTCCAGGAGACTAAAGAGCTTCCTACAAAGATAGCAAATCCAGAAGTCGACTTACGATCCCGTGGACATCCTGCATAATCCGCATCTGCGCAGGCTGAAATAGACAAATCTGTGGCTTTCTTGAACAGCAACCCTGCGCCTGGAGAAGACTTCAGATATCTCAATATCATGTACAATGCATCCATATGTACTTGCCTCGGCTGCTCCATAAATTGACTCACCCGGTTTACTGCAAGTGCAATATCCGGTCGAGTTATAGTGATGTATAAGAGCTTGCCCACCATTTCTCTGTACCTTCTCTTGTCCACCTCCTCAGTGTCCTCATCGTACAGCTTCATACATGGGTCCATAGGTGTACTTGAAGGTCTGCATCCAGTCATTCCTGTTTCAATCAGCAAATCTGTGACATATTTTCTCTGATTCATCACCATTCCTTGTGCATTTCTTGCAAATTCTATCCCCAGAAAATACCGGATTGTGCCTAGATCCTTTGTAGTGAACTGGCTGCCCAACATAGACTTGGTTATCTCAACCCCTCGTGCATCATCTCCAGTAACCAATATGTCATCAACATATACCATAACAACGATGGTACCTCTAGGAGTCTTCTTGACAAACAGTGAGTGATCCGCATTTGATCTTCTGAAACCCTGTCGTTCAATAAGCTGGGAGAGCTTCTGGAACCATGCCCGAGGACTCTGCTTAAGGCCATAGATAGCCTTATGAAGTCTACACACCTTCTGAGACTCCCCCTCAGCAGCAAACCCGGGTGGCTGCTGCATGTAGACTTCTTCCTGTAGATCACCATACAAGAAAGCATTCTTAACATCAAGCTGGAATATGGGCCAGTCACGTACCACTGCCACCGATAGAAGAATGCGAAGGGTAGAGTGTCTCGCCACCGGAGAAAAGGTGTCCAAGTAGTCTACCCCATATGTCTGTGTAAACCCTCGTGCTACAAGCCTGGCCTTGTATCTGTCAAGACGACCATCTGCATGATATTTGACCGTAAAAACCCACTTGCAGCTCACCACAGACGCACCTGGAGGAATAGGGACTAGAGACCAAGTCCCTCTGGATTGCAATGCACGCATCTCCTCTTCCATTGCTAAACGCCAGCATTCAGTCTTCATGGCATCCTGATATGTCCGTGGAATCTCAACGGACGATACAACTGCAGCAAACTTCTGGAAATCCCCAGTGAGGCGATGAAAGGATACATGAGAGGCTAGGGGATATGATGCACACTGTCTTCGCTGTTTCCTATGAGCAATGGGCCGGTCCAAGTCATCCAAAACACTGCTGACCGGTTGGGCATCCTCCTGTGGTAAAAGCTCCTGCACATGTGCATTATTTAACCCATCATTAATATCAGAACATACCTGAGGCGTGCTGGATGGTTGAGATGTAGCTTGAGCAGGGCCTGTGCGTCTCGTATAGAACTTAGTGAAAGGAACAACTGGGGGTGGTGGTGGTGGTGGTGGTGTTGATATTGGTGATGATGGATTAGAGTACGGACCCAGGCTTGGAGGTGGTGGAACATAGATTTGGGAGTCTGATGATGTGGAGGAGACCAATCTGTCACCTGCAGGGGAGAAGTACATGACCGGTTCGAAAAAAGTAACATCTGCACTCACATAGTACTTGTTATTGACAGGATCATAGCAACGGTACCCCTTCTGTGTCCTGGAGTAACCCACGAAAACACACTTGATAGCCCTTGGGGATAGTTTATCAAGCCCCGGAGATAAGCGGTGAACAAAAGCGACAGTGCCAAATACCCGAGGTGTCAGTGTAAACAAGTCTCTGTCAGGAAAGAGAACAGAGATTGGAGACTTTTCCCCAAGAACAGTTGTAGGCATTCGATTGACCAGATAACACGCAGTAAGTATAGCATCACCCCAAAAGGCTAATGGGGCACAACTCTGAATAAGTAAAGTGCGAGCAATGTCAAGAAAGTGTCGATGTTTTCGTTCGGCAACCCCATTTTGTTGAGAGGTGTAGGCACATGTGGTTTGGTGAACAATGCCTTTAGATGAAAAGAAGCTAGCAAGAGAGCGAGTGCAGAACTCCAAGGCATTGTCTGTACGCACATACTTAACAGTAGATGAAAAAACATTCTGAACTTCATTGATTAGATTTTGGAGAACATGTCCTGCTTCGGATTTATTTTTGAGAAGAAAAGTCCACGACACTCTGGAAAAATCATCAACTACAACTAGATAGAACCTGTGCCCCTGGTGATCCGGGACACGACTTGGACCCCAAATATCTATATGAAATAATTCAAACGGGGAGCTACTGCTCCGACTCTGACGACCGGGGAAGCTAGACCGATGGTGCTTCCCTAACTGACAAGCTTCACACCGAAACGAGGAACTCGGAGATATCTGAGGCAGGAGGTGACGCATCTTCTGAAGTGGTAGATGACCGAACCGAAGATGCCAGGTGTACGGAGAAACAGAGATCTGGTTATGCAAGGAGACGCCAGCGTAGGAGTTACGAACGAGACGATAAAGGCCATTGTGCTCAGAACCACAACCAATCACCCTGCCCGTCAGTATGTCCTTAAAAATAACAGACGATGGATCAAAAATAGCACGACAGTGCAAATCACGTGTAATCTGACTAATAGATAAGAGGTTCATAGAGAATTCTGGAGCATGTAGCACATTCTGTAAGTGCATAGAAGGTAGCAAAACTGTCTCCCCCTGACCAATGATAGGGGACTGAGTGCCGTCAGCAATGAGTACAGAGCGACCTGGCTGAACAGCTCTGTAGGACTGCAGAATGTCTTTCTCACGGCATAGATGATGGGTAGCTCCAGAGTCTACAATCCATCCTGTGAGGTCATGACTATGAAGTGAGGCTGAAGGAGTACCTGAGGCACTGGCTGAGGCCGATGCACTGGCTGATGCCGAAGCCGCAACATCAGAAACATCTGCACCCTCTGATGAAGAAGATTGTGGCATAATATCCCGAAGTCGTGCCACCAACTCTTCGAACCTGTGATCTGGAGTAGATGTGGGTGGACCTTGAACATGATCAGCTACTCGTGCAGAAGGAGGAAAACCATGCTTGGAATAGCATGTATCCTCCGAATGACCAGTGCGGTGGCAGTACGAGCACGTAGAGCGTATGCGGCCTCCGCGGCCACGTCCACCACTTCCCCTGCCACGAAACGGGGACGAACCACCACGTCCCCTGGAAACTGCCATTGCTGACGGAGTCGCAGTCGCTGTACTGGATGGAATGGGTACACGACTGAGCCTTCTGTATACCTCTTCCATCGGTGGGATGGTGGCATCTGCTAGTATCTGAGCACGTGCTGCCTCATACTCCGGGTCTAGGGCAGCGAGTAATACGCCAACCATAGTGGCGTTGCGGAACGTCTTCTGCTGTTCCGGTGTGGCTGTAAGCGGAATGGTGCTGTAGAGCTTCTCGAACATGCCACGAAGCGACGTGTACAGGGAATGAAGAGGCTTCCCATTCTGCTTCGTGGTAAATATATCATGCTGCAACTGGAGCATCTTCGTCTCATTTCGGACCTGAGAGTACGTCATAGCCAAAATGTCCCACATCGCCTTAGCGGTGGGCTGGTGAAGGACATCATTCGCTATCTCCATCGTGAGCGTACCTGAGAGCCACACCTTGGCGTACGCATCATCCGCCTCCCATGAGGCATAGATCCCTGTCTTCTCCGGCGGTTCATCCTCGATAAGAATATGCTTCTTACCACACGACTTCATAAGACTGAGGAACTGCATCGCCCACAGTTCGTAGTTCGTCCCGTCCATCTTGACGATTGGTGCCGAACCATTGAAGGCACCTATGGCGGGCATATCTATCTTCTGATCTGACATGATGCCGGAGAAGAGCAACTACTGATAGACCAAGAAAATAATGTCTACCAAGACCGTATAGGATTCAAGTGCATAGGTAGACGATTATGCACTTGAATCAAACATGAGGCCGAGTCCTAGGAAGAACGCGGCACACCGGGCAACGAGTAGAGGCTTTGGAAGCCTCTACTTGGCAAAAACGGCGTCTGACAGGGCCCGGTAACGGCTGGACAGCAGGTGGGGGTGGCCCAGCGGCGGTGGGGAGGGCCTGGCGGCGGTGGGTGGGCCCCGGCAGTGGCTGGCGGCAGGTGGGGAAGGGGCCCAGCGGCGGTTTGGGGCCCCGGCAGTGGCTGGCGGCGGCGTGGGGAGGGTCCCGGTGAAGGAGAGAGGGTTGTGGCGGCGGCGGGAGACTGCGAGCCCGAGGGAGGGGTCGCCGAAACCCTAGAGGAGGGGGGGGCGGCGAAACCCTAGGTTAGGGTCATGGCTCTGATACCATGTTAGAATACTCAGATGATTATTCCATAGAGCCCTTGGGTCTCTTATATAGGGAGAGAGCCCTTGGGTAAATTACATGAGAGGTACATAAAGAAACTAAAATAATAAATAACATCAAAGACTAATAACTATCTCTACAGTCTAGTTGGCTGAACAGTACATTTAGAATCTGCTCTTTCCTTATATTAACAAAAATACTCGTTATATATATATTATATAATGCACCATACACCGTCCTACGTATTGAATTGATTATAAGATTATTTCTCAGAGAAACTATTAATAATGTATATAATTTATATTATTATAAAAAAATATATCTTCTGTTTAACAACTTAATGAATGGAACCTAAGCAAATCTCCTTTTGTCCAACTTATTTAGTATATAAGAATGACTAAGTCTGTGATCTGTTTCCAATAATTTATCTTCAACTAAAAAGTTATTATTACTATATATATTTTTATATATGATCAAGGGTTCTATTTGAGGTTATAGGATTCAACCAAATCAAACCTATGATCTCTAATCCATATTCGCCGGAAGAATATGTCACTAAAATAAGAGATTGACATAGGGATCAAATTCATAGTCTCAACAAAAATCCATGCGATTCAGAGCTTCGACAATTAAGTAGACTGATGTATATTCTAAAGAGGCAAAAATAATATTCACTGTAGAATTTATCAGGTGCCAGATTTGCAACCTGAGAATAGAGCATGTTAACTATAAAAAAAATCTGAAATGTTACAAAACCATTCAATACAGCAAAAGGAATGGTTGAGGATTGCACATGATTATTAAGCAAGAATAAGATCCATCCACAAATTATAAAGCTTAACCCATAAAATTTATATATAAAATGGCAAGAGGAGATATTTATCTGAACATGCATGGTAGCAAAAGGATTAGGGATAGGACTGTACACATGGATTTGCTTTAACATCAAGAAAATTAGGCATGCAAGAGTTGCTGTAATTTTTGGATTCACTTCAGCAATGGAACCACATAATTTGTTTTCAACAAATTTTCAGAACTCTTCATTCCAGTCCCAAATCCTCAATTAACAAGAAATAATTTGTGCAAAGAACATGAGTGGCAGCAAGAGAGAATGGAAGAGGGATTGTACACTTTTTTTTTGAAGAAGATTCTTGCATGCAGCACTGATCTAAAGTAAGGAGCAGCAAGGAGCTTTGTTCTGCTAGAAAGAAGCAGCTACTGCTGATCAATTTGAGTTCCAGGAGCAGTAGGACTGCAGGCTTTTGATGCAGCAATTAGCTAAATTAAGAGTTCCAGGAACATGCAGCTGATCTCCAACCACATTGGAAAGCAAAGGAGTAGATTTTTCTGGAGTTTTGGTTCCTACGGCTAAGAGCTTGTGGTTAAAAAGAGGGGAAATATGGAGGAAATAGGGAAGAGAGATGGCTCCCCACGTTGAAAAGGAAACCAACCACTTGTTAGCAATTAGGATGACATCAACAGGCTGACATCAGCCTGCTGAATGTCATGATTTTTTTTAATTTGTATAGATGACGTAACAATAGTCTGAATCTGAATGATGTTACAAAATTTTATTATTATTATTTTTTAAACGGCTAGAATCCAGAGTCTGCTGTCTGTTGCTACAGTATTTAAAAATTTTATTTTTATTTATTTATATTCTTTTTTTATTCATTTATTTGAAATGTTTAAATATGTCCGTACTTGCATCTCGAATGTCAGATTTTGACGTGAAATGTCTCGATTTGATTGTCTCTCCACGACAGTCAAAATGAGTATAATATTGATATACTTCCGGTCGAGTTTTGAATACCCGAAATTTTCGGATATGGATTTTGTTTAAAGTTAAATTTTACGGTTTTAAAATATCAAACAACCTCCGATTGACGAACGGTCGATTCCGTTGGTTTTGTATCCTCAAATCGGATCTAATGATGGTCTCGGTTCGTTTTGCGGTTTCCGAATTTTCGTCACGACTTTTCAGGACACGTATTACGATGTGACCGATTTTCGGTCGATTTCGCCCTAACAACTTTTGATTCACGATCAATTTATCGTTTTAGGTTGTTTAATACCGACCAACAACTTTATTGGGTTTCCCGGACCCAAATTGGGTCGGGTTCGGGTTTGGTGGATTCTGGATGTTACATCTTCGCCCGTATAGGGCTTCGAATGGTGCCATGCTAATACTGAAATGATAGCTATTGTTGTACTTGAATTCCACCAAAGGCAAATGGTCCTTTCAGGACCCTTTCCACTTTAAAGTGCAAGCGCAAAGCAAATCCTCTAGTGGCTGAATGGTGCGCTCACTCTGCCCATCTGTCTGCAGATGATATGCAGAACTCATCTTCAGCTCTGTCTGTAGTGCTGACATGAACTGATGCCAATAATGCGATGTAAATCTCGAATCCCTGTCAGACACCACCTCTCGTGGTACCATGCAGTCTAATGATATTCTGCACATAGATCTTGGCCAATCTGGATGGAGTGTAAGTCGTATTGACAGGTATGAAATGGGCTGACTTGGTCAACCTATCAACAACGACCCAAATGGAATCATGGCCACCCGGTGTCTTCGGCAGACTTGTGACAAAATCCATAGAAATGCTCTCCCACTTCCACTCGGGAATGGGGAGAGACTGCAGTAATCCTGGTGCTCTCCTGTGCTCGGCCTTGACCATCTGGCAGGTAATGCATCTGCTGACATGTTGCGCCACATCGCGCTTCATTCCATCCCACCAGAAATGTCAATGTAGATCATGGTACATCTTTGTGCTGCCTGGATGGATAGACAACCGTGAACTGTGTGCCTCATCCAGAATGTTTCTGCGAAGCTGCTCGTCATTGGGTACAACCCGTCCTTCCTTCCATAAAATAGACTTCATCACAACAAAATCATCTAATTCGTCCTTGATGGCGCGCATGTATCTATCTCGGATCCAAGGATATGTTTTCTGGCCTTCGACGACACGATCCCAAAGGTTATTGTATCGAGGAGGCATGGCGGTAGAAATGGATGCGCTCTCCTGAGGATACTGATCTGTCAAAGCTGCAATCATATCCCACGTGTATAGCCAGATCGTCGTACCCTCTGCATATGCTCTCTTGCTGAGTGCATCAGCCACCGCGTTTCCCTTACCGGGATGGTAAGAGATCGTGCAGTCATAATCCTTCAGAGCCATCTGCGCTGCCTCATGTTCAGCTCCTTCTGATCAAAGATGTACTTCAGACTCTTGTGGTCTGTAAAGATCTCGAAATTCACCCCATATAGGTAGTGGCGTCAGATCTTCAAGGCGAAGACAACTGCCGCCAACTCCAACTCATGTGTGGGGTAGTTCCGCTCGCGCGGCTTCAACTGTCATGATGCGTAAGCAATCACTTGTCCCCTCTGCATCAACACTGCTCCCAGACCTTCTCCAGATGCATCTGTGTAAACTGCATAGTCCTGAGTGCCTGAAGGAAGAGCAAGAATAGGCGTTGTAGTTAATTTCTCCTTCAGTGTTTGGAACGCCTGCTCACATGAATCGTCCCAAATAAATGGAACTCCCTTCTGTGTTAATCGTGTCAAAGGGCGAACAATGCGTGAAAACCTGCTGACAAAGCGTCTGTAATAGCCCGCTAATCCGAGGAAGCTCCGTATATGAGTAACTGTCTTGGGCTGCTCCCAAGACATGACTGCCTCAATCTTCGCAGGATCGACTGCGATGCCTGCTCCAGAAATGATATGTCCGAGAAATGAGACCTGGGATAATCAGAACTCACATTTGCTCAACTTGGCATATAGCTTGTGCTCTCGCAATGTGTTCAAAACAATCCATAGATTATTCGCATGATCCCATTCGTTCCGTGAGTAGATGAGCACATCATCGATGAACACCACTACAAATTTGTCCAAGTATGGACGGAAGATACGGTTCATCATATCCATGAAAGCCGTAGGTGCATTGGTGATCCCAAACGGCATCACCACAAACTCGTAGTGTCTGTAGCGAGTCCTGAAGGCTGTCTTCGGAATATCCGACTCGCGAATCCTCAGCTGATGGTAGCCTGAGCGAAGATCGATCTTCGAGAACACCGAAGATCCCTGGAGCTGGTCAAATAAATCATCGATGCGTGGCAAAGGATAACTGTTCTTTACCGTTCTCCTGTTCAGTTGCCGATAATCGATGCACAGTCTCATGGATCCATCATTCTTCTTGACAAATAGAACCAGAGCACCCCAAGATGAAGTGCTCGGCCTCACGAATCCCAAGTCAAGTAACTCCTGCATTTTCACCTTCAGTTCTCTCAACTCGGCAGGTGTCATGCGATATGGTGCCATAGAGATCGGCTGTGTATCAGGTAGCAATGCGATCTCGAACTCGATCTCTCTCTCAGGAGGTAATCCCAGTAGTTCATCAGGGAATACATCTGGGTATTCAGACACTACTCGGATATCCTGTGTCATCGGCTCCTGATCAGATACCTCCCGAACAAATGCAAGGTATGAATCACAACCCTGATCAACAAGTCGCTGGGCTCGCAACACTGAAATGTACTCCATGGTGGAGTCATGTATAGTACCCTCAAAAGTGAACTCGGGCAGATCTGGAATTCTGAAGACAACCGTCTTCCTAAAGCAATCAACAAGTGCATGATGAGCTGATAACCAATCCATACCCAAAATCAAGTCAAACTCATCAAGCTGTAGAAGTAGACAATCTGCGATCATCTCGTGACCGACAATCAGTACGGGCAAGTGCCTGACTATCAGGGAAATGATAAACAACTGGCCACCTGGCCCTCGGATGTGATATGAGAAAGAAAGAGTCTCTGCGACTCTACCTAAAGAAGCTAGTAGCCTCGAAGAAAGAAAAGAGTGTGTCGTACCAGAATCAAATAAAACATGGAAAGGTCGGCCCAAGACTGAGACCATACCTTTCACCACAGTAGCGGCTGAACGTATCTGCTCCTCAGTAACTGCATGTATCTGCCCTGGTGCGGCACTGAAACCTGTCACACTTTGCGTCTGTCTCTGTTGGAGTCACCTGAAGTTAGAGTTCTTGCCACGGAAACTCCCTGAACGCTGTGCCTGAGGCTGCGACTGTGAAGGTTGTGGCTGAGGCTCACCAGAAACCTGTGGGCACTGTGATCGATAATGTCCCCACTCGTGACATCGATAACACCGGACTGGCCTGGTAGGTGGAGTGGATGTGTATGTACTTCAGGCTAGTCCTGCAGGTGGTCTGTCTGCTCTCTGCGACCCAGATGGTCGAGTGGAATCTGTACCATGTTTGGCTAGTGCTCCTCCTAAAGTAGTCGATGGAGAAGAGCGAGCAATGCCTGTAAAGGACGAACCTGTAGGTCGGAACCGTTTGTCTGACCTCTGCTGCTAAAACGGTCGACGTATCGGTCCAAAAGATCGCAGCGGTCTAGGCGCTGCTCCAGACGAGCTCTCGAAATGTCTCCCTCTAATGTCCTCGAACTTCTCCGCAGCATCGATAGCCTCGGAGATGGATGTGATGTGTGGTCCAGCCAGCTTCTCCTGTACTTCCTCTCGCATGCTGCTAATGAATTTTTCCAGATTCTCCTCTGGAAATGCACCAGCTGCTCGTGTATGTCGTGACAGTTCTGTGTATCGGATAAAATAATCTCTGGCTGTCATCTGTCCCTGACGAAGCTCTGCAAATAGTCGGCGCTGGGACTCCTTCCACTTCGCAGAAAAGAAGTGGGCTCTGAACTTCGTCTCAAAATCGTCTCATGTAGGCTGTCGGCCTAACTCGGATACTACGGCATCCCACCATCTCTCAGCAAAGTCTGTAAGTGAGTACTCCATGAAAGATAGCCACGTGTCTCGTGGCACGCGAATCATCCTGAGCACCTTCGTCACTCTCTTCAGCCACTGTTCAGCAACATCCGGTGAACCTGTACCCTCGAATAAGGGTATGTTGGCGCGTTGGTAGGATGTGAAAACGGACTGATGCCTGTGAATAGCTGAGTATTCGTGTGCACCCTCGTCTGCTAAGTCCACAGGGTCCTGCTCTCTGTCAAAGTCCACATCATCTGCTCCATGCTCGGGTACCTCCTCAAGTGGATCATCAGGATGAGGCTGCTCTACCTCAACAGACTGGTGATGGTCCTGCCGTGTTCCATCCTGTGATGGATGGTACGTGAAATCTGATAGGTCCTCAAACCTCATCTCTATATCTGTCTGTCTGTCGACAATCTCAGTCTGCTGAGCCAATATCTGCTCCTGCTGACCTCGCTTGGTAGCCTGCTGCTGCTGGAGGTCGGTGAGGGCAGTCACTATGCGTGCCAACTGGTCAGTCATATCCTGCCCTGGTCGGGATGCCATGGCTCTGCATGAGAACCATCTATTAGACATAAAACATATTGTTCGCAGATATTATGATATATGCTTTTTCTCTTCTTGGGATATAATATGAAAATTAATGAAATCGGTGGCATTTGTGGTGGTTGAATATGAATGTCATATTTCTCTTCTCGGACTTACGACAAGTCGGAAGACTGTCGCTATCCGAGAACTTAATGCGATCGGAATTGTAATACCGCGAATGTGCGTATCGGGGTACCATTGCTCTGATACCAAATTGTGAACCCCGAGAATCCGGGTACCCGTTTATGCTACTTTTGCGACATTTTATTCACATAAGATTCGCATAAGCTACAGAAAAATAGGGAAAATTTTTTGCTCGGCTATATTTCCTCATGACATTCATATCCATAATCATAACCACAAGCTACTAGATACAAATGGCACCAAAATTTCATTTTATTAATTTGCATATAATTTTACATCATGTACAGTGTCTGCTAATACATACAACATCCCAAAAAAATCTGACTGAACAGAAGAGAAGCATTATATATAATCAACCAACCAAAAACTGAGACAAAATAAACCATACCATCTGGTGTATACCCTGTCTCCTGGAAGCATGAACAACTACTGATCAGCAGGCTGTTTGCCTGCCAAAACATGTTTAGGAAAGAAACGGAGTCACAAACGTGAATACAAATCCGTAGTTTAAAATTAAATGACAAGTAATTTATTATGTGCAAAAGAGAGCAAGTAGAAAGATGGAACATGCACAATTTACATCTACTTGCGTAAGTAAAAAGGTATTCAGGTTGTTTGTAAGCATCTCTAATGATTGCCCCAGAACCCAACATTCCCCACATATGACATATTTATATTGTAGTTGAATATTCATGAGTATATGAGTATAAGCATATATATCATTTTCTTCAGAGATCATGCTTGTGAGTGATAATGGAAAAGTTTGAGATTGGAAAGATTTCTTGATTTATTTAGATTCTTAAATCTAGTGAATAGTCATTTCCTATCAATCACAACTTTTGATCGTAACTTCCTCCAATTCTTAACTTCAATTGTTTCAAATATAACTCCAGATGATGTAGATATAGATGTGGATGATCTAGATATAGAATCGCCAACTCTGTTGGCGAAGTAAACTCAAGCGGTGAGGTAGCCTACAAATGGCTCTTCCGTCTCGCCCTCTAGTTGGAAGTGCGGTCCAATAGAGGGATAGGTCAACTCCCAAACTACGCCACTGAGACGGATGAGAGAGACTTCCCGGAAAAGTCGCTCTAGAAACAGCCCAACTAGTACGGGCAATCGAGCTCGTACGCAAAACTGAAAAACCGAGGATCCCCCGCCTGGGTATCCTAAAACAACGGGTAAGCGGAATGGTCTAAAGTCGGGATCCCAACGAGGCGTAAAAACACTGCGAGCTCGCGTAAAAACCGAAAAGGGACCGGGATCCTAGACCCGCGCACTTGGCGGCCGCTGCCCGAACTAGGCTTCCTATCTTCCGCCTAGCTGAGGGTCACCACGCCCTCGCACGGTCAGGTGTAAGAGTTACCTTGACTAGCACATAATTAATTATCAATACTTAATCACCATCATCTTTTCTTTCTTGACTCATCTTTTCTTAGTTGTTTCTATGCATGACTATACAGATCTAAAATTTTGGTAAGTCATTTGTATAAGAGTACCAATAATAAGATTAAGTTGTTCTCCACAAAGCCTATATTATACGTGATCCTGCTTTAAAACGGCACCCCAACATTACACCTATGTCCATCCCAGTTCTTTATAGGAAATCATGGATGTATATATATAATTAGGCTATATGAGGACCACTTTAAAGTCCTTTATACAAAAGAAACCATCCTTTAGGTTATCTTGCTTTAAACACTATTACAGGAAAGTAATCTAATCCTGAATAGAAATCAAAATTGTTTTGGCAAGAACAAAACTGATTTCTCTTCCAAATTATGCAAAAGGTGACTATTGATTATTCATATTGTTTCCTAGGAGTATTAAATTAGGAGACATTAGTTAATATGCAAAGAATATCATTTGTACTTTATTTGTCACTTGATGAACAACCTTTATAACACTTGGAATGGATACAAATCATAACTACTTATGTATCCGTTTAAACTCTGTACATGGAGAATGATATTGTTAGATACCATAACATAATATACATTAAACTCACTTATTTTCCAAGTTCCAACAATATATTAACTATTTTTTAAATCAACACTATCTTCATACATATTTCTTGAATATTCATAGGTTATTAGTTGTTATACGTGAGTATTAAAATTATAGTACTACAGATTTGATAAGGGTTTACGCAGGAATATAGACTGTCATTGGTTTGAATAAAGATTTCAATTTCCAGAATGAACACATTTTATGAAGAGAAATGTATGTGGTGACTATAAATGATATACTTTGTGATTGATACGGTCCTGTTCGGTTGCTTTCGTTTCATGTAATAATTTGCATCCCAAAATGCAATGTAATGTCCCATAAACAACTATTTTAATTCCAATATGATTGTAATTATATAAAATCTTTGTGATACCCTAACTTTCAAGAATAGAATTTGTGACATATTTAACAATGGGACCACAAACATGGTTTACAGTATCTTGTGATTTTTTTCTGGAGTGTGATTTAACCCTGTTATATCCTTGTGATTTATTCATGCTATATATATATATATATATATATATATATATATATATAGGCGGTTCCAGGTGTGAATGCTAAAGAACCATGTATGCCATATTAGACTTAAGCTGAAACTAAGCAACGATTCTAAACCCTACTGAAAACAACCAATTCCCACTACACGCACATATATAAAAATCAAGATATGTAGTAACTACATGTATGGAAGCAAGGTAGAGAGGAGGGGTATACCTAATTAGAGCTAAAAGAACACAACAATTGCAAGTAATGGAAGAGACATGTATGGCAGCAAAAGAAGGAAGGAGTTGTACCTATTTTTCCAAAATTTGAGAGGTCTCTTGTATGCAAAGGGAGGATTGCAGCAGATTTCAGAATTTGGAGAGGAGCAAGGAGGTGTCGGTTGGAACTTTGGGGGAAAGAGGGGATAGCTTACGTTGGAAATTTGTTATATAAGGGGAGGAGAGCTGTCGTTTATATAGCAAGGAGTGTTCCTTGTTATTGGACAAGTGTAAGGGGATTTTAACCCAAGTGCAAGGAGAAGGAAAGTCCAAGTGGAGGCTGCTGGATTTTCCAGCAGTCTGTTTCTTAAATAAAAATTTATTTTTTTTAAAACCCAAAAGCTCTCTTTATTTGAGATACTATTGTTGACCGTATTCGCTCTCCGAATGTCAGATTTCGACGCACCATATCTCGAATTGATCGTTTCAGAATGACGGTCAATATGAGTATAAGATTGATATACTTCCGATTGGGTTTGGATCCCCGAACTTTTCGAGATGCGGTTTTTGTATGGATTTAAATTTTGTGATTTAAAAATATCAAACGACCTCCGATTGACGAACGGTTGATTCCGTTGGTCTTGTTTCGTCGAATCGGATCGAATGACGATCTCGGTTCGTTTTGCGGTTTTCGAATTTGCGTCGCAGCTTTTTCACGGCACACATTGCGATGCGACCGATTTTTGGTCGTTTCGCCCGAACGACTTTTGATTAATGATCAATTGATCGTTTTAGGTTGTTTGGTATTGACCAACAACTTTATTGGGTTAATCAGACCTAAATCGGGTCGAGTTCGAGTTTGTGAAGATTTCGGATGTTACATCCCATTGGCTATCACCACAGTCCGCCCTGGAGGAACCTCTCTATATGCAGTAAGCTTCTCTTTGTCCCCTCATAGGTAATGTGTCGCTCCAGAGTCCATAATACATTATGTAATCATAGATCCATCACAAGAAGTGAGAGCATAAGAACTGCCTGACGTACTGGCTGTAGCGGATATACTGGCAGAAAGAAAGGCTGCCACATCCGATTGGCCTCCTGGAGCTGTGTCAGGAGGCATGATTTTCCTCAGTCTGGCAACGAGATCATTGAAACGCTGGTCCAAAGAAGGTGCAGGAGACTCAACTTGTGCTGCTACCCGAGCCGATGTTGGAAATCCATGCTTAGAGTAACATGTATCCTCGGAGTGGCCAGGACGGTGACAATAAGTGCATGGCTGATGGATCCGACCCCCACGACCACGGGGACCACGACCACGAAAAGTAGAGGAGCCACCTCTTCCTCTGGAGGCAGCCATCGCCGAAGGTGTCTGGCTAGTAGTAGAGCTCGGGACAATGATTCGACTAAGTCAGCGGAAAGCTTCCTCCATTGGAGGAATAGTGGCGTCAGCAAGAATCTGAGAGCAGGCAGCATCGTACTCTGGATCAAGTGCATCCAGGAATACACTAACCATGGTAGCATTCCTGTATGTCTTTTGCTGCTCAGGAGTTGTCGTCAAAGGCATGAAGCTATGGAGCTTCTCAAACATTCCTCGCAGGTATGTGTACAGTGAGTGGAGAGGACGTCCATTCTGTTTAACTGTAAAAATATCATGCTGCAATTGTAGTATCTTGGTCTCATTCCGCGTCTGCGAATATGTCGCCGCTAGAATATCCCACATTGCCTTCGTCGTGGGCTGATGCAGCACGTCGTTGGCGATCTCTATCGTCAACGTTCCAGATAGCCACGCTTTGGCATACGCGTCGTTCGCCTCCCATGTGGCGTGAATCCCTGTTTTCTCCATCGGCTCATCCTCGGTAAGGATATGTTTCTTACCGTTAGACTTCATGAGGCTCATGAACTGCATAGCCTAGAGCTCATAGTTCGTCCCGTCCATCTTGACAATCGGTGTCGGACCTTTGAAGGCACCTGTGGAGGGTATGTCGACTTTGTTTTCTTACATGATGCCAAATGAAGATCACATGGTATGTAGACCAATAGAGATTTGTCTACAATGACATATGTGGATTTGATTACATATGTAGACCTATGCAATCAAATCCATCACCCGAGTTGCGCGAAGAAGACGGAGAACAGTGGCGGAGACCGACAACACTTGAGGCCGATGACCTGGACGGTCTTTAGGGCCCCGCAGGATGCAGCAGGAGACCGCCGAGGCCTAGGCAGCGGAGGCGGAGGCTTGGGCGGAGACCCAGGCGGCGGTGGCGGGACCCGGCAAGGGGTTGGAGGGGCAGGTGGGACCCGACAAGGAGGCAGTGGGGCAGGTGGGACCCGACAAGGGGGTGGGATCCGGCCTGAGCGGCTGCGGTAGGGCGGCAGGGGGCGGCGGCGCAGGCGGAAGTAGAGAGGGGGTTGGCGGGTGGGGGTCTAGAGTTAGGGTATACGAGCTCCGGTTTAGAACCGCCGCTCTGATACCATGTTGGAAGAAAAATAAGAGTTGATTATTTCTGAGAACCCTAGTATCTCTAATATAGAGGAGAGACCTATGGGTATACTACATAAGGCGGAAAAACAGAAATACAAATAAGAAAACTATACATATAGAATATAGAAATACACAGATATCTCTACATAGTTGATGATATGTTCTTTCTCCTCATAATGACACACATGCCAAGTCCTCTTTTTTGCATATCAATAAAGGAACACTAGTAAACAAGGTAATAGGAGAAAGATAGAAATCGCCAAGGATGGAACCCAAGTCCGTAGCCCTCTTCCATAGTAGTCTTTGTCGCTTCGTCTTCTTCCGTCTCCTATGCTTTCGCACGAGACAAGTACCATGGGAGGAGGGAAATCACTGGAGACCTTCATTGGACTTGCACACGGACGATTGAGTGGACTTAGGGCACACCAAGATTATGCCCTAGCTTCCTCCACATTTTCGGCGCTCCCTTCTTCCAAGACTACCCTAAACTCCATAATCAAGAGGCTCGGATGTCGATTTCCACTTTCCTTGGCCCCACACCTCTACCTTAGTATCCTAGAAAAAACCACATATGCTTGCCATGAAACAAGGAGATCGATCACCAACATCACTTCTCCTAGCCACCCAACCCCCACGTATTCCAACATACAATCTTAATGACCCACTCGGAGGGTTAGTGGTGTGTCTCTTATCCTCGAGACACTCCACAACCCGCGCATGAATGCCGATTGTAGGACTCCTTGCTTCTTCCATAGATGAGTTGCTTAGCCTACAACACATCCTTAGTAGTATCCCTTACAACTTTGTCATCATGTCCCACAAACAGATACTGTTGGGAAACGTGAATGAGATGTCTATTCCATAGCCCTAGGCTCTCTTATATAGGAGAGTAGCCTATGGGCAAATTACATAAAGGGACTAACAAGAGAAATAAAATAACGAAAAGTACATAAATAACTCAAAATACGTCAACACTCCCCCTCAAGATGTAGCATAGATGTCAATCATGCTCAGCTTGGAAGCACACTTCTGGAATGGACCTCGTAACAATGCCTTGGTGAATATATCTGCAGTCTGGTTCTCTGAAGTAACATGAGATGTGGCAATGAATCCTTTCTGAATCATATCGCGTATGAAGTGACAATCCACCTCAATATGCTTGGTCCGTTCATGGAATGCAGGATTGTTTGCAATGAACAAAGCAGCCTGATTATCACACTCCAAGTTCATAGGAAGTGGTACATCCAAGCATAAATCTGTCAGCACCGCTTTTACCCACATCATCTCTGTAGTAGCCTGGGCCATAGCCCGATATTCAGATTCCGCACTGGATCTAGCTACCACAGTTTGTTTCTTGCTCCTCCATGAGACTAGTGCATCTCCAACATAGACGGCATACCCTGAGGTAGACTTCCTATCCTTAGGACATCCTGCATAGTCTGCATCTGCGCATGCTGAGACAGAAATTCCCTTTGCTTTCTTGAATAGCAGACCTTTACCTGGAGAAGATTTGAGATATCTAAGTATCATGTGTATTGCATCCATATGCACCTGACGTGGCTGCTCCATGAACTGGCTCACACGGCTCACTACAAATAATATATCTGGCCTAGTGATCGTGACATACAACAACTTTCCTACCAGTTCTCTGTATCTTCTCCTGTCAACCTCCTCTGTGTCATCATCAAACAGCTTCATACTGGGGTCCATTGGTGTCGTAGCAGGTCGACATCCTAACATACCTGTCTCACTCAGTAGATCTGTGACATACTTCCTCTGTGTCATGACCAATCCATACGGATTTCTGGCAAATTCCAGCCCCAGAAAATATCTAAGGACTCCAAGGTCCTTGGTGACAAACTCGGTCCCCAGCCTTTCCTTTGCTTGCTTAATGCCCTGGTCATCATCACCTGTAATCAAGATATCGTCAACATACACCATGATTACAACAATACCTCTTGCCGTCTTCTGTACAAACAAGGAATGATCAGCATTGGAGCGTTTATATCCTTGTTTCTCAAAGAGGTCTGACAGCTTCTGGAACCATGCTCTGGGGCTCTGCTTAAGGCCGTAGATGGCCTTATGTAACCTGCAAACCTTGGAACACTCCCCCTCAACAGCAAAACCTGGTGGTTGTTGCATATAGACTTCCTCCTGCAGATCACCATACAGAAAAGCATTCTTCACATCCAGTTGATAGAGTGGCCAGTCTCTAGTAACTGCAACTGACAAGAGTATCCGCAGAGTGGAATGACGAGCTACAGGGGAGAACGTGTCAAGATAATCTACCCCATATGTCTGTGTGAATCCCCTTGCAACTAAGCGGGCCTTGTACCTGTCAATAGTGCCATCTGCATTATGTTTCACCGTAAACACCCATCTGCAACTCACTGGGCTGACATCTGGAGGTATAGTAACCAAGCTCCATGTGCCTCGAGACTGAAGAGCCGCCATCTCTTCCTCCATCGCTAGCCGCCATCTAGAATCCTGTAACTCCTCATGGTGGTTCCGTGGAATGTCTGTAGCTGCAAGTGACAATGCAAACGTCCTGAAGTGTCCAGATAGCCTCTCAAAGGATATAGCTGCTGATACTGGATATTTGGCACAGCTCCTCTTCAGCTTGCGTAGGGCGATTGGAACATCCAGATCCTCTGTGGTATCACCATGCTCCTGTAATGTATCCTGCTCAGAAATGTCGTTAGATTCATCAACATTAACATTCTCATCGCATACCATAGGCGGGCTAGTTGACTGGTCAGGACCATGAGCTTGAGGCGGCCTGCGGGTGTAGTGGAATGGTAACGGGGATACTGTTGGTGGCGGTGGTGGTGGTGGTGGCGGTGGTGGTGGTAGGGATGGTGGTGACGGTGACGTTGTTGGTGGTGCCATGAATACGGTCTCAGGAGATATGGGTTGTGACTGCATGTTCCCGGATTCTGAGAAATACATAACGGATTCAAAGAATGTAACATCTGCACTGATCATATACCGCCGACGCACAGGGTCAAAACACTTGTACCCCTTTTGAGTTCTGGAGTACCCCACAAAGACGCACTTGACAGCCCTAGGAGAGAGCTTGTCAGAACCTGGCAACAACTGATGGACAAATGCGACAGACCCAAATACACGAGGGGTAAGAGTGAACAGATCCTTGTCAGGATAAACAAGTGAGAACGGAATCTGTTCATTCAAGACAGACGAGGGCATACGATTTATAAGATAACATGCAGTAAGGACTGCATCACCCCAGTAGGAATATGGAACATGACTCTGAATGAGAAGTGACCTTGTGACATCAAGTAGGTGACGGTGTTTTCTTTCTGCAACCCCATTTTGTTGAGACGTATGAGCACAGGATGTTTGGTGAACAATTCCTTTAGAGGAGTAGTAGTTGGCTAGACTGTTGGTACACAACTCTAATGCATTGTCACTTCTCAAAAATTTGACAGTTGTGGAAAAAACATTCTGAATTTCATTTATAAAGTGAATAATAATATTTCCAACTTCAGATTTATTTTTCATAAGAAATACCCATGATGCTCTAGAGAAGTCATCCACAAAGACAATATAAAACCTGTGCCCCTGATGATCGGGAACACGACTTGGACCCCAGACATCGACATGAAACAACTCAAACTTGGAGTTACTACTCCGACCTTGACTACTGGGAAACGATGTCCTGTGATGTTTTCCCAACTGACACGCCTCACACTGGATAGGTGTGTGAGAAAGACTATAAGGTAAGACTAGACGCAACTTCTGAAGCGGCAGATGACCAAAGCGCAGATGCCACAGGAAAGGAGAAACTTGGTCTGTGGGAGAAGCAGTAATTCCAGCAAACGGGGTCTGGTTCAGACGATAAAGGCCTCCATGCTCATAGCCATGACCAATCACGTTGCCCGTACGGATGTCCTGAAAAATCAATGAAGATGAATCAAAAATAGCTCGACAATGAAGATCCTTCGTAATCTGACTAATTGATAACAGATTCATTGAAAAATGCGGTGCATGCAAAACATTCTTGAGCTGCATAGATGACGTCAATCTAATCTCCCCCTGACCAGTGATAGGAGAATGCGTGCCATTGGCGATAACGACTGACCGTCCTGGAGGAATCTGTGTGTATCCTGTAAGTAGGCTCTGGTCGCCACATAGATGATGTGTAGCGCCGGAGTCCATGATCCATGGTAGTATATTAGATCTACTACTGTGAAGTGCAAGTGGACTACCTGAGGTACTAGTAGAAGCAGAGGCAGAAGCAGAAGCAGCAGCATCAGTATGACTCTCTGTAGTCGGTGCTGGACCAGATGGTGGGATAATGCCCCTGAGGCGGGCAACCAGGTCATCAAACCGTTGATCCAGTGTAGATGCAGACGGGGGCTCTATCTGCTCAGCAGCTCTTGCAGACGCAGGAAATCCATGCTTTGAGTAGCATGTGTCTTCAGTATGGCCGACCCTGTGACAATATGTGCATGTTGGCCTAGTGCGGCCACCCCTTCCACGGGGAATACGTCCACGGCCCTGGTAATGAGAACCACGGCCTCTGCTGGCTGCCATGGCTGAGGGATTCTGACTAGTGGCTGTGGAAGGTACAGTAATCCTGCTCAATCTGTGAAAAGCTTCCTCCATGGGAGGAATAGTCGAGTCCGCCAAAATCTGTGAACGTGCTGCCTCATACTCTGGATCGAGTGCTGCGAGAAACACACCCACCATTGTCGCATTCCTGTATGTCTTCTGCTGTTCTGGTGTGGCGGTAAGAGGCATGAAGCTATGGAGCTTCTCAAACATTCCTCTCAAAGATGTATAGAGAGAATGTAATGGGCGGCCATTCTGCTTAATTGTGAATATATCATGTTGTAGTTGCAGGATCTTCGTCTCATTCCTTGCCTGAGAATACGTCGCTGCTAGGATATCCCACATGTCTTTGGCTGTGGGCTGATGAAGAATGTCATTGGCGATTTCAACAGCCAATGTGCCAGACAACCACACTTTTGCATATGCATCGTCAGCCTCCCATGAGGCATGGACTCCAGTCTTCTCTGCAGGCTCGGGCTCTGTGAGAATATGCTTCTTGCCCGTGGACTTCATCATACTCATGAACTGCATTGCCCACAGTTCATAATTCGTACCATCCATCTTGACAATGGGCGCTGGACCGCGAAATGCGTCCATGGATGGAATATCTGCCTTGCTTTCTGACATACTGGATACGGAAGACTGGAGCGACCTGCAACAGATAATAGTTGTCTACAAAGACATAGACGGGATTAGTTGCATGTGTAGACCTCAAGCAACTATCCCCATGAACCTACGCGCGCTACGATCCGCACTCGCACAGGTTTCTATTGTAGAAACCCTAGAGCACGCTTGAGATGGTGACCTAGCGCTCGCTATGCGCACAGCACAGGAGGCGCTATGCGCTGGAGGTGTTGCCGCACAGGAGGTGCACCGCAGTAGGCGCAAGGTGCACTGGAAAGTGCACGTGAGGCGCGCTATGCACTGGAGGATGCGCTATGCACTGGAGCAATAGGAGGATGCGCGCTATGTACTGGAGCAACTGGCGCTATGCACTGGAGTAGCGCAAGGGGCGCTATTTGGTGAACGGCGCCAGGCGATCGGCGAGAAGCACTGCGCCAGGCGATCGGCGAGTAGCACCGGGCCTATGCACTGCGCCAGGCGATCGGGGCTGTCGGGGCTGCGCCTATGGACGATCGGGGAGAGGCGATCGTCGAGAGAAGAGAGAGAGAGAGTAGAGAGGCCGGCGGGTGGGGCGGGTTAGGGTTAGGGTTTCGAGAACTCCGGTCTAGGACCGTCGCTCTGATACCATGTTGGGAAACGTGAATGAGATGTCTATTCCATAGCCCTAGGCTCTCTTATATAGGAGAGTAGCCTATGGGCAAATTACATAAAGGGACTAACAAGAGAAATAAAATAACGAAAAGTACATAAATAACTCAAAATACGTCAACAGATACCCTCCCCCCAACCCACCTTATCCTCTAGCTTCCACTCCAGCCACCATCTCGCTTCTGGTTTTCTCCTTTTATTCGTTTAGGAAAGAATGGGATTTGGTCTAGAGATCCACCCAATCTCATCAAGTGCAAGACGTCTTTGCCTACCAACAGCCAAGATCCCTTTTTGTGCCTTCTTTCCTCGTTTGGAGACACCCATCTCACTATGATCTCACTCGAGGGTTCTCCGCTTCACTCTAACAGCCCCCACCCAACGGGTGATCATCCTCTGCCAGGCCTTCTTCCAGATCATGGCCATAGTTCATGACCCCACACCTCCCGCAAGCAACTGCCCACTTCCACTTGTCGAAGCAAGATCACCCTGACCCCTTGCACAATGCAGCTCAGGCTGCCACCCACCTTCCATACTCCAGTCGAAGCAGAGACCTCCGTCTGTTATGGTATGCCCCCAACAACAAGCAGAGCTGGATCACGAACGGTACCTAAACATAAATAACCAAACCCACAATTCTTATCTGGCCCACCAACCACACAAAAGTCATGCCCTTGATCCCGTATGGGATTGAAGGCCAGAAACCTGGTACCGCATCCATTACCTAACGTGCCAATTGCACTACAACAAATTTTCGGATTCTCTCCCAACTTCAGGGTCGACCCGTTTAAGTGACCATCCACAAACTTCACATCTTAATGTTCGAAATGACCCTACCTTTCAAGCCAACATCAGCACCTCCTCTGGAAGCATTGCCTCTATTTCCCTCATGAAAATCTCGCCGGTATTGCCTGTATCTTGCCTAACATGCAGGGTTTTCTCCATGAAATCCGTCGCCACCTCTACGGCGATGCTCCCTCCCCCAGACTCTCAGTCTCTGTTGTTATGTATGTTTCCCTCTGTCTCACCGCCAGTGTCGGGATTAGGTTGTCGAGTCAACTCCTTGCCAATCAACTCCACCTCGAGTCGGAAAAAGGATCGACCCACATGATAGACGACCTCTCATGGAGTCGGCACGAGAGGTCCCTTCATGGGCACCAGTAGTTCCTAAGGCTCCCCCAGTAAGAGCCATGCTCGTAACATCTCTTCCACATCACCCACCGACTTCGGCGCCTCCCTTACCATGGTAACACAGGATGAGAGGCTTACTCCACCACTGGGAAAATGCTCCCCCATTCTCTAGGAACATGGGGATCCCATCATTCTCGATTCCATGAACGCAAAGAGCCAAGTCCGATAGCCACACCACATCACTGCACCCCACTGGCCAACCCCTCTCCAGAACCTCCATGACCAGTAGTACATCCTTGTGCAGTTCCTCAGCGATGAAAACACCGCTCACCAGATATCGTTCCACAGCGACATCCGCCACCATAGCTGTAAAAACACAGTTGTAATTCTTAATCACGTGTCTAGGATGCTGACACTTGAAGCAGACCAAAAGTCAGGGCCAAACACCTCCGTGTCATGTGCCTTTCTCACATCAGAAACACCACAGTTTGTGTCCACTCGCCTCGACTTCCTCGAACAGTGGCCCTCCACTCTCTCGGTGACTCCCTCTTCGCGACATCCCCCCCCCCCGCACATGCATGCCCATCTTACCCCACTCGTCCTCTCCCGAACATTCCGCTTTCTCCGGAGGCTCTCTCTGACGCACATCATCTTCGTAAGATTGAGACTTTTGTATTTCAGGAGGTGAATATTTTCCGTAGCCTTGGATTGTAGAAATGTTAGGTAAAAAAACCAAGTAGCGTTCTCTTACGGGGAACAAAGTCAGGTTGTGCCTTATAATAGATATTAATGGAGGTTAGGGATCTAGCCTATATATTATAAGAAGTCTGTTTTATTCTTGACACAGACGCACTTATGCACACATAAAGACAGAGATGCACGCACACATGCACACAAGAATGCATGAACAAACGAATTGCACGGAACATAAACTGCTAGGATGCTGGTAAGTGTGGAGTTCTATTTGCTACATTCCGTTTTTGTCTATTCCATTTATTTTCTATTTGGAAGTATAGATGCATAAAGATCTGGTTTTATTTATCTCAAACGTGCTCACCGGTTGACATTATCAAACTTTTGGCAGCTCGCAGGAGTAAATACCAACAACATGGAAGGAATTGGTATGCTGCCAATCACGGACACGTCTGCAACTGTTCAAAGTTCTCCATCTTGTGTGACGGCAAGTTGTACATCAGAGCTATTTGAGTCCTTAAGCATGCCGAAGATGATAAAGCCACTAGATGACATTCCCAGCTTTGATCTTGGTTTTTGACTGGAGGTATATCATTGACGTGCAATGGAAACGGCGCAGGTTTTCCCAACCATGTTTACGAATTTGCTTCAAAGGGATTAGATTTTGCCTGCAAATTGAGAATAAAAATCTAATGGGTCAATCAGGGTAGTCATTTGATGGCGATAACACAGATATAACGTAAGCGTATATGTTCAAGAAATAGTTGGAACCTGCTTGTCGGACCTCGGAGTGCTTGGTTTGATTTAACCATGCCATTCTTCCCAAAGACAATTGACATGGACCTGATATGTCTATCGTTTATAATCCATCCATAACCATGTCCAATGTAGTGCAGTAAAGTCATGTTTTTTTGCTGTATGCTCATTTTAGGAGAAAAACTTAGATCAATTATTCAGAAAACCCTAGGCTCTCTTATATAGGGAGAGACCTTAAGAGTAAATTACACAGTGGTCTATAAAAGACAAAGAAATAACGACAAAATACATAAAGAGATAATAATAATAAGAACTATCTCTACACTCTCCCTCAAGGTGGAGTATAGATATCTATCATGCTCAGCTTGGATGAACATCTCTGAAAAGGTCCTCTAAGCAATGACTTGGTGAATACATCTGCAGTCTGATCTCCTAAGCTCACATGTGTAGTAGATATCAATCCTCTCTGGATCAAGTCTCTAGTGTATTGGCAGTCAACTTTAATATGCTTGGTTCTTTCATGAAAAGCGGGATTGTTGGCAATGAATAAGGCTGTCTGATTGTCACACTGAAGCTTCATAGGTAGAGGCACAGCTACATGTAGATCTTCTAATACGGATCAAACCCACATCATTTCCGTGCTGGCTTGAGCCATGGCCCTATATTCAGATTCGACACTGGTCCTTGCCACAACAGTTTGTTTCTTGCTTTTCCAAGAAACCAGAGAGCCTCCAACAAAAACTGCGAACCCTGAAGTTGATTTTCGATCCTTAGGGCATCCTGCATAATCTGTGTCTGCACACGCTGAGATAGATAAATCTGTGCCCTTTCTGGAGAAGACTTCAGATACCTCAGTATCATGTGTATAGCATCCATGTGAACTTGTCTTGGCTGCTCCATAAATTGACTCACCCTGCTTACTGCAAATGCAATATCTGGACGAGTTATGGTAATGTAAAGGAGTTTTCCCACCATTTCTCTATATCTCCTCTTATCTACTTCAATAGTATCACCATCATACAACTTCATGCTAGGGTCCATGGGAATACTTGACGGTTTACATCCATCCATGCATGTCTCAATCAGGAAGTCTGTAATGTACTTCCATTGGGTCATCACCAAGCCCTGTGCATTCCTTGCAAATTCCAACCTCAGAAAATATCTTAGGGTTCCAAGATCCTTTGTAACAAACTGACGGCCTAGGAATGCCTTCGCCCTTTCTATGCCCTGAACATCATCTCCTGTAACAAGAATATCATCCCCATAGACCATAATGACAACCGTACCTGCCGATGACTTCTGGACAAACAACGAGTAGTCCGCATTTGACCTCTTGAATCCCTGTTGCTCAATAAGGTTGGAAAGCTTCCGGAACCATGCTCTTGGACTCTGTTTGAGGCCATATATTGCCTTGTGAAGTCTACAGACCATCTGCTTCTCCCCCTCAGCAGTAAACCCAGGTGGCTGTTGCATGTAGACTTCCTCCTGTAGGTCCCCGTACAGGAAGGCATTCTTGACATCCAGTTGAGATATACTTCATTCACGAACCACGGCTACAGATAAGAGAATACGAAGGGTAGAATGTCTCGCCACTGGAGAGAAAGTGTCCATGTAGTCTACGCCATAGGTTTGTGTAAACCCACGTGTGACCAAACGTGCTTTGTACCGATCCAAAGTGCCATCTGCATGATATTTAACTGTGAAGACCCATTTACAACTCACAATGGATGCATCAGGAGGAGCAGGAACCAATGACCATGTGCCACGGGACTGCAAGGCACTCATCTCTTCTTCCATAGCTAATCTCCAGCAATCATTCTTCAAAGCTTCCTGGTAGGTCCGTGGTATATCCACGGAAGACAAGGCTGAGGCAAATCTCTGAAAGTCACCAGTGAGACGGTGAAACGAAACCTGTGAGGCAAATGGATAAGAGGCACATAGCCGCTTTTGCTTCCGAATAGCAATCGGAACATCAAGATCATCATCTGCTGCACTGGATGGTCTAGTGTCTTCCTGTACTGAAGAATCCTGCACATGCACCAAATCTGACCCGTCAGTAGTAATGCCATCTGAACATACCTGAAGCGTGATGGGTGGCTGACGTGTAGCCTGAGCAGGACCTGACCAACGCGTATAGAATTTTGGTAGAGGTGAAATGAGGGGCTGTGGAAGGGGTGGAGGAGGAGGTGGTGGTGGAGGAGGTGGTGGCGGTGGTGCAGGCGTGGAGGCAGGAACAGGGGAAGACTCAGGTGAACTCCAAGTAGGTGGTGGAGGAACATAGACATCATCATTGGTAGTGGATGGTACCAGTCTGTCACCTGCAGGAGAAAAATACATGACAGACTCAAGGAAAGTGACATCAGCACTCACGAAGTACTTATTTATAGGATCATAACACCGGTAGCCCTTCTGAGTCCTGGAATAACCAACAAAGACGCACTTGACTGCTCTAGGAGAGAGTTTGTCAAGTCCGGGAGACAGAAGATGAACAAATGCCACAGTACCAAAGACACGTGTAGTCAGTGAGAATAATTCCTTGTCTGGGAAAATAAGAGAAATAGGTATCTTCTCACCAAGAACAGAGGATGGCATTCGATTGTCCAGATAACATGCAGTAAGAACAACGTCGCCCCAGAAAGAAATAGGAGCACAACTCTGAATCAACAGGGTTCGATTAATATCCAAGAGATGGCGATGCTTTCTTTCTGCCACACCATTTCGCTGTGATGTATATGCACAAGTGGTTTGGTGAATAATACCCTTTGATGAAAGAAATTGAGAAAGTGAGCGTATGCAAAATTCTAGGGCATTATCCGTCCGAACATATTTGACTGAAGAAGAGAAAACATTGTGCACTTCATTAATTAAATTCTTGATCACATCTCCTGCTTCAGATTTATTCTTCAAAAGAAAGACCCATGACACACGAGAGAAATCATCCACTACCACAAGATAAAATCTGTGCCCCTGATGATCGGGTACACGACTCGGACCCCATATATCTATATGTAACAACTCGAATGGGGAGCTACTGCTCTGACTCTGACGACATGGAAAGCTCGACCTATGATGCTTTCCCAACTGACATGGTTCACAGCGAAAAGACGAACTAGGAGATATCTGGGGCAGAAGATGGCGCATTTTCTGGAGCGGAAGGTGACCAAAACGGAGATGCCAGATGTACAGAGAAACTGGTCAGGCAGAAAGAGAGGAGACGCCAGCATAGGAATCCCGAACCAGCCGATATAGACCATTCTGCTCAGAGCCACAACCAATCACCCTGTCCGTTAGTATGTCCTGAAAAATGAGAGAAGGCGGGTCAAATATAGCACGACAATGCAAATCCTTCGTAATCTGACTAATAGATAACAGATTCATTGAGAACTCAGGAGCATGTAGGACATTCTGTAGGTGCATAGTGGAGGACAGGAAGACCTCCCCCTGTCCAACAAGGGGTGAATGAGTACCATCGGCGATCTGCACTGAACGGCCGTGAGGAATGTCCCTGTAGGACTGTAGTCTGTCTCTATCTCGGCAGAGATGATGTGTGGCTCCCGAATCTATAACCCAGTCAGATATATCATGAGACGGTGTGAATGCAGTAGATCTACCTAAGGTACTAGCAGCAGCAGATGAACTGGCGGAGGCTGTAGCAGCAACATCTGAAGGACCACCAGACGAATCACCAGATAAATGTGGCATAATATCTCGAAGACGTGCCACAAGTTCGTCAAATCGATTATCTGCAGTAGATGGTAATGGGGACTGAGAATGCTCTGCAACACGTGCCGATGCTGGGAACCCATGCTTAGAATAGCATGTCTCCTCCGAGTGTCCTGTGCGGTGACAATAGGAGCATGTCTGACTGAAGCGACCACCCCTTCCCTGGGGTCCACGTCCACGTCCACGACCACGACCAGAAGACGGGCCACCTCTCCCACGCGAGACTGCCATCGCTGATGGGGGTGGAGTAGAAGAGCTGGAGGAAACTAGAATGCGACTGAGTCTCCTGTAAACATCCTCCACTAGAGGAATAACTGCATCAGCTAGGATCTGAGACCGGATGGCGTCATATTCAGGATCAAGTGCCGTAAGTAGAACACCCACCATGGTGGCGTTCCGAAACGTCTTCTGCTGTTCAGGAGTGGCAGTGAGTGGGATAGTACTGTATAACTTCTCAAACATCCCTCTTAGGGATGTGTATAAGGAATGGAGAGGTCTGCCGCTCTGCTTCATTGTGAAAATGTCATGCTGAAGCTGCAACATCTTGGTCTCATTTCGCACCTGCGAATATGTAGCAGCGAAATTATACAACATCGCCTTGGCAGTGGGTTGATGGAGGACGTCATTAGCAATCTCCATCGTCAATGTACCAGACAACCAGACCTTTGCGTAGGAGTCATCATCCTCCCATGAGGCATATATCCCTGTCTTCTCTGCGGGCTCATCCTCGGTAAGAATGTGCTTCTTACCATTCGACTTCATGAGGCTCATGAACTGCATAGCCCAGAGCTCATAGTTAGACCCGTCCATCTTCACTATTAACGCAGGACCTTTGAATGCGTCGGTGGAGGGCATATCGACCTTCGATTCTGACATACTGCCGCTGGAGAAGAACTAGGGTATGTAGACAAGGTAATGAATGTCTACACAAACTGCATCGGATTCGAGTGCGTATGTAGATCTTACGCACTCAAATCCATATATCGGCGGAAGAGACGAGATTGGCTAGGGCACGACTTAGATGAGGCCGCCTAGGAGGCTAGCGGCGAGAAAGGAACTCGCCTACAGCCCTGGCGGCTGGAACGGAGGCCCGCCCAAGAAGTGGCGGCGCGGCAGGGAGGCCGCGGTGTGGACCGGCGGCGAGGGGGTTCGCCTGGGATGGGTCGGCGACGGGCTGGGGGGCCGCTTGGGAACCTTCGGTGGCAGCTGGAGAGAGAGGGGCTGTTGGGAGGGACCCGCTGGGGAGGGAGGGGCGGCGGGTGGGGGGCCGGAGATCGACGCCGAGGAGGAGAGGGCGGCAGGTGGGTAGAGGGTGGCGGGAAGGGAGAGCCCTAGTGCGGCTCTGATACCATGTTAGGAGAAAAACTTAGATCAATTATTCAGAAAACCCTAGGCTCTCTTATATAGGGAGAGACCTTAAGGGTAGTTACACAGTGGTCTATAAAAGACAAAGAAATAACGACAAGATGCATAAAGAGATAATAATAATAAGAACTTTCTCTACAGCTCAGCATTGCTGATGTTTCTCTTCGTTCATTTTTACTCTGGGCACTATGTGTATGCACCCTTCTCTTCGAGAAAATGAAGTCCTCGCTTGAAGGGTTGAGTCAGTGTTCCTTGAAGGATGAGAAATATAGATAGAGATGCTCCCCATGTTCGAATTCATGATTGTAGCTTTGGGGTCAAGAAGCAGTTGAGAAGGCATGTGTCATGACAAGGTTGGATTGGGTTGGAGTAACTTCTTTTGAAGGGTTGGTAAGATGGGTGATCTCTCATTCAATTATAGATGTTATGATAAATATCGTGGGATTTAATATTTGATTATATTTATGATTGAAATATTTTTTGATGTTTGACTTTTTAGATTGAAGATGGTAGAAATGTTTTAGCGAAAGAAATATAACCTCCACGTCATTAGTTTTAACAGGGAATAGTGTTTTCTTATCTTGACAGGATATGCTATCTAAAGATAAAGTGGTTGTAACACGATTATGTCTTTTTCTTTAATAGTTTTTAGTCCCTCAAATCAACCAAATAAAAATGAATATAGCTAGTCTTTTGTAATAGTATTGGGTCTGCATCAAAAAGGCTATTGGAAAGTTTTAATGGAGTTGGATCATGGAATCATACCGATTCAATTGATTGAATGATGACGCCATCATACAGAAATAAACTCAAGCTGACGGAAAAGTAGTTGAATATATTAATTAAAATCCGAATACAATTAAAATACCATTTTAAACCAAAAAATATAAATACACGTGTAATATATATTTTCAAACACGTGTATGATACACATATTAGAAGTATAATGTTAGTATAATGGTAGAAGTCACTTATCCATCATCTAGCCTTATTGTACGTTCCTTGGTAAACACATTGGCTTATACATTATTGTTAGACGTCCAAACCATCTCAAGGTGACAATAAAGGGACGTCTTTAGCTTTCATCGCTTGCATCTATCTACATTTGAGGATGTATTATTCGCATTGAGTCCACGTAAGCACTATCCCAAAGATATCCTTTAGGGCGTGAAATTTTGTTATATAATTCATCTTTGCTACTGAAGCTTGGATTTTATGTGTTCAAAAGTCATTTTTAGTTCACACAAAAACTGTAAATAAGTAATATAACTACAAGCTTAAAAGATATAGAATAATGTAGAAGGAGAATTTGGACCCAAATCAAGTGAGCTTCGCACTTTTTTAATTTCCATACTCTAATTTGGATTCTAAATGGACGTGGATTTTTTTCGCTATCTAGGACTTTCAGAAGTAGTGAAGCAGGCCCTAAGTTGTCTTAAATGGTATCTGGTATTTAAGAAAAAAATTATATTATTTGGCATTTTTAATGATTATAACAGAATACGAGAGGATATGATATACATTGACAGGAATATGGAGCTTAAATCCAATTTAACACTATTAAAATTAATTAAAGGTGATTCTCCGAAAGTTACTGGAGTAGCAATGCATTCTTTTTCCAAAGCTTATTTGAAGAAACAGTTGGGCAATTTATTGAAATGATATTAAGATATTTTAAAATACCTTAGTCCAACATGAATCTTAAGTGACATGAATCTAGAAAAAATAACATTCCAATAACTTCATGAAATAGAAAAAAATGATTCTTTTAGTGAAAAATAAAATGAAAAATGATGTTAGAAGAGTTTTTCTTCTCACATGCAACCTCATGTTAGGGATTAACAATGGCAACGAAGGTGGAAGGACATGATGATGTTGGCGACATGGTGACGAAGGTGGAGACTCGAGTCGATGGTGGTAGAGATTTGCAGGGGCAAAGAATTGGGATGCTCGAGGGTTGTCGATGTTTGACCACATGGTGGTGCGGGAGTCTAGGACAAGCTCTCAACGACTAGGTAGGTGGACCACATGGGATGATGAGTGCATGTTGATCCTATTCAAGCACAATCACGATATAGGTGATTGGGTTGGTGGGTCCTTTACCTCGCATGCTTGGCATACTATCACTATTTATTTCAACTTACAGAGGAGACAAGACCTAGAGGTCAGCAACTTGTAAAACCGCTGGAAGAACATAAAGAAGGATAATAACAGATTTGCCCAACTCATGAACAAGAGCGGATGGGGATGGGATGCATTGACACATACTTTGGTAGCACCCGATGATAGTGCCCATGACTCGGTACGTTCAATAAAATTCATCACCTACAAGTTTGACTTTAATTATGAACTGTTGGCCTAGTACTGTTTCCTCTCGTAGGTTGACGAGGCAATTAGGAAGTATCACAGGAAGACTTTCCCTCACTACAATTTGGTGGACCAGATCGTGGGTGTCTCCACTACGAAGGGTACATAGGCATTCTCCTCGCAAATGCCACTCCCTAGTTCATTCTCCGTGTTTCTCCAAGGAGACTCTTCAACACAACAAGACTTTGCAGACGAGCTTGATGGAGAGGTGGGTATGGATGTTGTGGATAAGCATTGTGTGGAGGTGGGGACTTCGAATCTGCCTCCCCCAAGGAGGTGTCGATGAGATTCGGGTGTCCAGTCTTCTTTTGCGAAGAGATTGTGGAGTGATGATGGGAGCGCAACCTTGACCCCTTCAAACATATTGGGTGAGGAAATCATCAAGGTAACGGCCCATATAGTGGAGTTACACGAGAATCAAGATGGGAGCATTCGACACTAGACAAAAAAGTGTTGCTATGGGCTCTTACTTATGGCAGCTTCAGAGTACCCTCAAGATGGAAGTTTTTGGTGGACTGTGGGCACGCGAATACATGTACCTTCATTTCACCATATTGTAATGCATATGTCAACTTCTAGAGTAAGGGGTCTGGGTTATGCATCCTATAGGGAAATCTACAACCATCGATACTCGCAACTATTATTTTATGTGGAGCGCACATTCGACATCGTTAAGGCAAGATTTAAAGCCATAGCCGAACGACTTTTTTACATGTTCACCAAGCAAACATTTGTTGTGTTTGCCTACTGCATCGTCCATAACTTCATACATCGTGTGCAAGCAGACGATCAATTATTCAATGCATACACTAGAGACAACTAGACCGAGGATATCATACCCATTGCAGATGACGAGGAATACATCAACATCGATTATGATGAGGAAGAACTTCACATCCGGGAGGAATACATCAGATCAGGTGAGGGCATACGAGAACAAATGGTTATGGCCATGTGGAATGCCGCATAGACTACCTCCTACTTCACATCGTTGTTTTTCCAACTTTATATACTCTTTGAATCTACGGTGTAGATGTCCGCTGTATGTGTCTTCTCGTGAGCTTGTCTTACCACGTGACGTGATAAAGAAAATGTTTCTTCATTTTCCCTTTCTTTTACATATCTTTTCTAACATATGCAATTTTTTAATTCACCTTGTGATTGATTACTATAACGGACTCATCAACCTTGCATTGCCTCCACTCGAGATGATGATAGCATGATTGCTACCCGATCACATGACTGCATTATACTTGGATGAGCAACCATAGAGTTAGTGAGGCTTGACTGATAATTGCCACAACTCGCACGTTGATGATTGGCTAGTCTGAGCGTACCCCCTATCTCTTATTCATTCATCTGGTGTTGGTTTATTATAATTGAATACACTACGAGACTGTGGGCAAGTGCTCTCACTACCTCCACTCGCGATGATGATAGAAAGATCACTACCCGAGCGCATGACTTTATTATACTTGGATGAGCAACCACAAAGTTGGCGAGGCTTGCCTAATAATCTTATCGCAACTCGCATGTTAACGAGTGGCTAATCTGAGCGAACAACCTTTTATTTTTCTTTAGTTTTTTATTTCATTTGATTTATCCTATGAGACTGAATGACTCTTTTGTATCAGTTTTTATTTATCATGCATGTTCTTTATATTTCTGCATGTATCGCTTTCATCCTATTACTGATTGTATGCATGCATGACACTTGATTTCTGCTTACGAAAATATCACCACTAAGGTGTAGCTGACATATTCAACAACGATGGATCTTTACTCAAACCACGCAAGAGATGGCATGAGTCGTTGTTGTCCCAATAGTTCTTTGCTAGTCTTTAAGGATTCCCACAAGTTCGATGACGTTGAGGATCAATTGTATTACATACGTTGGCATGATGTAAGTTCAATGGTAATGTTTGTCTGCTTGTATGCAATAGTAAATGTTAGTAATATTTTTTACATAGTCCTTGTGGATTCAGGGAGAAGGCATCCTTGTTTCCCCCAACATCCTCGAGTTCTCCGAAAACAATGGCAAAGAATGTCTGGAGGAAACAGAACGTCTACTCAAGGAGAAGGACCGGTTAATCCTACATTTGACAGGTGAATCATATTTCCCTTACACTACAATTTACGAACCTATCTATGATAGGCATGTTGTTCCATAATTTTACATCTTAGTGTCAACGACGACTCATACTGTGTATCACTCCTACTGAGTGTATGCTGATAACTCTTTTCGATGTAAAACAATCTTCAACCACTGTTTGATAATTGATTACAGGGAAAACACAACATTGAACTAAAATTCTATTTTTGAATCATTGGGAAATTTTAACTTTGTATTGTCCAACGATAATCGAGTACAACTGCATCATATGTATCATATCGAGGTACAAATTAATTTAATCATTAACAGATTTAACTAGCATCTACCCTATAACCTGTATCATCCATGTTCCTTCTGAACACAGAATTAAACAAAACTACCATCAGAACTACCATCTATCCCTCTATATCCCACAGATTTCTATCCCTATAAACAAACATAACTGCAAGATACACCAAGTTAATCATGCTCTATCCCACATACCGCATCAACGAATGGGCCCTAAGGATTTAACGACGACATATAAGGTTGCTAAATATTATGGAGTCATGTATTTGAGATAAAAATATAAAGATTTTATCAGTTGCTCCCTTTTTTGGAATATCAGTTGTCCCCCGGACTTCTTCCTCCGTTATCATTTGTGTCCTTCCGCTAGTTTGGTCGTCAATGAATTCAACTAAACCATGATTTACTCGAACCATGGTATGATAAGAGAGGCATACTAGGGTAGAAATGTCATTTTCCAAAAATATTTTTCATCTTCTTCCTCTCCCTCCTTCTCTTCGCCTGTAACCCACAAGCATCTCCTCCATCTCTCTCCTCTATTGTCCCCCACGTCCTCTGGCCTCATCCTCCTCCTCTTCCACTTCCTCAAACACACACCTCATCCAGCTCCCTCCATCACCGCCTAGCCACTTCCTCCATCGCCTACAACTACTAGTCCATTCCCTTCCACACCTCCTCCACTGCCCACCTCTAGTCCCCTACCCCGTCGTTTCCAACCTCCTCCGATCACATCCTCATTCGCATGCATCTCATTCGTCCCCAACTTTCTCTAGCTCGCTATGCCACTGCCCCCACCCCCTTCCTCTGCCACCCACATCTCCTCGGACACCTCTCCCTTCTCCTTCCGCCACTTCCTCTGGTCCCATCCTCCGCACGTGCCTCCTTTGACCACAAGCTTTTCTAGCTCCCTCTGCTCCCATTTCCCCTCGAACCTCTTCCTCTGCGTCCTACACATCCTCCGCCCCTCCCCCTCCAGCCCCTGCACCTCTATCCCCTATCTTCTCTGTTCATGTCCTCCTCCACTCACACCTCCTTTGTCCCCCACCTCCTTCGCTCGCACCTCCTATGGACCCAATCTCCTCTATCTCCCTCTATTACTACCCCCTCCTAGAACCGATGGTGTACTTCTCCCATGACCTTAAGAACAGAGCTTCGACGTAGTGTAAGAGGTAGGCGACGAAGAAGAAGGTCATGGCGGAGGAGGAGGAGCAGGAATGAGGTGGGGCGGAAGGTGGTGTTGGGTTATAGTGGAGGAGGAGGGGAGGAAGAAGAAGGAGACAAAGGGAGAAAGATTTTGAATAATAAAATACCATATTTACGCCATGTAGTGTTTCTAATTACCCTTATGTCCTGTAGTTTACGTCCATTTACGATGGAGATGGACGGCAACTAACCTTTGGGGCACAAATGATAAAACTTTAAGAAATTAGGGGCACAACTGATATTCTAAAAAAGGAAGGGGCATAACTGGTATTGCAATCTTAGAGGGGGCACAACTGATAAAATCCCAAAAATATAAGATCAAACCACTCTTTGTTACAATTAAAAAATGAAGCCCTTAATTGAGAATGAACACATTGTTGGGGCCTTTTTTGTAAGATACCCTAAATGATAAAGAATAAAATTTGATAATTAGTATTGCAAATTCACTTGCAAAATTTTATTGAAAATTGTGTTGATGTCTTGTTTGAATAAAATAATTTCAATTACAATGTTCTTGTAAATAACTTATATTAAGGGATCCACGTGTCTTGATCACATCGTCCTCTGGAATCAAAATTTTCAATTCACATAAATAACACTTATTTGATCTACTATAATGTCTCATGCTACTAGATCGAACTCGAGTACATTATCTTAAGTAGCTTTGAAGCGCCATTGGTAATTAACAATGAGCTATTTTTCTCAACAATTGGGTCGAGTTTACAAGCATTGTTTCAGTGTAATTTTCATATAATCATCATGATTGATTCTCGATTAAAAAATCTTGAACTTTAAGAAGCATATTATTTGCATGTTATAACCAATAACTACAAGGTAGGGATCTTTACACAAGTACCTTTATGAGTGATTTTTAAAGTGCATGCCTCCAATTCTTTTGCAATTACACTTGTGCTCCTATATTCTTATAAAATCCACGGTAGTCCAATTTTGTCAGCACACCTGCGAGCCATGTTTTACACTAATGAAAGAGTAATAGTTTGATAAGAATATAGCGTACATGTGTAATTACAGAATAGCTAGGGGTATAAATTCCGGACACAATTGACCTATACCTTATGCCAACACAACTATAATTCAAAATTGGCCATTACATTTTGTGTCATTTGGTACTAGATCCTAATAATGTCGATGGTACTTGAATCTTGCATTCGTATTGCGAATCACAGAAGCAAAATATGCACAAACGATCAATCAAGCAAGCACAAAGGCACACAGAATTATAAGGTTTACATGTAACAGGGGTACGTCCTTTGGCATGACAATCGATTTTTATTATATGGAGAAAGAAGAAAATGTAGAGGATGATTCAAAACATTAAACCTATGGATGTTTATATAGTACCTCCTCCCACACAAATAAATCCCAAACAAATAAGACTTCAAATCTAAAGCTATTAGGACTTTGAATCCCAAAACAAATAAGACTTCAAATCCTAAGCAAACAGGACTTTGAATCCCAAAACAAATAGGAATTCATCTGTAAGTTTAAATAGGATTCAAGACATATCAACAATCTCCACATTAATCAAATCCTTTGAAAAGATTTGCTAATCTTCATCGTGCCACCGCCATCCCATTCTTGGGGTTGCTGCCAATTATCGACATTGACCAAGTTTAAACACTGTTTGAACTTACTCCCAGGAACTCTAGACCCATGCGTGACATGCATGGTATCTTGCTTGTTTCCCTTGATGACAACCACCTTAGCTTTGGCAACGTGCATAACTCCACCTTCATCATTGTATGTATCCTTTAGAGTCCAAGACTCTAAGGGATATCAAGTTCTTTCTCAGACCAGGAACATGGAGACTTCTATCACAGTTCTCATGACTCTATCACGCATCTTAATCTTCACAGATCTGGTTTTTACAATCTTGCACGCTACATAATTCCCCATGATGATGTTTCCACCTTCTATCTCATAGGTACAGAAGCAATCGTTATTGGGATAATAGCCTAAATCAGGAATCCATATATTATCGGTCACCTTTTATTATGGTAGTAAGGATCAAATCATCTTTAGGATCTCTGCTTCCTTGAGCCACTACAGTAATTGTAGCCTTCTTTGGGTACTCTTTCTTCCAATGTCCATGTTTCTTTAAGTAATTGTACATGTCCCTAAAATTATGATTCTTCAACTTGGACTTCTGCTCCGCGTAATCAAACAAACATGACTCTTTTTCATGAGCCATAATCAAGCTTGTAGCATCAGAGTCTTGTTTCTCGGTAGCCATATCCTGAAGTTCACATGTATGCAGACTCACACAAACTTACTTTAGGGTTATCTCTTATCCTCATGTAGTAAATGGTTGAACAAAATTCTCATACGATTGCGAAGGGAAACTGACAAATCCAAAGAAGCATCCTCACCTTCAATTTTAACATCTACGTTTCTTAAATCTATCAACAATGTTTCTAAGCAGTCTAGATGTTCTTTAAGAGATGTACCTTCCTCCATGCGGAGAGAAAACATACATTTCTTTAACAACAACTTGTTGGCCAGAGACTTCGTCATGTATAGATTTTCGAGTCTCAACCACAAATCGACCGTGGAATCCTCATCGACGACATTTGTAATAATCTCATCTGCCAAACACAACATGATCTTTGAGTGTGCTTTATCTTCTTGCACCATTAACTATGAGGGTTTGTGTGCATTCGCCCTCGGTGAAACTACACCAGATGTCATGTTGCTTCAAAAGGGCACACATCTTGATCTACCATAGACTAAATTTGTTCCTCCCTATGAACTTCTCAATCTTCAAATTACATGATGTCATCGTACATGATGATTCAGACAGATGTCGATGCTCTAATACCAATTTATTTGAACTGCAAAATCAGAAGCAAGCAAGCATGAAGATACATAGATTTACAACACCCGTAACAGTGCTACGTCCTTGGGCGGCAATGATCAACTTTCACAATATTGAGAAAGAAGAAAGTATAGAGGATGATTCAAAACACTATCTACCTATAGAGGTTTATATATTATCTCTTCTCATATAAATAAATCGTAAACCAAATAGGAAGTTGAATCCCAAAATGAACAGGACTTCAAATCATAAAGCAAACAAAACTTTGAATCCCAAAATAAATAGCACTTCGTCTGTAAGCCTAAATAGAATTCAAGGCATATGAACAATTAGGAAGGTTAATCGAGGCCCCTTCTCATTTCTTTTGAGTTTTTCATCTTGGATTTGGCCTAACAATAATTCTCTTGTGATCTAGAGGCCACCACATGCCTCATGGTATATGAGAATACAACTTTGACACAATTTGTAAAAGAGTCCCATGTAAGGCTCGGTCACTTTCCCTTTGAATTGTGTGTTTCTCACCAATTTTGGCATGTATGCTTATTTTTGTGAGGTCGGAGGTCTTGTTAGAAGATTCTAAATGCAAAAAGATAGGGACACATGTTTTATTAGAAGATCTCGTATGGTCACCCTTTTTAGTTTTTATAATAAGCATTATAGCCCTATTTTTTTTCTAATTACATGTGTGTCCCTAACCTGAGTAAATTGAGGAGGGTTGCATGTTAGGAAGCCGACAACCAGCACAAGAGTGATAATTTTCTAAATATTGTTATTAGAAAACACGTAATTTGTCTCAAATTAGTTGGGTTCTTTTCAACATGGATTTAAGAAAATATTTGGATTTTGTTGGGGCATTCCCTACTATAGACATGTTGCATCGTCCGAATGCAATGAAAATTGGTAAGGGCCACTACATCACTGCCCAAATATAATTTAAATTTGCAAGGGTTCTCATATGGGGAACACGTGCACGTAAACAAGCTAGTTCGATTGCATCATCGCTCGGATGTAGTTTGAATATTGCATGATTTATCGCATGCTAGATGCACGCGAGTAAAGAAGTTAGTCCAAAAGAGGTTGCGAAGGAAGGTGCAGATAGGTAGCTTGAATATTGGACTTTGACTGCCAAATCGACCGAGATAGTATATATAATGGAAATAAGGAAGATTCATATACTATGTCTCCAAGAGACAAAATGGGTAGGAGAGAAAGCAAGGGAGATCAAGAAGACTGAAGAATATTAGAATATCCTTGAGCACATCACGAAAGCGTGAGGATCGCATCGTATGCAATCGGGAGCGACTAGTCATACTAGTCTCTTCAGACTGCAGAGTTCAAAATTTTTTAAATGATGAAACTGCATTGTTCAAGAACACTTCTCGGATCGTTTCATCTAAACCACAAACAAGTATTAGGTTTACCTCTTGAAGCGTGGTGGAGATCGAGTCTCTAAACGAGGAGACCTCTTGTCTCGAGTCCGATCTGACGGAGGAGACGCCTGCGAGCACGTTGATGAAATGCATGCTCCTCACAATCCATGTTGATGATCCAAGTGACAAATCTCCTGATCTCGATACACGAGATCCAACGTCTTCTTCACGAGTGAGGCGCACCGAAGGAGACGGAGATCTACGAGCACACAATCCGGCATCATAACGACGATGATACGACGATGACGACTCTCTCTAGGGCTCCATGGTAGACATCCACAATGAGAGAGAGAGAGTTGGCGTGTAGATAGAGAGAGAGAGAGATTAGAGAGAGATTAATTCCTATTGGAAGTATGCGTATTCTTCAAAGGTAAGGGCTACCCTTCCTTTTATAATATTTTGATGCACATGGATCTCAATCCATATACTCTTTGAATCTACGATGTAGATTAAAAGTTTATTAATCAATGTACATGATTTATAGCTCAAAAAACAACAACAATTAGTTTAATATAAATTAACTTTATCCCTTTTTAAGATAATAATTAATTCATTTTAAAATTAATTAATATACATAGATAATATAGAAGACAAAGTCTCTTTACAATAAATAGGGTGACCGTCCCCCCTTGAACAAATCAAGGTAGATGACCACCATTAAAGAGATAATGTCTTCATTTATCTATATATGTATTAATTTATATGCAATAATAATTATTGCATCAAAATTCACAAAAAAATAATTTCCAAAATTAATCTTGTGAAAATTTCAGTCATGCCATTGACTAATATGAATCATATTCATACATCCAACATAATATGTAAATTAGATTTACAATTAATTGTTCATTGTGAATCCTATTCACAATAACATATAATTTGTAATTCTATTTACAATTAAATCTCTCCATCATATTATAAAACGTATTATAATATCCATGATTATTGTGGATAGTGATATCCACATTAATCATATCTTTGATAATGAAATCATATTTAATCGTCTTGGATCTCTATTCTCACGCGTCCAAATAACATGAATCACGTTCACATTACTCACATCTTTGATAATTAATCACATTTAAACATCTTAGATGATTCTCCTTATATGACCAAATATGAATCAAATTCATATTATTCATGATAATTAAATCACATTTAATTATCAATTTTCTCAATGCTCGGATACATATATCAACAATGAAATTATCCATGAACTCTTTCAAGCATAATGTGCTTTCTCTGCATATACTTGGAGATAAGAACATGCCGATTGTACGTTCCATGTATAGTGACTTGGATATTGATATCAAATCTCAAATCCAGATCTAGTAGACCTCGCATAGATGTTTGATTAAATCAAAATTGTAAATCTAATCTTTTCATTGCATCTAAATCACATTCAAATCACTGTCCAACATTTGGACCAGGATGAGATTACTTCTCTATTGAGAGGAGTCACTAAAATCCAAACCCAATTCATCACTCCCTAGGAATGGAAGCGTCATGGTTACACTATCATTTATAATCACATCACCCTCAGGTATTACTAATACATGTACATCCTGCATATTAGAAGAACCAGAGTAAACCCGAAGTTTTAGATCTCTTTTAGACTGTCTCCTCAGGGTTTTATCGTTAAGTTTCTAATTCGATTATTGGGATTAAGTATCGATCATATACTTTCTAAAAGCATATATCATACATAAGTGTTGATCATATACTTTCCAAAAGCATATATCAAACCTACAAATTCAGTCAAGCTTCCAAGGCAAGACGACTGTGCACGAAATTTGATTCTTTCTAATATCTCATGAGTGAGCTCATGTCTTCCGGTTCAGTAAATGAACCTGTATGATCCCTTTGAGAGATCATATTACTCAGATGCCCTTATATGCACACCAGCGCTGGTGTATAGACCTTGATTAGGTCATCAACCTGTTGGTCTGCCAAATGAACATACTCAGACATATAGTAACACAGGTCTCTGGTCAGAGGATGTGTGCCTATATCGTGACAGCATATGACATAGGTCTTTGGTTATCTCGATCTCGTTAAGTCAACTCTTTGACCTAACTTATCTAACACCTCCAAATCTCTATTCCTATGCAAAGGACATGCATCAAGATGTCAGTTAGATATCAACCTTTAGAGAAAGGATTGACATCTCCTACTTAGGCTGGAGATCATCTCTTAATAATCATTTGATGGTCCTTGATGAGTCTTCTGTCTAACTCTTTAGATATTCATCCAAGCACCAGCCTCTATTATTCAACAATTGAATCAACAGTTGCATGATCATTAAGATGGCCATGGTACGTTACCCTAGTTGTACTAAGGGACCTATTATGCAAATTAGTAATTCTTCATTTTAGATTAGAGAATGATATTTGCAATAACATTTATTGCATAATGGCTCGCTGTGGGCTCGCATGTCCAACAATCTCCCACTAGCTCAAAGAGCCATTAATGGGCTAACCTTCAAACCCTCACTCATGTGACAATCATAGGCTATTTAGAAAAATAGCTAGGTAAGCTTATCAGTCACTCTGTTCTTGAGAGACTATGCCAAGTCCTTTTATGACACTTGCATATCCCCAGCAACAGTGCTCGTATCTAGTGCAAATGTTGCATCTTATGTAATTAATACTCAATTTTAAGGCAGATATAGTGTCTCTGACACTACAACTCAATAATTGTTATAACCAGTATGTAATTTCTATCATCCTTATCATAATGCCCCAGAGATCTCTATCTCCCAAGACTAAGATCAAGTGTTATGTCTTATAAGGCATCTCCAGTTTATTCTTTTTAGACCACTATTTATAAAATCTTAAGTTCTTGGAAATAAGACTTTGAGATCACTATCTAAAACAATTCTTGTCATCTTTGAAGATATTTTTATTACTACAATCAAGTGTTTTATCTCCATAGTAGGATTAGCAACATCTTACTACTCCCACTACATGGCACACATCTGACTTTTGTACATATCGAGCATACATTGAGCTCCCCAAAGCTGATGCACTATGGCATGTAGCTTTGGTATTCACACCCTCAACTCTTTGAGGTGTTATCCCTTTAGATAGATCAACACCACACCTTAAGGAAAGGAAGCCTTTCTTGGAATTTTCCAAAAAATGAAACATGTCCAAGGTGTACTATTAATGTGACACTCCCAAAACCCTCTTCTCTTTGCTTCTGAATAATACAAAACTAAGATCTAAGAGGTATCTTTGAGATCATATCTCAAGGTATGGAATAACCGGTCTATAAAACACTTTTTATTATCCTTATATCATTCTAAATGATTAGGATATCATCTATATTTAGCACGATGAACACAATGTCACTCCCACTAAGCTTCACACGGTTCATCAAGATTCTATCTGAAATCATAACCTTTGTACTTTCATCAAATATGATGTTTCAATTACAAGAAGCTTATTCGAGTCCATAGATGGAGTTATTCAGCTTGCACACCTTGCTTTCCTCCACCATGAAGCCCCGGGGCTACTTCATATGAATATCCTCGGAGAGGTATTTATAGAGGAATACAATCTTGACTTCCATCTCGAAGATGTCATAGTCAAGTTGTGTAACTATAGTTAGCAATAATCTGATGAGTTTAAATATGGTCACTAGAAAGCAAGTCTCATTGCAACTGATTTCTTTCCGTGTGCATCTTGAGGATACGAGCCGTGCTTTGAAGGTCCCTACCTTCTCATAAGATTACCTCTTTCTTTTGAAGATCCACTTACACCTAACGGGTTTTACCCTTATAGGTGGATCCTCGAGAGTCCATATACAACACTTGTATATGAAGTCTACTTTAGACTTTATTGCTAACATCCATCTTTCCATGGCATGATCTTCAGAAGCTTCATCACATGAAGTAATATCATTGTCAGACTTAATTGACACATGGAATCCATCCTCAAACTCATTTGAAGAGGAATGAGTGTTTCATCTTTAATTGTCCTTTTAGTTTCTGATTTCAGGAGCCTCATCATCTTCTCAAGGTTAAATGAGTTCCTTCACTTCATTTTCATCTTGATTATCAAGAGAGTCATCATCTAAGAATCATATCCTTAGAGATGAAATCTTTTAAGAATTTCAAGGTCATAAAGTAGGTATTCAATATCATCCTTTATTTTCCTAATGAAGTAACACTCTCTGGTGCTAGATTCCAGCTTACTTGCATTCATAACAAAGTTATGAACCAAGAAACCCTAAATCCTCAAGTGTCCAACAATAAGCTAGGTTCCAAACCATAGCTTATGAGGATGTTCGGGTTTAGATATGCATGGAATCTTATTAAGAATATATATTGTAGACTTTACTACAATATGCACCTGGAAATTAAGAGGTATTTATGCTAAGATTCATCATTGATCAAATCATGTCACACATGATCCAATTGCATCTGTCTACAACTCTATTGAGTTTAGGTGTATTAGGAGGAGCGAGATAGGAATGATATTCATATCTCCATAAGGTTATCCTTGAATTCATTTAATAGGTAAATGCTACCTAGGTTAGATCAAATTCATTTTATCTTCCTTCAAACTTTGGTTCTAAACCAAAATTGTGAAATCTTTGAACATTTCAAAGCTTTCTAAGGTGATGGAAAGAAATCCCATATCACAAATAATCATCAAATGATATCACATATCATCAATGTTTATTACGATACAGATGATCTATATACATCAATATGTATGAGATCTTGAATACCTTGACATCTTACACCATTTCCAAAGAAGGGAGTATTGGACATTTTTACTTTTTAATACAATATTCACAAGTATGTAAGATTTTGGATCTTCAGACAATCTAAAGTTCATTATCTTACTAGTCTATTGATCTCATCAATAGACATATGTCGAAGGCTTGATGCCAGATCATTGCCAAATGATCTTCATTGTCCTCAATGATCTTTAAAGGTTTAATTTTCAGCATTAGAAATGTTAATGAACCATTCATTAATTTTCTAATTTAGTAGAGCCTTCTAGATGTCAGATTACTATCTAAAATATATCCATCATAACTCTTTATTATAGGTCTATTCCAGAATTCATGTTCATTCCAACATTTAGAAATAAACAATGAGTGTATTCTAATATCTAGGTTATAGAGGCATTCTCTAAGACTAAGGGCTCTTCCACTGAAATCATGAAGTCTATCAATCTAATAAAGATTGTTGCAACAATTGCATCAATATCCATGTGGATGACTATTACACCTTAAGATCAAATTTTCTAATCTTCTAAAACATATGCAACAAATTGCACGTGTTAGTAGAAGAGTGAGATACAATTATTAGACTTTGATCTTATTTAATAAGCAAGTCAATTTCGATGATTTTATGTAGATTATTCCTATGCACTATCCGAGTCCCCATCTAAGGATTTTAGATAGTCTAGATAGTCATACTATCAATACATTGGCTTATTGCAGTATTGGCATTCATCCAACTCTTTGTATGTCATATGAAAATTACAAAAGTACAGTAAACTTTTGGACTTTCCTTCTTGATGGGGTCAGACCCATGCTTCCACTGCGCTCCCTTCATCTGTAAACAACCATTTCTTAAGACAAAACATCTCTTATGTTGAATTCAAAAGATTTCAATATAAGAGTACTTCAACATTTATACATGATTCATTTAATTCATACAATATGAATATTATGAGGCTTCATGAATGACATGAGTATAGATAGCAGAATGATGACACTAATCATATCTACATCCATCTAAACTCTAAAAGACTATGGTTCAGGTAGGTACTCAAACATTTTGAATACATCATCTCTTATAGAGCCACCATTCTGCATTATGCAGTGAACCATGTCATTCATGATTAAATGTCATGAGCACATATGTATGCTAGAACATATTCTTAGATTTTATAAGGATTATTTGACAATTACGATCATCATCGACATGTCACTTCTAAAGAACATTCAATGAGAGATCAAGACTATAGAGACACACAAACCCTAAGTTGTTGTCCTACAATCTATTTAATTGTCATTCCTCATTATTATGAGGAAACTTGCACATTGCAACCACATACATTATGTATCCAACTGCAAGTACAATATATTGATCATTGATCCAATCCATGATATTTTACTGGTCATTATAATGTATAGTATTGAGTGAGTTTAATGAGGATTATCTGAAATAAGAAATTTGCATATATATATATATATATACATACATACATATTTTACTTTGATTTAGGAATTTCTATATCAAACTTGTCTTGCTTTGCCACACTGAAAGCTCATTCCCTTAATCACTTTCAATGTAAGAGATATAGTTACCATTATATCTCAAGCAAGATCTGATATCTCTTTTCTTATCTTTCTTACATCCCAATAATATGGGAACCTGTAACTCAGATAAAAAGAAGCGAGAACACATTCTGCCTTGCAAGTCCAACTTGCATTCCTAATTTGGTCTTTAACACCAATATCACCCTAATAATATGAAGATCCGATATTGGGGTCACTATGCATACGGTCTTACTCTTTCGAGAAGCAAAGAGCTCTATCCAAATGCACTTGTATGTAGGAGCTGTCACTTCGGACATGCGTCTCCTACATACAATCCCTGACGACAGAACCATTCGTCTTGACAGGAGACCATGTATGTCACTTATGTGATCCTCCATATCATGTTCAATTTCTAATTAATTATTATGAATCATATTCAAATAATTAATTCATCAAAGGGAATAACATATATATTCAAAATAGTGTATTTTAATTTTAATTGGATCTAATTAGTTTAATCATATTAAATCATTTATCAATCCAATCAATCAACAAAAAACAAACTTGATTGTTACTTGAAGGATGGTATTATCTAAAAAAATACATATTATTCGAATTTTAATAATTAAAAAAATACATCATGATCCCTTCAAACATTATCCCTTCCTTACCCGTTGTCATGACCAGTACTGACGGGAGTGAGACGGAGCAACCTGCTACCCCAATGATCCCCGATTAGACACCATATCCGCCTCATGTCAGGATAATGCCTATTGATCACTTTGTACTTGAGATGATAATTGGTCTTTCAACCCGAAGTCATACCATATAATAATAATCAAAACCTGTTTGATTGACACTAAAAGAAGATTTGCTAAACAAATCCCCAATTATATTCAAGCATCAATGTTTGTTGGAAGGTTCATGTAACCAATTGTGATCTAGATCATATCTAATCAAGTTTTGGTTATGGTCAATGTCATTCAAGAAAATAATCATCATCTTTAAATATTTCACAAATACTCATAAATAATTATTTTAGGAAATTAACCATTAATTTCCTAATTGATTAAATGAAAATCACAAGGTTCTTGATTAAGAAAGTAATTTTCAGCAGTGATCCTCACTTACTAAAATTAGCATATTTCAATCAATTTAAATCCAAATCATGCAAAATAAGTTTCTATAGTTTGATAATTTGGTTTACAACAGAACTCCAGTGTTATTCATGTTTTCTGTGTATTTTAAACCATAATTAACTCTTTAGTTACATCAAAATTTGCCATCCCCGAAACAGTGGATACATGTTCACTAATATGATCATAACTTGAGCAATCGGAATCCAAATCACGCTACTCAAGTCCCACAGTTCCCTTATTTAATTAGGAACATTATCCAAGTGATAATTTAGTGTTTAACACTTTAAAAGGGAGAAAAAATGACACAAACAAGGTTGCACGAACAAAATGCAATAAAGCATCACAAACCCTAAAGTGCCCATGTTGCCTTAGGTTTATAGATCATATCTAAAACCTCCAACCTAGCTCTGATACTACTTGAAGGATATTGGAAGATCTTTAATCATATCATGGAAGCGTGAGGATCATATTGTATGCGATCAGGAGTGACTAGTCGCACTAGTTGCTCGAGGTAGCAGAATTTAAATATTTGTAAATGATGAAACCACATGATCCCAGAACACTTCTCAGATCGTTTCATCAAAACCTTGAAAAAGTATTAGGTTTATCTCTTGAAGCATAGTTGCGATCGAGTCTCTAAACGAAGAGACCTCCTGTCTCAAGTCCGATCTGACGGAGGAGACGCTTGCGAGCGCCTTGGTGATATGCGTGCTCCTCACAATCCATATTGACGATCCAAGCAGTGAATCTCCTGATCTCGTCACACAAAATCCGGCGTCTTCTTCAAGAGCAAGGCACACCAAAGGATACGAAGATCCATAGCAAACAATCCAGCATCATAACAGTGATGCTTCGACGATGGCGACTCTCTCTAGGGCTCCATGGTGGACGACCACAATGAGAGAGAGAGAGAGACTTGACATGTAGAGAGAGTGAGAGATGGAGAGAGTTTAATTCCTCTTGAAAGTATGTGTGTCCTTCAAAGGCAAGGGCTACCCTTCCTTTTTTACTAGTTGGATGCACACGGATCTCAATCCATGTGCTCTCTTAATCTACAGTGTAGATTAAAAGTTTATTAGTCAATGCCCATGATTTGTTTCTCCAAAAATAACAAAAATTAGTTAAAATAAATTAACTTTATCCCTTTTAAAGATAATAATCAATTCATTTTAAAAGTAATTAATATACATACATAATATAGAAGACAAAGTCTCTTTACTATAAATAAGGTGGTCCCCCCTGAACAAGTCAAAGTGGATGACCACCATTAAAGAGATAATGTCTCCATTTATCTATATATGTATTAATTAACATGCAATAACAATTATTGCATTAAAATTCTTAAAAAAATAATTTCTAAAATTAATCTTGTGAAAATTTCAATCATGCCATTGACTAATATGAATCATATTCATACATCCAACATAATATTAAATTAGATTTACAATTGATTGTTCATTATGAATCCTATTCACAATAACATATAATTTGTAATTTTATTTACAATTAAATCTCTCCATCATATTATATGTCACAATATCTATGATTATTGTGGATAGTGATATCTTTGCTAATTAAATCATATTTAATCATCTTGGATCTCTATTCTCATGTGTCCAAATAACACGAATCACATTCACATTATTCACATCTTTGATAATTAAATCATATTTAATCATCTTAGATGACTCTCCTTATATGGACAAATATGAATCACATTCATATTATTTATGATAATTACATCACATTTAATTATCAATTTTCTCAATGCTCAGATACATATATCAACAATGAAATTATACATGAACTCTTTCAAGGACAATGCGTTTTCTCCGCGTATACTTGGAGATAAGGACACAGCGATTGTATGTTCCACGTATAGTAAGTTGGATATTGAGATCAAATCTCAAATCCAGATCTAGAGGACCTCCCATTGATATTTGATTAAATCAAAACTGTAAATATAATCTTTTCATTGCATAGGAATCACATTCAGATGACTGTCCAACATATGGACCAAGATCAGATTACTTCTCAATTGAGAGGAGTCATTAAAATCTAAACCTGTTTCATCACTCCCTAGGAATGGAAGTGTCATGGTTATACAATCGTTTATTATCACATCACCCTCATGTATTACTAATACCTGTAGATCCTGCATACTAGAAGACCCAGAGTAAATATGGAGTTTTAGATCTCTTTTAGACTATCTCCTTCAGGGTTTTATCATTAAGTTTCTCATTCGATCATTGGGAGTCAGTATCGATCATATACTTTCCAAAAGCATATATAATAACCTAGATGTTGATCATATACTTTCCAAAATCATATATCAAACCTACAAATTCAGTCAAACTTTCGAAGCGAGATGACCGTGACAGAATTTAATTCTTCCCAATATCTCATGAGCGAGCTCATGTCTTCTGGTTCAGTAAATAAACCTGTATGATCCCTTTGAGAGATTGTACTACTCATATGCCTTTGTATGCACACCAGCGCACTCGTGTCTAGACCTTGATTAGGCCATCAACCTATTATCCTGCCAAATGAACATACTCAAACATATAGTAACACATTTGTCTCTGGACAGAGGATGCGTGCCTATATTGTGACAGCATACGACATAGATCTTTGGTTATCTCGATCTCGTTAAGTCAACTCTTTGACCTAACTTATCTAACACCTCCAAATCTCTATTCTTATGCAGAGGACATGCATCAAGAGGTTGGTTGGATACCAACCTTTAGAGAAAGGATTGCCATCTCCTACTTGTTGGACATGCGAGCCCATGACGAGCCATTATGCAATAAATGTTATTGCAAATATCATTCCCTGATCTGAAATGAAGAATAACTAATTTTCATAATAGGTTTCTTGGTACAATTAGGGTTATATACCATGGCCATCTTAATGATCATACAGTCGTTGATTCAATTATTGAATCATAGAGGTTGTTGCTTGGATGAATATCTAAAGAGTTAGATTGAGGACTCATCAAGCACCTTCAAATGATTGTTAAGAAATGATCTCCAGCCTGAGTAGGAGATGGAAATCCTTTCTCATTTGGTTGATATCTAACTGACATCTTGGTGTGGGTCCTTCGCATAGGAATAAAAATTCGGAGGTGTTAGATAAGTTAGGTCAAAGAGTTGACTTAACGAGATCGAGATAACCAAAGTCCTATGTCGTATGTTGTCATGATATATGCATGCATCCTCTAACCGAAGACAGATGTATTACTATATGTTTGAGTATGTACATTTGGCAGACCAATAGGTTGATGACCTAACCAAGGTCTATACAACGACGCACAGGTGTGCATAAAAGGGCATAAGAGTAATACGATCTCTCAAAGGGATCATACAGGTTCATTACTGGATCGAAAGACATGAGCTCACTCATGAGATATTGGGAAGAATCAAATTCCATGTGTGGTCGTCTCCCCTTTGGATGCTTGACTGAATTTGTAAAGTTTGATATATGCTTTTGGAAATTATATGATCAACACCTAGGTATGATATATGCTTTTGGAAAGTGTATGATCGTTACCAACTTCCAATGATCGATTGAGAGCCTTAATGATAAAATTTTGAAGGAGACAGTCTAAAAGAGATCTAAAACTTCGGATTTGTTCTGGGACTTCCAGTATGCAGGATAGATAGGTATTAGGAATACCTAAGGGTGATGATGAATCTCAGATTCATCACTCTAAAAATGATGAATTAAGCTCTAATCCCTACAAATCATTAGCATTTCTTCATTTATTCTGCATAATTAGCATTCATGCATGTTTTAATAATAATTGTATTTTATCACTTATTTTCGCACAAAATAAGAAGCCAAAAATCCCAGCCAAATTGACCTGTAAATAGCCTAACTTCCCCTATTTTTAACTAATTCGTGATAACTCCAAATGACCCGAATCCACCTCTACTGTATACATATTACTAACAAGAATAAATAAAAAATACAAAAAAATCACTAGCCGAAATAAGTGAACCAAAAACCCAAACCCTAGTTCTAGGATTTTCGGACTAAAACCTTGATATCTTCCACATCCAGTGTTAGATTTGATCCTACTCACTTTTGAACTAATGTACATTCAAATGCCTTCAAAAAAGATCAAGTTCAAATGAATCAGATTTCATATGTGAAAGTCGGGTTTTGGGCCTCTTTTGTACATTTTATATTTTAGCGGTTTTTGACCTATTATTTTATGTACATAATTGACTCATTTTATTTTATTTATTTTTCATTTATTTTCTTTGATAAAAGTTTTATTAAACTGCATAAAAATCCAAATCCAAACTAAGCTTGAAGTCAAAGAAACTAATCGAGTTCGAGTCTTCACTAGCTGTCTGAACAAAAATTATCTTTTTCGTATTTTATTCTTCTTTTTCTTAATTAATAAAATCCAAAAAAATTAGATTAATGTGTAAATATTTATCTTTGATTTTATCATATTTTTCAGTATTTTTATTTGGTTTAAAAATGACAAAAAATATAAAACCTAAAAATCAAGGTATTGTATGTACATGGGATATCCCAAAAATATTACTTTGCACAAATGAACGATTTTGATTTTGATGTCTTCATGAAAGTTGTAGATCTCATCGAGTAGAGCAACTTTCATGAACAAAACTTTCCATCCGAGGTCGTTTGCTATTTATTCGAGAATTATATTTGTATTAATTTTTTGATTTTTGTGGGGCTGACACATGGCAGCTCCTGGAGCCGCCATGTGTCACCCATTTTGGGCTTTTTATATTTCGTTTTTAAAAAATAAAATAAAATAAAATAAAAGACTCGCACGCGCGGAGCACGTGCCTCCTGCGCGTGTGCCCTACACGTGCTCCTCTCGCCCCTCCTCTTGCTACCACGTGGTAGAATCCTGGTCGTCTGATCTCGACCGATTGGACAGTCGCTACTTCGTCTTCCTCCCACCCCCTTTCCCAAACTGTCTGCCGCCACCCGCGAATCCCGACCCTCCTCCCGGATCTCCTCCCTCGCAGATCTCGCATCGATCCCCGTCGCATATCATCACCGCCCATCTCCGCCCCTATCTTCGATCTCCAATCTCTACGTATCCCAATCAAATCACCCTAAAATTGCGCCATCGCCTCTCAAATCAGGTCCCCTCTGATTCGCGATCACCTGCCATCTCAGGCCCCCTCACCCTCTGCTATAAAGGACCACCACCGGTCATTCTCGAATCCATCCGCTGTTCAACTTCAAAGGAAACCATCGCTGGTGGTGACAATCCGATTGCGCCTTTCCTACGGCGAGATCCGAGGTGCTTCACACCTCGTTGCAGCTTACCTCCGGTGAGACTGCTCCGCTCCAGTCTTCGCACCGTCGAGCTTCACCTTCCACGTATTCTGCCTCTTCTCCATCTTCATCTCCTCCGATCGATTATCTTCCCCACTCAATCCCCCTCATTTAGGGCTGCTAATCGAACCGAACTGTAACGAACAGACCTATGTTCGAATTCGGTTCGATAAGGAAGCTCGAAAGTTCGAGTTCGAGTTCGGTTCGATAAATGTTCGATAGGATATGTTCGAGTTCGAGTTTGTTTAGAAAACGAACGTTCGAGTTCAGTTCGATAACAGTTCGTTAACAATTTAACTTAACTAAAACTTGTTTATATGAACAAGTTCGAAACTGGAGTTCGATAACAAGGTTCGATAAGTAGTAAAATAAGAAATTATTCAAATTAAAGCGGTACAAAGTCCAATAAATACCACAATTTCCTTAACCTCAAATTTTATCAAGTGTATAAATACTAAGTTACACATACAAATACACACACACACATATGCATATATCGAACTCGAACTTTTATCGAACGAACATATGTTATGTTCATGTTCGGTTCGTTAAGCTATCGAACTAAAATTTGAAGTTGATGTTCAGTTCGTTTAGAAATGAACGAACTTTTTTCGAACTATAATCGAACGAACTCTAATCGAATACGAACATGTTCAGTTTGATTAGCAGCCCTACCCTCATTGAGCATCCATCCGCTCATACAACATCTATACATCTCATGTTCCCCCCTCACATCTATCCATCTCCTCCCAAGAGTCCCCGACCCCAGCAGCACCTCCAGCCCCTTCGCCAGGTGCTTCGTCGTCGACGCCCTTATCCACGGCCCCCACTCTGCCAAGGCTGCAGGCGCCCACCGCCGTGCACAGCATCCCCTTAGCCAGTCATCAACGATGCATCACAATGCACATTTACCAGCATCTACTCCAGCCAACCGTCGCTATCGGACCGCCATCGTTGCCTTCGACCTCTCGCTCCTACCACGACCGTCGGCCGTGTGTCGGCCAGCCACTGCCTTCACCCACCGGTCTCCACCACCGGAGCCACCAACGAAGCCCAGCCAAAGGACCTGCAAACCACCATCACCAGAGCCAAGCACAGGTCCCGAAACCCTCCCACATGCTGAGCACATGCGAGAGGGGACGTCTTGCACTTAAACCTATGAAGATCTCAAGATTTTCGAAAGCGCTCCCAGCTAGAAGTCATGTGCCTCGCACGTGAAATATGGGGGTAAATTGCTGAAGTGGTCCTCTAAGTTCCACGTATTGTCATCAAGGCCAGAAGCCCAGCGGGCACGTGTACAGCACGTGTCCCCTGGCAATTTTGCAGAAACACCGCCAAGAGTTGTGATAATTACATTCCAGTCCCTCTACTTGCATTTTATTTTATTTTATTTTATTTTTAATTATTGTAATGTTGCATTGATACCCATGTGTTCCCCTCCACTTTGAATTGCTTTTTTGCATCATTTTATTTTTACAAAAATAGCATGATGTTCTTCAATTAATTCTCTATATTATGGCATGTGTTTGAGATTTTAGTGATGTGTGGTTAATTAATATAATTGTTTTGTGGAAAATTGCATATTTTACCCTTTCTGTGCTTGAAAATTCATAAAAATAGCCAAAAAAACGTTGATCGTAAAATTAGTTGTATCTACATCGTGCCCAAAAAGAATTGCATTTGCATGCATGGTTTGCTCTATAAAATTCATTTTGTATATTTCAATCTTTAATTTTTAGTAGGTATTAAATCTTGTATTTTTAAGGTTTAGGATTTTTCTGAGATCCATCATCTAGTGATAGATCGTGGATAAGTTTATTCCTAAAAAAATAATTAAGTTTAATATTTATTGTAATCTATTATTGAAATTCACTTTGTTTGCATTCATAAATTCATAAAATATTTATCTTGCATCCAAAACTTCCAAAAAAAATTACAGTGCATTCACTTCATCATCACCAACATCTTGGCCAAATTTCATATTTTTCGGACATCGTTTGATTGATATTTACATTTTAGTCCCTAAAATTCGCCAAATTTTCAATTTGCATCCCAATTTGCACTAAAAATACAAAACCAAAATACCGACTAGAAAACCATGCACGAACTTTGATAGACAAAATTCTATATTGTTCCTTTGCCTCCTTGAGTTCGACCTTGGGACTTGTCCAAGTAAAATCAACTTAAAACCACATTGATTAAAATTGACTAAATTTCTTGTGGTTATTTCTTGATCGATTCCGATTTCCCGCCTACAACGAAACAACATTAAATTTAAACACTCGATAATTCACGATAATTAAAGTAAGGCAATTTCAGACTCATCAGATGGCGCCGTTGCTGGGGATGCAAACGGCTTAGATTTTGTCTAAAAAATTGTTTTGTTCGGTTTTCCGCATTCGGGTAGTCTGACCCCCGAATCTTCACTGTATATAATTTCCATAATTTTTTTCTCTCTGTATTTATTTTATTTATGGTATTTATTTTCTTATTTTATTTTTATTTAATTTTGAGTCACTCTCTTACATTCTCTCTTATATTTTTCTTGTGAGGTACCCGATGTACGTGGAGCGATTTTTGAGAACCAACGCATCTTCACCGACTCCAAAAAGCCGCATTAAAAATTAAGATCGAGTCAAGTCGTAAGAGAGCGTAGAGTCTAGGATTTATTTTTCTGCAATTTTAATTTTTGTAATTAAATGATCACTTATAACGGTATCCGTTTGGACTCTCGCGTGTGTAACAAGACCTTGAACTATTTTTGTGGTGTATCGTGACATGTTTCACTCTCCGGTGAGGGTGGGGCCCGACTTGAGTGGTGCTTAGGATAGAGATGCACATACGGTTATTAGAGCTTTTAAAATTTTGATTCTGCTCGTAGAACCTAGGTCCACACTGCATGTTAATTGAGACGCACATTAGATTGTCCAAATTAGTCAAAAATTTAACTCATTTCTACCAAGCTAATAAAACTTTCTGCTAGGTGTTGTTTTTTCGGCTTGCATCATTTAGAATAAATTTTCAATTCTTGTATTGCATCCCACATATAGATTGCGAGGAATCACTGCAAGTCTTCTATCTGAGCATACATCATTGTTTGACGTGCATCAGCTTTTCCCGAATTTCTCCCTCCTGTTTTGTTACATAATTTTAAAGGAAATTGGGATTCGACGGTAGACGTGTATATGTGCTCACTTAATTTTTCAGTGATCGACTAATAAAAATTAGGACTGCTAAATATAGCCGACTCTAATTAACCCATAAAATCGAGAATTTTTGCTGGAGAGCAACCCCGACCTTGGATTCATTTATTTATTTGAATGAGTGAGAAACATCACTTAAGGTTAGAGCTCAAATTCGTATTTTCATATTGACTACTGATTCTATAAAAATGATTAGCTACTTCTTAGTGAGGATCTACGGGTAGCTAGTAAGCGGTCTGGATTTCCTTAGCAGAGTGTGGTTTAAAGGACATTGCGTAAGGCTCTCCGTTTTACGGTCCGTACTTACACCCATACTGGCTGAAAGTAGGTGCAACTAGTCGTAAGAATTTGGGCCAGTCATTAAGAAAATTGCCGACACCTAACAACTCATTAAATTCTTTCAAAAATTGATTTATAACCAACTTAAAATTGAAAAGATAATTACCGAACTCTTGCGGCTTCATTATGTAAGTTGATGAATTTGGGGTTTGATTTGTGTTTGTATTGGTGTGCGTGAACCGATTTTGAATATAAAAAACCGCACACTTGTGCCATCACTCTCCTTTCTTGATCTGAAACAGATCCATTATGTTAACCAATAAACCTCCTTCAAAAATTATGGAACTTTTATCCAAGTACCCTCCAGATCTGTATTATGAAAATAAATTCATCTCGGTCAAACCCAAATCGTTATCCATTATGCCAGCTCTTTCAAAAGCGGAACATTTGTCTGAGTATCCATCAAAGCTATACTATGAAAATGAATTCGTATGGTTAGACCCAAAGCTTCAAATCTCCTCCAACTACACATCATCCAACTTAGACAGGAGACTCTCACTCACCAATAGACCCAACCCTCTCTACAAATCTGATCTACTTCATGAATGACAATCCTTTGTATTCGGATCATACAAACAAACAACCAACTGGGGTCTCCACTTCTTCGTATGTCAATCCTCTATATTCTGATCATACAATCCATCCTTCATATTATGTAAATATCAATCCATCATTCATGGGAGATTCTAACCACATGATCGAATTTAACACTTCTTCACATCTTCCACCTTCCCTACCCTTGAACACAAATGAGCAAGTATCATCTTGGATTGACCATGACAATTGCATCTTCAGACATGACACTCATACAGAGGACTGGATTGATGACATCGAAACACATAAACCCTGTATATTGACTCCACGGTATAAGGGTCCGACCAATCATGATCAAAGGAATGACCTCTACTCCGACCAACTCCACATGCCTGAATAACACCATAAAACATATGGTTTCTATCGTATTGAGCAGACTCCTTCCATGATTTTAGAAGAGAAATTTTCAGAAGATAAAGATCATATATTCTATATTCCAAGAAGATCTTCTCCCAGCTCATACATGAAAATGGAAGATCTAACAATTGAATCTCAAAATCAAAAATAAGAAATCACACAGACTGCACCTGAAAATTCTCTGGAGGATGACATTTTGAGGATAAGTAAGGGATATGAATTAATGGAGGGAAAATTCAAAAACTGACTAATTCCATTTTACGGAAGCTCGAGTATGAAAGACGATGAGGAAATAAATGGATCTAATGCTGAGAAATCTGAGGATATTCAGAAACCCATGGACTATGCTCACCCTAGGGACAACTTTGACAGTGGCACTTCTGCATACTACTCCCCTAGGAATAACTCTGACTCTGATCAAAGCCCTTGCTCATCTACGGAAAACACCACATCACTACACCACACAGAAAATACCAAAAATTGAAATGTTAAAAAAAACCAAAAAAATTGAAAATCCAGAAAAATACATAAAAATTGAAACTGAAGAAGATCTGAAGAATTTGGATCCTGCTTTACGGGATGCGCTGGAGAAGAAACTGATTTTTGAACTTCCCTTTATACAGGACATTGAACACTTCCCCGAGCTTAAAGGATTTGTAATGGACAAAATAATGATGAAAAAGTCAATCAGGACAAGAACAAAGACTGAAAGACATATTTTGTCAATGGCCACCTCCTTTGTAGTGAGGAGAAAAACAAGAGATGCATAGTGAAGCGGTTGCCCAGATTTGACTGTGTAATCAAAGACACAATATTTACCCATGCTCGAATTGATGACGACTCACCAATTAATATCCTCCCGATATATGTATTCAACGAGCTCGAACTCGGACCTATCAGGAAGATACGAGAGATTGTTTAATTGGTTGATCAATCGATAAAACGGCTGAGAGGAACCATTTCAGTCATCATTACATTCCAAGGTGCTCCGCTCAAAGTGGACCTCACAATTATTGATATTGAGCATCAAGGAGAATTCACTCAGTCTCCAATTATTCTCGAAGCAATTATTGAATGTGAGACTTGGGAAATCAACTTTACAGCATTGGGAGCACTTCGATCTCAACAAGTCTTTGAGGAACCACGATTTTTTGAGGCAACCCATGAAGCCCTCGATAGCCGCAACCATCAAGCAGTAGAAGAGATCTACCCCGTTGCTACACCTGAGATAGCGGTTGTTGATGAGACTATTGGTTTAGATATCTCCCCCTTGTTCCATTCCCAGCTGTTCTCACAATGGAAAATCGAATATATGACTCATATGATCCTGAGACTTATGCATGGGCGCACCCTGAGTCGGTCGAAACCTTCTATGACTACTTGGATCAAATCAAACCGACGCAGGAATGTTCCAACATCAAGTTAATTGAGAACGAACATACAAAGACTCTCCCCATTGTTCCATTTCTCGTAGATCTCACCATAGAAAAGTGTTTCTTATATGACCCTGAGACATATGCATGGACTCACCCTGAGTCAACCTTCTCTGACTACCTTGAACAAATTAATTCAACTCAGGTTTGCACCAACATTAAGAAAATTAAGAACAAATACGCGGGATGAACACTGACCAAGGAGAAAAATTTCAATGGTTATTCATCTTGAGACTCAAGTGTCATCACCTCACTCCAAGGACCAACATCTTCACGAAACAAAATGACTGCTCCGTCATCTAAAAAGAAAGTCACCTTTGACCTTCCGGAAGAGGAATCATCTGATGGATCCTTATCAGGTCCAGAAAAGGTAATTTACATGAGTGAGGTCTGTTCGGCAGTCTTAAAACCTTATCTTCGCAAGGATCCAAACTTGGATTCCTGTTGGACGACTCCCATTCCTCACTATTATTCATCCAAAGCCGATTCTCCTGGTCTCATTAAATATACTGGAATAATTTCGTATGAGCTGATTGAGACTGATGCTTCAGAATATTTATCCAAGGATAAATCGCTTGATCCCAAGAAGGAACGAAGTCTGAGAAAACAACTGAAGAAATAAAAGAACAAGAATATCTGAAGTGCCTCCAATTTCAAATACTATTCCTTTGAGCATAACTCTGATGATGGTTATCTTTCATCTGACTCATACGCTTCATCTACTATCTAGCATGATTTCTCTGAGGATAACACTGATAATAGTTGGGAATCATATGCTTCATCTCCTTCTTATCATTACGATCTCCCACCACAGGCTCACAAAAAGATTGGCTGAAAACCACCTTAATCATCGGCTACCCACCCTCCCTCCTGACCACATCGGTTTCCTTGTATATCTTCTTCCTCTACTTAGGCCAAGGACTAAGTATAGAGGGGGACCGATGCCATATGTATATACCATTCCCCTAATCAAACTCCTTCTCATGATCGCCTCATTTCCACCCTTCTTCTATACTTAGGCTGACCAAAGCCTATGTATAGGGGGAACCGATGCTCATCTGTATATACTCTCCTCATTCACATATCCTGACCGCCTCATTTTCGTTCTTATTCTATACTTAGACTATTCACAGCCTAAGTGTAGGGTGGCAGACCGATCTATCTTGTTCTTTTTTTGTTTCTTTTTCACTCTCTTATGCTTAGCCCGAGCTATGTCTTCTCCACGCTTTTTGTGCTCTGAGGACACAACACTCGCAAAGTATAGGGGGGGTGTATATATATTGTGCATATATTTTACCCATAGCTCGTACTTTGGCATAAGTCTATATGTATTTACGGGATAGGTAACTAACTTGAAAAAAAAACAAATAAAAGAAGAAAAAAAAGTTTTTCTACTAACACTGACTATGTCCAACAAAAAATTTTTGAAAAAATGGCTTCTTACTCATTTTTTCATAAAAAATCTCAATAAAAAAAGAAAATCCCTTGCATAAAAAATTAAAAAAAATCAAAAGTCAAAAACATTTGTCTGCATTTCACACACCTACACTTCATCCAGCATTACATTCATTTGCATATGTGAAAAGTTCCTTGGGTTCTAAACCGAGTTATGAGCAGAAACTGAGAGTGGTCTGGACTTGACCTTAATCCACCTAGTTTTCAGAGGAACTTCACAGAGAAATAGGATTTTAGAAGCTTCAGGTCTTTGACTTAATTCTTTGCGTTCCACATGACAATGTGCAGCGTTTGACTCTTAATGTCTAACCGTTCTCTTTACTCTGGGTACGATTGTAGAATAGGGAATTAATTTGTACTCTCGCACTATACACTTAGCTCAACTCAGACGGGTGTTGGAAGACAGTTTGAGTTTCTTTTCTGGTTGCATGGAAATCTAAAGATCGGAGTACGGGTTGAAATAAAGCTTCGAAAAAGGGATGGACGGCTGGGCACAATTTTTTTCGAAGACCCCAAAACATGTACGGAGAAAAAGATTCTATACCCGTATGGGCACAACAAGATCCATACAAAGCTACCAAAAATCCAAATACAAAGAAGCCACTACCAAATAAACATTTGACCAAAAAGGTCCAAGCTTCAAGAAAACCTGCAGATCTTGGTGGAGACCTGGCTAAAATGGCCAGCTTCACTAGGAGAGGTGCTCTAGTTCTTTTCTCCTTCTTCTAACTTCTCCCTCATTTCGATTGTGAACACAACACGATAGATCTTAGAAGGAAATACCTGACTCCCCAAGGACGAGTTACTAGAGAGGAGGTTTGCATGGTAGTCCGACATTCTGGATGGGAAAAGCTAAAACCTTTCATACACATGAGTCGATTGTTCAATGTTCATGGGGTATGCTTTGGGAGGAGGATTGATTTAAGATGACTTCTGAGCCAAAACTGTGACAATGATGTGTAGAACTTGAAGGCTGTTGATTTTAAAATATTAAGTCTCATAGAAGTTCCGCCAAACTAATAATCCAAAGGTCGATTCTAGTTTTATTTTCACCTTCAGCTCATGATCTTGATATGGAACCCAATCTCATTTCACCTCATGGCATTTCGTTTGATGCTCAGGGACGAGCATGGTTTAAGTATAGGGGGATGATGAATCTCAGATTCATCACTCTAAAAATGATGAATTAAGCTCTAATCCCTAAAAATCATTGGCATTTCTTCATTTATTCTGCATAATTAGCCTTCACGCATGTTTTGATAAGAATAGCATTTTATCACTTATTTTCGCACAAAATAAGAAGCCAAAAATCCAAGCCATATTGACCTATAAATAGCCTAACTTCCTCGATTTTTAACTAATTCATGCTGACTCTAAATAACCCAAAACCATCTCCACTGTGTACATATTACTAATAAGAATAAATAAAAAATACAAAAAAAAATCACTAACCTAAATAAGTGGACCAAAAACCCAAACCCTAGTTCTAAGATTTCCAGATTAAAACATTGGTATCTTCCTCATCTAGTATCTGCTTTGATCCTTCTCACTTCAGAACCAATATACATTCAAATACCTTTAAAACAAGACCAAGTTCAAGTGAATCGGATCTCATATGTGAAAATTGGGTTTTGGACCTCTTTTGTACATTTTGTATTTTAGCGGTTTTTGACCTATTATTTTATGTACATAATTGACTCATTTTATTTTATTTTTTTTTCATTTATTTTCTTTGATAAAAGTTTTATGAAAATGCATAAAAATCCAAATCCAAAATGAGCTTGAAATCAAAGAAACTAATTGAGTCCGAGTCTTCACTAACTGTCTGTACAAAAATTCTTTTTCGTATTTTATTTATTATTTTTCTTACATAATAAAAATCCAAAAAAATAGATTAATGTGTAAATATTTATCTTTAATTTAATCATATTTTTCCAGATTTTTATCTGGTTTAAAAAAGACAAAAAAATATAAAACCTAAAAATCAAGTTATTCTATGTACATGGGATACCCTAAAAATATTGCTTTGCACAAATGATCGACTTTGGCTTTGATGTCTTTGTGAAAGTTGTAGATCTCATCGAGTCGATCAACTTTTGTAAAGAAAAATTTTCGATCTGAGGTCATTTTCTATTTATTCTAGAATTATCTTTGTATTTATTTTTTGATTTTTGTGGGGCTGACATGTGGTAGCTCCTAGAGTCGCCCCGTATCACCCATTTTTGGGCTTTTTATATTTTGTTTTTATAAAAAAATTAAAATAGATAAAATAAAAGACTCGCATGTGCGGAGCACGCGCCTCCTGCGCACGTGCCCCGACGTGCTCCTCTCACCTCTCCTCTTGCTGCCACGTGGCAGAATCTTGGCCGGCCGATCTCAGCCGATTGGACGACTGCTGCTTCGTCTTCCTCCCATCCCCTTTCCCAAACCGTCCGCCGCTGCCCGTGAATCCCGACCCTCCTCCGTGATCTCCTCCCCCGAAGATCTCGCGTCGATCCTCATCGTGTATCATCACCGCCCATCTCCGCGCCTATCTCCGATCTCTAATCTCTGCATATCCCAATCAAATCACCCTAAAATTGCACCACCGCCTCTCAAATAAGGTCACCACTTATTGACGATCACCTACCATCTCCGGCCCCCTCACCCTCTGCTATAAAGGACCACCGCTGGTCATTCTCGAATCCATCCCCCGTTCAACTTCAAAGGAAACCATCCCCGGTGGTGACAGTCCGGTTGTGCCCTTCCTACGGTGAGATCCGAGGTGCTTCACACCTCGTCGCAGCTCACCTTCGGCGAGACTGATCTGCTCCGGTCTTCGCACCGTCGAGCTTCATCTTCCAAGTATTCTGCCCCTTCTCCATCTTCGTCTCCTCCGATCAATTATCTTCCCCACTCAATCCACCTCATTGAGCATACGTCTGCTCATACAACATCTATACATCTCATGTTCCCCCCTCGCATCTCTCCATCTCCTCCCAAGAGTCCCCGACCCCAGTAGCACCTCCAACCCCTTCACTAGGTGCCTCGTCATTGACGCTGTTGTCTACGGCCCCCACTCCACCAAGGCTGCAGGCGCCCACCACCATGCATAGCAGCCCCTCAGTCGGTCGTCAACGAAGCATCACAACGCACATTCACCAGCATCAACTCCAGCCGACCATCTCTATCGGACCGCCATCGCCGCCTTCGACCTCTCGCTCCTACGACGACCGCAGGTGGTGTGTCGGCCAACCATCGCCTTCATCCACCGGTCTCCGCCACCGGAGCCACCAACGAAGCCCAGCCGAAGGACCTGCGAACCACCATCACTAGAGCCAGGCACAGATCCCGAGACCCTCCCACATGCTGAGCACATGCGAGAGGGGACACCTTGCACTTAATCCCCTGAAGATCTCAGGATTTTTGAAAGTGCCCCCAACTAGAAGTCACGTGCCTCACACCTGACATATAGGGGTAAATTGCAGAAGCGACCCTCTAAGTTCCATGTATTGTCATCAAGGCCAGATGCCCAGCGGGCACGTGCATGACACGTGTCCTTGTCAATTTTACAGAAATACCCCTAGGAGTTACGGTAATTACATTGTAGTCCCTCTATTCGCATTTTGTTTTATTTTTAATTATTGTAATATTGCATTGATACCCTTGTGTCCCCCTCCACTTTGAACTGCTCTATCACATCATTTTATTATTACAAAAATAGCATGATGTTCTTCAATTAATTCTCTACATTATGGCATATGTTTGACATTTTTGTGATATGTGGTTAATTAATAGTTAATTGTTTTGTGGAAAATTGCATATTTTGCCCTTTCTGTGCTTGAAAATTCATAAGTAATTAACCATTGCTCGAATAAATTGCCAAAAAATCGTGGATCGTAGAATTAGTTATATACTACATCGCCCAAAAAGAATTGTATTTACATCCATGTTTTGCCCTATAAAATTCATTTGCATATTTCAATCTTTAATTTTTAGTAGGTATTAAAATTTCTATTATTAAGGTTTAGGATTTTTCTTAGATCCATCACCTAGTGATAAATATTGGATAATTTTATTCCTCGAAAATAATTTGGTTTATTATTTATTATAATTAATTATTGAAATTCACTTTCTTTGCATTCATAAATTCATAACATTTTTATCTTGCATCCAGAAATTCTAAAAAAAATTACAATGCATACATTTCATCATCATTAACATCTCGGCCAAATTTCGCATTTTTCGGACATTGTTTGATTGATATTTACATTGTAGTCCCTAAAATTGGCCAAATTTGAATTTTGCATCCCAATTTTCACTAAAAATACAAAAAATACCACCGTGAAAACCATGCACGAACTTTGCTAGACAAAATTCTAGTTTGTTCTTGCCTCCTTGAGTACGACCTTGGGACTAGCCCAAGTAAAATAAACAAAAAACTGCATTGATTAAAACTGACTAAATTTCTTGTGGTTATTTCTTGATCGATTCCGATTGCCCGCCTAGAACGAAACAGCATTAATTTTAAACGCTCGATAATTCATGATAATTAACATAGGGTGATTTTGAACTCATTATATAACCATGACACTTCCATTCCGTGGGAGTGATAAAATAGGTCTGGATTTTAGTTACTCCTCTCAGATAGAAGTGATCTGATCTTAGTTCAAATGTTGAACCTTGGTCTGAATGTGATTCAGATGCAATGAGAAGATTAGATCTACGATCTTGACTTGATCAACCATCTATGGGAGGTCCGCAAGATCTGGATTTTAGATGTGATCTCAATATCCAAGTCACTATATGTGGAACAATACAATCGCCCTATCCTTATCTCCAAGTATCCACAGAGAAAGCGCATTATCTGTGAAAGTGTTCATGGATAATTTCATTGTTGATATATATATATATAAATATATCCGAGCATTGAGAAAGTGGATAATTAAATGTGATTTAATTATCATGAATAATATGAATTTGATTCATATTATTAGGAGAGTTATATGAGATAATTAAATGTGATTTAACTACCAAAGATGTGAATAATACGAATGTAATTCTTACTATTTGGGCACATGAGAATAGAGATCCAATATGATTAAATGTGATTTAATTATCATGGATATGAATAATGTGGATAGCATTATCCATATTATTCAGGTATATTATAAATGTGATTTATAATATATTAAAGAGAGCATATTATGATTTATATTTGTTGATTAATTATTGATATGAATTATATTCACATTGAATGATTAATTGAAAATACAATTTACATTTTGTTTCGGGATGAGAATATGATTCACATTTTTTCGATGGCATGATTGCAATGTTCACAAGATAATTATGAATTGTCTTGTGAAATAATTTATGACAACTATTATTGTAAATCTTGGAGATATCATGAGATCATGAGATCTCATGAGATATTGAGGAGATAGACCCATTCTCCCCTTTGTTTAGGAGATAAGGTCAATCTTCTCATTATCTCCATGATTAATTAATTATTTTGATTTGAAATTAATTATATTGATTTAGCGATATATATTAATTTAATTTAAATTAATTATTGTTGTGTTTTCCCAACAAGATCATGACCATTGAAAGAAACACAAATCAATCTCATCCATTGATTTTGTGTTGTCCATGGATTGAGATCCGTGGATCCCAAAACCCTATATATAAAGAGGCACCCCTTGCTCTTCGAAAAGCACAAGACTAACGAATGATATCTCCTTCTCTCTCTCTACATGTCATGTGCCTCTCTCTCATTGTGGTCGTCCACCATGGAGCCCTTGAGAGAGTCGCTATCGCCGTAGTATCGTCGTCATGCTGCCGTAGTTTTTGCTCGTGGATCTCCGTCCCCATCATTGCGCCTCGCTCGTGAAGAAGATGTCGGATCTCATGTGACGAGATCAGGAGATGCGCTTCTTGTATCATTAACATGGATTGCGAGAAGGACGTGTCTCATCAACGCGCTCACAAGCATCTCCTCCGTCGGAGCGGACTTAAGACAGGAGGTCTCTTTGTTTAGAGACTCGATCACAACCACACTTCAAGAGGTAACCCTAATACCTAATTTTGGTTTATATTAAATGATCCGAGAAAGGTTCTTGGATCATGTGATTTCATCACATTAAAAATTTTTAAATTCCACTGCATCGAGCAACTAGTGCGACTAGTCGCTCCCGATCGCATACGATACGATCATCACGCTTCTATGATGCGCTTGAGGATATACCCATATCCTTCAAGTTGCATCAGAGCCAGGTTGGCGGTTTTGGATTCGATCCATAAACCTAAGAAAATTTGGGCTCGTTAGGTTTCGTAAAAGTTTTATCGCATTTCAATTTTCGCAGCCCTATTTTGTGATAAATTTAGGCCCTGTTTAAAATGTTTTAACACGAAACTATCACTTGAATAATGTTCCACATTAATTAAGGAAAGAGTCGGATTTGAGTTTGCGTGATTTGAAATCCGATAACTCTAGTTATGATCTTTTTTATGATTGTATATCCACTCTTTCAGGGATGGCGAATGTTGATGTAATTATGGAGTTAATTACTGTTTTAAAATGCCTGGAAATACCTGCTAATCATCTAGGTTCTGTTTTAAATCAAGTTAACAAATTTTAGAAACTGATTTTGTATAATTTAGATTTAAAATGAATGAGATACGCTAATTTTAGTAAGTGAGGGTCACTACTGAAAATTGCAATCCTAATCATGAACCTTGTGATAGTCATTCAAAAAACTTGTAAAATTAAAGGTTAATTTCCTGGAATAATTATAGATAATATTTGAGAAATATTTGAATGATAATTGTTCCATTAAATGATATTGCCTCAACCAATAAATGATCAGATTTGATCTAGATCACCAATTGGTTAGTTGATACACTTTCAACAAACATGATACTTGAATAGGTTTGGAAATTTGTCTAGAAAAGTTCCTTATAATCAAAATAGTTTTGATTATTATTATATGGTATAACTTCGGTTGAAAAACCGATTATCATCTCAAGTACAAAATGATTGACTTGGCATTATCTTTCCCGAGGCAGATATGGTGTCTAGTCGGGGAGCGTTGGGATAGCAGGTTGCACCGTGTGCGGTTTGTCCCACTCCCATCAGTGTTGGCCATGACAACGGGTAGGGAATGGATAATGCTTGAGAGATCATGATGTATTTTCCTAATTATTAAAAATTTGAAATAATACGTATTTGAGATAATACCATATTTTCAAGTAACAATTAAAAAATGTTTGTTGAATATTAATTGGATCATTAATTAATGTAATTAGATTAATTGTAATCCAATTAAAACTAAAACACTCTATTATAGATAGAGTTTTTATTTCTCTTGGAAGAATTAATCATAATGAATATGATTCATAATGATTAAATAGAATTTGAATATGAGGTGGAGGATCACATAAGTGATATCCATGGTCTCCCGTCAAGATGAAGGGTTCTGTCGCCAGGGATTGTATGTAGGAGACACCTGTCCAAAGTGACAGCTCTTGCATACAAGCGCATTTGGATCATGCTCTTTGCTTCTCGAAAGAGTAAGTCCGTATGCGTAGTAATCCCAATATCAGTTCCTCATATTATTGGTACGATATTGGATTACACATAGCGAGTTCTAATCCTGTTGACGGTTGGTTCTATTAATGACGGGTCAACATCACCTTAGGGGTGGTGGGCTCGGGTGTTAAAGACCGAATTGGGAATGCAAGTTGGACTTGCAAGGCGGAATGAGTTCTCTCTTCTTTTTATCTGAGTTGTAGTTTCTCATATTATTGGGATGCAACAAAGTTAGAAAGGAGGTCCCATATCTCGTTGAGATATAATGGTACGTATATCTCTTACATTGAAAGTGATTAGGGGAATGAACTTTCAATGTTGACAAGGCAAGACAACTTTGATATAAAATTCCTAAATCAAAGTAAAATATGTATGCATATTTATATATGAGGAGGGAGCCTGCATCCTGATGTAGGTAACTTGCCTACATCACGTTTCTCTTTTTCCCATTTTTTTTATTTTTTTGAAAAAATACTTTCGCGGATTTTCATAACTATATCCCTCTAATATGTCATTCAAATTTCATCAGAAACAAAGACTCCTATGCCCTCCATCCAGAACATGTAATTTACAACAAATCTAAGACCGTTAAAATTATTTGTTTTGGATGGAGGGAATAGGAGTCTCTATTTCTGACTAAATTTGGATGACATATTAGAGGGATGTAGTTACAAAAATCCACAGAAGCATTTTTCAAAAAAATAAAAAAATTTGAGGAAAACGCAAGCATGATGTATGTAAGTTACCTACATCAGGATGTAGGCTCCCTTTTCTCTTTATATATATTTATGCAAATTTCTTATTTCAGATAATCCTTCATTAAACCCACTCAAATATTATACTCAATAATAACCAGTATAATATCATGGATTGGACCCATCATCAAGATATTGTGCTTGCAGTTAGACACATTGTATGTGGTTGCAATGTGCAAGTTTCCTCATAAAAACGAGGAATGACAATTAAATAGACAATAGGACTACAACCCTAGGGTTTGTATGTATCTATAGTCTTGATCTCTCATCGAATGTACTTTGGAAGTGACATGTCGATGATGATCGTAATTTTTCAAATAATCCTTATAAAATCTAAGAAGATGTTCTGGCATACATATGTGCTCTCGACATTTAATCAAGAATGACATACTTCACTACATCATGCTGAATGGTGGCTCTATAAGAGATGATGTATTCAAAATGTTTGAGTACCTACCTAAACCTAAGTCTTTAAGAGTTAAGATGTATGTAGATATGATGAGTGTCATGATCCTACAATTTTTACTCTAGTCATTCATGAAACTTCATAATATTCATATTGTATAAATTAAATGAAGCATGTATAAATGTCAAAATACTCTTATATTGAAATATTTTGAATTCAACATAAGAGTTCCTTTGTCTTAAGCAATGGTTGTTTGGAGATGAAAGGAGAGCAGTGGAAGCATTGGCCGGACCCAGGTTAGAAGGAAAAGAGTTGGTTGTACTTCTATGGTTTCCACACACATATGACATCCAAAGTATCGAATAAATGCCAATACTGCAATCAACTGATGTGTTGATAGTATGACTATCAAGTCTATCTAGGATCCTTAGAGAAGGACTCGGATAGTGCATCAAAATAATCTACATTTAATCATTGAAATTGACTTTCTTATTGGATAAGATTAAAAGTCTAATAATTGTATCTCATTCTTCTAATAACACTTGCAATTGGTTGCATATATTTAAGAAGACTAGAATATTTGATTTTAAGGTTTAATAGTTATCCACATGGATGTTGATGCAAATTGTTGCAACAATCTGTATTTGATAAATAGACCATATTTTCAGTGGGGGAGCCCTTAGTCTTAGAAAATGTCTCTATGACCTGGATAGTAGAATACACTCATTGTTTATTTCTAAATGTTGGAAATAAACATAAATTCTGGAATAGACCTATCATAAAGAGTTATGATGGATATATTTTAGATAGTATTCTGATATCTTGAGGACTCTACTAAATCAAAAAATTAATGAATGGTTCATTAATATTTCTAATACTAAAAATTGAACCTTAAAAGGATCAATAGGAGGATGAAGATCAAATCTTGGACATATGTCTATCGATGAGATCAATAGACCAGTAACAGATGAAACTTTAGATTGACTGAAATTTCAAATCTTACATGCTTGTGAATATTGTATTCAGAAGTGAAAATGTCCAATGCACCCTTGTTTGGGAATGGTGTTAGATGTCGAGGTATTCAGGATCTCATACACATTGATGTATGTGGATAGTCTTTATCAAAGTCAACATTAATGATATGTGATATCATTCTATGATTATTTGTGATACAAGATTTCTTCTCTTCACCTTAGAAAGCTTTGAAATGTTCAAAGATTTCACAATTTTGGTTTAGAACCAAAGTTTGAAGGAGATGAAATGAATTTAATCTCATCAAGGTAGCTTGTACCTATTAGATGAATTCAAGGAATACCTTATGGAGATATGAATATCATTCCTATCTCACAGCTCCTGATACACCTTAACTCAATAGAGTTGTAAAGAGATACAATTGATCATGTATGACATGATTTGATCAATGATTAATCTTAGCATAATATCTCTTAATTTCCAGGTATATATGTAGTGGAGACTACAATATATATCCTTAATAAGGTTTTATGCAAGTAAGCTGGAATATAGCACCAAAGAGTGCTGCTTCATTAAGAAAATAAAGGATGGTATTGGATATCTACTTTATGACCATGAGATTCTTAAAATATCTCATCTCTAAGATGTGATTCTTAGAGGATGACTCTCTTGAGAATCAAGATGAAAATGAAGTGGAGGAACTCATTTAATCTTGAGAGATGATGAGGCTCCTGAAATTGGAAACTAAAAGATGAAACACTCATACCTCTTCAAATGAGTTTGAGGATGGATTTTATGTGCCAGAGAAATCTAACAATGATCTTACTTCATGTGATGATGCTTCTGAAGATCATGTCATGGAAAGATGGATGTTAGCAATAAAGTCTTAACTAGACTTCATATACAAGTGTTGTATATGGACCCTCGAGGATCCACCTATAAGGGTAGGACCCATTAAGGTGTAAATGGATCTTCAAGAGAAAGAGAAAACTTGATGAGAAGGTAGGGACCTTTAAATCACGACTCATAGCCATGAGTTACACACCGAAGAGAAGACATTGCTTGCGATGAGACTTGCTCTTCAGTGGCCTGATGAATCCACGATTCATCATCTCAATATCTTGCTCTTAGCAAAATCCCTGAGTAAATTCTCAAATAAATGTACATAAAATCATTAAATTAACAAATCGCCTCTTGTAAATAAAATACATTAATTATTGTATATTATATTGTATAAAATAAATTAACACTAAAAAACCGCAAATTAAAGGAGTTTTTCACATGTAAATAGCCTAAAACTACATGGATTTTTAATAATTTTATTTCAACTCCTTTTTGGCTAATTCTTTCTATAACTTGTTTATTAAAATGTATATAAAAATAGAAAAATACAAAACAAATTTCATCTCAAATAAATGCTCCTAGATCCCAAAGAGAAAAAGCCGTAAAGTACAACTTCCAAGGCAAATTCCCGCTCCGTATGAACTCCAAATTCACCAAACTCACTTTTAAAGTTCAAGTTAGAAAATTATCTATCCAACGAAAGTAGTTTCATTAAAATCGGAGCTCGTTTGCAAAAGTTGGGTTTTGGGACCTAGATGTACATTGTATATCATGTATATATTCATTCTTTCTTCATTTTTTTATCTTTCTTAATTACTAAAAATACAAAAAAAATCATGCTTGTGTTATATTTTGATTATAGTATTTTATTGTATTTTTTCATTGTAAATATCCCTTATTAAAAAGACAAAAAAATTACATATTAGAAAAGTAAACAAAAAATTGTACATGGTGTTTTGTATTCACTTGTAAATTCACTACTATTTTTCTTTCTTTATATTTTTGTTGTATTTAAAGTAGCCTTTTTTATTATTTTTTTCTTTTTTTTCTTTTTTTTTGAACTTCAAGAGATATTAGGACTGCCTAAACTCCATTAAGCACTTGCAATTCAGCCAGTATGGATGTAAGTATAGGCCGAAGCCCGTTGCTTGAGGATGGGGCATTACACGATGCCATCTAAACCATCCAATATGCTAAGGGAGAACCCTCACTGAACGCGGCTACTTATTTGGGCTTAGTAGTCACTAACGACTCCTAAAGGATTTTTGGTTTTTCTTATTTTTATGGATTTTTTAGTGAAAATGGAGTGACAGTGAGTATTAATTCATAATTAATCCACGTTATCAAATTAATCAAAGTGCAAAAGTGGCATACAGGAGACTTAAAATTTCACGAAAAGAATGTATGTGGATTTAATTAAAAATCAAATACTAAATTCACTCTACAATTTATTTCAGGCACAAGATAATTCCACTTTGGATGAAATTTGGACAGTATCTTAACACATATCAAGGCATCGTCTCAAATTTTTGTGGAATTTTTAGAGCTAATATATGGTAGATATCAATTTAATAGCATGGAATGGGTAAAATATGGAGAATTTCAGTTAGACAATTTTAGTTAATTATCCATATAACATAAAAATCCATAAAAAAATCACATTTTGTCAAAAAATTCCAAAAATATTACTGTAGCTTCCTTGTATCATGTTTATGTTTCAGTAATTTTTTCATGATTTTTGCTTACTGCTTGTGTGATAAATTGCAAAAAAACCCATAAAAAGTGTGCATTTTTTATTGTTGCATTTTAATTCTGAAAATTCTAAAAAAATGTGTTTTGCATTCATCACTGGATTAAGATTGTAGGAAAAATACGAATTGGCTAAATTGGACTTCTTTTCCATTAAAATAAATTTGGCCTTGTTGTGTGTTTTCTTAGTGTCTTGGTTCACCCGCATTTGCCTTTCACCTTTGTTTTTGCATTAAAAAATACAAAAAAATCCACATTGAAAATCTACATCTCAATTTTTGAATTTATCCCAAAGTTGTTCCTTTGCTTCCCTGTGTTTAACCCCGGACTTGAGGACGGGGCCTTACGCGATGTCCTCTAAACCATCCAATCTGCTAAGGGCAAACCCTCACTGAATGCGGCTACTTATTTGGGCTTAGTAGTCACTAACGGCTACTTATTTGGACCAGACGAAGAAGGAAGTCCTATTCTACGGGACCACCCCGGCAACGACATCATTTGATGAACCGCAAAATCGTCCCTTTAAGAGTGCTGAATTAGCACTTGGAATCGTCATCATAGTCAGGCCGACTTGGGTCATCAAAGGACCATCTCATTGATATTTCAATAAGAATAAGATGGTCGTATTTTATTTTACTTGGCAAGAAACCAAGGTCGAACTCAGAGACACGAGCCTCTCTCGTATTAGTCAGATTTTTATCTATTTAACTAAGTGTTGAGTGAGAGACAATATAGGTCAAATTATGCATGAAGGACAAGGCAATGTATTAAAGAAAAGTAAACATGCAATTTTTGTTTTAATTTTTATCATGCAAGTAAATGCTATGAAATGCAATACATTACAAGCAGTATGCCCTAGATCATAATAATGAGCAAATTTAACAAAAGTTAATTTAAGGTTCAATTAAGAGTCACGCATGATGAACAAGTTAAGCAAGGCACAAGTTAAAGCTCAAATAGACACATGACTTCTAAAATAATACAATGAAAATCTTTGAGTCCAAAATAATAAGTAAGCATGCCATTAGAAAGATTATCAAACGAGCTTCGAAATGAAACTGAAATCAACTTGATTGGAGTTACGGAGCTCAAGATATGCAAGAAAGAAAGCAAGGGCATAACTGAAAAGAAACATGAAAAGATAAATACAAATAGGTCCCTGGGAAGGACTAAAGTGAAATTAAAATAAATATCGAGGCCTTCCCTGTAAAAGTTCCACACGTACAGGGGTATTTTTGCAATTTTGAAAACCCGCGAGGGTTTCAATGCAAATTACCCCCTGTACGCATGGGCAGCACATGACTTCATGACCTATTTGCAATTTGAAGAACTTCGGTGGGTTTCTCTGCAATTTACCCAGTTGGCACGTGTTGTGCACACGCCATCCAGGCTCAGAGGGTGGCTCAGGCTCGGCAGAGGTTCGCGGTGCTTCGGCTAGGCTTGGGGTACACGAGCCTCCAGGCTAGGGGTCGATGAGGCTCAGCATAGGCTTGGAACCCCCAGGCCTGCTGGTCTGGTGTCGAGGCTCGGGGTAGCCCTGGCGTTGACGCGTGGCCGGTTAGAGGCCATTGGATCGTGAGGATCCAATGGCTCCTGGAGTGGTTGCGTGGGGCTTATCTGGACTATCAGATGATCGCTGAGAGAGGACCATCCAACGGTATCTGCACCTCCGTCCTCATCTGCAGCTGGCAGAGGAAAATCAAGATCTGACGAAGGGGCTTCTCCTCCGTCGCTCCATCTCGTGCATGGTGGAGCTCCCCAAGACCTCTTCGAAGGTTGGCGATGAAGCTCAGGTCTTGGTCGAGCTGCAGCTATACGTGGCGGAGACTCTCGACACTCCAGTGATAGAGATGGCTCTCGCCAAGATCACTCCGGCGAGCTCTCCGGCCGTTCAACGCGGGTACCTGTGTGGTCAGTCCAATAGCCGAGGCATAGTGCATGTGTGCGTGAGTGGAACGGGGTTCCGTGCGAGTGAATGGAGGTGAGGAACCGGAGCTCCTCTGTCGGAGAGGGCAGAGGAGATGGGTAGGATGTGGTCAGAGGTGAAGAAAAGAGTGAGTGTGAGCGGAGGGTGTGCGCGTGAAAGGGGGATGCGCGGTGGAGCTCGGGGAGTGATCAATGGAGGTCGGAGATGGAGTAGCAACCTGGAAAATTAAGTAAAAAATTAAGAAAATACAAGAAGGAATCGGAAGGCTTACCTGAGGTTGGCGGAGGTAATGGACTGGGCTCGAGGTCATCGGAGGACCTCAGGGTCTTCGCACATACTGGCCGGCCATGCCAGCGAGCTCGAGCGGGCTTGGAGCAACCACGACTCCGCCGTGATCGGCGGAGGGTCTCACAGGGGGCATTGGTCATCTTCGCTCGATCCAGCCACCTCCCCCTGTCACTGGGGAGGTTGCAGAGGGCTGGGCCATGCCCCTACGTAAAGGCGGACACGGGTTTTAGGAGGGGGAGGCGAGGGATTTGTAGGTGAAGTTGATGGCTCGTGGAGTAGGATCGTGGGTTTCGAGGAGATAATGGAGTTAAGGGAAGGTTGTCATGATTAGATGGAGGGCTCGCGAGGTAGAGGAATGAATGGGCCTGGTCGTGGGGTAGTTGGAGTTTGAAGGTGATGGAGGACGTGGGTAGGAAAAATAGAAGGGGGCGACGGGTCGGCGCAGTGGAGATCGTGGGAGAGAGGCGGGCAGGAGGTAGGAGACAATGAGTTGACCGTTTGATCTCCCAGATCCAACGACCGAGATGAAGGCGCTCATCAGCGGCTTAGATTAGATTGCGGCGGCGGAATCGAAGCGTCAGGAGCGTGCCACGTGTCGTGGTGAGACAGCAGCGCTAGCGGACGACCACGATGATAAGTGGCTGCAGATCAAAGGGCCGAGAGTTGATGCGGATTGAGCGGTTAAGATGGAACCGGCATGGAGATGATCAGATGGTTGAGAAAAGAAGCGGGCGTGGAGAGCTTGGGGCCGTTGGATCTCAGGAGGAGATCTGATGACTGAGGACGCGAGCGGATAAGACAAGGCAGGCGGGCCACGTGGCTCGCCCAGAACGGGCCACGTGCCCCAATCAGATTATTCCAAAAAAAATGATTTTTGAGGGTGATTAATGGCTTTGTGAAAACTCAAAACATGAAAGTTGTAGATCTCGATGAGATCTACAAGTTTCATGTTTACCAAAACTCGAGGTGAGATCAAACAAAGACTCAAAATATTTTGGAGGGTATTTTTAAGGCTAAAAATACCACAGAATTTAAGTTTGTTATTTTTTTGTGGTTTTTAATTTTATTAGAGACTCTGATAATTACATGATATTATCTGGGTTTTATTGACATATAGCTTAAGCAAGGGGGTTAATATTGGGAAAATTAAGATAATTTATGTATTTTATTTACAAGAGGCATTTTGTTAATTTAATGATTTTATGTACATTTATTTGAGAATTTACTCAGGGATTTTGCTAAGAGCAAGATATTGAGATGATGAATTGCGGATTCATCACCCCCCTATGCTTTAAACTTTGCTAGTCCTCGAGCAAATAAAGAATGAATAAGTTGGATTAACCCCTGACTGTGCATGTGAATACAAGACTTGATCCGTTCAAGAACCCTCGATTTTAGAGATCCTAAAATTCTATGCTGAACCAAGCTCTAGTCAAAAGGTACCCAATTTCCCTAATCATCAGACTCTCTTTGTATACATATATATAAGGGATATGACTTTAAGTGTTGACCGCAGTTACAAGAGTAGAGTCACCACGTCACCCAAGGTTCCAGTCCAAGAGACTCTCCTAAGAACCCGATCCTCAACACTAGGAATTAAAACCATTTCTTGCATCCAATCCACCGTCTCTTTAGTTGTCAGACTTAAAAGTGTAGATGGAAGGACAGTTGATGGAGGTCATAGGATTGTGTCATTTCTTCTCTCCATCTCATTGGAACAAGGATCCTCTCAAGTGCCTTATTACGCAACACATTTTTTTGGTGTTGATCAGTGCGTCCATCAAGAGAAGTTGGAGCCGTCTGCACTTGTTTTCCTGGGAGTACACCGAGGTGTGCCTTTTTTGAGTACCTATCGTACCTTCTACACCCAGACTTGTAGCATTTACGATGCAGAGCCCTTTTTTGGTGCAAGCCCGACTCCTGGTCCTAATAGCGGTGGTCCAAGTGGACACTTTGAAATAGTTGGGAGCGCTCGCCTTTGGTGGAAGCTCTTTTGATAATTGACTTTGTGGAATGAGAGCTTTTTCTTTGACATTTCATTGCTTTGTAGTATTTTTTGGCTAGCTCCACTGCTTTTACCAAGAGTTGGCGCACACTGATCAACACATTTTTTTATTTTATCACACCCTGGCACATAGGTTAATGTCAAGAGATAGTACAAGAACCATGTTCTCATACTGGCTAAAGATACTGACACTCAGGTTTCATGAAGACTTCATCGATTTTATCCCATCCTGAGTATCATCAAATCAAGGTCCAGACTCAATCCCCCATCCCAGTTCCCTCAAGTGATAATTTCAACTCATCTCAAGTGAGGTGCTGATCATATTCTTAAGGTAGAGACTAAGCATGAAATATAGGACACAAATATTTCAAACTAGGGAAATGTGAATAATTAAGTCAAGGACCCTAATGACTAAGGCTGGTTAACTAAAAATCTCAAGACCTCATAAACTAAGTGTTCTTGAACATCACTAGTCTTGTGTGGAAGTGATTGTGTTAGGGATTAAACCAACTTATTAGTTAGTTTGTTTTAGTTTTTTTTATGATTGATTTTTTCTAAGTTTTTAGAAAAAACATTTTTTTTCAAAAAGTTTTTTTTTGACAAACAAAGGCAAAGAAGTTTTTTTGTTAGAAAAGTTTTTCTTTTTTTAAGATTTTTTTTGAAAAAGATAGGTAAATAAGAAAGGATTTTTTTTGTGAAAAAGTTTTTTTAAAGAGGATTTTTTTGAAAAGTTTTTTTAGCAAATTAGGAAAAAGAGTTTTTTTTTAGAAAAAAGTTTTTTTTTGAAAAGGTTTTTTTAAGAGATTTCTTTTTGAATTTTTTAACTTTTTTTACCCACGCCATAATTATTGTATAATATATACAACAATACGTGAAAGTACGAGCTATGGGTAAAGTATATATGTAATATATACACGCCCCCTATACTTAGCATGTGCTATGTCCTCAGAGCACAAAAGTGAGAAAAAAGACATAGCTCGTGCTAAGCGTAGGATGGCTAAAATAATAAATAGTATGGAAGTCGATCTGCCCCCCCTATACTTAGGCTCTGGCCAGCCTAAGTGTAGAAGAAGAGCAAAAATGGGGCAGACGAGATCAAGAGGAGAAATGGATGAGTATATACACATGGCGGGCATCGGCTCCCCCTATACTTAGGCTCTTGGTAAGCCTAAGTATAGGACAAGAGTAAGTGTAGAAGAACCGATGTGATCTGGAGAATGTACAAGGAAGGGAGAATGTACAAGAGTGATTAAATCTTCTAAGATGTTGAATCTTAATGCTGCATCTTCATGAAGAGTAGTAAGATGTATCTGCTATGTGCTCACTCTGTATGAAGTTGATGACCTCCACTTGGACTAACTGCTCTTTCGAATCAACAAAATGCTTCAACAGTTGTCCATTCACCACATGAGATTGTGCACCATCTGTGAGATCAACTATCTCTACACTTCCATTCTCGTGCACTTTCTTAACCACAAAGGGACCCGTCCATTTAGATTTGAGCTTCTAATGGAACATCTTCAACCTAGCATTGAAACAACCATACCTTTTGCCCAGGGACAAAGTCTTTGCACCTAATGTGCTGATCATGCCATCTCTTTACTTTGTCCTTATAAATCAAACTGTTGTCATATGCCCTGTTTCGAATTTGCACAAGCTTGTTCAAGTTCAAGTCTCGGCAAAGTTTCCTAGGTGACAACTCCAATTATCTTCTTAATTTCCCATTCGGATTTATGAATCAATTCTGCGGGCAAATGGCATGGCTTACCATAGATCATTCTAAATGGTGAAGTACCCAATGGTGTCTTGTAGGCTGTCCTATAGGCCCACAGAACTTGGTCCAAAAGCTGAGACCAGTTCTTCCTATCGGGAAAAACCAACTTCTACAAAATACTCTTCACCTCTCTGTTCGAAACCTCTGCCAAGTCGTTGGACTGTGGGTGTAAGGACTAGTAACTCTATGCTCAAATCCATAGTCCTTAGCTAAAGATCTCATATCTCGATTCACAAAATGGCTACCCCCATCAGATATCAAAACTTTTGGCACCCCAAACCTAGCAATAATATGATATCTCACAAACTTACAAACAATCTGTTGTCTGCGGTTCGGGTTGGGATGGCCTCCACCCACCTAGATAGATAGTCAACCGCCAACAATATGTACTCATATCCTTGGCTGTTGGGAAAGGGACCCATAAAATCTATGCCCCATGCATCAAAACATCACAAATAATCATCGGTTGCATGGGCATCTCATCTCTCAGTCTAACTGTCCCTCCCATCCTTTGACAAATCGGGCACGACCGCACAAAATTAATAGCATCTCTAAACAAGGTTGGCCAATACAATCCACATTGAAGTACTTTGTGAGCGGTTCTCTTTCCCGAATGGTGTCCTCCAACCTCAAGTGAATGACAATATGTGAGGACACTATGGTACTCGTCCTGAGGAACACACCTTCTCCAAACACAATCTGGTCCCTTGAAGAAAAGGAAAGGCTCATCCCAGTGGTATCTTCTCGAATCCGACTTAAGTCGGTCAATGTTGCTCCTAGTCCAACCATGGGGAACCTGCTTGGAGACAAGATAGTTCACCATGTTGGCATACCACGGGAGCGAGTCAATTACACAAATTGACTCATCTGGGAAGGTCTCTCTAATCCACTCATGATCAGGAGAATCCTTAAGTTCAATCCGAGAAAGGTGATCAGCCACAACATTCTTCACTCCAGGTTTATCTTTTATCTGCAAATCAAATTCCTAGAGGAGTAAAATCCACCTAAGAAGACGCGCCTTCGCATCCTTCTTTTCCATTAAATATCGAATGGTTTGTGTGATCAGTATAAATTGTCACCTTAGAGCCCAAAATATATGATCTGAACTTCTCGAGGGCCCATACTACTGCGAGCATTTCCTTTTCAGTCACTGTATAATTTTTCTGTGTAGGATCTAATACTTTGCTCGCATAGTGAATCGCAAACGGAATCCCCTCTCGCCATTGTCCTAACACAGCTCCTATAGCGAAATCTGAAGCATTAGTCATGATCTCAAAGGGGAGAGACCAGTCAGGAACTTGTAGGATAGGCGAGGCACAAATCTTCCTCTTCAAGAGCTCAAAGGCCTCCAGACACCTGTGATCTACAACGAACTCTGTGTCTTTCCCTAAGAGCTCAGTCAGTGGGCAGGCGATCTTTAAAAAATCCTGGAATGAATCTCCTATAGAATCCAACATGCTCTAAGAATGACCGCACGATACCCTCCGTCACCATAAAGTGACTCTTCTCCCATGAGAGTACCAGATTCACCTCTCTACACCTCGTGAGGATTCGATCCAAGTGCGCTAGACATGTATCAAAAGAATCACCATGGACCGAGAAGTCGTCCATGAACACTCCCAGGAAATCTCCCACCATCTCGGCAAATATGGCTATCATGCACCGCTGAAATGTGCCCGGGGCATTGCAGAGCCCGAATGGCATGCGCCTGAAAGCATAAGTGCCGAATGGACATGTGAATGTGGTATTTTCCTGGTCCTCAGGGGCTATGGCCACCTGGTTGTAGCCTGAGTACCCGTCAAGAAAATTGAAGAACTCTTTCCCTACGAGTCTCTCCAAGATCTGATCAATAAAAGGCAAGGAGAAGTGATCTTTCTTAGTCGCGGCATTCAAGCGCCTGTAATCAACACAGACACGCCACAACGTAGGTACTCGTGTCGCGATCTCTACCCCCTCCTCGTTGGTGACCATCTGAATTCTTGACTTCTTCGGGACAACATGAAGTGGGGCCATCCAATTGGAGTCAGAAATATGGTATATAAACCCTGCTTTGCACCATTTCTCAATTTCTTTCTTCACCACTTCCCGTAGATTGGGGTTAAGTCTCCTCTGGAACACACGGGAAGGTCTCACATTATCCTCGGTAAAAATGTGGTGCGAGCAGAGAGCGTGGTTGATGCCCACGAGATTCGACACTGTCCAGCCTATTGCTTTGCGGTTCCTCTCTAAGACTTCTAAAAACCTAGACTCCTGTTCTAAAGTCAGGTCTGAGCTAATGATGACAGGATATCTCTCTTTGGGTCCCGCAAGAAAGGCGTACTTGAGTGTAGGAGGTAGTGATTTCAGCTCTGGCAATGTGGTATCATCAAGCATATCTAGCTGAACTGAATCTGAATCCGGTTCTGTGATGCATGAAGGTGGGCTAAGCTGAGTAGTACTCGCCACCAAATCAGAAGTATCGGGAGTCGGATCGTCAAAAATATCCAAACAATCGGCAAAAGCCACGTCTGACTCGTCATCTATGTCCCATGATTGCTCCGAAGAGGAGGAGCTGACAGATCCGGATGGATCTCTATGTCATCATGAGAATAGGTTGATGCATCTCCCACAAGATTAGACAAAACCTGGCAAACTGCATCATCCACTATGCCCTTTCCAGATGAAAGGGACTCGCTCTGTCCTGAAGGAATCTGTCCCCAAATCCCAACCGTGCTAATCATATTGCAATCTGCCTCCAAAGATGAGTACTCTGTACTACTCTCTGAATCAGGTTGCTAACACTTGGTTTGCTTCATCTCAAGGTTCACTTCTCCGCCTAGAGAACAGAACTTCATCATTCCCATACCATAATCGAAAGTTGCGCCTACAGTCCTAAGGAAGGGTCGCCCGAGAATGATCTGAGATTCTCTCCAATGATTGGGGGTCTCCATGTCCAATACTGTGAAGTCAACCTGATAGTTCTGCCCCTCAATCGAGATAACGACATTCTTCACTTCTCCCTTAGGTCTCTTCACTGAACGATCTGCAAATTGGAGTAAAGCTCTAGATTTGCGAAGTGGTCCCAACTCCAATTTCTGATATAATGCTAAGGGAAGTAAGTTGATTGAAGAATCGTTATCTAAGAGTGTGCGTGCAAACGCAATGTCGTCAATACGACTCTCCACATAGTGAGCACCCATGTCTCTCTTTTTCTTTGGCAAAGGTCTGATTCTTGAGACAATAGGTTATGGCTACTGATAAGACATGTGTCTTTATATTTTGGTCATCTTTCTTCCTGCTAATCCTTGTAGGTGTGCATCTCATCTTAAGGTATTTTTGGAATGCAGGATGGTTAGCCACATATTCATCAAATGGCACCTTTACAATGATGATTTCTTTACAAAACCGTGCCATATCAGGGTCATCTTTCTGAATCTTTTTGATGCGCTTTCCTATCGTAAGAGCACGGGGGAAAGGGATGGAAGCTAGGGAAATAGAGGATGAAGAGTCTGAATCATGAACTGAAAGATCATTCTTTGCATTAACGGAAACAGAGTTCTTCATACATGAATCTTTTTGATGCAACATGGAATCAAAATCTAGACTATCTACTAAAGGTTGTGGAATAGAAGCTGGAGTGATATCCACCATAACCGGAGATGCAAGGTCCTCCGTAGAATCAGAAGTGTATCCATGCTGTCGATGCTGCATACGCGCTCTCCTCCTCCTATCGACTCCCTGAGTAGGAATCCTCGAATGGTGCTGATGGGGCTCCGAAATATGATGCCTCTCCTCCTCATCCTCTGAAGACTCCTCAGGTCGAGCTCCAGAGATGCCCCTCCTCGTGTCCCTCGCCCGGTCAGGTATGGTCACGGTCCTTCCGCTCCTAAGTGACATGTGGTTAGCCTCGTCACACGAAAGAATCTCATGTTCAGATATAGGAGATGCTGAATAGTATACCTGACCAAAGTGCTGCTGAGAACTAGAACGGTTCAGGCTATTGGGGTTAGCCTGAACTTCGGCTGGGATAGAGGTAGAAGGTGCAGTCTGCTCGTCTCGCCATCTGGACAGGCGGTTGACATCCACCCGTAAGTCATGAATCTCGTTCCTGTAGGAATGTAGCTCGTCGAATATATGCTGCTGAATATCCACGGGACTAGATGAAGAAGGAAGTGGACAAGTCTGGGAAGAAGAACAGGAAGACTGGCCCTGCTGGCCAGTGTACTACCTCTGCTGCTGCTGCTGGGGTTGCGGGCCCTGCTGGCCTGCCTGGTAATGGCTCTATTGGCCATACTGCTGGTACTGCTGCCGCTGCTGCTGGGGTGGCTGGAATCCAGGGTTCTGCTGCGAAGGAGGTGGTGCGGAGGTGAATGCGGTGTTGTGAAAGGTCGAGGGATGCTGATAGGTCTGTCGGTCTCCCGTACTTCCCTGCCTGGAAGGGTCCAGAGTATACCATATCCCATTCACCTCCCAAACTGGTGGAGGATCCTCCTGGACTGTCTCTGCTAATGGAGGTGGCTGTTGGAAAGAGTGGGCATAGGGATTGTTTCTACTCCCACAGCTGGGGTTGCCCTGACACCAACTGCTCCTGAACATGGTGAACTCGATATACGGGATCAGAGGGTGCAGTCACGGCGGGTATCCTTATCTTAGATACCTTCTCAGTCAACTCCTCCATCTGTTTTGGAGGTTTGGAGACGCTCCGGTCTAACTCATCAATCCTCATGTTGATCTTCTCGACTACAGTAAGCTTGTCTGCAATAAGTCCCATGCTAGGGATCACGTCCTGAGAGAGATCGATTACAGCTGATTTTCCCCCTCCAAATGAGAGTGAACTGGGGGAGGGTGTATAGGTCCTGCTGGCCATCTATGAGCAGCTAGTTTCAGACATCTGCTCGAATTCCATCAAGACGGTATCCGCTCCTCGTGATGTATAGCTGCCTCCACAGGCATCGCTCACTAAACCCTGCATTTCAGGGTTGAGACCAGTGAAGAACGACTGGACCAAGATGTTGTCATCGAATCCATGATAGGGACACTTCTGCAGGATATCCTTGAATCATTCCCAAGCATCACTAAAGGATTCATGGGGTAATTGGGAAAAACTCGTAATGTGCATCCTCATCATGTTAGTTCTACTCAGCGGGTAAAACTTCTTCAGAAACAGGTTCTTGAAATGGGCATAAGTGGTGACGGTGATTCCAAGATTCTTTACCCAGTAATCGGCTTTTCCACCCAAGGCAAATGGAAGGGCTTTGAGCCTAATATAATCCTGGCTAACATTATTATGTTTAAGGTTAGCACAGATGAGCTTAAAGTCCCTTAGGAATGCATATGGCTCCTCAGAAGCATTCCCATCAAAGTGTGGCAGCAGGTTCAGAAAATGAGGCTTCAACTCAAAATCAACATTGGGTTCGATCGGACTCATGCAGTTATGAATTTGATATTGTTTGGGGTTGTACGCTGCATCCATTGGTGGTTCGACCCCAACATTTAACTATCCTAACTGAGCTCTCAGTAATGCATGTTGCTGCTCAGATGCAACTAATCTGGCAAGTATCATTCCCATTGGGTCTTCATGGTTCTCTTCTTCCTCTTCTTTCTTCTTTGGAGGCATTTTACTTGTGTCTTCTTTATGGCCTGAATCAGCAAGGTGTTCTGGATTAGAAGAGGATTTATGAATCAAGATATTCTCACCGAGGCGATGGTCTTCCTCGGTGAGGTGGGAAGAGAGAATGGAATGGTTTGAGAGTAACCATCCCGAGAGTGAGTCATCCTGGGCTCAAGAGGGTCATGAGTCCAGGTTGGTCCAAGTTGCGCATGGACCTGTGAAGATGTACTTCTTGAAGGGTTCAACGAGAGATTCACAAAGTCCGAATAAATATCCCCCCAATCGGTCATCTTCGATGTCAAAAAGAACCGATTCGAACATGATATTCAATGAGGCACTAGTTCTACGGTGCACGTAAATATGCAGAGTAAACTCACACAATACAAACACAATCCAAACCCTCAATTTCACCAACTCAACAAGTGATGGCCGTAAGAGTTCGGCCGAATTATCTGGTCAATTTTAGTTGGTGAAAATACAATCTTGGAAAGATTAACGAGCTGTTAGGTGCCCATATTTTCCTACAGACTGGCCTGGTTCTTACGACTAGTTTGACATACTTTCAGCCAGTATAGGAGTAAGTACGGACCGTATAAATACGGCTACCCGTTCCTTGAGGACTAAGGCGTCCTCTAAACCTCCCACTCTGCTAAGGAAGTCCGGACCGTTTACCGACTACCCGTAAATCCTCACTAGAAAGTAGCTAATCGCCTAAAAATAAAGAACCAGTAGTAAGTATGAAATACACACTTGGCTCTATCCTAGGGTCGTCTCTCTCTCACTTGCAATTAAAACAAACAATGAGGGATTTATGCACCTGAGAACATGGGTTCTTTTTATTCCAATTATTTAATCAATCTGCTCAATTCAGTCCCAATTTTAGAGTTAAGTTATCACTTGAAATTAATATGAACACACAAACACGTCTACCGTTCAGTCCCAATTTCCTTTTGACCTTAAGTTGTAAAACAAGAAGGGAGTCAGAAATCAGAATGCAAACGAGAAACTATGATGCATTCTCAGAAGAAGGTATACTTACAGTGATTCCCAGCACTCTTCATGCGTTATTCAAAACTGAATTTGTAAATATTACACTAAATGCATGCAGATCGAGAAAACCGCACCTAAACAAGATATTATTAGCGGGGAAGAATTGATTTGATTTTGAGCTAAGTAGTACGTGTCTATGTGCGTCTCATTATGAATCTTATAACATAAGTGAATCTTCTAAGATATGTGTGGACTAATTTACGATGGACACAAATAAATTTGAATCTAAACTATCGTGCGCCTAATCCTTAATGTCGCCACTCAAGTCGAGCCCCACCCTCACCGGAGAGTGAAACAGGTCTCGACACACCACAAATAATGTCCAAGTCTTTTTTACACGCGCGATCTCTCAAACAAGAGCCGCTGTAAATGAGCAAGCTAAATAATTACAAAAATTTACAAAAGCTCTCTCGAAATAAATAAATTCTCCTATCTCTTCAACAGTCGGTATGCGTCGCATCCGTCGACCTCCGATGCACTCCAAGTCCATTGGGCCCTCGCAAGGAAAATGAGATTTATGTTAGAGAGATAAACAACAAGATATATACAAAAATATGAAGAGAAATAATTGCAAAAAATGGAATAAATACAAGTAACTCGAGGGTCAGACTACCAGAGTAGAGAAAATCTAAATCCAAATTTTTAAATTAATCCCTAAGCCGTTTGCCTCCCCGACAACGGCCCCCGACTTGCTCGGGATATAAATTAAGCCGAGACACTCTTCACAGAGATCCTTCTCTCGGTTCTGATTGAATTGCAAAGTACACGTACTACAACGTGCCCGAATTAAAACACGTATTTAGCGACTCGTCATGGCCATGCTTAAACCCATCAGAATATTGCTAACTATAGCTACACAGGTTAACTATGACATCTTCGAGATGTAAGTCAAGATTGCATTCCTCTGTGAATACCTCTCCGAGGATATTCATATCAGGTCGCCCCAGGGCTTCATAGTCAAGGAAAGCAAGTTGTGCAAGTTAAATTACTCCATCTGTGGACTCAAATAAGCTTCTTGTAGTTGGAACATCAGATTTAATGAAGTCATAAATGTTATGATTTCAGATAGAATATTGACGAACCATGTGAATCTTAGTGGGAGTGCCACTGTGTTTATCGTGCTAAATGTAGATGATATCCTAATCATTTGGAATATTATGATGATGATAATAAGTGTTTTATAGTCTAGCTATTCCATAGTTTGAGATATGATCTCAAAGATACCTCTTAGATCTTAGTTCTGAAGTTGTTCAGAAGCAAAGAAAAAGAGGGTATCGGGACCGTCACATTAGTGGTATACCTTGGACATATTCCATTCTTGGAAAACCCCAAGGAAGGATTCCTTCCCTTAAGATATGGTACTATCCTATCTGAAGGGATAGCGCCTCAAAGAGTTGAGGAAGTGAATGCTAAAACTACGTGCCCTTGTGCATCAGTCGTGAGAAGCCGGGTGTATGCTAGATGTATACAAAAGCTAGATGTTTGTCATGCAGTGGGAGTAGTAAACTGTTACTAATCCTACTATGGTGATAAAACACTTTATTGTAGTAATAACAAAATATTCAAAGATGACAAGACTTAGAGATAGTGATCTCAAAGTCTTATGTTCAAGAAATTAAGACTTTTATAGATGGTGATCTAAAAGGTCTTAAGTGCGGATACCTAGGGAGATAGAGATCTCCGGGAATAAGGATATTATAATAAGGATAATAAAAATGAAAATACTGGTTATAATAATTATCGAGCTATAGTGTCAAGGATACTATAACTAACAAAATTGAGTATTGGTTACATAAGATGCAACATTCGCATTGGATGCGAGCACTGTTACTAGGGATATGTAAGTGCTGTAAAAGGACTTGGCGTAGTCTCTTTGGAATAGAGTGACTAATCAGCTTACCTAATTTTTTTTCTAAATAGCTTATGATTGTCACACTAGTGTGGGTTTAAATGATTAGCCCATGAATGGCTCTTTGGGCTAGTGGGAGATTGTTGGACTTGCGAATCCACGACGAACAATTATGCAATAAATGTTATTGCAAATATCATTCCCTGATCTAAAATGAAGAACACCTAATTTGCATAATAGGTCCCTTAGTACAATTAGGGTTATGTACCATCGCCATCTTAATGATCATACATATGTTGATTCAATTATTGAATCATAGAGGCTGGTGCTTGGATGAATATCTAAAGAATAAGATTGAGGACTCATCAAGCACCATCAAATGATTGTTAAGAGATGATCTCCTGCCTGAGTAGGAGATGGAAATCCTTTTTCATTTGGCTGATATCTAACCGACGTCTTGATGCAGGTACTCCGCATAGGAATAGAGATTCGGAGGTGTTAGATAAGTTAGGTCAAAGAGTTTACTTAACAAGATCGAGATAACCAAAGTCCTATGTCATATGCTGTCACGATATATGCATGCATCCTATGACCGGAGACAGATATATTAGTACATGTTCGAGTATGTACATTTAGCAGACCAATAGGTTGATGACCTAACCAAGGTCTATACACCGATATGCTGGTGTGCATACGAGGGCATATGAGTAATACGATCTCTCAAAGGGATCATACAGTTCATTACTGAATCGGAAGACATGAGCGCACTCATGAGATATTGGGAAGAATCAAATTCCATGTGTGGTCGTCTCGCTTTGGAAGCTTGACTGAATTTGTAAGGTTTCATATATTCTTTTGGAAAGTATATGATCAACACCTAGGTATGATATATGCTTTTGGAAAGTGTATGATCGATACCAATCCCAATGATTGAATGAGAACCTTAATGATAAAATCTTGAAGGATACAGTCTAAAAGAGATCTAAAACTTTGGATTTGTTCTGGATCTTCCAGTATGTAGGATGTATAGGTATTAGGAATACCTGAGGGTGATGTGATCGTAAACGATTGTATATCCATGACACTTCCATTCCGAGGGAGTGATGAAACAGGTCTGAATTTTAGTAACTCCTCTCATATAGAAGTGATCTGATCTTAGTCCAAATGTTGGACCTTGGTCTGAATATGATTCAGATGCAATGAGAAGATTAGATCTACTATCTTGATTTAATCAAGTATCTATGGGAGGTCCGCAAGATCTGGATTTGAGATGTGATCTCAATATCCAAGTCACTATACGTGGAACAATACAATCGCCCTATCTTTATCTCCAAGTATATGCGGAGAAAGCGCACTATCCTTGAAAGAGTTCATGGATAATTTCATTATTGATATATGTATCTGAGCATTGAGAAAATGGATAATTAAATGTGATTTAATTATCATGCATAATATGAATTTGATTCATATTATTAGGAGAGTTATCTGAGATAATTAAATGTGATTTAATTATCAAATATGTGAATAATATGAATGTGATTCATATTATTTGGGCACATGAGCATGGAGATCCAAGATGATTAAATGTGATTTAATTATCATGGATATGAATAATGTGGATAGAACTATCCATATTATTCATGTATATTATAATTGCGATTTATAATATATTAAAGAGATCATATTATGATTTATATTTGTTGATTAATTATTGATGTGAATTAGATTCACATTGGATGATTAATTGAAAATATAATTTACATTTTGTTTTGGGATGTGAATATGATTCACATTTTTTCGATGGAATGATTGCAATGTTCAGAAGATAATTATGAATTATCTTGTGAAATAATTTACGACAAATGATGCTATAAATCTTGGAGATATCATGAGATGAAGAGATCCTATGAGATATTGCGGAGATAAACCCATTCTCCCCTTTGTTTAGGGGATATGGTCAATCTTCTCATTATCTCCAAGATTAATTAATTAATTTGATTTGAAATTAATTATATTGATTTATCGATATATATTAATTTAAATAAAATTAATTATTGTTGTGTTTTCCGGGACAAGATCATGGCCATTGAAAGAAACACAAATCAATCTCATCCATTGATTTTGTGTTGTCCAATCCATGGATCTCAAAACCCTATATAAGAAGAGGCACCCCTTGCTCTTTGAAAAACACAAGATTAACCAATGCTCTCTCTTTCTCCATCTCTACACATCATGTGCCCCTCTCTCTCTCATTGCGGCCATCCACCATGGAGCCCTTGAGAGAGTCTCTATCATCACAGCATCGTCGTCATGCTGCCGGAGTTTTTGCTCGTGGATCTCCGTCTCCTTCAGTGCACCTCACTCGTAAAGAAGACGTCGGATCTTGTGTGACGAGATCAGGAGATTTGCCGCTTAGATCATTAACATGGATTGCGAGAAGGACGCGTCTCATCAATGCGCTCGCAAGCGTCTCCTCCGTCGGATCGGACATAAGACAGGAGGTCTCTTTGTTTAGAGACTCAATCGCAACCACGCTTCAAGAGGTAACCCTAATACTTAGTTGTGCTTTATATGAAACGATCCGAGAAAGGTTCTTGGATCATGTGGTTTCATCACATTAAAAAATTTTAAATTCCACTGCATCGATCACTAGTGCGACTAGTCGCTCCCGATCGCATACGATGCGATCATCATGCTTCCGTGATGCTCTTGAGGATCTCCCCATATCCTTCACTGCTTAGGCTGGAGATCATCTCTTAATAATCATTTGATGGTGCTTGATGAGTCCCCAATTTTACTCTTTAAATATTCATCCAAGCACCAGCCTCTAGGAATCAACAATTAAATCAACAATTGCACGATCATTAAGATGGCCATGGTACATTACCCTAATTGTACTAATGGGCCTATTATGCAAATTAGTTATTTTTCATTTCAGATCAGAGAATTATATTTGTAATAACATTTATTGCATAATGGCTTGCCGTGGGCTCGTATGTCCAAAAAAGACAAGCTTCAAGCTTTGGTATTCAGGTAAATATAAGGACAGAAATGGTGTTACAATGGTTTTCATTAGGATTGGAAGGATTGTGTGGTTGAGGTGCAAAGATTCGGGGATCAGGTTATTTTCTTAGAAGTAGTGCTCGAAGAAGAAGCTGTCAATATTATCTCAGTTTATGCACCACAAATTAGTTTAGATGAAAGGTTTAAACAAGTTTTTTGGGAGGATTTGGATAATATTATGCAAGGAATTACACAAAGAGAGATGATTTGCATAGGTGGAGATCTTAATGGACATGTGGGAAATGATACTTCAGGGTATACTAATATTCATGGAGGACATGGCTTCCGGGATAGAAATAAAGAGAGAAAAGTCATTCTGGATTTAGTAATGGCTTATGATCTTTTTGTAGCAAATAATCTTTTCACAAAGAATGAGGAGCATTTAATTACTTAAAAGAGTGGCTTGACTAGAACACAGATATATTACTTTGCGTTGAGGAGAAGAAATCAGTTGTGTTGCAAAGACTGTAAACTAATCCCATGAGAGCTTGACCATCCAACATCACTTGTTAGTCATAGATGTGAAAATAAAAGGGCTGGTAAAGAAAAGGAGGGTTTCCAAGATTAGTAGAACTAGAAGGTGGAATCTTCAATTGAAATTGCAGGGTGACCCTTGGACTTTATTTTAATTACTTAAATGTCCCTGCCATTATTGTAGTTTCTCTTTATTTTCTCTATTTATTTTAAAATAGCACTTTTGCTCGAAAAAATTCCAAAAAAAAAGGTTTAGGTTCCTATTGCATTACACTTCGACGTCCATATTTTATTTGGCAATTTTAGGACCTTTAGTTATGTTGTAAAATAAAAAATAACACTAAGAATCCCTATCTATAGTATAAAATACCAAAAAAATTATAAAAACATTATGAAAAATTCCCAAAAAATATACTCTATTTATTTATATATTTTTAACCTCTAGAAATTGAAAACCCTAAAAATAGAAAAAGAAAACTCTTAAAAATTAAAAAGCGCCAAAAACACTTATAAAAATATAAACAATTCTTAAAAATCCCAAAAATAGTATTTTATATTTTATAATTATATATTATAATCTTTTTATTAGATTAATTTGGAAAATTTTGGATTTAATTTTCTATTTTTAATTTCCATTTCAATTTCAGTTATGAAATTAATCCATATTTTAGGGTATTTATGACTTTAAAAATATATAAAAATTAGCAAAATTATCCATAAAATCATAAAATAGTAAAAATTTAGTTAAAATCCAAAAATATTTAATTATATAGTTTTCCTTTATTTTTAGCTATATTTATACCTATATTACCTTGTATTGTATATATATATCATATATATAGCTATATTAGATTTTATAAAAAGAAAAAGAAATCTAAAAATCTAAAATTTAAAAAGAAAATAGATAATATAAAGTCAAAAACAAAATACAAAAATATAAAACAAAAATAAAATTAAAATTAAAATTTAAAACCCACAGTAAAACATATAGACAAAGAATCACAATCACCTTTTTGCACACCATTGCACAATTGACGATTCCGAAATAGCCGATGTTAAATATATGTCCTGGATTGTCGTGCGTTAAAATTAATGTGTCGTTTCATTGTAGGCGGGCAATCGGAATCGGTCAAGAAATAACCACAATAAATTTTATTCAATTTTTAATCACGTGGTTTTATGTTTATTTTACTTGGGCAAGTCCCAAGGTCGAACACAAGGAGGTAAAGGAATAACCTAGAATTTTATCTATCAAAGTCCGTGCACGATTTTCGAGGCAGTCTTTTCTTTTGTAATTTTTAATGCAAATAGGGATGCAATATGCAATTTTGGCCTATTTTAGGGACTAAAATGTAAATATCAATCAAACGATGTCCAAAAATACGAAACTTGGCCATGATGATAATTACAATGAAATGAATGCACTGTAATTTTTTTGGAATTTTTTGATGCAAGATGAATTTCTTATGAATTTTTAAATGCAAACAAAGTGAATTTCATATTTAATTATAATAAATACTAAACCTAATTATTTTCAAGGGATAAAATTATTCAAGATCTATCACTAGGTTATCGATCTCAGAAAAATCCTAAACCTTGAAAATATGAGATTTAATACCTATTAAAATCAAATATTGAAATATGAAAAATGATTTATATAGGAAAACTATGCATGCAAATGCAATTCTTTTTGGGCACAATGTTAAACACAAATAATTCTACAATCTGTGATTTTCGGTAATTTTTAGAGCAACGGTTAATTAATTATGAATTTCAGAGCACAAATAGGGCAAAGTATGCAATCTTCCACAAAATAATAAATTATTAATTAACCGTTGATCACAAAAATGTCAGACATATGCCATAATGTAGAGAATTAATCGTAGAACAAAGTGCCTATTTTTGAATAATAAAAATATGCAATGTAGCTATCCAAAACAAAGGGGAAATGTAGGGGTATAAATGTAATTACAATAAATAAACGGAAATAAAATATGCAGAGGAGGGACTATTTTGTAATTACCAAAACTCTTAGGGGGTCTGTTGCAAAATTCCCTGGGGTTCACGTGCCGAGCATGTGACCTGGTCGGCGTGAGCTGACATGCAATTAGGAGAAACTCGAGGGGCTTCATTGCAAATCTTCCGTGGATCACGTGACACCCACGTGCAGTAGCAGGCTTGGTTGGAGGTTCGGCACGGATCTCCACATGGCGTGCTCACGTGCTTCGGAGTGGCCCAATGCAAGAGGTCTGGAAGGTTGGTTCGGAGCAAATCAGGGCCATTGATTCTCCTTGATTCTATATCAGAGGTTGCGAGCTTTGGACGGTCGGATCTTCACCACATTGATCTAACGGCTGTAGTTGGACGACACATGGCTGGCGGGCGTCGGGGTAGTTATCGGAGACGTAGTGTGGCGGAGAGGGGCCGGAGCTCGATCGAAGCCGGCGTGGTCGATGACGTGTTGGCTGTCGACTGGATAAGATAGGTCCTGAGCGTCGGAGGAGTTTATGGAGTTGGTTGTCGGAGACAGAGACGATCGTCGAAGCTGGAGCACCTGGAGGTTGGCGTCGAAGTCGTGGCAGCTGGAGAACTTGCTGGAGTACGGTTGGTGAAGCTTTTGGCGATCGGAGTCGATACGAAACAATGGTTGAAGATGAGTGGAGGGGGGTTCGATCGGGGCGAGTGGCGCGGCTCGAATGATGGAGAGGCGATTCGATCGAGCGAATATGGAGTGCAGCGGTGATGACTATCGGAGATGAGAGATAAGGCGGAGTAGTGTAGGATACTTGGAGGAGGGGGGCTCAACGGTGAGATGCTGGAGCGGAGCAGCGAAGAGGACTAGGGGCTGCAACGAGATTTGCCGACCTTAGATCACGCCGACGAAGGGTCTCTGGATGTCACTACCGGAGGGGGTTTCTTGGGGGTTGAACGACGGATAGGGGTTAACAGTGTTGTGGCAGTCTTTAAATAAGGTCGAGGGATTGGCCGGAGATGGAAGTTGAGGGGAGTCGCGATCTGATTGCGTGATTCGATTCGGTGATCGGAGACGACGAGATCGAGGATTGGAGATTTGTGGAGGCGGTAGAGGATCGGAGATGATTTGATATTCGCGGCGAGGAGATTGAAGGAGGCAAAGAGGGAAAGCGGTGGAGATTCAGCGGTTTGGGGCGACGACCATCTAAAGGGGGAAGGCGGCTGGAGATGATGAGCCCTGGCCGTCCGATCGACCGAGATCGGGCGACCAAGGTGGCGACACGTGGCGGCTGAGGTTGGCAGAGCACGTGCACGGGGCGATTTTAGCTTTTTTAAACAAAATATAAGTAAATCGAAAATGGGTGACACGTGGTGGCTCCAGGATCTGCCACGTGTCAGCCCCACAAAAATCGGAAAATAAAAACTTTGAAAAATCCAAAATAAATTGCAAATGGCCTCGGATCGAAAGAGTTTCTTTACAAAAATTGCTCGTCTCGATGAGATCTACAACTTTTATGAAGACATCGAAACCAAAATCAATCAATTGCATAAAGTGATATTTTTGGGTATCCCATGTACATAGAATACCTTGTTTTTTAGGTTTTATAATTTTTTGTCATTTTAAACCAGATAAAAATCCGAAAAAAATATGGTAAAATCAAAGATAAATATTTACACATTAATCTATTTTTGGATTTTTAGTAATTAACAAAAAAAGAGGGAATAAAATAAAACATGTAAAAGACCAATTTTGTACTGACAGTTAGTGAAGACTTGGACTCAATTTGTTTCTTTGATTTCAAGCTCAGTTTGGATTTGGATTTTTGCGCATTTTAATAAAACTTTTATCAAAGAAGAAAAATGAAAAAGAAATACAATAAACTAGGTTAATTATGTACATAAAATAATAGGTTAAAATCGGCAAAAATACAAAATGTACAAAAGGGGCCCAAAACCCAACTTTCACATACGAGCTCCGATTCACTTGAACTTGGTCTTGTTTTGAAGGTCATTGAATGTACATTAGTTCATAAGTGAGTAAGATTAAAATAGACACTGGATGGGGAAGCTATGAGGATTTTAGTCAGGGAATCCTAGAACTAAGGTTTGGGTTTTTGGTCTATTTATTTGGGATGGTGATTATTTTGTATTTTTCATTTATTCCTGTTAGTGATACGTACATAGTGGAGGCAGTTTTCGGTCATTTGGAGTTAGCATGAGTTAGATAAAAATCAGGGAAGTTAGGCTATTTACAGGTCAATTTTGGTTGGGATTTTTGGCTTCTTATTTTATGCAAAAATAAGGGATAAAATGCAATTCTTATCAAATCATGTATGGATGCTAATTATATTGAATAAATGAAGAAATGGCAATGATTTTGAGGGATTTGAGCTTAAATAATGAGATTTAGAGTGATAAATCTTAGATTCATCATCCCCCTATACTTAAACCTTGCTCGTCTCTGAGCATCAAAAGAAATGCAATGAGGTAAAATGAGATTGGGTTCCGTACCAAGACCATGAGCAGAAGGTGAAAATGAAACTAGACTCGACCTTTGGATTATTAGTTTGGCGGAACTTCTATGAGACATAGAATTTTAAAATCAATAGCCTTCAAGTTCTACACATCATTGTCATAGTTTCGGCTCAGAAGTCATCTTAGATCAATCCTCTTCCCAAAGCATACCCTATGAACATTGAACAATCGACTCATGTGTGTGAAAGGTTTTAGCTCTTCCCATCCAGAATGCCGAACTACCGTTCAAACCTCTTCTCTAGTAACTTGTCCTCGGGGAGTCATGTATTTCCGTCTAAGGTCTGTCGCGCTATGTTCACAATCGAAATGGGGGAGAAGTAAGAAGGAGAAAAGAACTGGAGGGTGGACAGTGTAGTCACCTCTCCTTGTGAAGCTGGCCAATGTATCCGAGTCTTCACCAAGATCTGCAGGTTTTCTTGAAGCTTGGACCTTTTTAGTTAGATATTTATTTGGTAGTGGCTTCTTTATATTTGGATTTTTGGTGGTTCTGCTTGGATCTTGTTGTGCCCCTACGGATATAGAATCTTTTTGTTTCCGTACATGTTTTGGGGTCTTTAAAAAAATTATGCCCAGCCGTCCATCCCTTCCCGAGGCTTTATTTCAACCCGTACTCCAGTCTTTAGATTTCCATGCTACCAGAAAAGAAACTCACACAGTATTCCAACACCCCATCTGAGTTGAGCTAAGAGCATAGTGCAAGAGTACAATTTAATTCCTTTTTCCAGAGTTGTACCCAGAATGAAGAGTCCAGATTAGACACTAAGAGTCAAACGCTGCACATTGTCATGTTGAACTCGAAGAATTAAGTCAAAGACCTAAAGCTTCTAAAATCCTATTTCTCGATGAAGTTCCTCTGAAAATTAGGTGGATTAAGGTCAAGTCCAAACCACTCTCGGTTTTTGCTCATAACTCGGTTCAGAACCAAGGACTTTTCACAGATGCAAATGAGTGTAATGCTGGATGAAATGCAGGTGTATGAAATGCAGACACAAGTTTTTTTTGTGCAAGAGATTTTTTTATGCAAAAAAGAATAAGAAGCCATTTTTTCAAAAATTTTGGGTTTGACACAGTTAGTAGAAAAACTCTTTTTCTTTTTCTTTTTATAATTTTTTGTCAAGTTAGTTACCCACCCCGTAAATACATATAGACTTAAGCGAAAGTACGAGATATGGGCAAAATATATACACAGTATATATACAGACCCCCCTATACTTAGCGAGTGCTGTGTCCTCAGAGCATAAGAAGCGTAAAGAAATAGCTCAGGCTAAGCGTAAGAGAGTGAAAAAAGAAAAGAAAATGACAGATAGGTCCGCCCCCTATACTTAAACAGTCTAAGTATAGAAGAAGAGCGAAAAAAATGAGGCGGTCGGGATATGTGAATGAGGAGAGTATTTACAGATGGTTATCGGTTCCCCCTATACTTAGGCTCTGGGCAGCCTAAGTACAGAAGAAGGGTGGAAATGGAATGATTGTGAGAAGGGGAGAATGGTATGTACAGATAGCATCAGCCCCCTATACTTAGGCCTTGGCCTAAGTAGAGGAAGAAGCTGTACAAGGAGACCGATGTGGTCAGGAGGGAGGGTGGGTAGCCGATGATTAAGGTGGTTTTTGGCCGATCTTTTTGTGAGCCTGTGGTGGGAGATCATAATGATGAGAATGAGATGAAGCATATGATTCCCAACTATTATCAGTGTTATCCTCAGAAAAATCATGATGGATAGTAGATGAAGCATTTGAGTCAAATGAAAGATAACCATCGTTGGAATTAATCTCAGAGGAATAGTATTTGAAAGTGGACACACTCCAGATATTCTTGTCTTTTTGTTTCTTCAACTATTTTCTCAGAATTTGTTCCTTCTTGGGATCAAGCAGATTGTCCTCGGATGAATACTCTGAAGCACCAATCTCAGTCAGCTCTTAAGAAATAATTCTAGTGTATTTATGAAAGTAGGGGCATCGTATTTGGATGAGTAATAGTGAGGAACGGGAGTCTTCCAACGAGAATCGAAGTTTGGATCCTTGCAAAGATATGGTTTTAAAACTGCCCAACAAACTTCACTTATGTAGATTACCTTTTCCGAACCTGATGAGGGATCATAAGATGATTCCTCTTCCGGAAGGTCAAAGGTGACTTTCTTTTTCGATGAAGGAGTAGTCATTTTGTATTGTGAAGTTGTTGGTCCACTTGAGTCTCCAGATGAATAACCATTGGAATTCTTCTCCTTGGTCACTGTTCATTCTGCGTGCTTGTTCTTAATCATCTTAATGTTGGTGCACTCCTGATTTGGGATGATTTGGTCAAGGTATTTAGAGTAGGTTGACCCAGGGTGCGACCATGCATATGTCTCAGGATCATATAAGAAACATTCTTCTATTGTGAGATCCGTAGGAATTGAAATATTGTGGAGAGTCTCTACATGTTCATTCTCAATTGATTTGACATTGGAGCATTCCTGTGTCGAGCTGATGTGATCAAGGTAGTCAGAATAGGTTGACCCAGGGTGCGACCATGCATAAGTCTCCAGATCATATGATTCGTATACTTGATTCTCCATGGTGAGAGCAGCTGGGAATGGAGCAGGGGGGAGAGTCTCTAAACCAATAGTCTCATCAATAATTGCTATCTCAGATGTAGCAACTGGGCAGGGATCTTCTACCGCTTGATGGTTATGACTGTCGAGGACTTCGTGGGTTGCCTCAAAAAATCGTGGTTCCTCAAAGACTGGGTCAGATCGAAGTGCTTCCAATGCTGTAAAATTGATTTCCCGAGTCTCACACTCAATAATTGCCTTAGCCAATGCTAAGAATGGCTTTCCAAGAATAATTGGAGACTGGGTAAATTCTCCTTGATACTCAATATCAATGATCGTGAAGTCCACTTTTAGCGGAGCACCTTGGAATGTAATGATGACTGAAATGTTTCCTCTCGGCCGCTTTATTGATTTATAAGCTAATTGAACTATCTCTCGTATCTTCCTGATAGGTTCGAGTTTGAGTTCGTGAATTACCGAGGTCGGGAGGATATTGATTGGTGAATCGTCTCCAATTCGAGCATGGGTGAAAATTATGTTCGTAATTCCACAGTCAAATCTGGGCAACCGATTCACTATGTGGCTTTTGGTTTTTCTCCTCAACACTAAGGAGGAGGCCATTGACAAGATATGTCTTTCAATCTTTGTTGTTATCCTTCCCGACTTTTTCATCATTAATTTGTCCATTACAAATCCTTTAAGGCCGGGAAAGTGTTCAATGGCCTGTATAAAGGGAAGTTCAAAAATCAATCTTTTCTCCAGTGCTTCCCGTAAAGTAGGATCCAAATTCTTCAGATCTTCTTCAGTCTCAATTTTTATGAATTTTTCTGGATTTTCGATTTTTTGAGTGTTTTCTTAATATTCCAATTTTTTTGGTATTTTCTGTGTGGTGTTGTGATGTGGTGTCTTTCGTAGATGAGAAGGGGCTTTGATGTTCCGAGTAAGAGTCAAACACGTAGTCATTTCTAGGGGAGTATTATGCAGAAGTGCCGCTGTCAGAATCACCCCTAGGTTTCTGAATATCCTCAAATTTATCAACATGAGATCCAATCTTTTCCTCATCCATTTTTATGTCCGAGCTATCAGAGAGTGAAATTAGTCGGTCGGTAAACTTTCGAAATCTATCCTCCAATAATCGAATATCTTATTTATCCTCGAAATATCATCCTCAAAATTCTATTCATGATCAATCATGGGAGCGGTCGGCGTGTGTTTTTGCATTTTAGATTCTATAATTTCATCTTTCATTTTCTTGTATGTGCTGAGAGGAGAGTTTCTTGGAATACCCGATATATGATCATTATTTTTCAAAAATTTCTCCTCAAAAATTATGGAAGGAGGCTACTCAGTGGAAGGATTTTACGGGAATGTGTAGGTCTCATACTCAACATGTCGTGACTCAGGCATGTAATGCTGGTTTGAGTAGAGTCTACTTCCATGGTCATGATTGATTGTATCCTCGAATAATGGAGTCATACAGTGTGCATATGTGTCGATATCATCCATTTGGTCCTCTGTATGTGTAGGTTGGTCAAAGGAGTGGTAGTTGGGTTGGTCAATAGGGATCTAATCGTCACGGTCAATCTAACGATGATGATCATTAAGTGCGGGTCTATCCATCTGGGTTTTGTTTCTCAACCTGTTATGAGCTTCAAAAGTGATTTGATTTTGAAATGGTTCATTTGCGAGAAACCGAGAATAAGACGGCTCAGTCCGAGATTGTAGATGGTCATGTGTGGTCGGATGATTCGAGTAGAATGGCTTGGAAGTAAATGGATTCATCCGAGAGTTAGAATCTCTCTCAAATTTTGGAGGATTATTGAAAGAAGATGATTTAGTTGATTTGGGCCTAACCGGGACAAATTCATTTTCATAATATTGATCAGATGGGTACTTGGACCATTATCCAGTTTTTGTCAAAGGAGGTTGATGATGATGAATCGTCATGGTTGATCTAGGTGCAAGTGTACGGGATAGTCAAAAGAAATTTTTATCAAGGAGGTTGAGGGCACAAATGTGCGGCTTTTGATTTTTGAAATTGATTCACGCACACCAATGCAAACACAAATCAAACCCCGAGTTCACCAACTCATACAATGAAGCCGCAAGAGTTTGGCTATTATCTTTTCAATTTTAATTGGTGATAGGACAATCTTGGAAAGAATTTAGCGAGCTTTTAGGTGCCGAAAATTTTCCTAATGACTGGCCTGAATTCTTACGACTAGTTTCACCTACTTTCAACCAGTATGAGAGAAAGTACAGACCGTAGAACGGCTACCCGTTACTTGAGGACGGAGACTTACGCATTGTCCTCTAAACTACCCACTCTGCTAAGGAAATCCGGACCGTTTACCAGCTACCTGTTAGATCCTCACTGAGAAGTAGCTAATCATTTTTGGTAGAATCAGTAGTCAATATGAAAATCCGGGTTTGGGCTCTAGCCTTAAGTGTTGTCTCTCGCTCACTCAGAAAAATAAAAGAATCCAAGGTTGGGGTTGCTTTCCTGCAAAATTTCTTGATTTTATGGGTTTTAAAATCGGCTATATTTAGCAGTCTCAATTTTAATTAGGCAAACACTAAAGAATTAAGTAAGCACAAATACACGTTTACCATCCAGTCCCAATTTCCTTTTCAAATTATGTGACAAAACAAGAAGGAGAAATTCGGGAAAAGCCGGTGCATGTGAAAAACTATGATGTATGCTCAGTTAGAAGACTTACAGTGATTCCTCGCAATCTCCATGTGGGATGCAATGCAAGAATTGATAATTTTATTCTAAATGAATGCAAGCCGATAAAAAACCGTACCTAGCAGATAGTTCTATTAGTGGGGAAGAATTGAGTTGAGTTTGGCTAAATTGAGCGATTTATTGTGCGTCTCAATTAAAGTGAAGTGTGGCCTTAGGTCCTACGAGCACAATCAAAAAAAAATTAAATGCTTTAAGAGCCGTAAGTGCAGGTCTATCCTAAGCGCTACTCAAGACGGGCCCACCCTCATCGAAGAGTGAAACATGCCACGACACACCACAGAAAAAGTTCAAGGTCTTTTTTACACACACGAGAGTCCAAATGGACACTACTATAAATGAGCAATTAATTACATAAATTTAAAAATTGCAGAAATAAAATCCTAGACTCTACGCTCTCTCACAACTCAACTCGATCTTAAATTAATTGCGGCTTTTCGGAAGTCGGTGAAGATGCGTCGGTTCTTGAAAAACCGCTCCACGTACGCTGGGTACCTCACGAGAAAATTAAGAGAGAAAATGTAAGAGAGTGACTAAAAAATAATAAAAAATAAATGAGAAAAATAAATACTGAAAATAAAATAAAATAAATGCAGGAAAAAATGGAATTTACAGTGAAAAATTCGGGGGTCAGACTGCCCGAATGCGAAAAACCGAACAAAAATTTTTAGACAAAATCTAAGCTGTTTGCTTACCCGGCAACGGCACCATCTGACGGTTCCAAAATAGTCAATGTTAAATATATGTCGCAGATTGTTGTGCATTAAAATTAATGTGTCGTTTCGTTGTAGGCGGGCAATCAGAATCGGCCAAGAAATAACCAATTTAGTCAATTTTTAATCAAGTGGTTTTATGTTTATTTTACTTGGGCAAGTATCAAGGTCCAACACAAGGAGGCAAAGGAACAACCTACAATTTTGTCTATAAAAGTTCATACACGATTTTCGAGGCGGTCTTTTTTTGTAATTTTTAATGCAATTAGGGGTGCAATATGCAATTTTAGCCTATTTTAGGGACTAAAATGTAAATATCGATCAAACGATCTCTAAAAAATATGAAACTTGGCCAAGATGATAATTACAATGAAACGAATGCACTGTATTTTTTTTAATTTTTTGGATGCAAAATGAATTTTTTTATGAATTTTTAAATGCAAGCAAAGTGATTTCCAATATTTAATTATAATAAATATAAAAACTAATTATTTTCAAAGGATAAAATTATCCAAGATCTATCACTAGGTTATCAATCTCAGAAAAATCCTAACCCTCAAAAATGTGAGATTTGATACCTATTAAAAATCAAATATTGAAATATGCAAAGTGATTTATACAAGGCAAATTATGCATGCAAATGCAATTCTTTTTGGGCACAATGTTAAACACAATTAATTCTACAATCCGTTCGATAATTTAGAGCAACAATTAATTAATTATGAATTTCAGAGCACAAAAAGTTCAAAGTATGCAATTTTCCACAAAATAATTAGTTATTAATTAACTGTTGATCATGAAAATATCAGACATATGCCATAATGTGTAGAATTAATCGTAGAACAAAGTGCCTATTTTTGAATAATAAAAATATGCAATGTAGCTATCCAAAACAAAGGAGAAATGCAGGGGTATAAATGCAATTACAATAAATAAATGGAAATAAAATATGCAGAGGAGGGACTATTATGTAGTTACCAAAACTCTTGGGGAGGTCTGCTGCAAAATTCCCTGGGGGTTGGTCGGCGGGGGATGACGTGCAATTAGGAGAAACTCCAGGGGCTTTGTTGCAAATCTTCTGTGGATCACGTGACACCCATGTGCAGTAGCAGGCTTGGTTGGAGGTTCGGCACGGATCTCCACATGGCGTGCTTACGTGCTTCAGAATGGCCCGAGGAAAGAGGTTTGGAAGGTTGGTTCAGAGCAAATCAGGGTCGTTGATTCTCCTTGATCCTATGTCTGAGGTTGTGAGCTTTGGATGGTCGGATCTTCACCGCGCTGATCTGATGGCTGTGGTTGGCCTACACATGACCGACGGGCATCGTGGCGGTTATCAGAGACGTAGTGCGGTAGAGAGGGGCCGGAGCTCGGTCGAAGCCAGCATGGTCGATGATGTGTTGGCTGTCAATTGGAGAAGATCGGTCCTGAGCATTGGAGGAGTTGCTGGCGTTGGTTGTCGGAGACATAGATGATCGTTGAAGCTGGAGCGCCTGGAGGTTGGCGTCGAAGTAGTGGCGGCTGGAGAACTTGTTGGAGTACGGTTGGTGAAGCTTTTGGTGGCCGGAGTTGATGTGAGACAATGGTTGAAGATGAGCGGAGGGGGGTTCGATCGGGGCGAGTGGCGCGGCTCGAATGATGGAGAGGCAATTCGATTGAGCGAGTATGGAGTGCGGTGGAGATGACTATCAGAGATGAGAGATAAGGTGGAGTAGTGAAGGATACCTGAAAGGGGGGGGGGCTTAACGGCGAGATGCCGGAGCGGAGCAGCGGAGCGGATGCAGGGCTGCAACGAGGTCTGTCGATCTCGGATCACGCCGACAGAGGGTCTCTGGCTGTCACTACCGGAGGGGGTTTCCTACGGGTTGAACGACGGATAGGGGTTAGCGGTGGTGCAACGGTCTTTAAATAAGGTCAAGGGGTCGACCGGTGATGGAAGTTGAGGGGAGTCGCGATCTGATTGCGTGATTCAATTCGGTGATCGGAGACGACGAGATCGGGGATTGGAGATTTGCGGAGGCGACGGAGGATCGGAGATGATGCGAGATTTGCGATGAGGAGATCGGAGGAGGCGAAGAGGGAAAGCGGCAGAGATTCCATGTTTTGGGGCGGTGGCCGTCCAAAGGGGGAAGGCAGAAGGTGGCAACATGTGGCGGCTGAGGTTGGCAGAGCACGTGCATGGCACGTGCGCAGGAGGCACGTGCCCCGCACGTGCGGTGATTTTAGTTTTTTTAAATGAAATATAAATAAATCGAAAAATGGGTGACACGTGGCGACTCCAGGAGCGGCCACGTGTCAGCCCCACAAAAATCGAAAAATAAAAACTTTAAAAAATCCAAAATAAATAGCAAACGGCCTCGGATCGAAAAAGTTTCTTCATAAAAATTCCCTCGTCTCGATGAGATCTACAACTTTTATGAAGACATCAAAACCAAAATCGATCAATTGCACAAAGTGATATTTTTGGGGTATTCCATGTATATAGAATACCTTGATTTTTGGGTTTTATAAATTTTTTATCATTTTTAAACCAGATAAAAATCTAGAAAAATATGGTAAAATCAAAGATAATAATAACACATTAATCTATTTTTTGGATTTTTATTAATTAAGAAAAAAAGATGGAAAAAAATAAAACACGTAAAGACCAATTTTGTACAGACAGTTAGTGAAGACTTGGACTCAATTTGTTTCTTTGATTTCAAGCTCAGTTCGGATTTGGATTTTTGCGCATTTTAATAAAACTTTTATCAAAGAAGACAAATAAAAAAGAAATACAATAAAATAGGTTAATATGTACATAAAATAATAGGTCAAAATCAACAAAAATACAAAATGTGGAAAAGAGGCCCAAAACCCAACTTTCACATACGAGCTCCGATTAACTTGAACTTGGTCTTGTTTTAAAGGTCATTGAATGTACATTAGTTCAAAAGTGAGTAGGATTAAAACGAACACGGGATGGGGAAGATATGAGGATTTTAGTCCGGGAATCCTAGTATTAGGGTTTGGGTTTTTGGTCCATTTATTCGGGTTAGTGATTTTTTTGTATTTTTCATTTATTCTTGTTAGTGATATGTACACATTGGAGGTGGTTTTGGGTCATTTGGAGTTATCATGAATTAGTTAAAAATCAAGGAAGTTAGGCTATTTATAGGTCAATTTTGGTTGGGATTTTTGGCTTCTTATTTTGTGCAAAAATAAGGGATAAAATGTAATTCTTATCAAATCATGAATGAATGCTAATTATGCTGAATAAATGAATAAATGCTAATGATTTTGAGGGATTTGAGCTTAATTAATGAGATTTAGAGTGATGAATCTGAGATTCATCAACAATCTATCTAGTTTGCTCTCTGTGTTTGACCTCTACATACTTGCATATTATACTCATCTATTATAAAGTTATAATAAATTTTAAATCCACATTTCTTTTCATTGCTTGATTATTATTGTGAGCTAATTGTTGTTTGAATATCGGATTTCTTACGGGTCGCCATAGCGACTGTGTCTCCTCCTTGTGTGAGACATATCTAGACCCATGAAAAACCCTCTTCAATATCAATGCTCGGTCAAAAGAGGAAAGGGGGAAGGCGGTTGCGGTGCCAAAGAGGAAAGGGGGGCATACGAGGCGAGCACGTGTGCAGCACGTGCAAGGATTTTTATTTTTTTTATTTTTTAATAAAAATAATTAAAAGGGACCAAAATGGGTGATACATGGCAGCTCTAGGAGCGAACACGTGTCACTCCCACAAAAATTGGAAAATAAAATACGAAGATAAATAGAAAAGAAAAAATAAATGAACTTGGATCAAAAAATTTTCTTCACGAAAATTGCTCATCTCAATGAGACCTACAATTTTTATGAATAGACCAAAAACAAAATCGATCATTTGGATAATGTGATTTTTTTGGGGTACTATATGTACATAATATACATTGATTTTTGGGTTGTGTAATTTTTTGTCATTTTTAAAATAAGATAAAAGTCGGAAAAAATACGATAAAATAAAAAATAAATATTTACACATTACTCTTTTTTTATTTTTAACAATTAGGAAAACAAAGATATAAAATAAAATACGAAAAGACACTTTTGTATTGACTGTTAGTGAACACTCGGACTTTGTCAATTTCTTTGATTTTGATCTTATTTTAGATTTGGATTTTTGTGCACTTTAATAAAAATTTTTTCAAAGAAAATAAATTAAAAATAAATAAAAAAGGTTAATTATGTACATAAAATAATAGATCAAAAAGCACGAAATACATATTGTACAAAAGCGGCCCAAAACCCAAGTTTCACACATGAGATATGATTCACTTGAACTTGGTCTTGTTTTGAAGGTAATTGAATGTACATTAGTTCAAAAGTGAGTAGGATTAAATCGAACACTGTATGAGGAAGATATCCGTGTTTTAGTCCAGTATCCTGAAATTAGGGTTTGAGTTGTTGGAAGACTTATTGATGTTAGTGATTTTTTTCATTTATTCTTGTTAGTAATATGTAGACAATGGAAGTAGTTTCAAGTGATTTAGAGTTAGCATGAATTAACTAAAAATCAGGGAAGTTAGCATATTTTACAGGTTAATTGGGCTGTAAATCTTGGCTCCTTATTTTATGAAATATGAATGATAAAATGTAATTGTTATTTACATGTGCATGAATGCTAATCACGTAATATAGATTAAATGCCAATGAATTTTAGGGATCTGAGCTTAATTAATCACTTTTAGAGTGATGAATCACATATTCATCACCTTCCTTATGGAGAAGATCCAAAAATTCAAAAAAATATTGACTGAACCTGAAGTGGTGATCGTTATTCATGAGATCATTGATACCCCACTACGTCAGGCCATGACCCGTTTATCTGCTCCTCAACCCAATAAGAGAAAGCAACAGAGTAGATCTGAGCATCATCTTAACCATGGCCACTGCCCACACCATCACCCACCGCCCTTCTTTTAGGAAAGGGACCACTGCTAAACCATTCATCAGATGCACTTTTTCTGACATTCATGTGATCACACTCTCCCTGATGGTGGTGCTTAAATTAGCATAATACCCTTCTCATTGGTACAATCTCTTCGCTTAGGGCCTCTTAAGAAAACCAGGATGGTCGTTCAATTTGATGATGGATCAATAAAGAGGCTGAAGGGTATTTTAGAGAATGCTGTCATTTGGATTTAGGGCATGAGCTACAATGTTGACTTTGTCGTATTGTCCATGGAGACCCCTATCTCTAGGGAGTATTTTCTAATCATCCTGGGACGACCCTTTCTCGCTTCTGCGAGAGTCGTTATTGATGGATTACAATAGATTTGCTTCCATCCTAATGACGTCAGCGCTGTGGTCACTACTACAACTACTGTCGACCAGAGACCTGCACCAAATGTGACTACACATGTTTTAGCCAACCCCGATGCCTATGACCTATCTGTTGATATTAGAGAGGTTTGCTTTATGACCTATAACGAGACTCGAGAATTCGTCCACAGGGAGGAAGACTCGGAACATAGGGAGGACGAACATGACCTTACTACTTCCATAGACGAGTTCATTCCTTGTCATTTTGACCTAGCTGAGACACCCTAGGCCAGACCGAGCCACACTTCTTCCACTGATCCTCCATCCCTTCTCACCATAGGATTGCTGAGGATCTTCATTAGGTCTATCCTGATTGGTTTGTGTCTACTAAGGACCCCGATATCGACTTGCACCTTGTCATATCCATTCCTCAACGATCCAGCAAGAAGTTCCGCTTTCTACCTTCTTGATCCTTTATATATGAACCTTATATATATTCGCTTTCGTTTTACCTCTATCCATCCATTGTTTTGCTCATCCACCCCATTTATGTGTGTTGATTTGCTTAGGATGTACATTGTCCTAAGTATAGGGGGGGGGGGGGGACGAGCCGAATGTTCTTTCTTCATTTGGTTTCATTGCTCTTGTTGTTGCCTATACTTAGGGCTCTTTTAACCGAATTATAGGGAGAGTGATGCATACATTCTCTTCAGGATTTTCTCTTTTTCATCAATCCTTTCTTCTATCTTTATCTGTCTTTTCTTCTTTTCTTCTTTTTGTTTTCATTTTTTTTCTTCCAAAGGTGTCACCCTTTTTGACCGTTGTTATACTTAGGAAGTAATTTGTCCTAAGTATAGGGGATGTGTACCTCGAGTTTTTTATTCTTTGATCCCCTCCATTGTCTCCTCTTATTGTCTATACTTAGGGATATCTCACCCTAAGTATAGGGGGAGACAGTCCGAGTATGATTTGTTCATTCCCACCCTTGACCCTCCCTGCCTGTGTATAGTCTGTCATACTTAGGATTATTTGATCCTAAGTATAGGGGGGCAATCAACTTATCATTCGTTCATTTCTTCATTCTTTCATTCATTTATTCTTTAAGCTTTTTTATAGTCAGTACGAGTTATGTCTTCTCTTTTTCTCTCTGACCTATGAGGACATGGCTCAAACTAACTATACGGGGGTCGAATATACTGTGTATATACTTTAGTCATAACACGTACTTTCGTATTTTCAATAAGTATGGCTAAAATAATGTATAAAATACTATATATATTACACAATTCATTAAAATCAATTAATAAAAAGATGTTAATTATACCTCACATTCTTTTTGTATATACTGATTAATAAATCATGTAAAAATATTTTTTGCAAAATATTTGCAAAATAGTTTGAAAATCTTTTTGAAAAATATTTTAAGTAATATTTGCAAAATATTTTGTTAAATATTTTCAACCTTTGTAAAAATATTTTGATTGTATATAATTATTTTCTTCATATGAAATAAAAATGTTTTGAAAATCGATTTGCAAATGGTTTTGAAAATGATTGCAAAAATATTTTGAAAAATCTATACATACTGTTAGAAAAACCCTTGCAAAATGATTTTCAAATGTTTGTAAATGTTTGTAAAATTTATTTGCAAAAATTACTTTGGACTATTGTTTTTAAAAATTTTGAAAAATCCTTTTCAAATAAATTTGAGGAATATATACATCATCCTAATAAACAAACATTATTCACCAGTTGTATATATTTATCTATAAAAATAAATACCTTGTGTAAATCCTTAAAAACCCTAACTCTTGTAAATAATAAGATGCATCCCCATGTAAACATTTGTACCTATCCTTTCTTTTCCAAAAATCTTTTGTTTTGAAAAATCCCTAAAAATTTGCAAAAAATCAAAAATTCCAAAAATATTTGCAAAATCTTTTTGGAAAATTCCATTAAAATTTGCAAAAACTTTTTCAAAAATCCATAAAAAATCGAAAATTTAAAAATTGCATCACAAAAAGATTTTCATTGCATTGTACATAGCATGTACGTAGCTTTCACATTTTTCATTTTCAGTTTGACAATTGAACTAGTCTTAGTAAAGTTGAAGATTTGGAGCTTGGTTGGACCTTAATGCACCTAACTTCACTGGAACCTTATGGGAGCTAGATTTGAGGTACTTCAGGTCTATTTAGACTTAATTCTTTGAGACCTCAATGCTAGGTTCAAGTCACCTTAACTACCTAACTAGAGTTTTTAGAGACGCACCCATGACTCTTGTCGGTCGTGACCTAACTTGGACATTTGCACCTTTCACTTGGCTCAACTCAGTTGAAGTGGTGAGGGGATTGGATTAGTCAATTTGAGATGCATACGAGTGGAAACATTCACCCACATTTAGGGAGGGAAGTGCACCCCTCTCCGTCCAGTGGCATCGACATCTAAAGACATGAGAGTGTGGGTTGTAATAATGCTTCAAAAGAAGGATATTCTTCCAACTAAAGAGGAAAAACTCCTTATGTAAATGATGTTGTATGTATTATTTAAAAAAAGAAACAAAAACTCCAAAATAATGGGCATGCCTGATTGAAAATAAAATGCCCATCGGAGTGTATATATTTGTATAGTCAATAAGAAAGCTTGAGATTCAAAGTCATATCATGTGAGACTGCAACTGGATGACTTTACTACACTGGTCATGCATGTAGCTACACTGGCTACTAGCTATTCTTCTCTTCACCCTCTCCTCTTGAGTCAGATGCACTTGAACTTAGAAAGGAATACCCCACTCCTCGAGGAAAGAGGTGCTGGATTTGGGAATTGTTGGGTTATGATAATGGAGAAGTCAGTTCATTTATCATTTTAGTTGGGAAGAGCCACTATCACTTGCACTATACAAATCAGCTTCATAGTCAAGGGTTTGCACAGGTTGTTTGAAGTGAGGTCTATTACTCTCGAAGGATGTTGTGTCTTAAGTCTGGTTCCCGACCAGGTTCCACACACTTTCTCACACCAAGGTCTGACTGAGCTCCAAACTTTGATTTTGTGAAGATAAGTTTGAGAATTTAATTCAATCCACTTTCCTTTTCTTTTCTTTATTTTTATTTTTATTTTCTGCACTAATTGCATAAGTGTTTGCTAGGGACTAGCAAAGGAAAATATATGGGGGTGATGAATCTCCATTTCGTCACCTTTATTCTATCATTTTGGCCTTAAAAACCCTAGTTAATGCTGAAGGATATGGTTAGATCCTCAAGCGCATCACGGAAGCGTGAGCGTCGTATCGAATACGACGAGGAGCGACTAGTCGGACTAGTTGCTCGATGCAGCGGAATTTAAAAAAAAAATTATACAACGAAACCACATGATCCAAGAACACTTCTCGGATCGTTTCGTCTAAACCACAAACAAGTAATTTAGGATTACCTCTTGAAGCGTGGTTGCGATCAAGTCTCTAAACGAAGAGACCTCCTGTCTCAAGTCCGATCCGACGGAGGAGACGCTTGCGAGCGCGGGGATGAACCGCGTGCTTCTCGCAATCCAAGTTGATTATCCAAGCGGCGGATCTTCTGATCTCGACACACGAAATCCAACATCTTCTTCACGAGCGAGGCACACCGAAGGAGACGAAGATCCACGAGCAGAAGAACGGGCAGCATAACGACGATGCCGCGGCGATGGAGAACCTCTCCATGGCATCCATGGTGGACGGCCATGAGAGGGAGAGAGAGGGCTGACCTCTAAAGAGAAAGAGAGAGGGAGAGAGAGATGCTTCTCAATCATTATGTGTGTAAAAAGAGAGCCAAGAGTGCCTCTCTATTTATAGGGTTTTGGGATCCATGGATCTCAATCCATGTGTCATATAAAATCAATGGTTGAGATTGATTTATGACAATCCAATGGTCAAGATTGTTGTTGGTAAAAGCCAACAACTTGTGATTTAATTTTGATTAAATATATTTGATAAATCAAATAAATATTAATACCAAATTAAATCAATCAAATAAGGAGAGAGAAAATAAAGGAGATCAACCTTCCCCTTTGGAGGGCAATCTCATGGATTCCCATGAGATTGCATATCTCCTTGATTTTCTCTCTACTTATTTTCCAACAACTATTTGTTGGGATTTTTATTCACCAAAATAATTCTCAATTAAATTTGGGAATATTGCAAATCTTGACATTGGAATATTGTGAATCATATTCACAACCCAAAACAAAATGTAATTTACATTTTCAATTAATTAGAAAATGTGTATCCAATACACATTAATAATTAATCTACTAATATAAATTATATTTAACTCTCTCTAATACATTATAAATCACATTTATAATATATTATGAATAATTGGATATTACTATCCACATTATTCTTATCCTTGATAATTAAATCATATTTAATCATCTTGGATCTCTTTATCTCATGTGTTCAAATAATATGAATCACATTCACATTATTCACATCTTTGATAATCAAATCACATTTAATTATCTAAGATAATTCTCCTTATAATATGAATCAAATTCATATTATTCATGATAATTAAATCACATTTAATTATCCATTTTCTCAATGCTCGGATACATATATCAACAATAGAATTATCCATGAACTCTTTCAAGGACAATGCGCTTTCTCCGCGAATACTTGGAGATAAGGACAGGGCGATTGTATTGTTCCACGTATAGTGACATGGATATTGAGATCACATCTCAAATCCAGATCTCGGGCCTCCCATAGATGCTTGATTAAATCAAGACCGCAAATCTAATCTTCTCATTGAATCTGAATCAAATTCAGATCAATGTCCAACATTTGGACTAAGATCAGATTACTTCTCTACTGAGAGGAGTCACTAAAATCCAGACCCGTTTCATCACTCCCTAGGAATGGAAGCTTCATGGTTATACAACCGTTTATGATCACATCACCCTCAGGTATTCCTAATACCTGTACATCCTGCATACTGGAAGACTCAGATTAAACCCGAAGTATTGGATCAACTTTATACTGTCTACTTCAGGGTTTTATCAGTAAGTTTCTCATTCGATCATTGGGAGTCGGTATTGATCATATACTTTCCAAAAGCATATATCATACCTAGGTCTTGATCATATACTTTCAAAAAGTATATGTCAAACCAACAAATTCAGTCAAGCTTCCAAAGCAAGACGACCGTGCGCACGGAATTTGATTCTTCCCAATATCTCATGAGTGAGCTCATGTCTCCCGGTTCAGTAGTGAACCTGTATGATCCCTTCGAGAGATCGTATTACTCATATGCCCTTATATGCACACCAGCGCGCCGGTGTATAGACCTTGATTAGGTCATCAACCTATTGGTCTGCCAAATGTACATACTCAGACATATAGTAACACATCTGTCTCTGGTCAGAGGATGTGTGCCTATATCATGACAGCATATGATATAGGACTTTGGTTATCTCGATCTCGTTAAGTCATCTCTTTGACCTAACTCATCTGACACCTCTGAATCTCTATTCCTATGCAGAGGACCTGCATCAAGAGGTCGGTCAGATATCAACCTAAAAGAGATAGGATTGCCATCTCCTACTCAGGTTGGAGATCATCTCTTAATAATCATTTGACGGTGCTTGATGAGTCCTCAATCTAACTCATTAGATATTCATCTAAGCACCAGCCTCTATGATTCAATAATTGAATCAACAGCTGTATGATCATTAAGATGGCCATGGTACATAACCCTAATTGTACTAAGGGACCTATTATGCAAATTATGTATTCTTCATTTCAGATCAAGGAGTGAATTGCAACAACATTTATTGCATAATGGCTCGCCGTGGGCTCGCAATTCCAACAATCTCCCACTAGCCCAAAGAGCCATTAATGGGCTAATCATTTAAACCCACACTCATGTGACAATCATAGGCTATTTAGAAAATAGCTAGGTAAGCTGATCAGTCACTCCGTTCCCAAGAGACTACGCCAAGTCTTTTTACGGCACTCGCATATCTCCTAGTAACAGTGCTCGCATCCAATGCGAATGTTGCATCCTATGCAACCAATACTCAATTTTGTTGGTTATAGTGTCCTTGACACTACATCTTATTAATTATCATAACCGGTATTCCCATAATCCTTATTAGAATACCTTCATTCCTGGAGATCTCTATCTCCTAAGGTATCTACAGTCAAGACCCTTATAGATCACTATCTACAAGATCTTAAACTTTTGAAGATAAGACCTTGAGATCACTATCTCTAAGTTTTATCATCTTTGAAGATATTATTATTACTACAATCAAGTGTTTTATCTCCATAGTAGGATTAGTAACAGTTTACTACTCCCACTGCATGGCAGACATCTGGTTCTTGTACACATCTAGCATATACCGAGCTTCTCATAACTGATGCACAAGTGCAAGCAGTTCTAGCATTCACTTCCTCAACTCTTTGAGGTGCTATCCCTTTAGACAGGTCACTACCACATCTTAAGGGAAGGAAGCCTTTCTTGGAATTTTCCAGAAAATGGAATAAGTCCAAGGTGTACTACTAATGCGACAGTCCCAATACCCTCTTCTCTTTGCTTCTGAACGACTTCAGAATTAAGATCTAAGAGGTATCCTTGAGATCGTATCTCAAGGTATGGAACAACCAAATTATAAAACACTTATTATTTATTCTTATATCATTCCAAATGATTAGAATAATATCTACATTTAGCACGATGAACACAATGGCACTCCCACTAAGCTTCACATGGTTCATCAAGATTTTATCTGAAATCATAACATTTATAATTTCATTAAATCTTATGTTCCAACTACAAGAAACTTATTTGAGTCCAAAGATGGAGTTCTTCAGCTAGCACACCTTGCTTTCCTCAACCATGAAGCCCTGGGGCTACTTCATATGAATGTCCTCAGAGAGGTATTCATAGAGGAATGCAATCTTGACTCACATCATGAAGATGCCATAGTCAAGTTGTGCAGCTATAGTTAGCAATATTCTGATGGGTTAAAGCAAGGTCACTGTAGAGCAAGTCTTATCGCAAGCGATGCCTTCTCTTTGATGTGTAGCTCATGGCTACGAACCGTGCTTTGAAGGTCTCTACCTTCTCATCAGGTTCCCTCTTTCTCTTGAAGATCCATTTACACCTTAATGGGTCTGACCCATATAGGTGGATCCTCGAGGGTTCATATACAACACTTGTATATGAAGTCTACATTAGACTTTTATTGCTAACATCCATCCTTCCATGTCATGATCCTCAGGAGCTTCATCACATGTAGTCCGATCATTTTCAGATTTAACTGACACATGGAATCCATCCTCAAACTTATTTGAAGAGGTATTAATGTTTCATCTTTAATTATCTATTTCAGTTTCCGATTTCAGGAGCCTCATTATCTTTTCAAGATTAAATGAGTTCCTTTACTTCATTTTCATCTTGATTCTCCAGAGAGTCATCCTATAAGAATCATATTCTCAAAGATGAGATCTTTTAAGAATCTCAAGGTCATAAAGTAGGTATCCAATACCATCCTTAATTTTCCTAATGAAGTAGCACTCTCTAGTGCTAGATTCCAGCTTACATGTATGGAACCTTATTAAGTATATAATGTAGTCTCTACTACATATATATCTTGGAAACTTAAGAGATAATTATGCTAGGATTAATCATTGATTAAATCATGTCACACATGATCAATTGTATCTCCCTACAACTCCTTTGAGTTAAGGTTCATTAGGAGGATTGAGATAGGAATGATATTCATATCTCCATAAGGTATTTCTTGAATTCATCCAATAGGTACGGGCTACCTTGGTTAGATCGAATTCATTTCATCTTCCTTCAAACTTTGGTTCTAAACCAAAATTGCGAAATCTTTGAACATTTCAAAGGTTTCTTAGGTGAAGAGAAGAGACCTCATATCATACATAATCATTAACAGATATCACATATCCATAATGTTTACTATGATATAGATGATCTGCATACATCAATATGTATGAGATCCTTAATACCTAGGCATCTTACACCTTTCCCAAGGAAGGATGTATTAGACAATATTCACAAGTATGTGAGATTTGAATCTTTAGACAATCTAAAGTTTCATGTCTTACCAGTCCATTGATTTCATCAACAGACATATGTCCAAAATTTGATGCCAGATCATTGCCAAATGATCTTTATCCTCCTATTGATCTTTTAAAGGTTTAATTTTCAGTATTAGAAATCTTAATGAACCATTCAATAATTTTCTAATTTAATAGAGTCCACTAGATTTTAGATTACTATCTGAAATATTTCCATCATAACTCTTTATGATAGATTTATTACATAATTCATGTTTATATCCAACAATTAGAAATAAACAATGAGTGTATTCTAATATCTAGGTTATAGAGACATTCTCTAAGACTAAGGGCTCCCACTGAAAATATGAAGTCTATTGATCTCATGGAAATTGTTGCAACACTTGCATCATTTTCAACATGGATGACCAATAAACCTTAAGATCAAATTTCTAATACATATGCAACCAATTGCAAGTGTCATTAGAAAATTTGAGATACAATTATTAGACTTTATCTTATCAAATAAGTAAGTCAATATCAATGATTATATGTAGATTATACTGATGCTCCATCCGAGTCCTTTTCTGAGGATTCTAGACAGACTTGATAGTCATACTATCAACACATCAACTTATTGCAGTATTGGCATTCATCCAACTCTTTGGATGTCATATGGAAGTCATAGAAGTACAGTCAACTCTTTGACTATACCTCTTACTTGGGTCCAACCCATGCTTCCACTGCGCTCCCTTTGTCTATAAGCAACCTTTGCTCAAGACCAAGGATCTCTCATGTTAAAATCAAAAATTTCAATATAAGAGTATTTCAACATTTATACAAGCTTCATTTAAGTTCATATAATATGAATATTATGAAGCTTCATGAATGACTAGAGTATAGACAGTAGAATGATGACACTCATCATCTACATCCATCTAAACTCTTTGAAGCATCGGTTCAGGTAGGTATTCAAACAATTTGAATACATTATCTCTAATAGAGCTACCATTCTACATGATGTAGAGAACCATGTCATTCATGATTAAATGTCAAGAGCACATATATATGCCAGAATATCTTTATTGATTTTATAAGGATTAATTTGATAATTACGATCATCATCGACATGTCACTTCAAAAGTACATTCGATAAGATCAAGACTTATAGAGACATACAAACCCTAGGGTTTTAGTCCTATTGTCTATTTAATTATCACTTCTCATTGTTATGAGGAAACTTGCACATTGCAACCACATACATTGTGTGTCCAATTGCAAGTACAATATCTGGATTATAGGGTTCAATCCACGATATTTACTGGTTATCATTGAGTATAATATTGAGTGGGTTTAATGAAGGATTATCTGAAATAAAAAATTTGCATGAGTGTATATATTTATATATATACATGTTTTACTTTGAATTAGGAATTTTATATCAAAGTTGTCTTGCCATGTCAACAATGAAAGTTCATTCCCTTAATCACTTTCAATGTAAGAGATATACTTACCATTATATCTCAGCAAGATCTGGGATCTCCTCTTTATCTTTGTTACATCCCAATAATATGAGAGACTGCAACTCCAATAAAGAGAAGCGGGAACACATTCCGCCTTGCAAGTCCAACTTGCATTTCCCAATTCGGTCTTTAACACCCGGGCCCACCACCCCTAAGGTGATGTTGACCCGTCGTTAATTGAACCAACCGTCAACAGGAATAGAACTCGCTATGCGCAATCCAATATCGCCCCAATAATATGAGGATCCGATATTGGGGTCACTACGCATACGACCTTACTCTTTCGAGAAGCAAAGAGTCCGATCCAGATGCGCTTGTATATAGGAGCTGTCACTACGTACATGCGTCTCCTATATACAATCCCTGGCGACGGAAACCCTTCGCCTTGACGGGAGACCATGGATGTCACTTATGTGATCCTCCACCTCTTATTCAAATTTAATTAATTACTATGAATCACATTCATATAATTAATTCTTCCAAGGGAATTATTAACTCTAATCATATTAGAGTAATCTCAATTGGATATAATCAACTTAATCATATTAAATTAATTATCAATCCAATTTAATCAATCAAACTTAATTTTATGCTTGAATATACATATATGATATTATTCTCAAAGTACGTATTAATTCGAATTTTAATAATTAGAAAAATACATCATAATCCCTCGGACATTATCCCGGCCCTACCCGCTGTCATGGCCAGTACCGACGGGAGTGGGGCGGACCACATACGTTGCAACCCGCTGACCAGCGATCCCCGACTAGACACCATATCCACCTCGGGAAAGGATAATGCCAAATTGATTATTTTGTACTTGAGATGATCATCGGTTCTTCAACCGAAATTATACCATATAGTAATCAAAACAATTTAGATTTTAAGGAAATTTGCTAGGCAAATTCCCAAGTCCTATTCAAGCAAGAAGTTTGATGATTGTAATTCCAATTATGGTTTAGATCAAATCTAATCAACTAATTGGTTGGGGCCAAGTCAATTAGGCAAATAATCATGTTTCAATATTTCACAAATATTTTTCAAGATTATTTCACGAAATTAACAATTAATTTCACTAATTGAGAATCACTTGGTTCTAGATTAGGAAAGCAATTTCAGCAGTGACCCCTACTTACTAAAATTGGCATATCTCAATCATATTAAATCCAAATTAAGCAAAGTCAATTTCTAAAGTTTGCTAATTTGATTTAGGACAGAACCTAAGTGATGTTTCACGCATTTCGAGGCAAGTCTAAACAGTAATTAACATTTTAATCACGTTCAGATTCACAGTTCCCGCAACAGTGCATACATGTTCATTAAAACGACCATATCTCGAGCATACGAAATCCGATTTGCGCAAACTCAGATCCTATGGTTTCCTTATTTAATGGGGAACATAATCCAAGTATAAAATTCGTGTTTAAACAATTTAAACAGTGCCGAATTTCTTTACTAAACAGATCTGCGAAATCAAATGCGATGAAAACTTTCGCGACCTTAACGAACCCAAGTCGTCTTTGGTTAACGAATCACTATTCGAAACTGTCGACCTAAGGCTCTGATACCACTTGAAGGATATGGTTAGATCCTCAAGCGCATCACGGAAGCGTGAGCGTCGTATCGAATTCGACGAGGAGCGACTAGTCGGACTAGTTGCTCGATGCAGCGGAATTTAAAAAAAATTTATACGACGAAACCACATGATCGAAGAACACTTCTCGGATCGTTTCGTCTAAACCACAAACAAGTAATTTAGGATTACCTCTTGAAGCGTGGTTGCGATCAAGTCTCTAAACGAAGAGACCTCCTGTCTCAAGTCCGATCCGACGGAGGAGACGCTTGCGAGCGCGGGGATGAACCGCGTGCTTCTCGCAATCCAAGTTGATTATCCAAGCGGCGGATCTTCTGATCTCGACACACGAGATCCAACATCTTCTTCACGAGCGAGGCGCACCGAAGGAGACGAAGATCCACGAGCAGAAGAACGGGCAGCATAACGACGATGCCGCGGCGATGGAGAACCTCTCCATGGCATCCATGGTGGACGGCCATGAGAGGGAGAGAGAGGGCTGACCTCTAAAGAGAAAGAGAGAGGGAGAGAGAGATGCTTCTCAAGCATTATGTGTGTAAAAAGAGAGCCGAGAGTGCCTCTCTATTTATAGGGTTTTGGGATCCATGGATCTCAATCCATGTGTCATATAAAACCAATGGTTGAGATTTATTTATGACAATCCAATGGTCAAGATTGTTGTTGGTAAAAGCCAACAACTTGTGATTTAATTTTGATTAAATATATTTGATAAATCAAATAAATATTAATACCAAATTAAATCAATCAAATAAGGAGAGAGAGAATAAAGGAGATCAACCTTCCCCTTTGGAGGGCAATCTCATGGATTCCCATGAGATTGCATATCTCCTTGATTTTCTCTCTACTTATTTTCCAACAACTATTTGTTGGGATTTTTATTCACCAAAATAATTCTCAATTAAATTTGGGAATATTGCAAATCTTGACATTGGAATATTGTGAATCGTATTCACAACCCAAAACAAAATGTAATTTACATTTTCAATTAATTAGACAATGTGTATCCAATACACATTAATAATTAATCTACTAATATAAATTATATTTAACTCTCTCTAATACATTATAAATCACATTTATAATATATTATTAATAATTGGATATTACTATCCACATTATTCTTAACCTTGATAATTAAATCATATTTAATCATCTTGGATCTCTTTATCTCATGTGTTCAAATAATATGAATCACATTCACATTATTCACATCTTTGATAATCAAATCACATTTAATTATCTAAGATAATTCTCCTTATAATATGAATCAAATTCATATTATTCATGATAATTAAATCACATTTAATTATCCATTTTCTCAATGCTCGGATACATATATCAACAATAGAATTATCCATGAACTCTTTCAAGGACAATGCGCTTTCTCCGCGAATACTTGGAGATAAGGACAGGGCGATTGTATTGTTCCACGTATAGTGACATGGATATTGAGATCACATCTCAAATCCAGATCTCGGGCCTCCCATAGATGCTTGATTAAATCAAGACCGCAAATCTAATCTTCTCATTGAATCTGAATCAAATTCAGATCAATGTCCAACATTTGGACTAAGATCAGATTACTTCTCTACTGAGAGGAGTCACTAAAATCCAGACCCGTTTCATCACTCCCTAGGAATGGAAGCGTCATGGTTATACAACCGTTTATGATCACATCACCCTCAGGTATTCCTAATACCTGTACATCCTGCATACTGGAAGACTCAGATTAAACCCGAAGTATTGGATCAACTTTATACTGTCTACTTCAGGGTTTTATCAGTAAGTTTCTCATTCGATCATTGGGAGTCGGTATTGATCATATACTTTCCAAAAGCATATATCATACCTAGGTCTTGATCATATACTTTCAAAAAGTATATGTCAAACCAACAAATTCAGTCAAGCTTCCAAAGAGAGACGACCGTGCGCACGGAATTTGATTCTTCCCAATATCTCATGAGTGAGCTCATGTCTCCCGGTTCAGTAGTGAACCTGTATGATCCCTTCGAGAGATCGTATTACTCATATGCCCTTATATGCACACCAGCGCGCCGGTGTATAGACCTTGATTAGGTCATCAACCTATTGGTCTGCCAAATGTACATACTCAGACATATAGTAACACATCTGTCTCTGGTCAGAGGATGTGTGCCTATATCATGACAGCATATGATATAGGACTTTGGTTATCTCGATCTCGTTAAGTCATCTCTTTGACCTAACTCATCCGACACCTCTGAATCTCTATTCCTATGCAGAGGACCTGCATCAAGAGGTCGGTCAGATATCAACCTAAAAGAGATAGGAATGCCATCTCCTACTCAGGTTGGAGATCATCTCTTAATAATCATTTGACGGTGCTTGATGAGTCCTCAATCTAACTCATTAGATATTCATCTAAGCACCAGCCTCTATGATTCAATAATTGAATCAACAGCTGTATGATCATTAAGATGGCCATGGTACATAACCCTAATTGTACTAAGGGACCTATTATGCAAATTATGTATTCTTCATTTCAGATCAAGGAGTGAATTGCAACAACATTTATTGCATAATGGCTCGCCGTGAGCTCGCATTTCCAACAAATGCATGTAATTAGCATTGCTTTGTACAAATTAACATTCATTGATTATTCCATTTATTGTGTATAAAATACAATTTTTAATGCTAAAATTATAGAATAAAGAAAAGTAAAATAATAAAATGCCAAAGGTATTTTATGACCCTAAATATTGAGACCAAGTCAAGAATTGATTTGGTCGACAAGGAATAAAGTAGGGGGATAAGGGCCAATAATACATCAAAAAATCCATTCTTTATTTCATCAATTTTGCATTTTCGGGAACTATTTTATTTTCTATTTTTTATACCTCAATTAAAGGAACTTTGTCATGAAAGTTGTAGATAATAATATATAGAAAAATACACAATTGAGTTACATAAAAGTAATATACAATGTACTTTTTATACTCTAAATAAATTGCCAAAATCCCAACTTCCTAGGCCCATATCTCCTAAAACAAAAACTCAAAATGTATCAAAATCAGCTTTAGTTTATATAACTTTTAATAAGATATTTAATGAAGGTGGTTTCATATTTTTTAGAGTTAAGGTGTGAAAGTTAGGTTTTGGACCCGTATTGTATAATTTACCTATATAAAATACTAATTTTATGTATTATTTATTATTTCTATAATTTTATTAATTTTATAACTGTGTAAATATTATTTATAATATATGTACATATTTAAAATAGAATAAAACCAAAAAGAAAATGCTAAAATAAAAAATGTATACAAAATACATAGATGAAATACTTATACTTATACATATATATTTAATACATATATTTATTTTAGTGTACATATTGTATAAAAATACAATAAAAATATATTTATGTATATCAAAATAAGTTATAATTTTATAAATTAATAAAATAAAATAAAAAAATAAAAATACAAAATAAATATAAAATGTAGAAAACATATATGAATATGTAAACAGTAACTTGTAATAAATAAACTCTAATAAATAAATAAAAATCGTATCAAAATACTACATAAAATAATAAATATTTTTTATTTTATTACTTTATTTTATTAAAATCATTTATTATTTATTTTTAATTATTTTTTTATTTATCTTCTGATTTATCTTTTTGCGGATGATGTGGCCCAATCAGGTACACACCATCCGTTGACCTCAGGTCAACTTTGACCCCTGTTCTACGATCGGTTAAAACCTAGCCTAGGACCTCATTTCTCAATTTTATCCCACTCAACCTTTTCATCCATTTGCCACGATTCCACGATGACTTTTGTTCCTCAATTACTGGACTTACATGCCAGATTATTGCCTCGATTGTCAGATCACTGCGATGAGTCGTATCTCTTGATCTTTCCAGCCATCCGGTCACCTAGTACATAAGCTCACCTATCCGCATTTTCAAAATTCGAATCCCTCTTGTCCCCTGTTTTGGCTCCATCTCTTGTGCTTTGGATCAAAGTTCATGACATGGACTACTCCAGCTGAGAGTAGCGAAGTCAGGCGAGGTCTTGGGTTGATTCCAGCCATCTCCGGTGAAGCACTGCCATCGAGGTCCACTTCCTTGGTTCCGTCCAAACGAGTTTAGTTTTCTTAGCTATTTAGTTAGACAATAACCTTAGGTTTAATTGTTGCCATATTTTGTATTTTAATTGAGCATTTTAGCATAGAAAACCAAACTTGTAGTTCGTTGGAGCTCCGCTTCGGCGAACCTTTCACAGTGCCTCCACCGTATTCCGCCACGACTTCCACCATCACTTTGCTTCCCATCACCTTCTCCATCATCCTCCACCTCCAGTCCACATCGAGTCCATCCGGATAGAGCTAGCTATGCTCATTCTTCCGCCTTCGTCGGAGCACCATCGCCACTCTCCACCCTTCACCCATTACTGCCAATAAAGTCCCTAGAACACCCCTTTTTGCTTGTGTGCATTTCCCTGTAGATGTTGGAGGCTAAGGACCCCTTGGGGGTCGATTTTGAGCAGAAGGAACTACATGGAGTTCCAGTTCTTCCTTGTGCTCGTTCGCCGTCAGCAGGGTTCTAAGAGCTCACCAGAGACCCTCATCTGCATCAGAGGAGCACCTGCTCCGTTTTGCCCTTGTTTCGAGCTTCCCAGATGGCTGGAGGAGCGAAGGATAGGATATCAAAACTCACCATCGGCTAGTTCTTGACATGTTCTTCTAGAGTCGCTTCTAGCCATTCGATCATCTAGCCACTCCAGATCATCCAGCCATCATCCGATCTTCGTTCGCCTCTGCCATTGATTCCAACCGTGTAATCTGATCTACACCATCGAGCACGAACCGTCATCGCGCAACGTAGGAGCGACGTGTGGCAAGTGAGGCGCGTTGACCTGTTGGATCGCACCCTTTGTTGGTTTTTTTGCATTTTACACCCAATAAATTTTTATTCAAAATTTAATACCCAAACTTTCATTTGTTGTTTTAATATTTTTTTAAAAATTTGCAAAATGACCCTCGTACTTTTTATATTTGTAATCTAGTCTAGTCTACATCACCTCAAGTGTCGTTCCACGTGAGGTGGCATTTTTGTAAGCAAGCCCCCATGGCTTTTTTTTTATTTATGTTTAATCTGTTAATTTTTAATTCTAGTTATAAAATTTTGGAAAAATAACAGAAAACACCTAGACTTTATTTTAAATTACATGTATTCCTCTACTAGTTCACTTTTTATTTGTTATTTCCATTTATTAAATGTAGTGTCCGTGCTCCAAAAAACCCCAAAATAGTATATGGTGCTTGATAGTGAGCAGATTCATGTTAAAATTTTGGTTTTCATTTTTAGGCATTTTTGATATTTTTTAAAATGAAAAAGAGCACAAATATTCCTTATTTGTAGTATAAAATGCCAAAAAATATAAAACTTTTGAAAAATTCCAAAACATATATTTTATATATTTAAGTATTTTGAGGCTTTAGATCAGAACCACTAAAAATAGAAAAAGAAAATACATAAAAATTAAAAAGCCCCAATCCTTGTAACAATCTAAAAAAATATCAAAAATTCCAAAAATCACATTTTCTATTTTATAATTTTCTTTATATTATTATTTATCTACAAAATTAATTTGAAGAATTTTTGATATTGTTTTCTATTTTTCCTCTTCATTTCCATTCGACCTATTTATTAAATCCTTGATTTGGGATATTTTCAACTTCAAAAATCCATAAAATTTAGCAAAAATCCTTAAAAAATCATAAAAATAGTAAAATAAATATTTCAAACCCAAAAATATTTAATTGTTCAATTTTTATTTATTTTTAGTTGCATTTATATCTTTATTATCCTATTATATATATTTATATATAACCTTATATATCCTTATTTTATATATTTTAAAAGAAAAAGAAAATAAAATTCAGAAAAAGAAAAAGAAAATAAAAAATTACAAAATTAAAAACAACTAAAAAAATAAAACACAAAATAAAACAATATATAAAATAAAAGACCCACAAAAACAAATAGACAACAAGAAGCACACATTTTTTCATTTATTTGCATCATTCTCCCATTTGCTCCATGTGTTCGACCTCTACAATACTTGCACCTATACACATCTTTTATAGAGTTATAGTAAAGTTTAACTCCACGCATTTATTTTCATTTCTTTATTCTTAATTGTGGGTTAATTGTTGATTTATCAAGGTTTCTTGAGCGGTCGCCATAACGACTACAGTCTCACCTTGTGAGGATGTACAACCCTTGAAAATTCCTAGTTATCACCTGGGGAACCCTATAAATCACTGATGAATCCCTGATTCTCACTCTTTATTCTTTTATTTTAGCTATTTATCTTGGCAAAGCATCATGTAAATAGGTGTAAATACAATAAGTTAGCATTATGCATGCATTTATTAATATTGCCTAATTAGCATGTATTTATGCAAAAATAAAAGAATAAAGGAAAAGAAGAAGGAAGGAGGTATTTAGAATAAATACAGAGTGACCCGAACCCAAGAGAAGGTCAAGCCAAGATCTGATCGCAAAACAAAATAAGTAGAGAGAGACAGGGCCTACTCTATATTGCACATATTACTTGTAAATAATTATTTTTGACAAAATAAAAATAAAATGTTCTTTTTACCTCCTTGTATATAGTCCTAGAATAAAACAAAAATTAGAAAAATAAAATAAAACTTGAAATAAAAGCATCTTTCACTTGTACAAAATACATGTATACATGTCTCACTCCATATTTATTAGATACATGTAAATAAATAATAAAAATAAAATAAAAATTATTTTATACTTCAAAAATTATGTTTTAAATAAATAAAATATAAAAATTGGGCTATTTGTGTGAAAATAATAAATATCAAAATAATTACACAAAACACATAGGTATATTATTCCTGTATATAATACATTATACTGTATAGAGATTAATTTATTTTTCATAAAAATAAACAAAAATCACAGAAAAATAGTTGAAAAATAATAAATATTTTTCATTTTATACACTTTTTATTTTAAAGCCATTTACTATTTTTTTATTGAATTTGTAAGTATTATGTAAATTCCTAATTCCTGATTGGTCCAAGAGGGTTTGTTGACCCTGGTCAACTCCCCCTCCTAGCTCCGGTCGGGTCGAAAACCCATCGCCGGAGTCTTTTCTCTGATTTTTCCCACCCGAATCCGAGCTCCTCTCACCTTGGTTTTTGGATCCATGATTCCTCGGACCTCCGTGATCCTCATTGATTCCTTAGATGATCTGAATCGCTCTCAGGTCTCGTGCTTTTCACCGATTCTTCTAGATCCTCGAGCTCCTTATATAGCCTTTCTTCCACCTCTCAGGAGCCCTAGCTCGTGCCTTGCTCCTCATTCTAGCCCTAGACACCTCAGGTTGAGTGAAAGCTACTGGAGCGACCCCTCAGATTGGAGTTTGGTGGTCAGGAGACGTAGCTCAGTTACGTGGCCAGCAAGCGCTGCGGCATTTAGCCTCCCCACATTCCGCAGCGAGGTCGAGGCCATTACCTCGTTCGCCATCTCCGCTTGGAGATCAGGAATATGTTCTCACCTCCAGGTTCCCCTCATTTCCCGTCCATTTCCCTGTTTTGATCCATTCACTCCATTTAGCGTTGCTGCCAATCCACCTGCTCTGACCAGTGGGTCGGAGCCCCGATATCCAAACACATCCGTTCACATTGATGCACCGCATTGCCCTCCATATTCCCCCGAAATCTGAACACCCTTGGGATCGACCGTTAGGTCGAGATTGAGGCACGAATCTCCTCTACCCCCTTCACTGAGATCGATCTTCGCCCCCCGCCCCCCATTGCTTATTTCCTTTCATGCTCTAATAACCCTGACCGGAGCTTCGCTCCGAGTCCAGCTTACCTTCGCAAGTGCTAATTCACACGAGGAGCCCAGTTTACACCTCCAGAGGATCCGCTGGAGCTGCTCTAGGTCCCTCTTCACCGCCATGCACATCAGGCCGGTAGCTTCTCCATCGGACCCACCCACTCGACGCAGGGTGCTTCCACGAACTTGCCGGACCCTTCTGATCGACCATCCGAGTCGAGGATCCCATCTAAGACTCTGGTGAAGGTCGCCAGGGTTTCTTGTTCTTCCAGGCCCGCTCTCCGTCGTTGGATCGGCCCACCCCTGCCATATCTGATCAGAGTCGCCAACCGGGGCAGCTTTTGGGCCGTTAGATCTGACGACTTTATGCATCTGAGCCTCACGTAGCCGACATTCTCTGGAATGTCAGATCTGACACAACAGACGATCCGCACCACCCGTCCGCGCTTCCTTTAGAGCACGCCACGCATCCCCCACACGCTCTGCACGTGCCCTGCGAGGGTATTTTGTGATATCTTCCCTGCAGTTTTTATGAACTTTCTAGTCTATTAAATAAAGTTGTAGTTCAACTTTTTGCTTATTAGTCCCTTATGTTTCACGTATTTACACTTTAGTCCTCCGATTCTGAACACATGTGCACGCTCACGTGCTTTTGTGGGTTATTTGCACATCATGTCCTGCATTTTCTGATTGTTATGTTTTGAATGGAATGTTTATGATAATTACAGAAATACCCCTGTGCGTGATTTAATGAGCATATGCGCTTATTTTGTGGACTTTTTCCACTAGTGCCCCTAGACTTTTTGCATGCGTTATGGTTTGCCCTGGAAACTTTGGGATATATGCAAATAGGTTCCTACAACCTGTGTGCTTCGTTTTGCTTGAAATAAATATCAATTAACTTCAAAAGTTCCGCAAAAATTCTCAAGTGTCCCTGCTAGCTCATAGTAATTATTGTGATTTTTGGAATTAATTTTGTTTAGTATTTTATTTTCTAAAAATAAAAAAACCCTTAAAAATGTGTCTGTCTTTTTTATAAAATACGAAAAAAATATAAAAATAGTCTAAAAAATTACATACAAATTTTTGTATGTTTGTTATAGCTTTTTTTGTCCCTGTGTAATTTTTGTTGCATTATCTTTTATAAAAATCCTAAAAATAATAAAAGACTAAAAATCATATAAAAATCATTAAAAATTCTAAAAAAAGTATAAAAAAATGGCATTTCAGTTTCTGTAGTTAGATCTTTTTATTTACTTTATCATAAAAATCATCATCAGGGCATTGGGGCAATTTTAATAATTTAAATTTGCCTTATAGTCCAAGTTGTACATTGTCTTCCTATTTTGTGTTTGTTTCATTTTTATAAAATCAGATAAAATCAGAAAAATACCATAAAATTGCCGAAAACAACTGCATATTTTAAAAATATAAAGATATTTTTGTTTCTAATTTGGAGTATTTTTAGGCCTAATAAAAATTGTTAGAACTTGTTTTTGCCTTATTCTCCTTGCTTGTTTTCTCATTAGAAAATAATAAAAAATTACAAATTAAAATATATATATATGTCTTTTATTTTCTGATTACCGACTACTTCCTACATTTTTGTGCTCCTTGTGTTTGACCCTGATCGCTATACCAGGTTAAAGAAATAATATAGACCGCTAAATTGGATTTTGTGCTTGTGATTGTCTTAATTGTGGTCTTGATTTTTCTTGATTGACCAAGCCTCACGATTCGAGTTGCAATGACCCTTAGAGATTACTTAACCCGAGTTGCCTTGGCACGTCATCAATCATCTCATTCCCATCTATCATGTCGCAGTTCGCTTTCGCCTCTTTTTTCTCCACCTGGATCCCTAGGATAGTGACAGAACCCTGGAGAATCGTTTGGAGCTCGAATTGGTATCCGTTGAGTAGAACCACCTTGTGGTCGGTGCTCTCCGTCATGACTAGCCTCTTCAGCCTCCCACAGCGAGATCGAGGCCATTACCCCGCCGTCCACACAGTCATTCTTGCCTTCCATCCTTACCCCTCAATGACAGCGTTCAGAAGAACCCTTTGGTGGCAGAACCGAGGCCATTACCCCTCGGTGACAGAGTTCGGAAGAACCCTTTGGTGGCTGGAATAGGTGGCTGCAGTCGACGCTCGACGCATGTGGCCAAACCTCCATCACGTTCGAGCCTCCCCGCCTGTCGCAGCGTGGTCGAGGCGACGACCCCCATCGACGCAACCTCCTGGAGCTCAGGATCGATCTTAGACCATCAGGTATACCTATACCTCTCGTCGATCCTAGTTTCATTTATCTTCGAATCCTTCATTTGTCCTATACCGGCTCTGACCCAGTGGTCGGAGCTTCATCAGCCATATTGACCCATTCTGATCGACTCCGCGGACCATCATCACCCTTCCCCCGTAGCCTGATCACCCTAATCTTGGCTATCCGAGCCAAGATTAGGCTAGGTTCCATCCCCCAGTATTGCCGGAACCTTCCTCCTCCTCCTACCGTCGCTTCTCTTTAGCGTTACCCAAATAACTTGGCCGGAGCACACCTCCGAGCAGGAGCTTTACCTCACAGGTTGAGTCGCGCGTGGAAGCACCCCATTTCGCCTTCAGCCAGCTTCGCCGGAGCCATCCCAAGTCACCACCACCTTCCCCGAGATCCGACCGGTGGATGCTCTTATCCGACACCACCACCCGACGTGGGGGAGCGTCGCGAGTCAAGCTCCGCCTCCTGATCATTCATCAGACACCTGGAGTGTCACCAGTTCTCCGATGAACTTCTCCAGGGAAGAGTTCTTCCAGGACCTTCCTTAGCCGTTGGATCACCCCTCTCCACCAGTTCGCATCACAGCCTTTCATCTCCCGAGCCTGACAGGCCATTAGATCTGACATCTAACGGCCACGTATGCCCCACATTCGCCTTCACGCCAAGACCGTTGGATGCGCCTGGTGTCCCTGCCAGAGCTGCACGTCTCCAGCCTACCAGAGCAAGCCACCTATCACCCACGTGACCCGCACGCCAGCCTCAGTAATTTGCTCCTTTTTCCCTGTGTTTCTTTTATGTTATTATTTAGTCTGTAAAATAAATAGTATACTATGGTCTATTTGCACTTTGGTCCCTACTGTTTTTACTATTTGCACTTTGGTCCTTCCCGTATGGTTGTACGTGCATCATCACGTGTATATTTGGATATTTGCATGTATGCCCTTGGGTTTTCTAGGATGTTATGAAATGAATCTTTAGTTTCTTTATTTACATCCATACCCCTGTGCGTGGTGTTTTTGACATGTGCCAAATATTAAGGAAAAATTGCAGTAGGCCCCCGAGACTTTTCATGCGTGTTCTGAATTAGTCCCAGGAATTTATTTTCTTTGCAACTAGGTCCCTGTGTGCTGTGAGTTTTTGATTGGCTTGAATAAATAATAAATCTCATCCAAAAAAATATATATGTCTTTTATTTTCTGATTACCGACTACTTCCTACGTTTTCGTGCTCCTTGCGTTCGACCCTGATTGCTATACCAGATTAAATAAATAACAGAGACTGCGAAATTGGATTTTGTGCATGTAATTGTCTTAATTGTGATCTTGATTTTTCTTGATTGACCAAGCCTCGCGATTTGGGTTGCAATGACCCTTAGAGATTACTTAACCCGAGTTGCCTTGGCACGTCATCAATCATCTCATTCCCATCCATCATGTCGTAGTTTGCTTTAGCCTCTTTTTTCTCCACCTAAATCCCTAGGATAGTGATAGGACCCTGGAGAATCGTTTGGTGCTTGAATTGGTGTTCGTTGAGTAGAACCACCTTGTGGCCGGAGCTCTCCGTCATGACTAACCTCTTCAGCCTCCCGCAGCGGGATCGAGGCCATTACCCCGTCGTCCACACAGTCATTCTTACCTTCCATCCTTACCCCTCAGTGATAGCGTTCAGAAGAACCCTTTGGTGGCAGAATCGAGGCCATTACCCCTCGGTTACAGAGTTCGGAAGAACCCTTTGGTGGGCAGAATAGGTGGCTGCAGTCGACGCACGTGGCCGGACCTCCGTCGCGTTCGAGCCTCCCTGCCTATCGTAGCGTGGTCGAGGCGACGACCCCCATTGACGCAACCTCCTGGAGCTCAAGATCAATCTTAGACCATCAGGTATACCTCTCGTCGATCCTAGTTTCATTTATCTTCGAATCCTTCATTTGTCCTACACCGGCTTCGACCCAGTGGTCGGAGCTTCATCAGCCATATTGACCCATTCCGATCGACTCTGCGGACCATCATCACCCTTCCCCTGCAGCCTGATCATCCTAATCTTGGCTATCTGAGCCAAGATTAGGCTAGGTTCCATCCCCCAGTATTACCGGAACCTTCCTCCGCCTCCCACCGTCTCTTATTTTTAGCTTTACCAAATAACTTGGCCGGAGCACACCTCCGAGAAGGAGCTTTACCCCGCAGGTTGAGTCGCACGTGGAAGCACCCCATTTCGCCTTCAGCCAGCTTTGTCGGAGCCATCCCAGGTCACCAGCACCTTCCCCGAGATCCGACCGGTGGATACTCTTATCTGACACCACCACCCGATGCGGAGGAGCGTCGCGAGTCGAGCTCTGCCTCCTGATCATTCATCAGACACCTGGAGTGCCACCAGTTCTCCGACGAACTTCTCCAGGGAGGAGTTCTTCCAGGTCCTTCCTCAGCCGTTGGATCGTCCCTCTCCACCAGTTCGCATCACAGCCTTTCATCTCCTGCGCCTGACAAGCCATTAGATCTGACATCTAACGGCCCCGTATGCCCCACGTTCGCCTTCACGCCAGGACTGTTGGATGCGCCAGGTGTTCCTGCCAGAGCTGCACGTCTCCAGCCTACCAGAGCAAGCCACCTGTCACCCACGTGACCCACACGCCAGCCTGGGTAATTTGCTCCTTTTTCCCTGTGTTTCTTTTATGTTATTATTTAGTCTATAAAATAAATAGTATACTGTGGTCTATTTGCACTTTGGTCCCTGCTATTTTTACTATTTGCACTTTGGTCCTTCTTGTATGGTTGCACATGCATCATCACGTGTGATATTTGCATGTATGCCCTCGGGTTTTCTAGGATGTTATGAAATGAATCTTTAGTTTCTTTATTTACATCCATACCCCTGTGCGTGGTGTTTTTGACTTGTGCTAAATATTATGGAAGAATTGTAGTAGGCCCTCGGGACTTTTCATGCGTGTTCTGAATTAGTCCCAGAAATTTATTTTCTTTGCAACTAGGTCCCTATTTATTGTGAGTTTTTTATTGGCTTGAATAAATATCAAATCTCGTCCAAAAATTGTGAAATTTGGATATGTGGCACCTGCCATAATGTAAAAATTTCCGTGAACTTTTAGGCTTGTTTTGTTTTCATTTTCTATTTTTAAAAATTCAAAAACCTTAAAATTTGCTTTTGTCCAGTTTTAAAAATCAACTACAAAAATTAAAAACCCTCTAAAAATCCAAAAAAAATATTGAGTGTTTTTTTGTTGTATTTTCACTTCTGTCAAATTTTTGTTGCATTTGGAATTATAAAAACCCTAAAAATTGAAAACACTAAAAAACTTAGAAAAATCATTAAAAATTCTTAAAAAAAATGCAATTTTAGTTTCTTTAGTTAGATTGTTATTTCTTATTTATAATAAAATTGTTGCTAGAATTTTATAGGCTAAGATATATTTAAATAGACTTTAGATTCTGGCTGCACAGTAGCTTGCATTTTTGTCCTTGTTTTATTTTTATAAAATCAACTAAAAATCAGAAAAATCTAAGAAAAATACCAAAAACACTTGAATATTATCAAAAACCAAAAAAGATTTTTATTTTTATTTTCTGACCCGTTTTGGTTTGTTAAATAATTATTTGTTTGTGCCCTTTAGCCTTCTTTTACATTTTTCTTAATATAAAAATTACAAAAAAATTGAAAAAACCAAAAATCCACCAAAAATATTTTGTTTCTTTTATTTTTGAACCCCGACTACTTCATAGATTTTTCCAAACTGTGCTCCTTGTGTTCGACCCCGGTAGTTATACCGGGTAAAATAAAATAGCGAGACCACTATTTGCTTGATTTCTTGCTTTATTTTCGTTGGTGGTATTTCTTTTTCTTGTTTATTGAGCTTCACGGTTCAGGTCGCAACGACCCTCTTTATGCCTTTACCCGGATCACGAAAACCTCGCTCATCATAATGGCACAGTTGCTGGGGAGCACGGCTTAGTAGTCGTCTTTTTATTTCACGGCTTTTTTTGTCGGCTTTTTCTGTTTTTGATTTTCTTTTATTTCTTTCTTTTTATTTTTATTTTATTATTCTTTGTTTTTGTTTCTTTTTATTTTTATTTTTATTTTTGCATTTTATTTGTCATTATTATAATAATCTGCAGACTGATACATTTCTTGTTTAACTTTCTAGCGAGGGCCCGACGATCGAGGGCAGCTTCTTCGGGAAGCTGACGCACCCGTAGGATTCGGATGCGGCTCTTTTCTGCATAGAGTCGCAAGATAGCGCGAGAGAGGAGAGAAGGAGTGTGGGGAGTGTTAGATTAGGTTTAGCTTAGTTTATTTCTGCAGACTTATATTGTTGTAATAATATAGGGACACTCATAAACTCTCTTGGACCTTGGTGATTTTTGGGGTCTGTTTCGCCGAGCACCGGTGTGCTCAGGGGACCTCACTGCGGTTTTCACCGGTTTTCGTTTTGATCGCCTTTTCTTTTTTATTTTTCTTGAGGATTTAGCCTTAGCTTAGGAATTTATATTGCCTTGTGACGTAATTAATTAGGGCCCCGCATTAATTATCTTGCCAGTTCCTATAGATCGAATAATTGGATCTTAATTAATTCACTGATAAAAAGCTAACCTGGTCACTTGAGGGGTCACGTGCCGCTACAGGTCGTATACAGCGCTAGTAGGATCCGTTGTGGCGGACACCGATCGACATCAGAGACCGGACCCCGACCCCTCCTGTTGACCTGTTAGATATTGTGCTTCACGTGTAGAAATTTCTGTTTAAGGTTGATTACCTCGCTGCATCATTTAGATTAGTTTTAATTCTATCTTTCAATTATGTGTGGATCATTTTGCATGTAAAGTGCTGGCGGCAGGTACGCATCCCTTACTCAGAATGCATCATCATTTTTAGTCGCGACTTTTTCGTCTTCTCCCCCCGTTTTTGGACTTAATAAAAATCTGGAGAATCGAAAAATTCTTTAGGCGTTGTTTGTTTTTGAAAAAGACCTAAAAAGTCAAAACCATAAAAATGGGACTGTTTAAGCAAACTTGACCTTAAAATACGCTTCACCAAAAAATTTTTTTATTGGGAGAGCAATCCCCTCATTGTATGGTTTGGATGGGCGAGAGAGTGACATGCACACTAGCTGGAGCCATATTCGACCCTTCTTCAGAGTACTGGTTTTGAGCTAGTCGTTCTCCAGTGAGGATCGCTCCAGTCTCCGATAAAGCGGGCCACGATATCCTTAACAGAGCGAGCCGATCGGGTATCCGGTAAACGGTCCGCGGCTTGTACTGGCTGGGAAAGATCTAGCTTGGGATCGGGACAGTCTCCTGGGGGCATTGGATTCCCAACAGCTCGCTTAATCGCTCTGATAGACTGTCTTATCACCTAATAAAAATGTAAAAGACCGAACCTTCACGGTCATTAGCTCTGTGTGCGTAGGTGAATTGAGGGTTTTGTTTGACCAATCCTGTTTTCTATTCAGATCTCATCCGCTCTACTCGCCAGATCGAGATGATGGGTCGGAGGTCTCTTATGCAGCCTCTGGCTGCACCACTTTCGAGCACTCCGGCCCGCTCATCTAGGTAAGTTCGCGAGAGCCGAGACCCGCTCTCTGAACCCAAGTTTGACTCCGCCCTGTCCCCCTTGACCACCCTTCTACCAATCTTGAGGTGACAGTGTCTGATCAGAGAGAGCAGCAACCAGTTGATTTATCGGCACCTGAGTTTGGGTCTTTTGCCTTACAGAGACCATGGCCAGCAGCGAGGACCGCACCGATGGCCCTAGAGCAGAGAAGACATATGTACAGGACTTGGGTGTGACCAACAACACCCTATTAGCCTCCCTTGAGATGATGCAGAGACAAATTCGAGATCAGGGGGCTTTCATGGTTGACATGCGCCGGGAGATGGAGCAGATGCGAGCAGACAGAGAGCAGCGCAAACCCGGTGGAGGGGATGGACCAGATAACCGACATCCTGAGGAGCAGCCAGCTCAGCCAGCAGCAACGAGACCAATGAGAGAGTTCCACAACCCTGGTGCAACTCTGACCCACAGATGGATTGTGTTGCCGTCTATTGCGGGAGACTTCAAGTTCCCGCCTCAGACTATTCAGCTCCTTCCTCGCTTCCACAGACTCGCCACCGAGGAGCCGCACCTTCATCTCCAGGAGTTCAAGATGATTTGCAATACTGTCCACGACCGTTTCGTGGACGAGGACACCATCTGGATGATGGCATTTCCCTTCTCCCTCGTCGACAAAGCAGCCAATTGGCTAAAGCACCTAGGGAGATTTGTGACTACATGGGAACATCTCCGGAACGAGTATCTCAACAAGTATTATCCACTCGGCCAGACTAATGTAGCTAGGGCCCTGATCAGCAATTTCTCCATGCTCCCCAATGAGAAGTTTCTCGAGGCATGGGATCGCATCAGGGAAATCACAGACCAATGCCCCCATCATGTCATTTAGAAGCCCAACCTTGTTCAGAGCTTTTTCTGCGGGCTTAAATCGGAGCTGCAAGGGTTAGTTAATGCATCCTGTGGGGGATCTTACTTCGCCAGGGATGAGGATCATGTCCGGACCATCTATGAGGAGATGGTCGAGAACTATACGGTGATGTCTAAGACCCAACTCTACACTCAAGGGAAGCCCCCACCACAGGCCGTGGCCTAACAGAGGATAGCACGGGTCGATGCCGGTTCTTCTACTTCTTCAGCGGCAGCAGCACAGGCAGAGTCGACAACCATTGACATGGGTATCATCAGCGAGAAGCTGGACCAGATCGAGTTGATTGAGAAGAAGCAGTGCCAGGGCATGTCACAGATAGATCAGATAGCACAGACACTGAGTGACATGAAGACCCAGATCATGTGTCTCCAGGAGGCACAAACGACTTCTCAGCCCCGTCTCAGGTCACGAAACACCCAGGCAGCAATAGCAACAGCTTGAACCAGCCCTCCGCCCACTACCGACAGGTCCATCATGTCTAGGCGGAGCCGTATCAGCAGCCGCAGCAGCAGTACGTCTAGTCGCCACCATCTCAGGACAACCAGATGGTGGTGTATCAGTCGGACCAACCCCTAGTAGTACTCCCCCACCCACCTACGAGCAGGAGCTGTTGATGGATGTCAACGGGATATGGTATAACCGACCCCAGCCCGGGATCTGACGAGACCATCTCGAATTCCGTTGGACAACTGGAGGTACCAGATCCTAGCAGCAGCCTCCAGTTCATGGTGGCCAGTACGGCTAGCAGCGAGACCAGCACCAGCAGCCCCAGTTCCCACACAGAGAGTAGCCACATCCCCAGTCTTACCAGCAACATGGTCCTCGTCCCTATCAGCAGGGACAGTCTTGGAGGCAGCCACAGTAGCCTCCGCAATATCAGTCTCAGCCCCCTTATCTTTCTCACCAGGAGCAGCAGCCTCACTACCAGAGAGGCCACCCGTTAGGTTCTCATGGGCCAGCATATGAGAACCCAGCCTTGGACGATCTAGCCCGCCTCATTTCAGAGCAGCAGGCTACCTTTAGGCAGGAGATGGATGAGTTTCATCAGGAGATGAGAGAGATCGTCAAGGGGAAGGCCGCCATACCTGCCCAGAGTGAGCCCAATCTGAACAACCTCAAGAGGAAGTCTGAGCAGGTAGAGTTTACAAAGGTTACCACTCCTAGTGATTCCTTTGGTGATATTACTACATACATGTTTGATGCTGACTTTGTTACACTTAGGAGCGGTAGGATGCCAACAGGAGACGCCTCGTCTGAGCGACGACCCCAGGCAGCTTCAGGAGCGCCAGACGAGGAGGAGAGCGGTGCTGATGCTGCTCCAGATCATGATGATGATGGTGGTGCTGACGCCACCAAGGATGTTGATCCAGATGACGGTACTGAGGCCGCCACTTCACCAGATGGAGGAGGTGGTACTCATGCCACCAGAGTTGCTGAGCTAGAACGTGGTACTGATGCCGTGAGTCCAGACACCGTGGGTGATGCTGAGGCCCCCAGTTCTTCTCCTGTTGCATTTCCTGTTATTGATGTATCTCAGGACGATTCTATGAATAAAGGAAAGGGTTTATTTTTTGTGAATCCATCTGTGTTGATTGATGATTTATGTATGGATTCTACTTTGCCACAGCAGCATAGACCCGATCCTAGTCATTCATCTAAGAAGGAGCCAGCCATCCCCTTTCCCCAAGCACTCCGCTTGGCTAAGGGGACAAAAGAAAATCTAAAAAGATCGCACCAGCTAGAGTTAAGCCAGCATATGATGGACAGATTTCACATACAACTGACTCTACAGGAGGCCTTGGAGCACATCCCCCTCTTCCAGAGGAACCTCAGATACAGGACTACCATTCGCAGGAAGAGGAGGAACCACCAGTCAGAGATCCATGTGCTCACTCGTGCCACTTGCTTCACCATCCAGAACCATCTTCCAGCCAAGAGGCCAGATGTAGTAGCCCCTTATGTCAGATGCCATATTCACGAGCATAGGTTCGATCAGACTCTATTAGATAGCGGTTCTTCGATCAACTACTTCCGGCAGCCTTACTCGACTGATTCGAGTTTGGCCCTCTACGACAGAGCAGGACGGTCCTTCAGTTTACTGATCGATCTGTCAAGAGGCTGAAGGGGTTGCTGAAGGACGTTGTTGTCATGATTCATGGACTGAAATTCTTCGTGGACTTCATTGTGTTGGACATGGAGATCCCTGAGTCCGTGACCGATAACCCCATTATTTTAGGACGCCCGTTCTTGGCCACAACCAAGGAAGTATCCAATCATGACAACGGGAAGGTATACTTTCACGTCGAGGGCGAGAGTATACAACTAGAGATGATCAAGGAGACTAGAGCCAGAGATTCAGCTTGCTCATAACCGCCTACAGATGCAGAGCAGATGACAGAGGCAGAGCGAGACGACCACCAGGAGTGCGATTTTGTGATCACAGATGATGAGGCAGCTTGGTCTGACCCCATTTCACGAGCCATCCTTCACCTTTAGATCATGTTGATGTGCAGATTCCAGCGGAGGAGAGCTTGGAGAGCACATTCCTGACAGAGGACACATATGTGGCAGCAGAGCGCGTTCTCGATAGCGAGGCAGATGATTTTTATGATATTGATTCAGATCCCTCGGAGTCAGACATAGATTGGGAAGAGTTTGATGATTTGATACCGTGTCTGATGTCCACAGAGCCAGCAGCTAGGGTGGAGGCTGATCCCGTTTAGAGTAGAGACATACCAGCAGAGCAGTCTTCACCGGATTCTGATTTTCAGCAAGAGGTCTCATTCTCCCATGCAGATTTGGTCGCATTCACTCAGACATTTCAGAGGCCAGATCCGCCAGCATCTAGTAGTCTAGAGCTAAAGCCCTTGTCGTCATTGCTAAAGTATAGGTTCCTTGCGGGCGAGCATGAGATGCACCCAATCATTATCTCAGCGGATTTGACTGGAGAGCAAGAATCCCGTCTGATGGGGGTTCTTGAAAAGAATCGCAAGGCGATAGGATGGAGCGTAGGCGATCTCCAGGGGATAAGTCCAGCCTTGTGCTCCCACCATATCTATCTCGAAGAGGACGCGAAGCCATCGCATGCGATCTAGCGGCGGCTGAACCCGAATCTTCGAGAGGTTGTCATGAAGGAGATCTCAAAATGGTGGAGCGCTGATTTTATCTACCCCATCCCCGACTCCAAATGGGCCAGTCCATTACATGTGGTACCCAAGAAGATGGGCATCACCACAGTTGTTAGTGAGTCTCGAGAGGAGATCGCTACCCGGGTACCCACTTCTTGGAGGGTATGTGTGGACTACAGACGATTGAACCAGGCCACTGATGAATCTATGTTTCATCATCTTCATTCTATCATTTTGGCCTTAAAAACTCTAGTAAATGCGTGTAAATAGCGTTAATTCATGCATTTTAGCATTCATGCATATGTGTGTTAAAAGTGTACAAAATACAGTTTTTAAAGCCAAAATTATAGAATAAAAAAAGAAAAGAAAAAGAATAAAATATTGTAAATATTTTATGACCTGAAACCTCGAGACCTAGGCATCTCGATGAATAGGTCGACAAGGAACAAAATAGGGGGAGATAAGGGCCAGAATACAATAAAAATCCCTTTTATTCAATTCATTCTTTATAAATTTCGGGACAAGTCACTTTTTATGCCTCAAATAAAGAAACTTTGTACATGAAAGTTGTAGATAATTAAATAAAGAAAAATACAAAATTGATTTCACTCAAAAATAATATAAAGATAAAAAGTTATGATTTGAATAAAAATCCAGAACCCCAACTTCCTAGACTTGTATCTCGCAAATAAAAACTCCAAATGCATCAAACTCATCTTTAATTGTATATAATCTTGAATAGGCTATTTAATGAAGGTAGTTTCGCATTTTGCGGAGCTATGGTTTGTAAGTTGAGTTTTGGACCCCTATTGTATAGTTGTACAGATTAAAATATTCATTTTATTATTTATTCTTTATTTTTATAATTTTATAATTTTATTATTTTTTAAAATATTATTTATAATATATATGTGCATTAAAATAGGAATAAAACCTAAATAAAATACAAAAATAAAATACTTGTATATAATACCCAGGTATAATATCTATACATATACACGTCCAATGAATACTTATATTTTATTAAGCATACAAAATACATCAGAAAAATAAAATAAAAATATATTTAAGTGTATAAAAATATTTTATAAATTTATAAAATAATAAACAAATAAATAAATAAATAAATTAAATATACAAAATAAAACATTAAAATATATAGATATATATACCTATATAAGCCTAAAAATGTAACTTGTATTTATATACCTCTAAAAAATAATTAAAAATCATAATAAAACAATTTATAAAAAAATAAACATTTTTTATTTTATAAAAAAAAATAATAAATTCATTTTCTATTTTTAATCGTTTTTTTAATTCTTTTTCCTGAGATTTTTCCTAGTTGGTCCATGTGGACCTCGGTCAACTGTCTGACCCCCCCCTTTGACGTTCTGTCAGAGCAGTTTTTTTGGCATTTTTCTCTGAATTTTGGAGAGCACGCCTTGCCTCTTCTTGTGTCGCTTCCTTCTGTGATTTTGCTCCCCATTCATCGAGGATACACACCCAAGGTTAATCTTGGGGCGTGGATCATCGATGCATGCTAGACGCCTCGTCCTTTGGAGCCCCATTACCATTCAGTCAAACCTTCAAACACACCCCTCCGACTTTCCTTCGAGTTTTGATCACTCTTCCATCTTCCATTCCTAGTCCTAGGGTTTCACCCACCTTCCTGGTGACAGCAGGGAGCGAACACACCCTTTGGTTGGAGCCGGAGACGTCGAATCGAGGCCGATCCCTTCGCCGGAGTTCACGTCGGAGCTCGCCTCCAGTGCCACCTTTGTTAGGTCCCCTCTTTCATAATTTGCCATTTTGTTGCCCTTAGAGTAGCTAGATAATCTCCCCGAGCTTTGCTCTCCATTATCCATCGCATGATCGTCACGAATCATCTGGATTTCGAGTTGGCCAGCATCGAGTTCGCCGGCCGACGTCAAGTCACTCCACCTCACCGTCGCAAGTCCAATCCACCTTTTCCGCGGGGTCGAGGCAACATGCCCTCGACCCTCTCATGTGTTCTCTGCAGGTCCTGAAGCCCAGAAGATCCCGGGGCTCGATTTTGACACCTCGCGGAGTTACTCAGAGCCTCCAGCTCCGTCGCCCTGTGCCATGAACACCACTGCCCTCCGATGATTTTTGGGAGCTCCAGCAGCTAAAGGAGGCCTCCAGGAAGAGAACACACCATCTTTTGAGCTTCAAGTCCACTGGAGGTCGGAGGAAGAGCTTAGAGAACTTCATCTCACCGGTGTTCCTTCGTGTTCTTCCAACCGCATCTCCAGCCATCCGATCAAGTCACCCTTCCTGGTCGTGCCAGAGCCCTTAGATCCGTCCCTCCCGCAGCCATTGATCTCGCACCGGAGATCTAATCTAGGCCGTGAAGAGCGAAATGTTATCAGCTCATGAGGGAGTGCCACGTGGCAAGTGACTTGATACCAACCGTCAGATTGCACCTTGGGTGAGGGAATTTTGCAACCATACCCTTGCCATTTTTTAAATATTTTATTAGTACCAAAACTTTTATCGGCAATTATTATTATTTGGACATTTTGCACATCACCCCTCTTGGTTTTGTAATATTACTGGTTGATCCCTGCCAGGCCACGTGCGCTACGCACGTGGCTCGGCAATTTTGCAGGGCAAGCCCTCGGGCATTTGATATTTGTATTGAGTCCCAGAACATTTCAATTAAGTATACTACTTTTGGACAAATTGCATAATAGCTCCTAGGGTTTTTGTTTATTGCTTTTAGGTCCACCCAGGCGCGTGCGTGGCACGTGCGCACCGGGGCATTTTTGGATATTTACCAGAGGTCCTGGAATTTGTTTAATACGTTATATCTTTTGTGGAAAAATTTCATATAGGCCCCTAGACTTTGCTCTATTTACAAAAACACCCCTGCTAGTATGTATCTTCTTGATGTTTCTAGTATTTATTTCATACATCTATAATTTGCTAAAAAATCTACAGAAATCACCTTGTATTCTTGTTGCATAATAGTTTCACGCCATATTTTTATTTTCCATTTTTACTGCATTTTAATATTTATAAAAAATCAAAAACAAGCATTTTCAGCCCTATTTGCATTATAAAATCCTTAAAAATTATAAAAACACATCAAAAAACTCCCAAAAAAATATATTTTATTTATTTTAATGTGTTTCCAAAAATCATTAAAAAATATAAAGGAAAGCTCCTAAAAATTATAAAAATATAAAACCTTCATAATAATTTACAAAATTCAAAAAAATATAAAAGTTATGTATTCTTTTCCTAAAGTTTCTTTATTTTATTATCTTTCATTTAAAATTAATTTGGGGAATTTTTGTCAATGTTTACTATTTTTCGTCCCCATTTTAATTTCATATTTTTATTTCATTCACTGTTTTCAGTATTTTTGACTTTAAAAATACCAAAAAAATCAAAAAAATCTAGAAAAATCACAAAAACACTAGAAAAATATAAAAAGTCCAAAAATATTTTATTTCCTGATTTTTTATTATTTTTACTTACTTTTATAAATACATTATCCTTCTCTTTTCTTATATTGTGTATATACTCTATTTAGAAAAAGAAAAAAATATATAAAATATAAAAAGAAAATATAAAATCATAAAATTAAAATCAAAATACAAAAATATAAAAATAAAAATAAAAGGAAAAAATAAAATAAAAAACCCACAAAAGTCCATATTGGCTAAGTAGTCTACAAGACATAAGGCATTTGACCTACACTTAGTCTGCTTTACTCTGATAGCTTCCTATGTTCGACACCTACTTGCTTGCCATTATACATTCTTAGTAGGGTATAATAAATCTTAATCCTTGCTCTTGATTGCTTGCTTGATTGTGTGGGTTAATTGTTGATCAACGGGAAGGCCTGAGTAGTCACCTCAGCGACAGTGAGTCTGATCTGTCAGACCATTATTTAGTGGCTCCTGCTTTCCCGTTTTTCAAATGGTGTTGTTGCCGGGGAGAATCGACTTGTAGAGTAGACTTGTGTCTTTTTACTAGCTTAGCCATTTTTGCATATTTTATTGTATCATTAATTTTGGAACTGTTTGACATCCCTTTCTTGTTTTCTTGCGAGGGACCACTGACCGAGGAGGATTTCCTAGGGGATCCAGAGCAGCCTTGGGAGGCGGAGCCGGCTATTCTATCCTAGCCGGAAGGAGAGAGCAAGAGGACTTGAGAGAGAGGGAGGATAGTTAGGTTTTTATTCTTTTTGGTGAGAGAGAGACATTTGATTAATTTGTAATAATACATGTACCTTGGAATCTTGGACATTCAGGCCCAATTTCCAAGTGTTTGTTCACTTGGGGGCTCACCGCCATTTTGTTGCATTTTTCATCGCCTTTTTTCTTTTGTTTTCTTGGTTTTGGTTTTCTTTCTTTTGTGGAATGAACCCTTAGTTTTTAGGATTGCTTGATCGTGTAGTCTAAGGCCAAACACCTAATAACCATTACTTGCACCTATAATCTTCTCGTTTGGACTTAGAATTAATTAATTGCGAAAGTATTCAATCTCGAAGCTGCGTGCCGCTAGAGGCCGTATACAGCGCTGGCAGGATCCATTGTGGCGGACACCGATCGACATCAGAGACTGGACATAGGCTTCGTTTTGAGTACTTCACGTGTAGCAGTTGTCTGCTTAGGACGATTTACGTGTGCATATCGGCATATAGATTAGGTTTATAAATTCTTGTTTTGCATCCCGCATGGAGAGAGCTAGGAGGCACTGTAAGTCTTCTATCTTTGCATTCATCATCTAGGTACAAAGATGAGACTTCCATCTTGGTGCCATCTTGCATTGCTTTTCCGATCTTCTCCCTCTATTTTTGGATCAATGGGAATCAAAGAAAATACCAAAAACGTTAGGTCCTTGTATTGAATCTACTCAAAACAAGTGATAACACAAAAAAATTAAAAAATGGGCTGCTAAAAATACTTGACCAAAATAAAACCGATTAATTGAACTCATTGCCTTGGGGTGAGCAAAGCCCTCATTTGTATTCAGGTTGCATAGGAAGGTTTCCTTCCCAGTGAGGTGAGCGTCATCGTAAGGATTAGAGCCCAAAACCCAGTCTGTGGCTGCCTTGTGTATTGCCTGGATTTCTGAAGTATTGGCGCTTCTATCGTACGTAGACGAGTAGGGCTTGGTCGACATTGATGACTCTCTATTGTGTAGAGCATTGACCTTATCCGAAGTATCGAGCATAGGCCATGCCTTCACAGGGGTGTATGTCTCATCGTCTTGCGTTCTAGTAGGTCCTCGCACGCTCACGGGTGATTCCGTTGCGAGCGAGATCCAAAGTATTGGTTTCGCCTATCGGCTTCCTCCCTCTATTTCTTTGGCTGAGTAGGGATCCAGGAAGGGTTACAAGGACCTCAAATAGTGCAGACTACAGGTTACACAGGAGGAGGACAAGTACGGGATACTTTTCCGGCAGTACTCTCTCTCCTATAGGCGTAGCGCTCTAAGGACTTGTGATAAGATAATTGCCTGAAAATCAAATCTAAAACTCACAAAGATAATTGCCGAACCTTCACGGCTTCACAGGTCAAGTTGGTGAATCCATTGCTTTGGGTTTGATTGATTAGTCGAGTTAAGGTCAAGATCAAAAACATTGCGCCTTTGTGCCATTTTGTTCTCCCTCCATTTGACCCTTGCTCAGTGTGAGCCTTCTACGGTTTTACACTCCATTTGTTTCTCGTTGACCTTCGTATCTTCATCCGCATCGATCTTCCTCTTGACCTTCGAGATGGCGACAAATGGACAGTTTAGTCAAGACTCTGTCGACACCCACATCATTTCCACCCGCTCGCCCTCTCTAATAATTCTGGGCGATTCCCGAGAACCCAGTTCGTACTCCGTGAACCGATCTCCAGACTCCCCTACTTCTTCAATAATCCGAGATCACTCTTGTCCCGAACTCTGTCCGTTTTGGATGGCCATTGATTTCACTCCTTACACATCGCCGTCCTTAACAAAATTCTGTGTTGACCTTCACACAGAATACTTCTCTACATTTGGTGTTGCAATTCAGACTGATCAGGGCATTCTTTCATGTGTAGACCTAGAGCTTGAGTATGAGCCAGCAAATCAAGCAGAATTCGAAATGGCCGGTGGAAGAGGAAAGGGACCACAACCCCAAATTGAAGTTGAAGCCAATCAGGGGAAGGGCAGTACACTACGTAGAATGATTTCAACAGTCAATTGCTGGCTTCCATTCAAGCCATTTAGTAGCAGTTGACTAACCAAGCCCTGGCCCAGACCACCTTCCAAGAAATGTCGAATGATCTGAGGAGGAGAGCCGATGCAAGAGATGGCCGGCAGGAGGGTGAGGCAGATCAGGAGTTCAATCCGGAAGGTTATGGGGATGAATTTTCAATACGAGGACCCGACTTTGATAGAGTGGACGCAGACCCACTGCAGCCAAAGCCTACACTAAAGGAGATATACAATCCAGGAGCGGGCCACATCACTGAGTGGATTCAGATTCAACGCATCCATGCCCACTTCGAGCTTAAGCTGCAGTTTCTGTCTCTGCTTCCCACATTTCATGGGAAAACAACTGAGGAGCCCTATATTCATCTCAAGAAGTTCAGTCGCATCTGTGCTACTGCTCACTACCCCGGAATTCCTTTGAGGGTAGTCATGATGACCGCCTTTCCCTTCAGCCTTCAAGATAAGGCCCTATATTGGGTCGACCACCTAGGGAAGGTAGTCACGACCTGGGAGGAGCTGAAGTCCGCATTTATCCATAAGTTCTACCCTCTCGGGCGATTGAATCAGATGCGTGCTCGTATCTCTAGTTTTTGCCAGTAGCCCCACGAGACTATCCATGAAGCGTGGGAGAGATTCATGGATCTCCAGGAGAAGTGTCCCCACCAAGAAATTTCAAAGAAAAGCCTTGTGCAGCACTTCTTTGGTGGGCTTACACTTGAGAGCCAAAAGCTTGTAGATGCCGCTTGCGGCGGTTCACATTTCAACAAAGATGAGGACGTGGTGTGGAACGTCTTCGAGGAAATGGCTGAAGGAGAAGCCGCTTAATCCTCATCTCGAGCATACATGAAGGTGCCAACTGCCATCAGCAAGCTAGTAAACATGACTTCTCACACCGAAGACAGGGATGAAAGCTCAAACTTGACTATCATTGGGAGCCATCTGTCTAAGCTGGATATCATTGAGAAGAGGTCACAGGACCTCAAGAAATTATCAGTCATTGAGAAAAGGACCCAGGGCTTGGAAAAGCTCGATTTGATTTCCCAGCAGCTGTAGCAGCTCATTCGTGCATTGAACGCCAATATGTGCAACGCTGTGTCTATTCCTGCCGAGCCGATAGATGAGAAGAAGGAGCCTGTATTGCATCAAAACCCTCAGTCGACTCCATCGCAGCCTTAGCCGATCCAGCACGTGTATTATATGTAGGCTCCGGAGCAGCCCCCGCAGCCTCAGACGCAGATGGTTGTATATCAACCAAAGTCCCAGCCAGCCTACTCCGAGCAGCTCTCTCCACCCCCACCACTGATACATGAGATCAATGGTGTATGGAACAATGTAGCGCAACTGACCTGTCCTCAGGGACATTCTCAGGGTCAGAACATGGGCAACATGCCCTATCACCAGCAGTAGCAGGGTGGGAGACCCTTTCCTCCCTCATATCAATACCAAACTCTGTCTCACGGCAACACCTGGAGGCAGAATTATCAGCACAGTCCTCAGCAGTCCGGATACAGCAGACAAGGATATCATCAGCAACCGGTCGTCCAGTATCATCAGTAGAACTCACAATATTCCTCCAACCCTCCTCCTCACCAATTCTCTCAGGGTTACCAGTCGCAGTCTCAACCGTCATATCAGCACTCTAGGCCCCAGCAGGGGGATTCTTCTGAGATTGTATCGGTTAATCTAGCCCTGGCATGCCTTGAACAATTGATGAAAAATATGGCTGAGATGAACCCGAAGATCGACGACTTGACGACTGCAAAAACAACCATCCTTGCTCAAGTCGAGGCAAATCCGAACAACTTCCAATGCAAGGAGCAGGTAGCCGGTAGTGTCCAACCCGATTCAGGTGAATTAAATTGTTTTTTTATCTAATGTTGTTACTCTCAGGAGCGGTAGGACACTCCAGCCATCGGCAACGGTGAAGGGAAAGCATTTGGCATCTGATGGTGAATCGTCAGCCAGGCCAACGCCAGGGCCACGGAGCATTTTGGGAGCAGCACCATCAACCAAAAAATCACAAAAAATGAAGAAAACAACAAAACACAAAAAAATAGCATCAACCCTAGTGGAGATAGGCCAGCATTGGAGATGTCTGCACCTGCTACAGAGCCAGCCACGGACAGAAGGAATTTTGCATATGCAGCGAGTCCAACTCCAGCACCTGAAGCCGGTCCTGCCATTTTTGGTCCACATCTTGTAGATGATTCTATTTCTTTTTGCCATCTACTTGTAAACAATAATATGGACAATACTTTGAATGACATTGGTGAAGAGTTTGTAAATATTCCTTTTCCAGAAGCAATGTAAAAACACAAAAAAATGAAAAATTTGAAAAATGCTTTGTCTGATCCTGCTATCATAGAAATTATTCAGAATTTGGTATTAAACATGCCATTGATGAAAGCTCTTGAGTACATGGCAGCTGTAAAGAAATGATTGAAAGATGCATGTACAACCAAGCGCAGGCCTCATCCTCATAATTCCAGGAACAAAGGTGGCAAGCATGAAAAGCAAATCCTTACAATGGCCACAGTTAATGCAATCAGCAACCTCCCAGACAAAAAGCCAGATATGGGAGCACCTCTTGTGCGATGTCAAATGTTCAATCAAGAATTTGAACGAACACTTCTCGACAACGGGTCTTCTGTCAACTTGATGCCTGCCTCACTGCTTACAGAATTTAGGCTAGGACCGCTCAAGTCTACAAAGATGATTCTGCAATTTGCAGACAAGTCAGTTAAGCGGCCCAGGGGCCTGTTGGAGGACGTGATTGTCACGGTTAAGGGAAAGCAGTTCCTGGCCGATTTTGTGGTACTAGATATGGGTGTCCCCACTCCGTTGCTCCTTACCCCAATCATACTTGGAAGACCATTCCTACGGACGTCGAACGCAGTAGTGAATTATGGGACTGGAGAAATAACTTTTGGTGCTGGCAACGAAACCATCAAAGTAGAGACCCTGCCTGAGGGAGAATCAGCAGAACGAACATCTGCATCACGCGCAAGGGTGATTCAGTATTCTGATGATTGTGACTTTCTGGCAGAAATTCAAGACATCATCTTATTTTTGGATGACAATGAGATCCATGAGCTCCTCTGCCCTGAGGAAGGATTGGAGACCGCAGTCGAATTTCTCCTTATAGATCAGGATGAGGAACTTGTTGATGCGCTACATGAGACTGCCGTGGGGGTGATGTGCCTTCAAAACCAAGAGCAAATTGGTGAAGAGTCTTGTGATGAATAGGAAATTATCGAGACATTCTGTCAAGATTTGAGAGACGAGGCAGAACAGACTATGGTGGACACCAAACAGATGAAAGAATCTCCACCAGAATTAATAGCTGAAGTCACTGCTGAAGCAGCTCCGACCCCACCAGAATTGAAACCCTTTCCCTCCAACATGAAATATGCCTTTCTTGCGGGAGAACTGAACATGTACCCGGTCATTATCAATGCACACCTGACCGAAGACCAAGAATCTTGTCTGATGGTGGTTCTTGAACGCAACCGCAAGGCGATAGGCTGGCGAACTTCAGATCTCCATGGGATCAATCCGTCACTGTGCTCGCATCGCATTTTTTTGGGATGATTGCAAGCCATCTCGAGAACTTCAAAGAAGATTAAATCCTAATCTGCGGGAGGTTGTTATAAAGGAGATTCAGAAATGGTGTGATGCAGGATTCATCTATCCCATCTCCGACAGCAAATGGGTGAGCCCTCTGCATGCGGTGCCAAAGAAATCAGGGATCACCATTGTAAAGAATAAGAAAGGAGAGGAGATCACAACCAGAGTACCCACCTCTTGGCGAGTATGTATGGACTACAGAAGACTTAACCTCTCTACCAAGAAGGACCACTTTCCCTTACCCTTCATCGACCAGATCTTGGAGAGATTAGCCGCAAAGGAATACTTCTGCTTCTTGGATGGATACTCAGGGTATAACCAAGTTGCTATAGCTCCTGAAGACCAAGAGAAGACAACGTTCACCTGTCCTTTTGGTACATATGCCTTCAGACGGATGCCGTTCGATATTTATAATGCCCCAGCTACATTTCAGAGGTGTATGCTTGTAGTTTTTGCCGATATGGTGGGAAACTTTCTTGAGGTCTTTATGGACGATTTTTTGATCTACGGAGATTCATTCGACCAATGTCTGGATTATTTAGACTGAGTCTTACGGAGGTGTTGCGAAGTGAATCTCGTGCTCTCGTGGGAAAAGAGCAACTTCATGGTGACCGAAAGAATCATGCTGGGTTACGTTGTTTCTAAACGTGGCATGGAGATTGACTTAGCCAAGGTGGAGGTGATTTCCAAACTTGACCCACCTACGACAATTAAAGAAGTCAGGTCATTCTTGGGCCATGTCGGTTTTTACCGACAATTCATCAAAGATTTCAGTAAACTGGCCAGACCATTGACTGAATTGCTCGGCAAGGAGAATGAATTCATTGTAGATGATCGTGTGCTCCTTGCCTTTAACCAGCTGAAAGAACTCATCACGCAGGCCCCTATCTTGCAGCCACTGATCTGGACTCAACCTTTTAAAATAATGACCGATGCGTCAGATTACACCGTTGGTGTTGTACTTGGATAGAGGAAAGAAAATGTACCATTTGCGATTCATTACTCTAGCCGGACGCTCGATGAAGCTCAGCAAAGCTATACTGTCACCAAAAAGGAGTTGCTAGCAGTATTTTTGCCCTGGAAAAGTTCCGATCCTACCTCCTTGGATCCAAAGTGATCGTTTATGTTGATCATTCGACCATTCGGTACTTACAGCAGAAGAAGGATGCCAAACCACGTCTTGTTCGGTGGATCCTTCTCCTCCAGGAATTTGACTTGGAAATTAAAGATAAACCTGGGGTAAAGAATGTGGTGGCTGATCATCTATCGAGGCTTCCTGAACCGGAATCTCCTGAGCTGAGTCTGCAACCAATCATAGAAACCTTTCCAGATGAGGTAATTCTTTTAGTCACCTCGCTTCCTTGGTATGCAGACATCGTGAATTATCTGGTGACCAAGAAAATCCCACAGGATTGGCCGAACTTGAAAATGGATAGATTCTTGTCTAAAATCCATTTCTACCAGTAGAAGGATCTGTAGTTATTTTATCAGGGGGCAAATTGTATATGGAGAAGGTGCATTCCTCAGGAGGAAGTTCCAAGTGTCCTCGCTTTATGTCATGACCAAGATTCTGGAGGACACCATTCAGGCAAATGAACAGCAGCAAAAGTTCTTCAGAGTGGCCTCTGGTAGCCTTCACTATTCAAAGATGCAGATGATTATGTCAAATGCTGCACTGACTATCAGAAGATGGGTGGAACCATAGGATTGAGAGACACAATGCCTCTGAAATTCATTTAGATATCAGACGTCTTCGACGCATGGGGCATCTACTTTATGGGCCCATTTCCCAACAGCCAGGGCTATGAATATATTCTGCTTGCTGTCGACTATGTAAGTCGCTGGGTGGAGGCTATCCCCACCCGAATCACCGATAGTAGGACTGTATGTCGATTCTTAAGAGATCACATCATAGCACGGTTCGGGATTCCCAAGATTCTCATATCTGACGGGGGTAGTCATTTCATAAACAGAGAGGTGAGGAAGCTGACTCAGGAATTCTGTATTGAACATCGCGTTGCTTCACCTTACCACCCACAGTCCAATGGCTTAGCTAAATATTCAAACAGGGAGATCAAGACAATTCTACAGAAGCTTGTGCGTCCGGATCGCAAGAACTGGTCTCAGCTGCTTGATTCCGTTCTTTGGGGCCTACAGAACAGCGTACAAGTCACCCTTGGGAATGTCTCCCTACCGCCTGGTGTATGGCAAGCCATGTCATCTACCCGTTGAATTAATTCACAAATCTTTATGGGCCATCAACATCTGTAATTTGGACTCTGAGAAAGCAGGGAAGAATAGAAAATTGGATCTGAACAGATTAGTGGAATTCAGAGATTATGCATACGACAACAGCCTACTGTACAAGGAGAAGGTCAAAACATGGCATGACAAACATATCCGCCGCAAGTCCATTGAGCCAGGTCAGAAGGTGTGGTTGTTTAATGCGAAATTAAAGATCTTTCCAGGCAAATTGAAGAGCAAATGGACTGGGCCATTTATGGTTAAGCATGTACGTAACAATGGAAGTTTATTGATATCTAATTTGTCAGCTGACGCACAACCATTTGTAGTCAATGGACAGCTTCTGAAGCCTTACCTTGAACATGACACATTCATATCTGTTGTTGACTCTATTCAAGTAATCTATAGGGATGAGCCTAATATTTCCAAAACGTTAGAGGAAGGCAAAGCAGAGCAAAATATTTTTGAATGACTTTTCTTCTTTTCTTCTTTTCCTCCTCTTCTATCTTATTCTACCGATATGATGTCATCCCTTTCATCACTGCTACACCTAGGATGTACTTTATCCTAAGTGTAGGGGGGATGTGCATCCCGAGTTGTTCATATCCATCTTCTGATCTCTGTTCTTCTTTTCTTCTTTCCCTTTTCTATCTTCTTTTTGTATCAAAAAGGTGTTGCCCCTTGTTGTCAATCTTCTATACTTAGGACGCACTTTGTCCTAAGTATAGGGGGTGTGCACCCCGAGTTTCTCTATTCCTTGATCCTATCCATTATCTCCTCTTCTTGTGTATACTTAGGGATATCTTACCCTAAGTATAGGGGGGAGACAATCTGAGTACGATCTGTTCATTCCCACCCTTGACCCTCCGTGCCTTGTGTGCAGTCTGCTATACTTAGGATTATTTGATCCTAAGTATAGGGGGGACGGTTAACTTCTCATTCTTTTGTTCATTCGTTCATTCATTTCTCCATTCATTTATTTTTTAGATTTTCCTATACTCCGTACGAATTATGTCTTCTCTTTTATCTCTGATCTATGAGGAGATAGCTCAAGCTAAGTATAGGGGGGTCGTATATACTGTGTATATACTTTAGTCATAACTCGTACTTTCATATTTTCCTAATAATTATGGCTAATAATTCTAAAAAATTCATTTTAAAAAAATATACTTAATAAAAATATGTGATTATTCCTCAATTCTTTTTGTATTTACTGATTAATAAATCAAGTGAAAATATTTTTTGCAAAATGTTTGAAAAATAGGTTGAAAATCTTTGTGAAAAATCCTTTGAAAACTATTTGAAAAACGTTTTGTTACATGTTTTCAACCTTTGTAAAAATATGTTGTTTGCAAAATTTTATTTTCTTTGGGTGAAATAAAAATGTTTGAAAAATGATTTGCAAATGGTTTGAAAAATGGTTGCAAAAATATTTTGAAAAATCTATCTGTATTATTTAAAAACCTTTGCTAAATGATTTTCAAATGTGTGTACATGTTTATAAAATTGTTTGTAAAAATCATTTTGGACTATAGTTTTCGAAAATTGTTTGTAAAATGATTTTCAAATAAGTTTGAGGAATACATACATTACACCACAATTCATTATATATACCTATAAAATTGATCACTTACCCCTGTAAAATTCTAAAATCCACTTCTTATAAATCTAAGAAGCAGGCCCGTGTAAATATTTTTACCCTAGTTTTTATCCAAAAACTTTTTGTTTTCAAAAAATCCAAAAACATTTGCAAAATTAAAATACCACCAACATTTGAAAAATCTCTTTGGAAAATACAAAAATTGCATACGCATCATCTTTTCAAAAATCCATAAAAAGTTCAAAATCTTGAAAATTGCATCAAAAATATTTTATCTGCATTCTGCATATCATTCGTAATTTTCGGATTGAGTTTGATAGTTGAACAAGTCTAAATAAAATTCGGAGATTGGAGCTTGATTGGACTTTAAAATCTACCTAAGAACAGGAACCTTATAGGAACTGGAATTGAGGTACTTCAGGTCTAGTTGACTTAATTCTTTGAGGATCACGGGACTTAGTTCAATGGACTCTTGACAGCCTAAGTAGAGTATTTCGGAACACACACATGACTCTTGTTGATAATGACCTAACTTGGACACCTGCACCTTTCACATGGCTCAACTCAGTTGGAGTGGTGAGGGGATTGGATTTGCTAGTATGAGACGCACACAAGTGGAAACATTTGTCCTCCTCTAGGGAGGGAAGTGCACCCCAACCCGTCTAGTGATGAGGAATTCTAAAAACAGGAGAGTGTGGGTTGCAATAAAGCTTCAAAAAAGGGATAGTCTACTGGCTCAAGAGGAAAAACTCCCTATGTAAATGCTGATGTGAATAGTATTTCAAAAAAAAGAGAGAAAAAGAAAAAAATTGACAAGCCTGTACAAAAATAAAATGCCTGCAAAGTATGTACATATGTTGTAAAGTCAATAAGCAAGCTTGAGTTCTAAAGTCATATCATGTGAGCCTGCAGCTGGATGACTTGACTACACTAGTCTTGCATCCTAGGATAGGTAGCTACACTGGCTACCGTCCATTCTTCTCTTCACCCCCTCCTTTTGAGTTGTTTGCCACTTGAACATAGAAGGGAATACCCCGCTCCTCGAGGAAGGAGTTATTGGATTGGGGAATCATTGGGTTGTCATACTGGAGAAGTCAGTCTTTTTGTCATTCTAGTTGGGGAGAGCCACTATCACTTACACTGTACGAGTCAGATTCATAGTCGTAAGGGTTTGCGTATGAGTTGAAATATTTCTGACCTGGCTATTGAGGAGACTTGAGCAGAGTTTTAGGATTCTTGAAGGTTGTTGGATTTTAAATCTGATTCCCATTAAGGTCCGCCCGCACTAAAATTCCAAAGGTCCGACTTAAGCTCCAAACTTTGATTTTGTGAAGACAATTTTGATAATTAAGCTTAATTCACCTTTCTTCTTTTTCTTTTCTTTGTTTTTCTTTTCTCCACTTATTGCATAAGTGTTTGCTAGGGACTAGCAAAGGCAAGTATACAGGGATGATGAATCTATGTTTCATCATCTTTATTCTATCATTTTGGCCTTAAAAACCCTAGTAAATGCGTGTAAATAGCGTTAATTCATGCATTTTAGCATTCATGCATATGTGTGTAAAAAGTATACAAAATACAGTTTTTAAAGCTAAAATTATAGAATAAAGAAAAGAAAAGAAAAATAATAAAATATTGTAAATATTTTATTTCCTGAAACCCCAAGACCTAGGCCTCTCAATGAATAGGTCGACAGGGAATAAAGTAGGGGGAGATAAGGGCCAGAATACAATAAAAATACCTTTTATTCAATTCATTCTTTATACATTTTGGGACCTGTTTTTGGTTCCACTTTTTATGCCTCAAATAAAGAAACTTTGTACATGAAAATTGTAGATAATTAAATAAAGAAAAATACAAAATTGATTTCACTCAAAAATAATATGCAGATAAAAAGTTATGATCTGAATAAAAATCCAGAATCCCAACTTCCCAGACCTGTATCTCGCAAATAAAACTTCAAATACATCAAACTCACCTTTAATTGTATATAATCTTCAATAAGCTATTTAATGAAGGTGGTTTCGCATTTTACGGAGCTACGGTTTGAAAGTTGAGTTTTGGACCCCAATTGTATAGTTGTACAGATTAAAATATTCATTTTATCATTTATTCTTTAAATTTATAATTTTATATTTTTATAATTTTTTAAAATATTATTTATAATATATATGTGCATTAGAACAGGAATAAAACCTAAATAAAATACAAAAATAAAATACTTGTATATAATACCTAGGTATAATACCTATACATATACTTGTCTAATTAATACTTATATTTTATTAAGTATACAAAATAAATCAGAAAAAAATAAAAAAATATTTAAGTGTATACAAATATTTTATAAATTTATAAAATAATAAACAGAAAAATAAATACATTAAATATACAATATAAAAATAAAACATTAAAATATATAGATATATATACCTATACAAGCCTAAAAAGGTAACTTGTATTTATATACCTCTAAAAAATAATTAAAAAACATAATAAAATAATAAACATTTTTTAATTTATAATCATAAATTATTAAATTCGTTTTCTATTTTTAATCGATTTTTTAATTCTTTTTCCCGAGGATTTTCCTGGTTGGTCCACGTGGACCAACCAGGAGGCTCGGAGAGTTGACCTCGGTCAACTGTCTGACCCCCCCTCTGTCGTTCTGTCAGACCAGTTTTTTTGGCGTTTTTCTCAGAATTTTGGAGAGCACGCCTTGCCTCTTCTCGTGTCGCTTCCTTCTGTGATTTTGCTCCCCATTCATCGAGGATACACGCCAAAGGTTAATCTTGGGGCATGGATCATCGATGCATGCTAGACGCCTCGTCCTTTGGATCCCCATTACCATTCAGTCAAACCTTCAAATACACCCCCCGACTTTCCTTCGAGATTTGATCACTCTTCTGTCTTCCATTCCTAGTCTTAGGCTTTCAGCCACCTTCCTGGTGACAGCAGGGAGCGAACGCACCCTTTGGTTGGAGCCGGAGACGTCGAATCGAGGCTGATCCCTTCGCCGGAGGTCACGTTGGAGCTCACCTCCAGTGCCACCTTGATAAGGTCCCCTCTTTCCTAATCTACCATTTTGTAGCCCTTAGAGTAGCTAGATAATCTCCTCGAGCTTTCCTCTCCACTATCCATCGCCTAATCATCACGAATCATCTGGATTTCGAGTTGGCTGGCATCGAGTTTTATAGATGGTTGAAATAAATATAGACAACAAAGAGAAAATTCAACACTAGCAGGGGTATTTTTGTAAATATCGGAAACTGCAGGGGCCTAAGTGTAATTTTCATAGAAATATAAAATACAATTTAAAAATTACAAGACTAATCAGAAATAATAAAAGTCCGAAGCCCTCGCCTACAAAATCGCCAAAGCTCACGTGACAAGCACACGAGCTTAGTAGGGGCTAAATGGCAAATACCAAAAACCTAGGGGGCTTATTCGCAATTTATCCAAAAATAATACACTATATAAGAAAGTTTATGTACTGAACATGAATGATAAAAACCCCAAGGGCCTGGCCGCAAAATATCCCCTCATGTGAAGGGTCACATGAGGTGACGTGGCCGAGGACAGAAATGCAATAATTGATTGTTTGGGGGGCAGGTTTGCAAATATTACAAATAAATTAAATAGCAGAGGAATGTTTATAGATCTACTATTAAAATGCAAAATTTCTCGGGCGAGAACTGCAAAATACCCAAGAATAGGCGCGATCCAACGGTGGGGTTGCTTTACTTAACAAGTGGCAGCATAGGGAGGCCTGATACCCCTTCGGCCTCGAACGGACACGATTATATCCCAGCTAAAGATCGGATGGTGAGGACCTGCGGGAATCCAACGGTGATTGTATGGCCCTAAAGAACTGGCAGGGATCCGACGGCTCTATGTCGATCTGCAAGAATAGCCGAAGAACAGGAGCCTGACAAGATTGAATCGACGCGAACTCCGTCTTCTGGCGTGATCTGCAACTGCTTTGAGGTCCACGAGCTCGCCGGTGGTCCCCTTTAATGGCTGGTAGCAACAAAATGGAGCGAGCAGCATAGGAGCTCTTCCACGGTGAGGTGGAAGCTGCAGCGCTCGAGGTGCATCTGGCGATCCCAAAATTCGCCCCAGCAACGCGTGACGTCCGACGTTACTACGAAAAAGAGGTTAACAGGGTCATGGACAAACTACCGCGACCCTCCAGCGAGTGATATGGGCGGAGAACGGTGTGGGTGAAAGCTTGCCGGAGCGAGCTCAGACAAGGGGCGGACGAAGGTGCTTGATCGGGTAAAAGCGAAAGGAAATGTGGGAGGTGGATCCTAAGATTAAGGTTAAGCTACAAATGCAAGAAAAAGAAAGAAAATATACCTTCAACGGTGAAGCAAAGACCTCATGGCGGCGTGGCCGCCGGAGATGCATGGAAGATCTCTAAAATGCTCCCTCAATCAACCTAAGGGCTGGGCTCGAACGTTTTCACCATCCCCTATCCATTGCGCGTCTCAGGGAGAAAAGAAGGAGGTCAAAAGAGGTTCAAAGATCAAAAGGAAAAATGGAGGGGTTTATGTACAACGAAGTCGAGGGGCTCTAAAGATCAATGCGGTGGCATCAATTCAGTGGCCCAATGGCCAAGGCAAGATATGGGCGAGCATCCTCGATTAGTGGGGAAGAAAAGTCAAGAAGGCGTCGACGTGAGATGGCACAAGGAACGCCCTCGAAAAAATCGAGAAAATAAGATAAAAATGCAACTCTGACACAGATGCAGGGCGGATCAGTGCGATCAACTCTCCGTGCCCCCTGGTTGGTCCACGTGGACCAACCAGGAAAAACATGTAGAAAAAGATTTATAAATTAGATTAAAAACAATAAATGATTTTAATATTTTAGGTTATTAAATAAAAAATGTTTATTATTTTCTAAATTATTTTATTATGATTTTTATTTATTTTTGTAAGGTTTGGAATTATAAGTTGCCTTTTAAGGGCTATATATTGGTATATTTATCTATATATTCTAATCTTTTATTTTTATTTTATATTTTTAATTTTATTAATTTTGTTTATTATTTTATATATTTATAATTTTTTTATAAATTTAAATATATTTTTATTTTATTTTTCTGATGTATTATATACAATTAAATAAATAGTTGTGTTATCTCTATAAGTATACTTATACGTATTATACCTATGTATTTTATACAAGTATTTTATTAATGTTTTCTTTATATTTTTATTCCAATTTTATTATGTACATAGATTATAAATAATATTTACAAATTTATAAAATTATAAAATTATAAAATTATAAAGATAATGAATAATAAATAAAATGAATATTTTAATGAGTACAAGTATACAAAAGGGGTCCAAAACCTAACTTTCAAACCGTAGCTCCAAAAAATATGAAACTACCTTAATTAAATAACTTATTAAAAGTTATATACAATTAAAGTGATTTTGATATATTTTGAGTTTTTATTTGGGAGATATGGGTCTAGGAATTTGGGATTTTGGAAACTTATTCAGACCATAACTTTTTATATGTATATTATTTTTATATGAAATCAATTTTGTATTTTCTATAGTTAGTTATCTACAACTTTCATGTACAAAGTTTCTTTATTTGAAGTATAAAAAGTGAAACTGAAAATAGGTCCCAAAAATGAAGGAAATGAATAAATAAAAGGGAATTTCAGTGTATTTTGGACCCTTATCTCCTCCTACTTTATTCCTTGTCGACGTAATCATCAAGATGCCTAGGTCTCGGGGTCTTAGGTCATGAAATATTTGCAATATTTTATTCTTTTTCTTTTCTTTTCTTTATTCTATATATTTGGCTTTAAAAATCATATTTTATACACTATTTACACACAAATGCATGAATTAAGGGTATTTACACGCATTTACTAGGGTTTTTAAGGCCAAAATGATAGAATAAAGATGATGAAACAGAGTTTCATCTTCCCCCTATACTTGCCTTTGCTAGTCCTTAGCAAACACATATGCAATAAGTGTAGAGAAGAAAAACAAAGAAAAGAAAAAGAAGAAAATGGATTAAGTTTAATTATCAAACTTATCTTCACAAAATGAAAGTTTGGAGATTAAGTCGGACCTTTGAAATTTTATTGCACGCTGAACCTTAATGGGAATCGGATTTGAAATCCAACAGCCTTCGAGAATCCCAAACTCTGCTCAAGTCTCTTCAATAGCCAGGTCAGAATACTTCAACTCATACGCAAACCATTACGACTATGAATCTGACTCGTATAGTGCATATGATAGTGGCTCTCCCCAACTAGAATGACAAAGAGACTGACTTCTTCAGCATGACTACCCAATGATTCCCCAATCCAATAACTCCTTCCTCGAGGAGCGGGGTATTCCCTTCTAAGTTTAAGTGACAACCAACTCAAGAGGATGGGGTGAAGAGAAGAATGGACGGTAGCCAATGTAGCTACCTATCATAGGTTGCAAGACTAGTGTAGTCAAGTCATCCAGCTGCAGGCTCACATTTGAAGCTCAGGCTTGCTTATTTTCTATACAACATATATACACTCCGGCAACCATTTTATTTTTATTTTCAGGCCTGCCCACTTTTTTTGGAGTCTTTTTCTTTTTTCTTTTTTTCTCTCTATTTTTGGAAATACTATTTACAGCAGCATATACATAAAGAATTTTTTCTCTTGACCTAGTAGAGTATCCCTCTTTTGAAGCTTTATTGCAACCCACACTCTCATGTCTTCAAAATTCATCATCACTGGACGGGTTGGGGTGCACTTTCCTCCCTAGAGGAGGACAAATGTTTACACTTGTGTGCGTCTCATACCGACAAATCCAATCCCCTCACCACCCCAACTGAGTTGAGCCAAGTGAAAGGTCCAGGTGTCCAAGTTAGGTCATTATCAACAAGAGTCGTGTGTGTGCTCCGAAAACTATACTTAGGCAGTCAAGAATTTATTGAACCAAGTCTCATAATCCTCAAAGAATTAAGTCAACTAGACCTGAAGTACTTTAATTCCAGCACCTATAAGATTCCAATTATTAGGTAGATTTTAAGGTCCAACCAAGCTCCAATCTTCGGATTTTATTTGGACTTATTCAACTACAAAACTCAATCTGAAAAATGCTCATGCTATGTAGAATGAAGAAAATAATTTTGTGATGTAATTTCAAAGATTTTGAACTTTTTATGGATTTTCGAAAAGGATATGCATATGCATTATTTTAGATTTTCAAAAAGGTTTCAAATGTTTTTGGTATTTTTACTTTTGCAAATGTTTTTGTGATTTTCTAAAACAAAAAATTTTGGATAAACACTAGGTACAAATATTTACACAACGATGCATTTTATATACAAGAAGTAGATTTTAAGAATTTATAAAGGGTAAGTGGTTAATTTTTTATAAATATATAAAAAGAATTAAGAATTTTAGTGTGATGTATATATTCCTCAAACTTATTTGAAAAAAATCATTTTACAATAAATTTTGAAAACTTTAGTCCAAAATAGTTTTTTACAAACAATTTTACAAACATGCACACATAATTGAAAATCATTTTGCAAAGGTTTTTCAAATAGTATATATAGATTTTTAAAAATATTTTTGCAACCATTTTCAAACCATTTCACATAAGTAAATAAAATTTTCGAAACAAAACAATTTTACAAAGGTTGAAAATATTGAACAAAACGTTTTCCAAATAGTTTTCAAAAGTTTTTTCAAAGAGATTTTCAAACTATTTTTCAAATATTTTGCAAAAAATATTTTCACTTGATTTATTAGTCATTAAATACAAAAAGAATTTGAGGAATAATAACTCTTTTTATTAAGTGTTTTTAATGAATTTAATAGTGTTTTTAGCCATATTTATTAATAAAAATATGAAAGAACGAGTTATGGCTAAAGTATATACGCAGTATATATGACCCCCTTATACTTAGATTGAGCTATGTCCTCATAGATCAGAGAGAAAGAGAAGACATAACTCGTACTGAGTATAACAAGTCTAAAGAATAAATGAATGGAGAAATGAATGAACAAATAGGAAGTTGACCGTCCCCCTATACTTAGGATCAACTAATCCTAAGTATAGCAGACTGTACACAAAGTAGGGAGGGTCAATGGTGGGAATGAACGGATCGTACTCAGACTGTCTCCCCCTATAGGGTGAGATATCCCTAAATATATATAAGAAGAGGAGACAATGGAGAGGATCGAAAAATGAAAGAAATCAAGGTGCACACCCCCCTATACTTAGGACAAAGTACGTCCTAAGTATAGAAGTCTACCAACAAGGGGAGACACCTTTTTTTATAGAAAAAGAAGATAGAAAAAAAAGAAGAAAAGAAGAAAAGAGATCGGAAGATGGAAGGATAGAAGAGGATGTACACACCACCCCCCCTATACTTAGGGGAACAAAAACCCTAAGTATATGCAACAACATGAGTAATGACACGGAACGACGAATGAACACTCGGCTCATCCACCCCCCCTATACTTAGGAAAAAGCTCGTCCTAAGCGAGGTACACACGAGAATGGGGTGGATGAGCCAACCGGAAGATGGACGGAGATAAACGAGAGTGGATATACAATAGAGTGGATGTACAGAGATCAAGAAGGTCGAAAGCGAACCATCTTGCAGGACCGTTGAGGGATTGATCGATATGTTGCAGGTTGACATCGGGGTCCACAGATGACACAAACTGATCAGGGTCAACACGGTGTAGATCCTCAGTAGTCCAAGGGTGTGAAGGCACAGACGAGGCAGTGGAAGAAGTACGGCTAGGTCCGGCCTTGGGTGTCTCGCTAATATCAATATGAAATGGGACGAACTCCTCATCATCAGAAGAAGTGTAGTCAGAGTCGTCCTACGAGGTCACATCTAGGTCAAAACTAAAAGGAATGAACTCATCAGTGGGAGTAGTCGAATCATGTTCATCCTCAAAAGTTTCAACCGGATCATCTTTCTCATCGAAAGGCCTGAATTCCTGAATAAAAGCAACAAGATCAAATTCGGCCTTGGTCTCATCAATATTTAAGTTGATAGGAATGAACTCATCAGTGGAAGTAGTCGAGTCGTGTCTGTCCTGTCTACTCTCTGAATCTGCCCTCCGCTCAATGGTGTCAATCGTGTAAATCCCGCGGATATCATCAATACATCGCCACACACCAGAAGAAGGAACTCTGAGATCCATGCTTTCCGAGTCTTCCTCCACAGGGAGGAACTCTCGGGTCTCAATGGAGTCTAGCATACATCAAAAGTCTCTAATAGTCTCGTCAACATCGTGGTCCTCGAGGTCAGCTAAAATCGATGAAATCACATCAGGTGCAGGTCTCTGATCGGCAGTAAGTGCGGTAATGATCACTTTGCTCTTGTCAGCAGGATAGAAGCGAATCTCTCCTGATCCATAGTCAATAATGACCCTCGCAGAGGAGAGGAACGGTCGTCCCAGGATGATTGGAGAGTTCTCCCCTGTGGAGGTCTCCATGGACAATACGATAAAATCAACATTGTACCTCGTGCCCTGAATCATAATGACGGCGTTGTCAAGATACCCCTTGGCCTCTTGATTGATCCATCAACAAACTGAACGATCATACTGGTTTTTTTGAGAGGTCCTAAGTGAAGAGACTGTACCGGCGAGAAGGGTATGATACTAATTGAAGCACCGCCGTCCAAGAGAGTGTGATCACATGTGTGGTCAGAGATGGTGCAGCTAATGAAAGGTGAGTAATGTTCTTCTTCCTAGGAATGGGACGGTGTGTGATGACGTGGGCAGTGGCAATGGTCATAATATGATGCTTAGATCTACTCCTCCGCTTTCTTTTCTTATGATGAGGAGCAGATACTTGGTTCATGGCCTGGCGAAGTGGGGCATCAATGATATCATGAATAGCAGCCACCACTTCAGGTTCCATCAGCATTTTTCGAATTTTTGGATCTTCTCCATATAAGGGAGGAGATCGGAATCATCGTATACAAGAGGAATGCCAAGAGCAGTATGTACAACGGCATCCTCGAGTTCAAATATGGGACAAAATGTGAGCGAATGTGTGGGTGAAGGGTCTGACAGATGAGCACTCTCCTCACGGTCTGCCAAAGGTCTCCCGAACTCTTTTTGGATTTTAAAATTTTGCTCATTTTTTTGTATTTTGGGTGATTGCAAGCTCTCATGATAATCCTCAAATGAATCCGAATTCTCAATGAATGGAGCTACATTCTGGATCTTATTTATGCTAACTATATCATTTCCTCGAGTTCATATGCTCCATCATCTGATTCAAGGTCTCAAGTGTGGATATCATGAAAGGTGACTCCGAAGTCTCAGGATCGGTGAGTCGAATGTAGGTGGAGGGTGCTGGCAAAAATCACATTCCGGATCAATGTACTCAAGGAATAGCGGGTTGTTGAAATGTGAGGGTGATGGTGGTGGAAATGATGGGTAAAAATCAAAGTCTGGATCCTGAAATAGTGGGTTGGTCGGATAAGCACAAAAATCACGAGAAAAGTCCTCTTAGAAAAAGTACGGTGAATCGGCTGGAGTGAACGAGGGATCCGCAAAGTCCGGAGAAAATGAACTCTAGTCATCCATCTCGAAACAAAAGGAAAAGATCGGGAGAGCACGTTGGTCAAGTCAAGAGTAGTGAGAAAAAGGCACAAATGCGCATAAACGATCTAGAATTCACACAAACAATCACAAACAAACTCACACAATCGATAGAAACCGTCAAAGAACGGTCTTTTTATTTGGTCTATTTTAGAGTTCGGTGAGAAGTCAAAATGTCGCGCAAACACTTAGGAGGCTGAAATGGGATTTTGGCACTAATCCTTAGTGTGTGTGCGAGCAAATAAAAGCGAAGACAATGAGGGGATTACTCGCCCCAAGACATTTTTTTCTTTTTTGGTTGATTTTAGGGTTGAGTAATGTTAGCGGTCCCAATTTTATTTGTTATCACTTTTTTTGGATTTTTATCGGGGAATCAATTTTACTTAGCACTTAGGTGATCAAAATCAGAGGTAGAGAGGCGGAAAAGCAATGCAAGCGGCAAATCAATGATGTATGCTAAAGCGTAAATGCTCAACTTGCCTCCAGCACTCTACATGCAAAGATGCTCAACAAAATTGAAACCTATCTATATGGAAATGCAAGCCGATGAAATCGCCCTAGGTTGAGAAACTGCTATTAGTGTGAAGAACAATGTTTCAAAATTTCACTAAATCCAAATGGGACTATAGGTAGAAGCAAATGTAATTAAGTGTTTGGACCTAATACTATCGACAAGCAGTTCCTAAAACTAGGGACCAATCACACAAAAGAAATAAAACCAAACCGGGAAATAAAATAAAAAAGGGTGAAGAAAACCACGAAAAAAACCCGACGAGGCCCCTAAGGGAACAATCCCTCGGGCACTGGACCTCGTGAAGTGTGGTAGAGTTCCGAGAGTATCCTGAATTATTACAAGTTCAAGTAGTCTATCTCTCACTTCAAATTATACAATAAATGCAATAAATAAATACAAGAAAGTTGTCTTCAAAATCCTCTCCAAGTCCACCTTAGTGCTAGGTCCAGTCCGCCTCACGTAGGTGCGCAAGCGCTCCTAGAAGAGAGCACCTCCCTCGATCCGCGTTCCTCCCACAAAATCAAACAAGATACGAGGATTAGACAATTCACAATAGATATCAAATAAATAAGGAAAATGAATAAAACAAAAATATATACAAATATCACAATAAATCAAAAAACCGATCTAAGCGTCGTTGCTCCCCAACAACGGCGCCATTTGTTGAAGATGAATTTTGCGGAGGTCTAGAAGTCTCACAAAGCGAGAAATCCAGTAGTCAAATGACCTCGTTTGAAATCCGATCTTCAGACAACAATTAACCCACAACAGATGATTGACGAACTGCAAATTTAGCCCTTTAATAGTGTAGAATTAACACGTAGTTTGTCATTGCGATCAGGCTAAATTTGGTCCGTCAAAAACCGTCTAATTGATATATCACTAAAATCAAATGGTCGTATTTATATTTTTTTTACTTGGGCAAGCCTAAGGTCGAAATAAGGGACACAAGCCTCTATCGTTATTATTTGGATTAAAATTAATTTAATTAAGTGTTGGATAAACATAGGTCAAAAAACACAAATGAAGGTGAGACAACAACATGCATTGAGTAATCATGAAACATGCATTTTTTACTTGATTTTTAATCATGCAAGGAGATGCGAAGAAATGCAAAACTATGCCCTGATTTTAAATATACTTGAGCTATTTAAGGAGTCAATTTCAGGGTCCCAACATGCTCTACATTAAAGTATACAACATAAATTGGCATTGATATGAACAAAGTCCATGACACTTCAATTAATTTTATCAAGAGGAATTGAGTGTACATTTAGTAAATCATGCATGCCATTATGTAGATAATGAAATGAGCATTAAAATGAGACTGAAATCATCAAATTTGGAATTAAAATACTCTAGATATTCAACATTAAGTTAAGGGGCATAACTACAAAGAAAACATAATTAAAATAAAACAAAAGATCACAAATGGGCCCCTGGAAGGACCTATTTGTAATTATGCAGAGTCGGATGGACCTCCCTGTAAATAATTTTTATACGCGCAGGGGCCTTTATGAAATTATTAGAACCCTGGGGATTGGTTGCAAAATACCCCAGGCGCGCATGCCTGGCACGCGCCTGGAAGGACCTGGATGCAATAGGACAAAGTCGCGAGGGGCGTTGATGCAAATACCCAGCCCCACATGCCTAAGGCACGTGGGTCCAGGCTTAGGTGGGGTCGAGGCTCGATGCAGGGGCGGACGACTGTTGCAGGTGGCTCGGGCCATGTGGTGGCTCGAGGAGTCTTCGGGCGAGGCTCGGTCCCACCGAGCTTCCGCGCTCTGGGAGGACGACGTGGCTGCTCTTGGGCCGTTAGATCTCCGTCGTGGGGCGAGATCGAACGGCGCCTGTACCTCCTCCTTCCTCGCATGTGGGCGGGGAGATTGGAGCTCCGACATGAGGCCTGGAGCTCCTCCATACCTCTCCGTGATCGGTGAAGATCGGGGAAGGATGCTGGATGCCTGGCGATGAAGACCAGAGCTCAGGGAAGACGCGGGAGAGCCTGGAGTCCGATATTGACGAGTGATCACCGGAGGCGGAGCTCTTGAACTTGGCTCCGCCCGAGGTCAAGCCAATGAAGTCTTCAAACCTGCAAGAGTGGTTAGGTGTGATAGCCGAGGCGTGTGTGCATGCAGGCTGAGGTGAACGGAGGGCTGAGGGGCGAAGAAGCGGAGCCCTTGGGGGGTTCTCCTCTGCCTCAGGTGGAGGAAAAAGCATGGGATGGTGGAGGGTTCTAATGGACGAGGAGGATGAAAGAAGGGGATGGCGAATATGTCTGGAGGTGGGCGGATCTCGTGGGGGGATCAGGTGGCGGTGAAGGTGTCAGAAGTTGCCTACTTAATTGGAAGAAGAAGTAAGAATATACATAGGGGGAATCAAAGAAGCTTACCTGAGCAGCTCGGTGAATGAGGTGGTCTAGGCTGAGCTCCGAGGGGAGCTCGGGTCTTCGCTGGACTCCGACGACCCCTCGGAGCAACTTGGTGGATAATAAGCCACCACGATCCTGGTTGTGAAGGACAGGGGTCTCACCGGAGTGACCGTCATCATGACGCCTCAATCCAACCTCCCTCTGTCATAGTGAGGAGGAGAGGAGTTGGGCAGAACCCTCGTAAGGGCGGACGAGGTTAATCGTGGCTGAAGACGAGGTATTTGAATGGATAGGTCTTGGTCCCAGGTGGTTGAAGACATGTGTTGAGTGGCAGATATGGAACTTGTAGGGCAGTTTGGTGATATCCCACGATATGCACGAGGATGAAGGACATTAGTGCTTCATCGTGGAATGTTCGGATGGCGGAGAAGATGGTGGGAGGTGTGGAGAAAATGGAAAGGGTGAGGAGGTCCCGCAAGGTGGTGATCATGGGAGAGAGGGCGTCTGGAGGTTGACGACGGGTTCTTGGTTGTTGGATCTCGTGATTTAACGGCCAAGATTACGGCGCTAATGACTGGTTAGGATTAGATCGGGCCAATCCGATCGAAAGGCGTCGAGTGATGCCACGTGTCTTAAGCTTAGGCAGGCAGCATCGGACGGTGATGATGAGTTTGTGAATGGTGCTCAAACGGTTGATAGCTGGAGCGTAAAGAACGGTGGAGATGAAGAGGTGAAGGCGCGATCGAATGGCTACGGAGATGACACGTGGCGCTTTGAGATCGCAGCGCTGACAGATGTCTAAGATTGATTCCAGGGCTTGATCAAAGGATTGACGTTGGGTGCGGGAAAGCACGGCTGGGATTTAGACCTTCAGACCTCCATCCAATGGCTGATGGAACCGGATGCATGGCGCGAGGAGATGCGGCCACGTAGCTCAACCAGAAAGAGCCACGTGGCCCAATCAGATTATTGTGATGAACAAATTGAATTATGAGGGGGTAGATGACTGAATTTGGAAAAACTTAAAACATGAAAGTTCTAGATCTCGATGAGATCTACAAGTTTCATGTTGACCGAAAATAGAGATGAGATCAAACAAAGATAGAAAATATTTTTGAGGGTGTTTTTAAGGGTAAAAACAACACGAATTTTAGTTTTGCTAATTTTTTGTGTTTTTAATTTATTCCATGAATCTGATATTTACAGGGAATTGTCTAGTTCTTACTGACTCCTTGTCTAAGATAGGGGGTTAATTTCAATGAATTAGAAGCTTGAAACATGGTTTCGTCAACCCCCTATACTTAATCTATGCTCGTTCCCGAGCATAAAAGAAAATGAATGAGCTGGATTAACCCCCTTGTGCATGTGCATACAGGATCCGATCTTGTCAAGTCTTCTTAAATTTAGAGATCCAAAATCTTAGAGCTCAACCCAGCCTTACTCAAGAGGTATCCAATTCCTCTAGTTATCTAGAGTCTCTCTGATATACATATAAACTAAGGATATGACATTTAGTGTTGACTGTGTTCACGAGAGTCGAGTCAAAACGTCACCCAAGGTCTTGGTCCAAGAAATTCTCCTAAGGACCCAATCCTCAACACTAGGTTATAAATCAAATCTTGCGTCCAGTCCACCGTCTCTTTAGTTGTCAGACTTAAGTGTAGATGGAAGGCCAGTGATGGAGGGCATGGGATTGTGTCATTTCTTCTCTCCCTCTCATTGGAACAAGGATTCTCTCTAGTGCCTTATTACGAAACACAATTTTTGGTGTTGATCAGTGCGTCCATCAAGAGAAGTTGGAGACGTCTGCACTTGTTTTCCTGAGAATACACTGGGGTCTGTCTTTTTTGAGTACCTATCGTACCTTCTACAACCAGACTTGTAGCATTTACGATGCAGAGCCCTTTTTTGGTGCAATCCCGACTACTAGTCCTAATAGCGGTGGTCCAAGTGGACACTTTGAAATGGTTGGGAGCGCTCGCCTTTGGTGGAAGCTCTTTGATATTTGACTTTGTATGTAATGAGAGCTTTTATTTGACATTTCATTGCTTTGTAATATTTTTGGCTAGCTCCATTGCTTCTACCAAGAGTTGGCACACACTAATCAACATTTTTGTTTATTTCACACCCTAGAATTTTGGTTAATGTCAAGAGATTAGTATAAGAACCAAGTTCTCATACTGGCTAAAGTTGCTAACACTCAGGTTTCATGAAGCTTTCAAAGATTTTATCCCATCCTCGAGCATCATTAGATCAAGTCCAGACTCTAATCCCTCATCCCAGACCCTCAAGTGAAGAGTCAACTCATCTCATCAAAACCGCAATCTTGCATGTGATGTGCTGATCATATTCTTATGGTTGGAGACTAAGCGTGCAATATAGCACGAAATCTAGAAACCTAGGGAAATATGGATGATTAAGTCTAAGACCCTGATGGTTAAGGCTAGTTAACCTAAAATCTCAAGACCTCATAAACCAAATTTCCTTGAACATTTCAGATCTTGAGTGAAAGTGTGAAAAGGTACGGGAATTAATCCAACTCCTTTAATAATTTTTTTTAATTTTTAATTTTTTAAAGACTTTAAAAGAAAAAAATGACTATCTAAGCTCAAATGAGTAGATGCATCTGCATTCAGCCAGTATAGGTGTAAGTACAAGCCGAAGCCCGTTGCTTGAGGACGGAGCCTTACGCGATGTCCTCTAAACCACCTACTCTGCTAAGGGAGAACCCTCACTGAACGCGGCTACTTATTTGGGCTTAGTAGTCACTATTGACTCTTAAAAGATTTTTGAATTTTCTCATTTTTATGGAATTGTAGTTAGAGGTTAGAACATAGGTTAAACTCAACTTTCATTGAAATCAAAAAGAATTTTCAATACCATGTCACACAAATAAAGATTTTCAAAACATTTTCAAAAGATTTATCAAAACAAGGGAAACTCATTTTTCAAATCATGCTCAAAAATGTTTTTCTAAAAAAAAGTGTAACATAATATAGAAGACCTTGAAAATAATTTGGTCCGCTTAGCTCAAAGGATTTTATTTTTGCCAAAAAGTTTTGAATTTATCAAGATTTTCAGAATATAGCTAAAGTACATATACTGTATATATGGTATACCCTCCTATACTTAAACTTTGCTATGTCCTCATAGCACTATGTGATACAAGTCCATAGGCCCATTTAAATATAGAAAAATTTACGGGAACTAAGGAGGGCTCCCCCTATACTTAGGTTAGACATAACCTAAATAGACAAAGAAAGATGAGTATAGAAAATCACGGGGACTCGGGTCCCCCATATACTTAGGCTGAGAATAGCCTAAGTATAAAGAATGAGATTTGATGCGGGGAGAGACCCGAGGTGAACGAAGAAGACAGATGGATATACAAATGAATGGATGAATCTTCGGAGATCAATGGAGTATCTAAGGCTCAAAGGAAGATGTCGGAGCAAACAAGGCTCAAACAAGCATGCAAAAACCCTTTCATTCACCAACTCACACATAAAACCAACAGGTGGTGTTTTATTATTTTGTCAATTTTATTGGTGATTAAAACATTCTATTTTACGCGAAAAGATGTCAAGTAGAACCAACTGCGTAAACGAGGGTGTTGCTCTCCCAAAACAAGATTTTTCTCCATTTTTAGGTTGACTTGCAATTAACAGTCCCAATTATTTTGCTTAAGGTTATCACTGAATTAAAGTGAGCACATAAACCAAGCAATCATCTTCTACTGCTCATTCCCATTTTTCGTTAACCTAGGCGATCAAGCTAGGAGGGGAAATCGAGAAAAATCATGTAATCGATAAAAACCATGATCTAGGCTAGGCAAAAAAAACCTGCAATGCCTTAACAAAAATACGTAAAAATTCAGACTGAATTGAAAACCGAAATGATATGTACGCAAGTCGATCAAAAACCACACCTAACATGCTTCTATTAGCGGGGAAGAATATGTTTTAATTTTTCTAAGTGAAGCGATATTTATGTGCGTCTATATTAGAAGTGTGTCCTACCTACCAGCAAGCATGTAAAATAAAAATGTGAAAGATGCTCGAAGAGCCGCGTGCCTGGTCCTAGGTCGACACTCAAGTGGGGACGATCCCCACACAACCACATATAATTTGTTCATTTACAAGCGTGAGTCTTCAATCGAAGATCGCTGTAAAGACAATTATTACATGCATATGAAATGAAATAAAAATGCGAGACACACAATATTTTTTTTCAAGCGAATCATCTCTAAAATTGCTCCGCGGCTCCTCGCAGCGAGGAAGTACATGCTTCTCTCCACTTTGAGCATCAAGGGCCCTGCCACAAAAGCAAAGGTTAGAAATCAATCAAAAAAAATTATGATGCAAGACAAATGAACAAATTGACCTACATAAATAAAACACTTAATAAAATAAATAAAAATCCAAATAAGACAAAAGATGAGCCATGTCCCCAACAACTACGCCATTTTACGAACCATAAATTTAGCCCTTTAATAGTGTAGGATTAACAATTAGATTGTCATTGCAGTCGGGCTAAATGTGGTCTGTAAAAAACCATTTAATTGATATATCACTAAAATCAAATGGTCGTATTTATATTTTTTACTTGGGGCAAGCCCAAGGTTGAACTCAGGGACATGAGCCTCTCTCGTAATTATTTGGGTTCAACTTAATTTAACTAAGTGTTGGATAAACATCGGTAAAAAAACACATATGAAGGCGAGACAACAACATGCATTGAGTAATCATGAAACATGCATTTTTTTACTTGATTTTTAATCATGCAAGGAGATTCGAAGAAATGCAAAACTATACCCTGATTATAAAAATACCGAGCTATTTAAGGAGTCAATTTCAGGGTCAAAACATGCTCTACGTTAAAGTATACAACATAAATTGGCATTGATATGAACAAAGTCCATGACACTTTAATTAATTTTATCAAGAGGAATTGAGTGTACATTCAGTAAATAATGCATGCCATTCTGTAGATAATGAAACGAGCATTAAAATGAGATTGAAATCATTAAATTTGGAATTAAAATACCATAAATGCAAAGAAAACAAAATTAAAATAAAACAAAAGATCACAAAAAGGCCCCTGAAAGGACCTATTTGTAATTATGCGAAGTCGGAGGAACCTCCCTGTAAACAATTTTTATGCGCGCGGGGGCCTTTGTGCAAGTATTAGAACCCTGGGGAGTTGGTTGCAAAATACCCCAGGGGCGCATGCCTGGCACACGGCTGGAAGGACCTAGATGCAATATGACAAAGTCGCGAGGGGCGCCGATGTAAATACCCAGCCCTATGTACTTGAGGCACGTGGGTCCAGGCTCGGGTGGGGGCGAGGCTCGATGTAGGGTCGGACGGCCGTTGTAGGTGGCTCGGGCCATGTGGTGGATCGAGGAGGCTTTGGGCGAGGATCAGTCCCATCGAACCTCCGTGCTCTGGGACGACGATGTGGATGCTCGTGGGCCGTTAGATCTCTGTCGTGGGGTGAGATCGAACGACGCCTGTACCTCTGCCTTCCTCGCATGTGGGAGGTAAGATTAGAGCTCCGGCGTGAGGCCTGGAGCTCCTCCGTACCTCTCCGTGCTCGGTGATGATCGGGGAAAAATGTTGGATGCCTGGCGATGAAGACCAGAGCTCAGGGAAGACACGGGAGAGCGTGGAGTCCGATATCGACGAGTGATCACCGGAGGCAGAGCTCTAGAAATTGGCTCCTCCCGAGGTTCGGCCAAAGAAGTCTTCAAACTTGCAAGAGTGGTTAGGTGATAGCCGAGGCGTGTGTGCGTGCGGGTTGAGGTGAACGGATGGCTGAGGTGGAGGAAAAAGCCTGGGATGGTGGAGGGTTCTGATAGATGAGGAGGATGAGCGGAGGGGATGGAGAATATGTCTGGAGGTGGGTGGATCTCGTGGGGGGATCAGGTGGCGGTGAAGGTGTCAAAAGCTGCCTACTTAATTGGAAGAAGAAGGAAGAATATACAAAGGGGAATCGAAGAAGCTTACCAGAGCAGCTCGGTGAATGAGGTGGTCTAGGCTGAGCTCCGAGGGGAGCTCGGGTCATCGCTGGACTCCGACGACCCCTCGGAGCAGCTTGGCGGAGGCTGAGCCACCGCGATCCTAGCTGTGAAGGCTAGGGGTCTCACCGGAGTTACCGTCATCATGACACCTCAATCCAACCTCCCTTTGTCGTATGGAGGAGGAGAGATGTTGGGCGGAACCCTTGTAAAGGCGGACGAGGTTAATCGTGGCTGGAGATGAGGTATTTGAAGGGGAAGGTCTTGGTCCCAGGTAGTTGACGACGTGTTTTCAGTGGCAGATATGGAACTTGTAGGGCGGTTTGATGATATCCCACAATATGCGCGAGGATGAAGGACATTAGGGCTTCATCGTGGAATGTTCGGATGACGGAGAAGATGGTGGGAGGTGTAGAGAAAATGGAAAGGGAGAGGAGGTCCCGCGAGGTGGTGATCGTGGGAGAGAGGGCATCTGGAAGTTAATGACGGGTTCTTGGCTGTTGGATCTCGTGATCCAATGGCCAAGATTACGGTGCTAATGACTGGTTAGGATTTGATCAGGCCAATCCGATCAAAAGGCGTGGAGTGATGCCACGTGTCTTAATCTTAGGAAGGCGGCAACAGACGGTGATGATGAGTTTGTTAATAGTGATCGGACGGTTGATAGCTGGAGCGTAAACAACGGTGGAGATGAAGAGGTAAAGGCACGATCGAATGGCTATGGAGATGACATGTGGCGCTTTGAGAGCGCAGCGCTGACGGATGGTTAAGATTGAATCCAGGGCTTGATCGAAGGGATGGCATTGGGTGCGGGAAAGCACGGCTGGGATTTAGACCTTCAGACCTCCATCCAACGGCTGATGGAACAGGGCGCGTGGCGTGAGGAGATGCGACCACGTGGCTCAACCAGAAAGATCCATGAGGCCCAATTAGTTTATTGCGATGAAGAAATTGATTTTTGAGGGGTAGATGATCGAATTTGGAAAAACCCAAAACTAGAAAGTTGTAGATCTCGATGAGATCTACAAGTTTCATGTTGACCAAAAACGGAGATGAGATCAAACAAAGATAGAAAATATTTTTGAGAGTATTTTTACGGGTAAAAACACCACGAATTTTAGTTTTGCTATTTTGTGTTTTTAATTTATTCAATGAATCTGATATTTTTAGGAAATTGTCTGGTTCTTATTGACACCTTGTTTAAGATAGGGGGTTAATTTCAGTGAATTAAAAGCATGAAACATGGTTTCATCAATGATCAAACAATGAAAAGCAAGTGTGCGGAGTTAAAATTCATTATAACTTTACAACAAAGATGTGTATAGGTGCAAGTATGTGTAGAGTGTCGAACACAAGGAACAAGCATGTAGATTGGGGCAAAAATGCTCTCAATAGTGAATGTGATGTATTTGTTTATATATATGTGCTATTTTTTATGGGTTTTTAATTTTATATTTTTTAATTGATTTTTAATTTTTTATTTTTCTATTTTGAATTTTAATTTTCTGATTTTGTATTTTCTTTTTATATTTTATATTTTTATATTTTCTTTTTCTTTTAAAAGATATATAAAACTATATAGAGTATATATATACAATATAGGTAAGAGAGATAATATATATAAAAACAGGTAAAAATAATAAAAAATATAGGAAATAAATATTTTTGGGTTTTATATAGCTTTTTCTGTTTTTGTGGATTTTTAATAATTATTGCAAATTTTTATAGATTTTTAAAGTCAAAATTAACCAAAACATGGCTTAAAACTAAATATCCGAAATCAAAATGGAGATGAAAATAAGTAAGAAGTAATAAAAATTCTTCGAATTAATTTTTATATATATAATAATAAAAAGAAAATTTAGAAACATAAATTATATTATTATTATTTATGATTTTTATATTTTTATAAAGTTTTTAGGGGTTCTTCAATTTTTATGATTTTCATTTTTTATTTTTTTGCGATTTTTGGTCTCAAGTTGTAAAAAACTTTAATAAGTAAAAAATATTTTTTTTGGATTTTTTAAAAAGGATTTCTAATTTTATGTATTTTTTAGTGCAAACAAGGACGAAAATGCATGCTTTTGTTTTTTTTATAAATAATAAAAAGCTTTAAAAATGTAAAATAAAAATATGGCATGAAAGTGCAATGCTCCAGGAAGATATGCCTGTTTTTGTAGATTTTTAGAGTTTTATAGATGCATGAAATAAATAGAGACAACAAAGAGAAAATTCAACACTAGCGTGGGTATTTTTATAAATATAAGAAACTGTAGGGTCCTGAGTGTAATTTTCACAGAAATATAAAACACAATTTAGAAATTGCAGGACCAATCTGAAATAATCAATGTCCGAAGCCCTCACATGCAAAATCGCCAAAGCTTACATGACATGCACGTGAGCCTAGCAGGGGATAAATGGCAAATACCAAAAACCTAGGGGTATAATTTGCAATTTATCTAAAAATAATACATTAATTAAGAAAGTTTGTAGACTGAACAAAAATGATAAAAACCCCAAGGGCCTGGCCGCAAAATGTCCCCTCACGTGAAGGGCCACGTGAGGTGACGTGACCGAGGATGGAAATGCAATAATTGATAGTTTGGGGGGCATGTTTGCAAATATTTCAAAATAAATTAAACAACAGAGGGATGTTTATAGATCTAATATTAAAATACAAAATTGCTCGGAGCGAGAACTACAAAATACCCAAGAATATGCACGATCCAACAGTGGGACTGCTTCACATAACACGTTGCAGCACAGGGAGGCCCGATACCCCTTCAACCTCGAACGGACACGATTAGATCCCGACTGAAGATCAGACGGTGAGGACCTGCGGGAATCCAACGGTGACTGGATGACCCTGAAGAACTGGCAGGGATCCGACGACTCTACGTCGATCTTCAAGAACAACCGAAGAACATGAGCCTGATGAGATTGAATCAACGCAAACTCCGTCCTCCAGCGTGATCTGCATCTGCTATGAGGTCCATGAGCTCGTAGGCGGTCCCCTCTGATGGCTGGTAGCAACAAAATGGAGCAAGCGACACATGAGCTCTTCCAAAATTTGCCCCAGCAGCGCGTGATGTCCGACGTTCCTGCGAAAAAGAGGTAAAGAGGGTCGCGGGCAAACTGCCGCGACCCTCCGGCGAGCGATATGGGCGGAGAATGGGAAATCTTGCCGGAGCGAGCTCAGGCGAGGGACCAATGAAGGTGCTTGATCGGGTAAAAGCAAAAGGAAATGTGGGAGGTGGATCTTAAAACTAAGGTTAAGCTACTAATGCAAGAAAAAGAAAGAAAATAGATCTCGAACGGTGTTGGACCGTTAAGCAAAGACCTCACGGCGGTGTGGCCGCCGGAGATGGTTGCAAGAGCTCTAAAATGCTCCCTCGATCAACCTAAGGGCTGGGCTCGAACGCTGTCACCATCCTCTACCCATTGTGCGACTCAGGGAGAGAAGGAGGTCAAAAGAGGTTCAAAGATCAAAGAGAAAAATGGAGGGGTTTATGTACAGCGAAGTCAAGGGGCTCCAAAGATCACCACGGTGACAGCGATTCAGTGGCACAATGGCCAAGGCAAGATATGGGTGAGCATCCTCGATTAGTGGGGAAGAAAAATCAAGAAGGCGTCGACATGAAATGGTGAAAGGAACACCCTCGAAAAAATTGATAAAACAAGACAAAAATGCAACTCTGACACAGATGCAGGACGAGTCAGAGAGTGGACTGCCCCCTGGTTGGTCTACGTAGACCAACTAGGAAAAACCTGCAGAAAAAGATTTTAAATTAGATTAAAAATAATAAACGCTTTTATTAATTTTAGGTTATTAAATAAAACATGTTTACTATTTTCTAAATTATTTTATTATGATTTTTATTTATTTTTCAAGGTTTGAAATTATAAGTTGCCTTTTAAGGGCTATATATAGATATATTTATCTATATATTTTAATCTTTTATTTTTATTTTGTATTTTTTATTTTATTAATTTTATTTATTATTTTATATATTTATAACCCATTTTTATATACTTAGATATATTTTTATTTTATTTTTCTAATGTATTATATACAATTAAATAAATAGTTGTATTATCTCTATAGGTATACTTATAGGTATTATACCTATGTATTTTATACAAGTATTTTATTTTAATGTTTTCTTGATGTTTTTATTCCAATTTTATTATGTACATTTTTTATTAATAATATCTACAAAATTATAAAAATATAAAATTATGAAAATAATGAATAATAAAAAAATTAATATTTTAACCAGTACAAGTATACAATAGGGGTCCAAAACCTAACTTTCAAACCGTAGCACCAAAAAATATGAAACTACTTTCATTAAATAGCTTATTAAAAGTTATATACAATTAAAGTGATTTTGATATATTTTGAGTTTTTATTTGAGAGATATGGGTCTGAGAAGTTGGGATTTTGAAAACTTATTCAGACCACAATTTTTTATCTGTATATTAGTTTTGTATGAAATCATTTTTGTATTTTTCTATACTTAATTATCTACAACCTTCATGTACAAAGTTTCTTTATTTCAATTATAAAAAGTGGAACTAAAAATAGGTCCCAAAAATGAAGGAAAATGAATAAAATAAAAGGGAATTTCATTGTATTTTGGACCCTTATCTCCCCCTACTTTATTCCTTGTCGACCTAGTCATCAAGATGCCCAGGTCTCGAGGTCTCGGGTAATAAAGTATTTGCAATATTTTATTCTTTTTCTTTGCTTTTCTTTATTCTATAATTTTGGCTTTAAAAACCATATTTTATACACTATTTACACAGAAATGCATGAATGAAAAAATGCATGAATTAAGAGTATTTACACACATTTACTAGGTTTTCTATGGTCAAAATGATAGAATAAAGATCATGAAACAGAGATTCATCAAGTAATCATTTGAAACGTAAGTTATATTATAATTAAGTAGAAATTGACGCTCTTTGAAATATGCAACTTTTGCCATTCTACATAATTTTTATTAGAAAGTGACCCCACACCAAATTTTCCAATTAATCATAACCTCTTGACATTTTAAAAGGTAAACAACACAATCCTCAAGATAGCTATCTCCCAATGTAATCTTCAGTTTATGTCTTCTTTGAATGATTAAGCTCACTTCCAGTATTATTTGAATCATTTTAGAACTCGGGAGGTACTCATCTTTGTATGATTGTATTGGAAGGGATGTAAATTATGCACGTGCAAATATTCTAGAGCCATTTTGGGTGCATTGAGATTGATTCATCGTGATGAGCCATATAAGTTTGTCTCTGTTGCAACTATTTGAAGCTACAGGCAATGTCAAAGACAGTGGAAATTACATCCTCACGTCTTGATTAGAAGCTAAAGCTAGTAAGGATTGGATGCACAAGCCATAAAGATCACTTGATGGATCAAGTGGGAAGGTCATCAATTTTGATAGCAAATGAGTATTTATTTTGTATTTTCTATTGCATGTTCTGTATAAATGAAATGGGACAACATTTTGTTCCCTTTGAATCTATAAAATATTAGTGTATTTGCATATGTGTAATTGTATTGCATATAATACATTATTTGTGTAGTTGGTGCTTTAAAAAATGGCCTTGTAATTGCTTGTTACAATGATCACCAATTGTGGGCTATCAGTTATGGCGACGGATTTCCGTCAGATAATCTTTTTGTGACGGAAATCTGTCGCTTAAGTCTTTAGCGACGATGGTTTTGATGATGTCACTACAGTGACATAATATCTGCCGTGTAAAGATTTTCTGTCGTGCAAAAGCAAGATTCCATCGCCAAAACTCCGTCGCCTAAAGCCTTCTTTGTTGTAGTGTCAGATGCAGTTTACGTTGTTTAGTAGTTATTATTCCATAATTAATTGCTATCAATTATGTGGCTTCTTTTATTCAGATTTTTTAGAAACCTAGCTAGGTTATCTTAAAATTTTGTTAAATATATTTATAAATAAACCTACATGTATGTTCACTATAATAGAAATGGGTTATTGTGACGGAATTTAGGTGACAGATTTTAAAATGACGGATATCTGTCATAGACTTTTATCAACTAAATTCCACATTGACCCTTTATTTAAAATGAAATTATCCGAGAAAATCGTAAAATACGCTCTCCTAGTGCCCTCCCCTCGCCAATCTCCTTGACGGCCCCCGACTGCCCTCCCCTCTCGTCGGCTCAACATCCATCCTTACGGCGGTTTTCCTCCCTCTTCTCACATCCATCCATCTCCATTGGCCAGAGGTATATATATCCCTCTATTGGTCTGGTTTCACTTCAAACATTTCCATCACTTCTCAAATGACCGTCCTCCTATGGATTTAGAGTTTCGTGGAGGGTGAAGAACTATCACCTGCGGTGAATGGGCAGATTGCCTCAGTAATCCAATGAGGATCAACTCCATGCAGGTTATCGTCTCTTGATCTCGCTGTTGTTTGTAATTGTTGTGACTGCAATTGTTTGTTCTATATAGAGATGAGGAGAGGGCCGATCTGAGTGCGTGAAGGTTGTTTGTGCTTTCGATCAGATGTGAATATCAAGAAATTGAGAGAGAGATCTCAGTTTCGATTTATGATTTGTGTTTAAGATTGGTCTGCTAAGTAAAATATCGAAGATATGTGAGGAGTAATTTTAGCCCTTCTCTCACATTTATCTCGGAAACCATAAAAATCCCTAACCACATATCAACTTCTTCTTAGACAATTTAGGAGGATAAGCTCAGGAGTAATCATTTTTGGTGAATTTACCTTTACATTTATAATATGATATAGGGTTTACAATTTAGGGTTGGGATTACGGTTTCGTCTATCTTCGAGGTCTTGATAATGTTCGAATCCGTGAAGGATCATGTGCTCTTGTTGCTTTGCAAAAACTAAAAGTTACGGCTTAAATCATTGGTTGGTTTCTCATGATTGATGCAGTGAGTAGCGGATGTATTGGCAATTTGGTGATATCTGATTTAGAAGTGCATCACAATGTTGTAACGGATGTTGCTGTAGATATCTTGCTATAGATTTGTTGCATCGGATTCATCTGTTTAAGATTTCCCCAAGGCTTAAAACTTCTCGTTAATGAAACTCCATTTAATAAGGAGAGTGCCATGAACAGTTTCACATGCAGTTTCTCCTTATTCTCTTATGTTTCTCACACCACTCCTTAATTTAGAAGCTCCCGGTAATTAAATATAGAGATTTTTACCCAGCAGACCCTATAAACATTTTAAAATGCCTCTACGACCTTTTGCACAACGTAATTACCTCATCGACCCTGTAAATTACCCTAAGAACCCCTACGGGCTTAAAACATATTACCCATAGGATTCATGGGGTAAGAGTTGGCAAGTTTACGTGGTCGAGGGGGGAATTAGGTTGTTTCAAAGGTCGTGAAGGTGATTGGCAAAGTTTATAGGGTCTGCCGGGTAAAAATCCCTTAAATAAAACTTTTTGCCCATTTCTTAGAGGACTACGTTAGTATTAGTGTTTTACAAATGATCGATATTGTTTATACTGTTACCTGAAACAATATATTCGTGTTGCTTGCTACTAATATCTACATCTAGCTGCTATGAGCTTGCCTCATGTATTGCAGCCACTAATTGCAGCTATTGATGCTTGCCCATGCCTCTTACTTGCAGCCACAGAATTTTTGCTATTGATTCTTGCCCATGCCTTTATTTGCAGCTGCTTCTTGCAGCTATTTCTTGAATTTCACAGGTCTTCTTCCCATGAGCATCTTCAATTTCTTGCAGCATATTTAATTGTCGTAGTTGTCGCTTGGTTGTTGCTTTCGTTTGGGGCGACTTCCGTAACTGATGTTGGTTTAATAGAAATAGTTGTTGATTTATATCTTTGTCAAACAATATTTTGGCCAATTCCTTAATTATTTTGGTAGTTATCCTTACCATTTGTAAGATGGAAAGAGAGGATCCGGTTTCATATCTCGATCTAATCACCTTGGTGGCGTTTTCATATGTGCTTATTGTTTGATATATCCTTAAACTAAACCATTTGCGTTATGCTTCCACCTAAAGACATTCATTTTTTTTTTAAACAAAAAAGGGCTTCCACTGTATTGGTGAATGCACAAAAACTTCACCTTTTATTCACCAAAAAGATTGTACAAATAAAAACCAAGAGACCAACAAAGAGTATGTTACATGGACCAAAACTCAGCTAGCGATTTTGCATGTGCCACAATACTCTCACCATAGCATCGTTCCTGCCTAAAGATCACCCCATTTCTAGCCACCCAGATGGCCCAGATCATTGCAATTCAGCTCGTCCTCTCCTTCCCTGAACCATTCCATCTTGCACCAATAGATTCCCAAAAATCGGAAACCCCATCTATTGCTACCATTGGGTTTCCAAACATGTCCCAGGCTTCCATTGAGCTTCTACATTTGAAGAATAAGTGATCAACATCCTCGGTATCCACCTGACATCGATGACAAATGGGGTTCACCGTCTGCATGAAGCGCGCTAGTCTATGACTAGTTAGCAGTCTCCTCCTTCTAAACAACCACAAGAAGACTTTCACACGAATCGGGATTTTCCATTTCCATAACCTTCTGCAGTTTGCCACACACCCCCTTGGGTCAAAGGTCGTGGGCCCTTTAGGTATTTATATGCCTTCCTCACCGAGAAGGTCCCATCACACCAACACCAACAATCACGCCCAACTGTCGGCCCTTCTACGCTATCCAACTCTTCAAGCATCACCAACATCTCATCTAAACATTGATCCGAAAGTTCACATCTAAACTGCGGTAGAAAGGATTGACCATCCCACACGTTCGCCACAGAGCAGTTCGGGTCAGCAGCCAAAGCCCACAGATGTGGGAATCTCACACCAAGAACACCACTTTCACTCCAGTCATCAACCCAGAATTTAAAGCCAACTCCATTTCCATGCATCGGCCTCAGGAAGGGTCTGATATCCTGCACCACAAAGCAAATTCCTCTCCAAAAATGTGATGGTGCACTTCTATCCTCGCCAGATCTCGGTAAAGAGGACCCTATGCTATAGATTTCTCGCACTAGATTGCACACCAAACTGTCACAATCTCCCCAGATTCTCACAATCCATTTACTAAGGAGTGCCTTGTTCATCTCTTCCAAACTTCAAACCCCAAGACCGCCATCCTCCTTTGATCGGGAAACTGTATTCCAGTCCACCAGAGGCCACCCATTAGATCTATCAGAAGATGACCAAGAAAAATCATCTCATAATGCTCTCCAATCTCTTTCTCACCCCTGTAGGCATTATCCTAGCTGACAGGAAAAAAATAGGGATCGCAGATAGGACGGATTTCACCAGTACTAGCCTTCCACCTCTAGATAAGCACACAGATTTCCAGCCGGCCAGTTTTTGCTCCATCTTCTCAACAACAGGAAGCCAATCAGTCAGACGCATCCTTCCCACCACTAGATGCACACCAAGATAGCGCAAAGGAAGCACCCTTCGTTGTGACCTTAACCATCTCTCACTTAAGTCAATCTCTTCCTCTGTCAAGCCAAAAGGCACAAATTCAGATTTTCTTCTATTGAGTTTCAATCCTGACACTGCACCAAATATGTCTAGGACAACAGATAATCCTCTACAGCTCTCCGGACCACCCTCTGCGAATAGGATGGTATCATCTGCGTACTGAAGAATGGGCACAGAGATGCCACCTCTAGAGTATCCACTGCAAAATCCTCCTGTAACTGCGCGATCAACCATTATTGTTAGTGCATCTGCCACAAGAACGAAAAGTAGGGGCGCAAGCGGGCACCCCTGGCGAACCCCACGTTGTGGTTGGAAATAGCCCCCTCTAGCCTGACCATTCACTAGAACAACACATGAAGTTGTCGTTACACACCGTTTCATCCACGAGATCCACTTGTCTGGGAATCCCCTCCGATACAAAGAAGCCCACAAGAACCGCCAATTTACACTGTCATAGGCTTTGGAAAAATCCACCTTCCATAGAACTCCCTTCGTTTTATTTCACCTCCAATCTACCACAATCTCTGTAGCCATCACGACACTATCAATCAGTTGTCTTCCAGGTAAGAAGGCACTTTGAACCGGAGAAATGATCTTGTTCAGGATGCCCCTGAATCTATTAGCCAACACCTTGGCCACAATTAGGTAGATCGCATTAGACAGAGCAATGGGACGGTAATCCTCCACCCTTGTGACAAACTCCTTCTTTGGTAGAAGGAAAATGAAAGATCTATTGAGCCGCTCAAAACCAGAGTTACCTTTTGCAAATTCCAACACAACATCCATTACCTCTATAGCAACTAAATCCCAGAACTCCCTAAAAAAGAAGATAGGGAAACCATCTGGCCCAGGGCACCCGTCTGGGTTCAAGTCAAAAACAGCACTACGGACCTCCTCCATCTCAAACGGTCTCGTCAGCAGCTTCGCATCAAGGTTGGAGATCTGAGTCACCCCCACTCCCATCCATCTTGAACCACAACTAGGTGCACATCTGCTCATGGACTTAAAATATCTTGTTATTTCCCCGGCAACCTCCTCCTCGCCAACAAATTTGTCAGCCCCAACCTTGATTGAATGGATCATATTTTTCCTTCTTCTACCATTTGCCACAGCATGGAAAAATCTAGTGTTTTCATCCCCCTCCTTCAGTCACTTCTGACGCGATCTTTGCCTCCATTCCATCTCTCGCTTTCTATCCTCCTCTTCAAGGATCTTCTGCACCAACCCACGACTTAAGAGCTCCTCCTCATCCAACTCTATGTCATCCTCCACCAAGTCTAACCGCTCTAGTTCACCTTGTGCCTGACTCCTCCTTTGTTCTCGAGCCATTCTAGAGTCCCTCCTAAAAGCAAGCAGTCTTTGACGTAAAGCACCAAGCTTCAAGTAAAATCTCATAGTGGCTGGCCCCTCCATCACTAAACTGGTCCAAAATGATGTCACCATGTTCTTGAAGCCAGCCTCCAACAGCCAACACATCTCAAACCTGAGGTACAAAGTGTAACCTCTGCCACTACAACAGCCAACACATAGGGCGGGAGGTAACACATGCCAAACTAAACCTCTCAAGAGCCTCCGTAGATAATAGAAACCGATCAATTCGTGACCTCGAGGATGAACCACGCCAAGTATACTTGCAGTTCGTCGCATAAAGAACCTCCATCGCCAGATCCTCTACTACCTCTTGTAAATAGCATGATCTAGGGTCCTGACCTCCTCGTCCACCTGGTCTATCCTCCGAGTATAGCATGACATTGAATTCGCCCCCCACGATCCACGCCTCCTGTGAGAATCGTTCTCTTATCGTGCGAAGTTCTGTCCACAAACCCATGTTGGAAGCAGCGCCCGAGATACCATAGACAGACGTCACCATTATCCGTGAGCGATCACTCCTATTGAGCAACAACACTGTAACCGATTGTGCGAAAATGGCATCAAACAAGTCATCGTTCCACGCTACCACAATTCCACCCGAGCTTCCGCTTGCTAGTACATATCTAAACTTATTGAGATGAGCTCCAGAGACAGAGCTCCATTTAACTGATTCCCAAGACTCAATCTTAGTCTCTGTAAACAAACCACATCCAACCTCCATGATGTGAGCAGGGACGCAATCTCCAATCTCTTCTTCGGTTGACCTAGCCCCCTCACGTTCCATGTTAGACACTTCATTGAATAACCAAGGGGGAGTCCCCCGCCACTTGCACCCCCCACTCTTTGTGCTACTGCATGTACATATAGATCACTTTCCATGTGTCCTTCAGAAACGACAATCTGATTTTCAATCTGACCATCTTTCTCATGTGACGTCGCTACAACTTGCGAAGCCACCTCATTTCTTCTCTTCATCTCCAGCACCTCCTCATATGCCTTCTCTAATCTTCCTGCTGCACTTTCCGATGATCCGTCGCTCTTTTGTTTTCTGCCACATTCAAGACTTGCCGCATCCCACTCGCGTGCATCCGCCTGTCGACGACGTTTCCTTGGAGCAACCTCCAGCATACCCATCTGTTCTCTCGGACTCCCGATCGCTCTCGAGCATTTAGTCAAGCCTCCACGTTTAAAGGACCCTTTCCCCTTCACACGACGAGGCTCACCGGCAATCCACCTTGATGACAGGGATCCCTCCTCCCTGGGCACAACATCCACCTTTGTACCCCCACTTTCGCGACTCGCTTTTGCAAGATCCACCACCAAGCAGATGGGTTTTTCCAGACTATTGGGCACATCCTCCCACCTCCGTTGGGACCCATCACATGTGATATGAGTCGCAATGGCGGCCCCCTCAGAGGATGAGACCAATGGATCTAGTCTCGCGGCAGATGTCATCGGCTGAATCATAGTGGAACAACATTGGTGAGTCCCTCCCATTGGGTATGTAAATAAATTACCATTGGTTGTCCACGTCATCGCACTTGAAATTGGAACACCCGAAAAAGCAGGATTCCCTTCCTTCGTGATTTTGGGTATGGAGAAATTTGAATGGATTAGCATCGTTTCCAGTTGTGATTTGCCGTCATTTGAAATTTCATTGTTATTACGGACGTTACGCCTCCTATCGCCTCCAAATCTGCTGACACATTCAATGCACCCGGATTTTCCTCCGTCAATTTCGCATGCGACCTCCATCGCCACCGACCGGATGCTCCGCTACCGCCGCACCGACCTATTCATCAAACTCTTTAGCATTCATATGCTCATCCAACGAAACAACCCAAAGAGGAACCCTTCTCTGGCCGATCGACATCTCTGCACGTGAATACGAAGGAGGTTTATTCTCTCGTAGTAGCACCTCTACCTCAGTTCCGTCTCCAGGTCGGAGCCCGGAGCATCATAGATCGATAACCTCGCAAAAACGCGAAAGTGCTTGGCGAACATGTTCCAGACGCCGACATCTTGAAGGATATGGTATAATCCTCAAGTGCATCACGGAAGCGTGAGCGTCGTATCGAATACGACGAGGAACGACTAGTCGCACTAGTTGTTCTATACAACATAATTTAAAAAAAATTTCATACGACGAAACCACATGATCCAAGAACACTTCTCGGATCATTTCGTCTAAACCACAAACAAGTAATAGGATTACCTCTTGAAGCATGGTTGCGATCGAGTCTCTAAACGAAGAGACCTCTTGTCTCAAGTCCGATCCGACGGAGGAGACGCTTGCGAGCGTGGGGTTGAACTGCGTGCTTCTCGCAATCCATGTTGATGATCCAAGTGGCGGATCTCCTGATCTCGACACACGAGATCCGACGTCTTCTTCACGAGCGAGGCACACCGAAGTAGACGGAGATCCACGAGCAGACGATTGAGCAGCATAACGATGATGTTGCGGCGATGGAGACTTCTCTCTAGGTCATCCATGGTGGACGGCCATGAGAGGAAGAGAGATGGCATGTAGAGAGAAAGAGAGAGAGAGAGATGTGCTTCTCAAGCATTGTGTGTAAATAGAGAGCATGGTATGCCTCTCTATTTATAGGGTTTTGGGATCCATGGATCTCAATCCATGGGACATATAAAATCAATGGATGAGATTGATTTATGTCAATCCAATGGTCAAGATTGTTGTTGGTAAAGCCAACAAATTATGATCTAATTTAGATTAAAATATATTTGACAAAATCAAATATAAATCAATCCTAAATTACATCAACAAAATAATGAGATAATATATATGGAAATCAAATCTCCCATGTATAATCAAGGTGGACGGCCACCCATTCCAAATAGGACATGGGTGCCGCCCACCACATTCCATGTGGGGCAATCTCATGGATTTACATGAGATTGCATGCCTCCTTGAATTTCACCTCTATTTATTCCCAACAATTTTTTTGGGATTTATTCATAAAAAATAATTCACAATTATATTTGAGAATATTGCAATCTTACCATTGAAAAATTGTGAATCATATTCACAGCCCAAAACAACATATAATTTACATTGTCAATGAATTACACAATGTGTATCCAATACACATAGTAATTAATCAACAAATAAAAATTATAATTAGCTCTCTCTAATACATTATAAATCACGTTTATAATATATTATGAATAATTGGATATTACTATCCACATTATTCTTATCCATGATAATTAAATCACATTTAATCATCTTTGATCTCTATTCTCATGTGCCCAAATAATATGAATCACATTCACATTATTCACATCTTTGATAATCAAATCACATTTAATTATCTAAGATAACTCTCCTTATAATATGAATCAAATTCATATTATTCATGATAATTAAATCACATTTATTTTTCCATTCTTGATGCTCGGATGCATATATCAACAATAGATTTATCCATGAACTCTTTCAAGGATAATGCGCTTTCTCCGCGAACTTGGAGATAAGGACAAGGCGATTGTATTGTTCCACGTATAGTGACTTGGATATTGAGATTACATCTCAAATCCAGATCTCGGGCCTCCCATAGATGCTTGATTAAATCAAGACCGCAAATTTAATCTTCTCATTGAATCTGAATCACATTCAAATCAATGTCCAATATTTGGACTAAGATCAGATTACTTCTCTACTGAGAGGAGTCACTAAAATCCAGACCCGTTTCATCACTCTTTAGGAATGGAAGTGTCATGATCATACAATCGTTTATGATCACATCACCCTCAGGTATTCCCAATACCTGTACATCCTGCATGCTGGAAGACTCAGAATAAACTCGAAGTATTAGATCAACTTTATATTGTCTACTTCAGGGTTTTATCAGTAAGTTTCTCATTTTGATCATTGGGAGTTGGTATCGATCATATACTTTCCAAAAGCATATATCATACCTAGTTCTTGATCATATACTTTCCAAAAGTATATATCAAACCTACAAATTCAGTCAAGCTTCCAAAGCGAGACGACCGTGCGCACGGAATTTGATTTTTCCCAATATCTCGTGAGTGAGCTCATGTCTTCCGATTCAGTAGTGAACCTGTATGATCCCTTTGAGAGATCGTATTACTCATATGCCCTTATATGCACATCAGCTCGCCGGTGTATAGACCTTGATTAGGTCATCAACCTATTGGTCTGCCAAATGTACATACTCAGACATATAGTAACACATCTGTCTCCGGTCAGAGGATGCATGCCTATATTATGACAGCATATGATATAGGACTTTGGTTATCTCGATCTCGTTAAGTCAACTCTTTGACCTAACTAATCTGACTCCTCCGAATCTCTATTCCTATGTAGAGGACATGCATCAAGAGGTCAGTCAGATATCAGCCTAAATGAGAAAGGATTGCCATCTCCTACTCAGGCTGGAGATCATCTCTTAACAATCATTTGATGGTGCTTGATGAGTCCTCAATCTAACTCATTAGATATTCATCTAAGCACCAGCCTCTATGATTCAATAATTGAATCAACAGTTGTATGATCATCAAGATGGCCACGGTACATAACCCTAATTATACTAAGGGACCTATTATGCAAATTATGTATTCTTCATTTCAAATTAAGGAGTGAATTGCAATAACATTTATTGCATAATGGGTCGTTGTGGGCTCGCATGTCCAACAATCTCCCACTAGCCCAAAGAGCCATCAATGGGCTGATCATTTAAACCCACACTCATGTGACAATCATAGGCTATTTTGAAAATAACTAGGTAAGCTGACCAGTCACTCTGTTCCCAAGAGACTACGCCAAGTCCTTTTACGACAGTTGCATATCTCCTAGTAACAGTGCTTGCATCCAATGCGAATGTTGCATCTTATGCAACCAATACTCAATTTTGTCGGTTATAGTGTCCTTGACACTACATCTTATTAATTATCATAACCAGTATTCCCATAATCCTTTTAGAGTACCTTCATTCCTGGAGATCTATATCTCCTAAGGTATCTATAATAAGACCCTTATAGATCACTATCTACAAGGTCTTAAACTTTTGAAGATAAGACTTTGAGATCACTATCTCTAAGTTTCATCATCTTTGAAGATATTGTTATTACTGCAATCAAGTGTTTTATCTCCATAGTAGGATTAGTAACAGTTTACTACTCCCACTGCATGGTAGACATCTGGCTCTTTTGCACATCTAGCATACACTCAGCTTCTCGTAATTGATGCACAAGTGCAAGAAGTTCTAGCATACACTTCCTCAACTCTTTGAGGTGCTATCCCTTTAGATAGGTCAGTACCATATCTTAAGGGAAAGAAGCCTTTATTAGAATTTTCTGGAAAATGGAATAAGTCCAAGGTGTACTACTAATGTGACGGTCCCAATACCCTTTTCTCTTTGCTTCTGAACGACTTCAGAACTAAGATCTAAGAGGTATCCTTGAGATCATATCTCAAGGTATGGAAAAACCAAATTATGAAACACTTATTATTATCCTTATATCATTCCAAATGATTAGAATAATATCTACATTTAGCACGATGAACACAATGGCACTCCCACTAAGCTTCACATGATTCATCAAGATTTTATCTGAAATCATAACATTTATAATTTCATCAAATCTTATGTTCCAACTACAAGAAACTTATCTGAGTCCAAAGATGGAGTTCTTTAGCTTGCACACCTTGCTTTCCTCAATCATGAAGCCCTGGGGCTACTTCATGTGAATATCCTGAGAGAGGTATTCATAGAGGAATGCAATTTTGACTCACATCATGAAGATGTCATAGTCAACTTGTGTAGCTATGGTTAGCAATATTTTGATGGGTTAAAGCAAGGTCACTGGAGAGCATGTCTCATCGCAAGTGATGTCTTCTCTTCGGTATGTAGCTTATGGCTACGAACCGTGCTTTTTGAAGGTCTCTACCTTCTCATCAGGTTCCCTCTTTCTCTTGAAGATCCATTTACATCTTAATGGGTCTTACGCATATAGGTGGATCCCTGAGGGTCCATATACAAGACTTGTATATGAAGTCTACATTAGACTTTTATTGCTAACATCCATCTTTCCATGTCATGATCCTCAAGAGTTTCATCACATGAAGTCCGATCATGTAATCCATCCTCAAATTTATTTGAAGAGGTATTAATGTTTCATCTTTAATTGTCTATTTAGTTTCTGATTTCAGGAGCCTCATTATCTTCTCAAGATTAAATGAGTTCCTTTACTTCATTTTCATCTTGATTCCCAAGAGAGTCATCCTATAAGAATCATATTCTCAAAGATGAGATCTTTTAAGAATATCAATGTCATAAAGTAGGTATCCAATACCATCCTTTATTTTCCTAATGAAGTAGCACTCTCCAGTGCCAGATTCTAGATTACTTGCATGGAACCTTATTAATGATATACATTGTAGTCTCTACTACATATATACCTTGGAAACTAATAGATAATTATGCTAATATTCATCATTGATTATATCATATCACACATGATCCAATTGTATCTCCCCACCACTCTATTGAGTTAAGATTCATTAGGAGGATTGAGATAGGAATTATATTCACATCTCCATAAGGTATTCCTTGAATTCATCTAATAGGTACAAGCTGCCTTGGTTAGATCAAATTCATTTCATCTTCCTTCAAACTTTGGTTTTAAACCAAAAAATGTGAAATCTTTGAACATTTCAAAGTTTTCTAAGGTGAAGGAAATAAATCTCATATCATACATTATCATCAATAGATATCACATATCTATAATGTTTACTATGATATAGATGATTCACATACATCAATATGTATGAGATCCTGAATTCCTTGACATCTTACACCTTTCCCAAACAAGGGTGTATTGGACATTTTACTTTGAATATAATATTCATAAGTATGCAAGTTTATAAATTTTAGACATTCTAAAGTTTTATCTCTTACTTGTCCATTGAACTCATCAATAGACATATGTCCAAAACATGATGCCTGATCATTGTAAAATGATCTACATCCTCCTATTGATCTTTAAAGGTTTAGTTTGCAGTTGTTAGGAATGTTAATGAACCATTCATTAATTTTCTAATTTAGTGGAGTCTGCTAGATGTTAGATTACTATCTGAAATATCTCCATCATAACTCTTTATGATAGATCTATTCTAGATTTCATGTTTATTCCAAACATTTAGAAATAAATTATGAGTGTATTCGAATATCCAAGTCACAGAGACATTCTCTAAGACTATGGGCTCCCACTGAAAATATGAAGCCTTTCAATCCAATAGAAATTGTTGCAACAATTGCATCAATATCCATGTGGATGACTACAAGCCTTAAGATCAATTTTTCCAATATTCTAATACATATGCAACCAATTGCAAGTGTCGTTAGAAGATTGAGATACAATTATTAGACTTTATCTTATCAAATAAGTAAGTCAATATCAATGATTACATGTAGATTAATCTGATGTACTATCTGATTCCTTCTCTAAGGATTCTAGATAGATTTGATAGTCATACTATCAACACATCAACTTATTGCAGGATTGGCATTCATCCAACTCATTGGATGACATATGAAAGTCACAGAAGTACAGTCAATCTCATTGATTATACTTCTTACTTGGGTCCAACCCATGCTTCCACTGCGCTCGCTTTATCTATAAGCAACCATTGCTCAAGATAATGGATCTCTTATGTTAAAATCAAAAATTTCAATATAAGAGTATTTCAACATTTATACATAATTCATTCAATTCATACAATATGAATATTCTGAAACTTCATGAATGACTAGAGTATAGATAGTAGAATGATGACACTCATCGTATCTACATCCATTTAAACTCTTAAAACTTAGGTTCAGGTAGGTATTCAAACAATTTGAATACATCATCTCCTATAGAGCCACCATTCTGCATAATGCAGAGAACCATGTAATTCATGATTATATGTCGAGAGCACATATGTATGCCAGAACATCTTCTTAGATTTTATAAGGATTATTTGATAATTACGATCATTATCGACATGTCACTTCAAAAGTACATTCGATGAGAACAAGACTTATAGAGACATACAAACCATAGGGTTTCAGTCCTATTGTCTATTTAATTACCATTCCTCATTATTATGAGGAAACTTGCACATTGCAACCACATACATTATGTGTCCAATTGCAAGTACAATATCTGGATCATAGGTCCAATCCATGATATTCTACTGGTTATTATTGAGTATAACATTGAGTGGGTTTAATGAAGAATTATCTGAAATAAGAAATTTGTATGAGTGTATATATTTATATATATATATATACATATTTTACTCTGATTTAGGAATTTTTATATCAATGTTGTCTTGCCATGTCAAAAATGAAAGTTCATTCCCTTAATCACTTTCAATATAAGAGATATACTTACCATTATATCTCAAGCAATATCTAGGATCTCCTTCTTTATCTTTGTTACATCCCAATAATATGAGAACTTGTAACTCGGATAAAAAGAAGCGGGAACACATTCCGCCTTGCAAGTCCAACTTGCATCTCCCAATTCGGTCTTTAACACCTGGGTCTACCACCTCTAAGGTGATGTTGACCCGTCATTAATTGAACCAACCGTCAACAGGAATACAACTCGCTATGCGCAATCCAATATCGCCCCAATAATATGAGGACCCGATATTGGGGTCACTATGCATACGTCATTACTCTTTCGAGAAGCGACGAGCCCGATCCAAATGGATCATATGCAGGAGCTGTCACTTCGGACAGGCATCTCCCACATACAATATCTGGCGACGGAACCCTTCGCCTTGACGGGAGACCATGGATGTTACTTATGTGATCCTCCATATCATATTCAAATTATAATTAATTATCATTAATCATATTCACATAATTAATTCTTCTAAGAAAATAATAACTCTATTCATAATAGAGTGTTCTTAATTGGATATAATTAATTTAATCATATTAAATTAATTTTTAATCCAATTTAATCAACAAACTTGATTTTACTTGAATATATGGTATTATCTCAAAATACGTATTAATTCGAATTTTAGTAATTAGAAAAATACATCATGATCTCTCAGGCATCATTCGTTCCCTACCCGCTGTCATGGCCAATACCGGCGGGAGTGGGACGGATCGCATACGTTGCAACCTGCTACCCCAGCGATCCTGGACTAGACACCATATCCGCCTCGAGAAAAAATAATACCGAGTCAATCACTTTGTACTTGAGATAATCATCGGTTCTTCAACCGAAATTATACCATATAGTAATAATAAAAATATTTTTGATTATAAGGAAATTTGCTAGACAAATTCCCAATCCTATTCAAGCAAGGAGTTTGATGATTGTGTTTCCAATTTTGATGTAGATCAAATCTAATAAATTATTGGTTGAGGCCAAGTCAATTAAGGAAATATTCATCATTAAATATTTCTCAAATATTTTTCATAATTATTTCATGAAATTAACAATTAATTTCAATAATTGACAATCACATGGTTCTTGATTAGGAAAGTAATTTCAGCAATGGCCCCTACTTACTAAAATTAGCATATCTCAATCAATTTAAATCCAAATTAAGCAAAGTAAGCTTTCATAGTTTGCTAACTTGATTTACAACAGAACCTATGTGATTTGCACGCATTTCAAGGCATCTCTAAGCAGTAATTAACTCTTTAAATACGTTAAGATTCGCAGTTCCCGTAACAGTGAATACATGTTCATTAAAACAACCATATCTCGAGCAAACGGAATCTAAATTACGTAAACTTAGATCCTATGGTTTTCTTATTTAATGGGGAATAAAATCCAAGTTATTTTTGTGTTTAAACAATTTAAACAGGGCCGAAAAATTACACTAAACAGAGATACGAAAATGAAATGCGATAAAACTTTCGCAACCCTAACGAACCCAAGTCGCCTTTGGTTTTATGGATCGTATCCAAAACCACCGACCTAAGGCTCTGATACCACTTGAAGGATATGGCATAATCCTCAAGCGCATCACGTAAGCGTGAGCATCGTATCGAATACGACGAGGAACGACTAGTCGCACTAGTTGTTCTATGCAGCGGAATTTAAAAAAAAATTCATACTACGAAACCACATGATTCAAGAACACTTCTCGGATCATTTCGTCTAAACCACAAACAAGTAATAGGAATACCTCTTGAAGCATGGTTGCGATCGAGTCTCTAAACGAAGGGACCTCTTGTCTCAAGTCCGATCCGATAGAGGAGACGCTTGCGAGCACGGGGAGGAATTGCGTGCTTCTCCCAATCCATGTTGATGATTCAAGCGGCGGATCTTCTGATCTCGACACACGAGATCCGACGTCTTCTTCACGAGCGAGGCGCACCGAAGTAGACGGAGATCCACGAGCAGACGATCGGAAATCATAACGACGATGCTGCGGCGATGGAGACTTCTCTCTAGGTCATCCATGGTGGACGACCATCAGAGGAAGAGAGATGGCGTGTAGAGAGAAAGAGAGAGAGATGTTCTTCTCAAGCATTGTGTGTAAAGAGAGAGCATGGTATGCCTCTCTATTTATAAGGTTTTGGGATCCATGGGACATATAAAATCAATGGATGAGATTGATTTATGTCAATCCAATGGTCAAGATTGTTGTTGGTAAAGCCAACAAATTATGATCTAATTTAGATTAAAATATATTTGACAAAATCAAATGTAAATCAATCCTAAATTACATCAATAAAATAAAGAGATAATATACATGGAGATCAAATCTCCCATGTATAATCAAGGTGGACGGCTACCCTCTCCAAATAGGACATGGGTGCTGCCCACCACATTCCATGTGGGGCAATCTCATGGATTTCCATGAGATTGCATGACTCCTTGAATTTCTCCTCTATTTATTTCCAACAACTTTTGTTGGGATTTATTCATCAAAAATAATTCATAATTATATTTGAGAATATTGCAATCTTACCATTGAAAAATTGTGAATCATATTCACAACCCAAAATAACATATAATTTACATTGTCAATTAATTACACATTGTGTATCCAATACACATAGTAATTAATCAAAAAATATAAATTATAATTAGCTCTCTCTAATACATTATAAATCACATTTATAATATATTATGAATAATTGGATATTACTATCCACATTATTCTTATCCATGATAATTAAATCACATTTAATCATCTTAGATCTCTATTCTCATGTGTCCAAATAATATGAATCACATTCACATTATTCACATCTTTGATAATCAAATCACATTTAATTATCTAAGATAACTCTCCTTATAATATGAATCAAATTCATATTATTCATGATAATTAAATCACATTTAATTATCCATTATCTTGATGCTGGGATACATATATCAACAATAGAATTATACATGAACTCTTTCAAGGATAATGCACTTTCTCCGCGAATACTTGGAGATAAGGACAAGGCGATTGTATTGTTCCACGTATAGTGACTTGGATATTGAGATTACATCTCAAATCCAGATCTCGGGCCTCCCATAGATGCTTGATTAAATCAAGACCGCAAATTTAATCTTCTCATTGAATCTGAATCACATTCAGATCAATGTCCAATATTTGGACTAAGATCAGATTACTTCTCTACTGAGAGGAGTCACTAAAATCCAAACCCGTTTCATCACTCCCTAGGAATGGAAGTGTCATTGTTATACAATAGTTTATGATCACATCACCCTCAGGTATTCCCAATACCTGTACATCCTGCAAACTGGAAGACTCAGAATAAACTCGAAGTATTAGATCAACTTTATACTGTCTACTTCAGGGTTTTATCAGTAAGTTTCTCATTTTGATCATTGGGAGTTGGTATCGATCATATACTTTCCAAAAGCATATATCATACCTAGGTCTTGATCATATACTTTCCAAAAGTATATATCAAACCTACAAATTCAGTCTAGCTTCCAAAGCGAGACGACCGTGCGCACGGAATTTGATTCTTCCCAATATCTTATGAGTGAGCTCATGTCTTCCGGTTCAGTAGTGAACCTGTATGATCCCTTTGAGAGATCGTATTACTCATATGCCCTTATATGCACACCAGCGCGCCAGTGTATAGACCTTGATTAGGTCATCAACCTATTGGTCTGCCAAATGTACATACTCAGACATATAGTAACACATCTGTCTCCGGTCAGAGGATGCGTGCCTATATCATGACAGCATACAATATAGGACTTTGTTATCTCGATCTCGTTAAGTCAACTCTTTGACCTAACTAATCAGACTCCTCCGAATCTCTATTCCTATGCAGAGGACCTGCATCAAGAGGTCGGTCAGATATCAGCCTAACTGAGAAAGGATTGCCATCTCCTACTCAGGCTGGAGATCATCTCTTAACAATCATTTGATGGTGCTTGATGAGTCCTCAATCTAACTCATTAGATATTCATCTAAGCACCGGCCTCTATGATTCAATAATTGAATCAAAAGCTGTATGATCATCAAGATGGCCACGGTACATAACCCTAATTGTACTAAGGGACCTATTATGCAAATTATGTATTCTTCATTTCAGATTAAGGAGTGAATTGCAATAACATTTATTGCATAATGGCTTGCCGTGGGATCGCATGTCCAACACATCGCAGTGGCACTCCGGCCACATGCAGCCTCTAAACTGGAAGTTTATCGCCCGCACAGACGTCCAGGAAACGAGGCCTTCTCCAACGGATGCTACACCCCGCCTTGCAAGGGATACACGTCAACAACGCCCCGTTCAAAACCATTCTCACACCATCCATCGACATACCCCTCAAGCAGATGAGATTCCCAGTCAGCCAGATCGCGTCGACAAAGATGTTGTCCTCCTTCGCGAGAAGCAACCTCTCACGAAACCTCGTCAAAGCCTCCACGTCCCCCTCCCCCACGACGATCCCTTCCAGCGGTTGCGTATGCGCTGCTCCCATAGATAACTGTCGCAAAAGATCCACGAGTTCCGAATCTGAAAGAATAGTTTTCGGGTCCCTCTTCTTCACCCACGATCCCTTCTTCATGCATTCATGCCTTCGATGCCCCAGACATCCACACCGGAAACATAATGGCTCCACCGCTGTGCAGGACTTGGAAAGGTGCTCCGTAGACCCGCATCGGAAGCACCACGCCTTCCTGTGTCCGCGAGCCTTCGGACTTCGATTCCTCGCCTTTGGCAAGCTCCAGGGACCATCTCCTGCCAACTCCTCCATCATACATCTTCCACGCTCCCTTTATCGAAAGATCCATCGTCGTTAACCTCGTGAGCCTTGTCCTTGCCGATCCCAGCCCCATGCTACCACTCTCCTCTCGCCCTCTCGTTAGCCTCCCTCTCGCCCTCACGCTCACGCTCCCGCTCTGCCATCTCTCCCTCTCTGTAAATTTTTTTGTTGGTGCTTAAATTTTTGACAAATTAATTATCATTAGAATTATATTTGTTTTCTAGTTCTCTGTGAACTAAACAGCTGTATGTATTTGTTTTTGTTTGTGTGCATTGCATGTGGAGTAGATTGGGAAGATATTTGCAAAGCTCGTAGTTTTTGGGCTTCGATTAACGTTATCTGCAGAATCATATTTTAGTGGTCGTAAAAACCCTGGGTTGGTGCGGAGTTTGAGTTTAGAGGGTCTTTACTTATGGTTGTTTGGGATGTGGAGGAAGCATATGTTGCATTTGGCATTGCAAGACTGTGCTGTGTGAACACATTGGTACTAGGAACTCTATGTAATTTACTTTTTGAAGAATGATATCTATGAACGGAGCAAGAAATATACTAGGAAAGAATCTAATTGGTAAGGATAGAACTCGATCATTCTTGTTTAGATTAGTTGAGGAAATCTAACCGGTACATATTTTTATTTGTTGTTGGAATTATGGAGGGAGTTTGGATTGTCATAAATAAGGTTGAGTGTAATGCCTGAAATGATTTGGAAGTTTTCCAAAGAGAATTCAAATCTAGTAGAAAATCTGGGGTGCTTTTTCATAGTAGAGAAGCACTAGAAATATTATGTTTATAACTTTCACTATAATATATCAAATAATTAACCAGTTTCGACTTATATCTAAAAAAACAGAGTCCAAAAACATCTATCGATTCACATATCATTTAATTATCTAAAATATTTGAGCTTAGAATGTAAGATTATTACTTTCAGATATGAACTATAATACATCACACATGCAAAAACAATCTTATATCTTGGTTCAATATTGCTTTTATGGAATTGAAGTTTAAAATAAAAATCCATGTAACATAACAAAAGAGATATATGGTGTGTATTAAAGGCTGCAACCGTTATAAAAGCTGGCAATGGATCAAGGAAAAAACAAGGCATTTGGGTACACTCTTACTACATTTTTTTCATTGATTTATTCTCAACATTTTTGCTGCAGCTTATCATCTGCATTGAGATTTTGTTCATGATTTTTTTATTGTTCTGTGAACTTTTCTTGTCACCAACAAAAACATGCTTTCAAAACGGCTAGGACTTTCCCACTATCGTTCACAGGTTAATTTATTTTTGACAAATTAAATTAAGATTATCAGAAATCTGCTTGCTTTCTAGTTCCATTTGAACTAAATGGTTTTAATTATTTGATATTCATGAATTTATACTTCGTGTCACATGGTTGGGGTATACAATTTGCTTTTGTCTGCTAATATTTTAAGTTTCATTATTGTTGAACCAAGTCTTGATCTTAAAAATATGATCTCAAGCTTCTGTCTTAAGTTTTATTATTTGCTATCTAGTTGGTTGCACTAAGTACAAAACATGAATTTCAATAGTAATGGTTTTGTTCTTTTTGCAGTTTTGATGTAGCAAGCTAATGTTTTCGTGTAACTATGCCTTCTATAACACAATAGTAACGTAACGGAACGGGTCACGACGACCGGCAGAAGCGTGCAGCTTAAATTCGCACGACCGAACTGTTACCGAAATATGCATGGTAATCAATGAGCAATAAAAAAATTCATTTTCAAAAGGATCCATATCTGCCAATTCATATAAGAGTTCCATTGCTAGATCATCAATAATAGTATACTTGCAAAAGGAAAAAAAACTAAATAATTTCAAAACATGACTCTCTGTTCCAGTGGGCATACAGATATCCATCATAACCATGTATTATCCATACCATGCTGAATTCTCGTTGAGTCCGATGCAAGAACTTGAATACTTGGTCAAACTTGTTCTTCACTTGAAATAAATAAACACATATTTGCATGAGCCTAATTCCACGTATGTATCGGGTTACATGCATGGGAATTCTAACAGTCTTTTAATCCATTAAAAAGCATGCACTTGAGTCTTCATGGATAAATATCATTACGTGTCTAATTCTTCCCATGCATGTCTAAATTCGATTCCTAATATGTATGATTTGGATTCTTTCTGAACCATGCGTATACATATGTAAATTTTATAAGAAAATATTACATACATTTCCTTCATCTTGTGGGGCATAATTCTAACGATTCATAACAAGTACATATTTCTTTTATCATATAAATCACTTTGCATTTTAGCCCCCGCGACTTTGATGGTTTACTTTTCTTAAACCAATTCTTTTATGGCATGTAATTGTTAATTCTTTATAAATCATTTCTTTCATAACTTGTAATAATTTATCTTTATAAATCATTTCCTTGTATATTTGTAATGGCTTACCATTATCAACCATTTATCTCATAACTTGTATTGATTTATCTTTATAAATCATTTCATTGCATATTTGTAACGGTTTACCGTTATAAACCATTTATTTCATAACTTGTATGATTTATCTTTATAAATCATTTCCTTTCATACTTGTAATGGTTTACCATTATAGACCATTTATTTTCATAACTTCATGTACGTATTTTGTTATACGTTTTCAATCGCTGGCACTTGCTATACATGGCATGACATGACAGTGTAGCTACAACTAAAGAGGACTTTGCTTTTGCCTTTATGGTTCCTTGCAACCATATGTCCCTTGTGGCATTACCCCTTGGGCCTATAATAATTGGACTTTAGAGGTGGCTCCCACCACTAGGTGTAGCACTTAGCTCCGCTTATCTCAGTAGCTACAAGAGTAGAGAACTTAGCTTTCGCCTATGTAGTTCCTTGCAACCATATGCCCCTTGCGGTGTTGCCCCTTGGGCCTACGGTAATTGGACTATAGAGGTGGCTCCCACCATTAGGTGTAGCACTTAGCTCCGCTTAATGTTGTCGTACCATTATTCACATTAAAGAAATTTAAATTCTTTTAATACCATTTCTTCTTTTCCATGCATTTAATAGGAGCCCAATATCAATGTAATCTTATCAAAAGTTATGCATATGAAAAATTCCTTTATCAAGAAAGGCATGAAAAGTTTAATGGACAACTTGTATATAATTGATTTCCCATTATTATACAACACATAAAAAATGTTAACTCAGTTTTCTGCAATGTGAGTTTACTATATAAAAAAATACATATATGCATCCATAAGACTATACTTAAGCATCCTGTAGGAGGATCTGCTATATCTATTTTAGATTCGGATGACCTAACAAGAGACTAGTTGTGATCAAAAAAACAAATGGCCTATTGTAAGAATAACTTAACGACACATTATATGGGTATATCCAATTATGCTCTCAATATTTTTGTCTCCTAATTCACGTAAGTGTGTAAGGGATGTGTATAAGAGGCATACTAATATTCAAGATTACGCCAGTCAAAGTTGATCCCTTTGGATTAAACACAATAAGAAATGCATTTTCTTTTTAAACACTTAGGGTTCTATCTAACGTGTTGACAAAACAAAACTGAATCCATTTTTATTAAGTACATGACCAATTTTGCATAATCTGTGTAGCAAAATGATATAATTTAAACTAGGTGTAGGAATTAAGATGATCCATTTATTAGCGGACTTCAAAAGCAAATATATACTGCATACAATAAATAGTGAAACCATCACGATACTACGATCTATTCCCTTCAAAGTACATATGTGCTTTCCTATGATTTCGAAATACTTTTACAGTGACTAAGATTGATACCAGTATACATAATTGCAAGGTTTGACAAATACTTTGGAGGCTTCATTAAAGTTATACGAGATTTCTAGATTTTAATCTACGGTCCAACACACAATTAGATGCCATATTTAAAAACAAATCATTATGCATATCTAGTATAATATGAAACCAACACATACATTTATATATCCTATTTCAAAAGTGATCAATATTAATACGAAATCCTACCACAATACATACCATTATATATCAAATTCGGGGTGATCATTATCGATTCAAAATCTTAGACCGATACATACCTCAAATCCGATGCTAACTCTCCCTGATGTGGTCATCGCACTTCCATCCATTCACGGATCCACACTTTTCTCCTTCTCCGATTCGGTGTCACCTTCTCTTGCGATGACGAAGGATGTCCATAAGATCTATCTCCCTCTCTCTCTCTAACTCTCTCTTCTCCCTCCTCTCCTCTCTCTCAAATCTCACGCTGATGGCTAAAGAAAATGACGTTAGTAAGGGGAGGATGCTGGGATTTTAAGGCCATCAATGAGTGAAAAAAAGGAATGGAATAATAAATCCAATTGAATTGTTCAATAAGATGATAATGATGCTGTAATGGCAATTATTGAGATTACTTAAACAATCAGCCGTTACAAGTAACGTCCGTCTTCTCCGAATAAAAAATTGAATATGTACTAGTGGTATTCTTGTTTAATATAAGATGAACATTGATTGATAAGAAACACTTTTTAACTATTTCTTGTGTTGACAATTGGTTGGAAGATTCTCTGTGAGTTAGCTACATGTTGAACAAATGCATTTTAAGCGAATTGTCAACTTGCATCTCATAAATCACAAAATCACCTCTTTAATATAGTCGAATAATCGTAGCACAGGAGGCAATTTAGGATCTATAAATAATCGACCATACATTTGAATATGTGACAATAAATTTTACTTGACAAGCATACCAAGGTTGAGCACAGGGGCACGAGCCTCCTCGTTGATTAAATTGAGCGATTACATTCTTTGACCTTGGTCTCCAATGCAAACATGAGATGCACATATGCACACAAAACAATGCAAATAATGGATGAATAAAATGATGCATAAAATTATCATGAAAAAAGGTGCAAGGCTACTTAATGATGAAGAAACATCATGCATTTTATTATTTTAATTTTATGCAAAATAAATATGATGCATTATGCAACGTTATGCCAAGGAATGCAAATAAATCGATGCAAACATATACCCCTTGAATTAATCAGATTAATTAAGCAATAAATAGAGATCCAATTTCAGTGTCATTTGAAGCCTAAAAATAAATAAGAAATCTAATAATGGTATTTAAATAAAGATAAATTGACACATTAAATATCTAAAATTTGGCAACATTGAATAAGATATGTTATTAGGTAGAGCATAAAATTAGCAATAAAATGGTATTGAAATCACTCAATTTGGAGTTCGGAAGCTCCAATTATCAGCAACAGAGTCTAGGGGCATAATTGATATAAAAACATAGAAATAAAATAGATAATATATGCATTATGGTCCTTTAGACGGCCATTTTTGTAATATGCAAAACCTAGTGGGGCCCCTTTGTGATTTTCCCAGGAATGACACATGAGGCACGCACGCCCGAGAGAGACCAATATGTAATTATTAAACTTTTCAGGGTTGGACTGCAAATTACCCAACCCACTACACGCATGGCGCACATGCGGTTTAGGTTGAGGCTCGGATGGAGGGTAGGTGTCGTTACAGGGGCCTCAGTCCACGAAGTGACCCGAGGTGCTTTAGACAAGGGCTCGATCCCACCGAGCCTCCGTGCTTTGGCGGGGCTATGTGGCTACCTCATGATCGTTGGATGGATGCCGAAGGGGAGCCATCCAACGATGAATGTACATTTTAGGGCTCTTCATCCGTCGTCCAGGTGGCGACAGGGATGGAGCTCCAACGTAGGTGCCAAAGATCCACTACCATCGTTCGTGCGTGCTAAAGTTCCTGGAAGATGATGGAGCTCCTAGCGGTGAAGGGAGGAGCACAGAGGAGAAGTGAGGCCGGCTGGAAGTTGCTGTTGACGAAGCTATGCCGGAGGAGGAGCTATAGAACTGAGCTCCGCCTGAAGTCCAACTTATTAAAGGGACACAAAAAATGATTAGTCGAGGGAGGGGTATATCCAAAGCTGGGGGGATAGAATGGCGGGTCAACGGTGGCAGAGCGGCCATAACATGGTCTATCGACCATGGGTCGACACCTGGAGGTGTCCCCATCATCGGAGCTCAATTCTACCTCCCCTTATTATTGAACCACCTGGGTGCTGTGAATTGATCATGAGGTCGCACAAGGTAGACCTCAGTCGTTGAAGTGACCGAATATGAGAGCCAAGTAACTCAGACAACAATCAACCCAAAATAAATAAATTAAGCAATGTAAAGCAGATATGTGGATCAAAATTTATTATACCATACAATGAATGTGTATAGTAGACACGTAGGTAGGGGTAGAACACAGGGATGCAAGTTGGTATAGTAGGAATTATTATTTGTAAATAAATAATGAATAAATAAGAATGTGTAATTGTAAAATATTCACTTTCTTAATTATTCAATGTTTTTGTGGGGTTTTTAATTAAATAATATAATATTTATTATTACTATTATTATTATATTTTTTATTGTATTATATATATTTAGTTTTTTTATTTTAAATTTAATGATATATATATATATAACTATATAAATATGATACATATGAATATATATATGCATGTATATAAGGTATATCTACAATATAAGTAATATATAGTACAAAAATCATAATATAACAAAAAATAACCATCCTTTTTATTTTTTTAAAGGTTTAGAAAAATATTTACAAGGTATTTATATTAGTTAGTAATAATATTAAATGTATATATATATATCTTTATATAGGTATATAATACATTATATGGTATTATAAATATAAATATAGCTATAACTAGTAAAAAAATGACATCATAAAATATTTTTGAGTTTCTAATTTTTTTTCTTATGTTTTTATGATTTCGAAGTATTTTGCTAATTTTTAGATATTTTTAAAGTTCAAAATATACAAAATCAGAAACTCTGTAAATAGGCCAGATTGTTTTGAGATTTAAAATTACTAAATTGGCTCCAAATTTCTCAAAACTAATTCATATATATAATAATAAATATATAAAAAGCTAGGAGAATATTTAATATTTTTGTGATTTTTGTAATATTTTATTTTTTTAGGTTTAGAGAGGGTTTTTAATTTTTAAGGTTTTCTTTTGTCATTTTTGTGAATTTTGGTCTGTAACTATATTATACGATAAGGTATGATATATAATTTTTGTGGAGTTTTTAAATATGTAATCTATTTTATGTATTTTTATATCCAAATAGGGAATAAATAGCTCGTAATTGATTTTAATAAATGGAAAAAGTGATGAAAATGCTAAAATAAAACACGCTAGTTATTAAGCACAAAATTAAGCATATTTACCTATTTACCCATAATTTTCCATGCATAGGAGCTATTTAATCCAAAATAAAATGCATAAAAATAATTACATAGAACTAGTTGGGGTATTTATGCAATATAATTAAAATCCAGGGCATTGTGCAAAATATCACAAAGTTTTGAACTGTTTATACAATTTTAAATAATAAAACTAAATAACTAAACCCAAATGGGCTTGGTTGCAAAATACATGGCTCACGTAGTGTGCCATGTGAGTCGACGTGGCATAGGACCTATATGTAATTTACAGAATACACGGTAGCCTAGTTTCAAATATTACACAAAAGTTTGAACGTAATAAAATATTTACATGGCTAGATATTAAAATTACAAAGATAGGGGTTACTAATAAATTTACCCCTGAGAAGGCGCGCAATCGGAGGGCTGTCGATGATCCACGTGGTACATTGGACAATTGATCGTGGATGATGGTTTGCTTTTATTTCAACAACCCAGATTAAATCTGGGCCACGGCTTTCATCTGACAATTCTCGAGGGTTAACGAAGAACACCTCAAGAACAAAGCTCCATCAAACTTTAATCCTTGATAACTCCTCCATCCGGCCTCCGCCTTCCTATCTGATTAGTTCCTTACTTTATTGGGAGCTTCGCACGTTCTATGGTGACTTCTTGAGGTTTGTTGCTCACTGGAGTAGTCATGGAGGTCGGTGGATCTGGAGCTCCTGTTCAAGGATGAGGATGAAGCTCCAGGTGGTCTTCGCATGCTCGCACATGCAGAAAAAGATTGACGGGCTCGATCTAGATCTGCTTGACCCTAGAGTGAAGTTGAAAGTATGCGGGATGAGCGAGTCGGGGGAGCTCTGGCGAAGGAGGCGGAGGGAGCTCCGACCCTCACTAGATTCTTATAGAATAAATGGGGTAACATGGGGTTTTGACGGAGAAGCGTGAGGCAAAGCGAATGGAAGTGAAGTTGGGTCAAAATGGCGTAAGGTCACGACGACTTTGGGTGCCAGAGCCTAGTGCTCCAGTGGTTTGATTTTAAAATTAAGCTGTAGACAGAATTAAACAATGAAATTAAACCTAAGAATAGGCTACAAGAACTAAGGGCAAGAGAAAGACACTATCCTAGCAGTTCTACGAGCTTGGAAAGCTCGATCAGAAGAGGTCACTGGAGGGACATCTGGCGGACTTGCATCTAGCTCTACTCCACCTTGTTCACGTCGCAAATGGCCGAAGCAAATCCTGCAGTCATCAAGAGCTCGACGGTGGGATCAAATGGGGGTTATGAAGGGTCAGAACCATGCTTACACAACACTTCCTTTATCTATTAACAACCATTGCTTAAGACAAAGGATCTCTTATGTTGAACACAAAAGATTTCAATATAAGAGCATTTCAACGTATATATATATATATGCTTCATTCAAGTCATACAATATGAATATTACGAAGCTTCATGAAAGATTAGAGTATAGATAGTAAAATGATATCCCTCATCATATCTACATCCACCTTAACTCTTAAAGACTTTGGTACAGGCAAGTACTCAAACATTGAGTACATCTTGGGTCAGTCATCTCATTAACTTTCCTTCTCACTTGGTCGGACCCATACTTCTACTACACTTCCTTTATCTATTTTATATCTTAAACTCAAAATATTACAATATAAGAGCATTTCAACATTTATATATGCTTCATTCTATTCATAGAATATGAATATTATGAAGCTTCAAGAAAGACTAGAGTATATATGGTAGAATGATGACACTCATCACATATCGTAACTCTTAAAGACTTTGGTTCAGGCATGTACTCAAACATTTTGAGTACATCTTCTCTTATCGAGCCACCATTCTGCATAATGTAGTGTACCATGTCATTCATGATTAAATGTTGAGAGCACATATGTTTGCCAAAATATTTTCTTAGATTTTATAAGGATTTTCTATAATTACGATCATCATCGACATGATACTTCCAAAGCACATTCGATGAGTATAGAGACATACAAACCTAAGGTTGTTATACTATTGTCTATTCAATTGTCATTCTTCATTATTATGAAGAAACTTGCACATTGCAACCACATATATTATGTGTCCAATGGCAAGTAAAATATCTTTGATCATGGATCCAATCCATGACATTTTACTGGTTATTATTGAGTATGGTTTTGAGTGGGTTTAATGTAGGTCATCTGAAATAGGAAATATTTGTATAAATACATATTTACTTTGATTAAGGATTTTATGTCAAAGCTATATTTCCTTGTCAACTGTAAAAGTTGATTATCTTATTAACTTTCAAAGTAAGATATGGGATCTCCTTCTTGCCTTAGTTACATCCCAATAATATGAGAACCTATAACTTGGATAAAAAGAAGCGGGAACTCATATGCCTTACAAGTCCAACTTGCATTTCCTAATTCCATCTTTAACACCCAAGCCCATCACCCCTAAGGTGATTTTGACCCGTTGTTAATTGAACCAACTGTCAACAGAAATAGCACTCGCTATGCACAATCCAATATCACACAAATAATATGAGGACCCGATAATGGGTTCACTACACATACGACCTTACTTTTTGAGAAGTAAAGAACCCAATCCATGCACGCTTGTATGCGGGAGCTTCCACTTTGAACATGTGTCTCCTACATACAATCCATGATGATGGAGCCCTTCGCCCTGACGGGAAACCATGAATGTCGCTTATGTGATCCTCCATATCATGTTCAAATTTTAATTAATTATTATGAATCATATTCACATAATTAATTCTTCAAGGGAAATACAACTCTATTCATAATAGACTGTTTAATTGGATCTAACTAATTCAATCATATTACATTAATTATCAATCAAATTCAATCAATCAACAAACAACCAGGGTTTGCTTGATATTACTATATATAGTATACACCCTCACAAGTATATATAAAGTTGTATTTTAATAATTAGAGTACAACTTGACTTACTCATATCATTTTTTCCTCAAAATGGATCCGGCAAGTACACTCGAGTTATGCTGGGAGGAAGCATTTCCTTGACATACAAGGTGTTAATTAGTAAACCAAGCTAGCATACCCGGAGTAGACACATTCTACATTCCGATTGAGAACAACACAAAATAATGCCAATGTACTTGTTGTTTTATCGATCAACTTTGTTGACCGACATTATACTATATATAGTAGTCACTTAGAGATTTAGGCTTCTTTAAAACTATTTAAAGGATCCGAATTTTCTAGTCATATCAAGCAAACATGTTCTTGGTTTTGCATGTAAAAGATGTCCTACAACTATTATAGGATAAACTAGGATTTTCCTGAAACATACATTCAATGGCCAATAATGTTTAATAAATTATTTTCATAATTATTATACATCATGATTAATCAAGGTAGATTTACAATTTCTATGATTTCCATTGAATGTTAAACACATTAAGTTAGAAGATTTGATGATCCAATCATTGTCTGTCCCATCTCCACTAAATATGGAATATCAATGGAAACCGAAGTCAAAATCACATGAAATAAATATTTCATATTTCATAATGGGAAAAAAGTAAGTTAAAATTACTTTCTTACAGATCCATAAATACATGTAAACATAATATCACGATAGGATATTTTGAATAATATTCATGCACTTTTGGTACCAATAAAAGGCTACTATTTGTGTGACATATTCAGACTTTCTAAATACATTTTAGTAACAAAAAAACACACCCAAAATGCACAAATAATAGGGTTTTATTTTAACAAAAAATCTATTCGAATTTTGCATCCAATGCAAAAGAACGAGTCCCCACACATTTGATAACAAAATCTTGTTCACCTAAGATTTTGGATCATATCCAATACCTAACAAGGCTCTGATACCATTTGAAGGTTATGGGGAAAACCTTAAGTGCATCGCGAAAGCGTGAAGATCGCATTATATGTGATCGGGAGCGACTAGTCATACTAGTCGCTTGGGGCAGCATAATTTAAAAAATTTCAAATGATGAAACCACATGATTTTATAATACTTATCAAATCATTTCATTAAGAACACATAAAGGTTCGAATGAATACCTCTTGAAGTGTGGTTGTGATCATCAATCTCTAAAGTAAGAGATTCTCTTGTCTCAAATATGATCTAATGAAGGTGACATGCTACTAAACACCATATTTAAATTGTCATTTTTATGTTGTAATCGGATACTTAGGAATCAATCAAAAATAACCACAAAATTCAATGAATTGATCAATTAAGCTGGATGTGGTTTGATTTTATTTAACCTGGGCAAGTCTTAGGGTCGAACTCAAGGAAGCAAAGGAACAACTTAAGTTATATCTATGAAATTTAATGTGTGGTTTTCGAGGTGATTTTTTGGTATTTTTTTATGCAGTTAATGGATGCACTTGCAAATGTGACCAATTTTAAGAACTAAAATGTGATTTTCAATAAAACAGTATCCAAAAATTACAAAACTTGGTCGAGATGTGAATAAAGATAAAATGAATGCAATATAACTTTTTTGGAATTTTTTGATTCAAAATGAATATTTAATGAATTAAATGATGTGAAAAATGTGATTCTCAATAATTAATTCTAATAAATATAAAACCTATTCATTTTCAGGGGGTAAACTTTATCTAAGGATTGTGATCTATCTCAGAAAAATGCTAAAACCTAAAAATATGAAGTTTTATACTTACTAAAAATTAATTATTCAAAGTCACGAAATGATTTTTATGGAACATAATATGCATGTAAATGCAACGATTTTTGGGCATAAAGTAGAATATAACTAATTCTAAAAATCGTGAATTTTTGATAATTTTTTGAGTAGTGGTTAATTAGTTGTGAATTTCATATCATTAATTGGGAAAAATATGCAATTTTCCACAAGAATAATAATTATTAAATAATCACAAATCCCAAAATTATAAATCTAATGCCATTATGTAAAGATCGAGTTGTTCTACAATATGCAAATTTTTGATGAATAAATGAAGCAAAATTGACGTCCAAACATGGAACCAAAATTAAGGGTCTCAACGTAATTACAATAAATTCAAAAAATAAACAAAAGACTAGAATATGGGTAGAAATGTGATTACTGATCCCCAGAGGGAGTTTTGTAAAATTTCCCAGTTGTCATGTGCCAAGAACGTGACCCTTGGGCGGTGGGGCGGCTTTCGAAATCAGCGAAATGTTGGGGTGTCCTCTACAATTGTTCCCTCCCCACAAGTGCGGCTCATGTGGGGAGGGCCTAGGGCCTCATGCTCAGTGGCTTGCGGTCTGAAGGTGAAGCAACAACAGATAACAACTAAGGTTGTTGCTTGCCTCGATGGTCGAAGGTCGATGGTGGTGGTAAAGGCAGAGGAGGTACAACATCGCCAATGCGAGGGTACTGTGCGTCGATGAAGAGGGGGACTAGTGAAGCGGTGCTAGATGATGAAGACCATGGTCAAGGGTGAAGGAGGATCCTTCGAATGCTCCTGGAGATGGGGTTCATGGAAGAGGACCCCTGGACGAGTCGACAGAGGCTAGGCTTGGTGCTGAAGATGGATCCCTCCTTTGTCGATGAAGCTCAGGAGGAACGGAGGAGGACCTCAGCTATGGTGGTGAAGCGAGGCTTCGGGTCGAGGGCCCTAGAGTCGGTGGCAGATTAGGTTGTCGATGGAGGCGAGCTTGACAGGTCTCCCTACGGAGCGGAGAGAGAGATGCATAAGATGGAGAGAGTGAACGAGGCAGTGCGGGAACGTGTTTGAGAGAGGGTGGAGGAGATGAGAATGCAATGAGGAGGATAAGGGGGTACCTGGAAGGAAAGGAGATGAACAATGGGATGGAAGGGCTCAACAACACGATGTCGGAGAAGAGCAGCTGCTCGATGGAGGAACTGCTGCGACGAGGCCAAGACTTAGGATCTCACCGTGTCAGATGCTTGATGCCCGATGAATCCTCAATGTTGTCACCGTTGAGGTGGCAGTGGTTTGCTCCTGTGTAGGTCAATCGGTGGATGATCAAGAAAGACAGAGGAGCATGGTTTAAATAGAGGCGAGGGGAGACTAGGAGTGCAGTATTTGAAAAGATACGACGAGGAGATCAGAGAGATGGTGGCACAGATTAAGAAAGCTGCACATGATTAGGGAATTCAACATTGGCCGAGTAAGGAAGGAGATCGAGTGATGGGATGGAGGAGGGGGAAAGCAGAACAACTCCATACCGGGAAAGGCGTCGATTAGATATGGAAGGTGGCCGGAGACGAGGGCGGTGCTGGAGCAAAAGGGGAAGGTGACGAGAGGTTTGGGAAAGGGAGGAGAAGGACGTGGGCTATCCATTGGCCGAAATCGGGTGCCTCACAAAGCACCACATGGTATCATTTTTTTATTTTTCATTTTATTTTTTCAAAAATCGAAAAATAAATAAGCGAAAAATGGGTGACATGTGGTGTCTCCAGGAACTGCCACGTGGTGTGCCCGGAAAAATCAAAAATAAAAATCAATTAAAAATAGAAAGCATATAGCAAATGACCTCGGATCGAAAGTTTTTCTTCATGAAAGTTGCTCATCTCGATGAGATCTACAAATTTCATGAAGAGACAAAAGTCAAATAGGTAATTTTCATAAAGTAAATTTTTTGGTGGCACTCTATGTACATAGAATACCTGAATTATTTAGTTTGAATTGTTTTTTATTTTAAAATAAGGTGAAAATTGGGAAAAATATGATAAAATAGAAGACAAATATTTACACACTACTCTATTTTTTGGTTTTTTTGTAAAAATAAAAAATAGAGAATTTATTGCACATCCTATCAATGAAGTCTTAAACTCGGTTAGTTTCTTTGACTTAAGCTCATTTTAGGTTTGGATTTTTGCATGAATTAAAATAAAAGGAGTTAAATATGTACCTAAAATATCGGGTCCAAATTTGCTAAAATACATAATGTATAAAAGAGGCCCAAAATCCACTTTTCACATACGATATCCGATTCACTTGAACTTGATCTTGTTTTGAAGGTAATTGAACGCATATTAGTTCAAAATGAGTGGGATCCAATCAGACACTGTATGAAGGAGATATCGATGTTTTAGTCCATCGAATTTGAAATTAGGGTTTGGGTTTGTTTGTCAATTATTCTTGTTAGTGATTTTTTGTATCTTTCCTTTATTCTTGTTATTAATATGTAGACAATGGAGTGGTTTCAGGTGATTTGGAGTTAGCACAAATTAATTAAAAATCAGGGAAGTTAGCACATTTTACAAGTCAATGGGGCTGGGATTTTTAGCTTCTTATTTTATGCAGTTATGCATGATAAAATGCAATTATTATTTATACATGCATGGATGTTATAATGCAATTTAAATGATGAAAAACCAATGACATTTGGGGAACCGGGCTTAACTAATCCCTTTTTGAGTGATGAATCACAGATTCATCAACCCCCTATACTTAAACCATGCTCATCCTCAGACAACTAGAGATTGAATGATTTAGTTGGATTAATCCCTGACTGTCCATGTGGAGTACAAGACTCGATCCCTTAAAGGACTCTTGGTTTTAGTGATCCCAAAATTCCTAGCCGAACTAAGCATTAGTCAGAAGATATCCAACTTCTCTAGCTATGAGACTATCTTTGTTTACATATATAGTAGCGGTATGACATTTAGTGCGGACAACAATCACAAGAGTAGAGTTGAAACATCACCCAAGGTTCCAGTCAAAGAGACTCTCCTAAGGACCCAATCCTCAACACATAGGGAATAAATAAGTTCTTGCAAACATTCCACTATCTCTTTAGTTGCCAGTCTTAACAGTATAGACGGAAGGTTACATGATGGAGGGCATATGATTGCGTAATTTCATCTCTCCCTTTCATTTGAACAAGGATCCACTCAGGTGCATTATTAACTCAACGCATGTGTTTTAGGTTTTTGACCAGTGCATCTGTAAAGAGAGTTCATAGTCGTCTCCACTTGTTTTCCTTGGAATCCACCAGAGTGTGTCTCTTTTGGGTACCTATTGTACCTTCAACACCCAGACTTGTATTACTACACGATGCAGAGCCCTTCTTGGGTGCTAGTCTGACTCCTGGTCCTAATAGCTTTGGTCCAAATGGACACTTTGAAAATGTTGGGAGAGCTCGCCTTTGGTGGAAACTCTTTGAGTTTTCTTTGTAATGAGAGAGCTTTTCTTTGTATTAGAGAACTTCTCTCGAATTTTATCTCATTGATGGTTGGCTAGCTCCACTGCTTTTACCAAGTTGGTGCACACATATCAACAATTAATTAAGTTTCATCACACCCTGGCACATAGGTTTTATATCAAGAAATTAGTACAAGAACCTTGTTCTTATATTGGCTGAAGGTGCTGAGTCTCAGGTTTCATGAGGCTGTAATCGATTTTATCCCATCCTCGAGCATCATAAAATTGGGTCCAAATTCAAGCCCCTTATCCCAGTTCCTCAAGTGAAATCTCAACTCATCTCATCATAACTACAACTATGCAAGTGAGATGCTGATCATATTATTTTAAGGTAGAGACTAAGCATGCAATATAGCACGCACATCATTCAAACTAGAGAAGTGTGAATAATTAAGTCATAGACCCTAATGACTAAGGCTGGTTAACTCTAAATCTTAAAACCTCATAAACCAAGTGTTTCTGCACTTTTTAAGTCTTGTGTGGAAGTGTAAGTGTCAGGGATACAACCAGCTAAAGAATGCATGGATGAATGAAATGCAAGTTTGCAAAATGTTTTTTTGAGATAATTTTTCAATGCAAGATTTTTTAATGCAAAAGTGAATAAGAAGCCAATTTTCAAAAGTTTGGTTGCACACAAAATTGGACACAGACAATTTTAGTTATAAAACTCTCTTTTTTATGTTATTTAGAAGTAAGTTACCCACCTCGTAAATAAAAATATAGACTTACGCTAAAGTACAAGCTAAGGGTTAAAGATATACATAGTATATACATACCCACCTATACTCAGAGAGTTCTATATCCTCAGTCCTCAGAGAATAAGAAGCACAAAGAATACATAGCTTGGGAAAACGTAAGAGAGTGAGAAAGAAAAATAGAACTCGGCATGCCCCCCTATACTTAGGCTGTGTGCAGTCTAAGTAAAGAAGAAGGGTGAAAATGAGGTGGTCGAGGGTAGAAGTGGATGAGGAGAGTGGTATATACAGATGGCATCGGTGGCCCCCTATACTTAGGCCTTGGCCTAAGTAGAGGAAGAAGAAGTACAAGGGAACCGATGGGACAAGAAGGGAAGGTTACCGGTGATCAAGGAGGTCTTCGATCCTATGGTTGGAGGTCACAATGATAGGAAGAAGATGAAGTAGATGTTTCCCAACCATTGTCAGAGTTATTCACAGAAGAACAATACTTAGAGGTATGTTGATGGAAAGAAGACAAAGTAGATGATTCCCAGCAATCATCGGAGTTATCCTCAGAAGAATAATGCTCGAAGGTAGAGGTACTGCAAACATTCTTATTTTTAAGATGCTTCCTCTAAATGTGCTTAGTCTTGTGGTCAATTGACTCGTCCCTTGATGATGAATACTCTGAAGCACCATTCTCAATTTGGTTGTAAGAAATTATTCCGGGAAATCTAATGAGACCAGGAGAGTCAGCTCTGGAGTAATACTAGTGAGAGGCAGGAGTCTTACAACGAGGTTTTATATTTGGCTACTTGCTTAGATAGGGCTTCAGAGTTATCGAATCGATCTCAATCATAAGGGTCACCTTATCCGGACCTGATGAGGAATCATCAGAAGATTCCTTCTCTGGTATATCGAAGGTAACATTCGTAGTCAGTTTTCTAGAACCTGAAGTATCAAGAAGAGTAGGAGAATGATATGTCTAGAGGTATTCGATGGAATTCCTTGAGGAATCATTACTCTTCTTCTTCTTCTTCTCACTAGATGACCGACTAGAGTAAGGAGCAACCATAATTGGCAATTTAGTCCTTGTTGTCTATGAAGGTATAGGTCCTGGGGATTGAGTGATGACCATCAGTTTGTCATAAGATGAATAATCATTATAACATTCCTCCCTGGTCAGCTCACATCCCGCATATGTGTTCTCAGTTGGGTTGGCATTGGTGAGTTCCTGTGTCGGATCATTAAATGGGTCACGACGTTCATACAAGATCTCATCCGATTCATGGTTAGCCTAGTATTGGTGGAGGTGCAAGCAACATGAAATGGGAGTTTGGGATGAGTCTCTGATCCAATGGTCGGTTTAACAACCATTATATCAGGTGTAGTAGCTGGGTAGGGCTCTTCTACCGCTTGATGGTTACGACTGTTGATGGCTTTGTGGGTTTCCTTATAATATCAAGTTTCCTCAAAGACTGGGCGAGGTTGAAGTGCTCCCAATACGGTAAAATTGATTTCCCGAGTCTCGCAATCTATAGTTGCCTTAGCCAAAGCTAAGAACAACTTTTCAAGAATAATCGAGACTGGGTGAACTGTCCTTGATGCTCAATATCAATGATCAGGAAGTCCACCTTGAGCAAAGTACCTTGGAATGAAATGATGAATGAAATAGTTCCTTTCTACCATTTTATAGAACGATAAACCATCTGAATGATCTCTCTCAATTTCCTCATTGTCCGAGCCTGAGCTTGTCAAATACTAAGGTCGGAAGGATATTGATTGGTGAGTCGTCATCAATTCCGACATGGGTGAATGTGACGTCTTTGATTTCACAGTCAAAACTAGGAAACCGCTTCACTCTGTAGCTCTTAGTCTTTCTCCTTATCACCAAGGAGGTGGCCATTTATAGTATGTGTCTTTCAGTCCTTATTCTATTCCTGCCTGGAATTTTTGCATTAATTTACTTATTAAAAATCTTTTAAGGTCAGGGAAGTGTTCAATGGCTTTCATTAAAGGGAGATCATAAAGCAATCTTTAATCCAATGCTTCCCTCAAAGAAGGATCCGATTTCTTAAAATCCTCTCCACTTTCAACTTTTATGGTTTTTTTTTCTAATTTTTCAAATTTTTGGGTGTTTTTGATTTTTTGGTGTCTTTGATGTGGTGTGTAGATGTGATGCTTTCCAAAGATGAGGAGGGGCTTCAATGTGTCGAATCAGAGTCATCCCTAAGGGATTAATATGCAAAGGTGTCGCTGTCAGTGTTGTCCCTAGAGTGTGCAGAGTTTGTGGGTTTCTGAGTGTTTTCTGGGTTTTCAAGTTGAGATCCAATCATTTCATCTTCCATTTTTATCCATGAGCTAGGCAGAAATTCTCTTAACATATCCCATCTCTGCCTTAAATTGTCATCCTCTAAAAACTTTTCATGATCAATCATTGGCAGAGTCTGCTTTACGGGAGGATATAGTAGAAATCTATAGGTCTCATACTCAGCATACCTTGACTCAGGCATGCAATGTTGGGTTGAGTAAAGTTCATTTCCATGGTCATGAATGGTTGGATACTCATACGGTAGAGTCCACATATAGGGTTCATGTTTGTCGATATTATCAGTCAAATTCTCTGTATATGCAGGTTGTCCGAAGGAGTGGTCTACAGGTTGGTCACTAGGGATTTGACCATTAGGGTCAATCCAATATGGATGATCATCATGTGCAGACTCTCCATCTGGTTTGGTCAGGTCACCATGTTTTTTTCGAAGGTCAAGGCAAGATGTGGATTTGTAAAGTGTTGACCTATCCCAACAAAATTATGATCAGAAAATAAAGTCAGTTGTGGTTGGTGTCTCAGACAGTCATTTGTCTCAATAGTAGATTGCTCTTCAAATGGTTCATGAGTTTAGATGAGAAATCGGAAATAAGATGGGTCGGCTCAGAATGGAAGTTGATCATGTCTAGAAAATGATGGGGGAGGTGAAAAATATGAAGAAGTTTTGAATTCGATTGAATGATCTGAGTAAAATGGACTGGAATTCATAGAGTGGACCAGATTCATCTGAGGGTGAGAGTCTCTTGCGAATGTTGGAGGATGCCTAGAAGAAGAGGGTTTAGATGATCGGGGTTTGATCGAGAAGAAATAATCGGGTGGGTAAGAAGACCAATGTCTCGATATTTTCAAAAGAGATGGATGACGGAATGGATCATGTTTGAAAAACATGCAAGTGCATATGATACTCACATATAGACTAAAAAATGAATCAAGAAGGGAGATTGATGCACAAGTGTGCGGTTTTTTATTATTCAAACTTGGTTCACGCACACCCATGAAAACACAATACAAACCCTAGGTTCGCCAACTCACACAGTGGAGTCCACACGAGTCCAGACAATGCTTTTTTCAATTTTAGTTGATGATAATTTCAATCTTGAGTCCTTTGAGTGAGTTGGTAGGTGCCGGAAAATTTCCTAAAGATTGACCTGAATTCATTTGTCTAGTTTCATCTACTTTCAACCAGCATGGGTGGAAGTACAGGACGTAAAATGGCTACCCGTGTTACTTTGGGATGATGCCAATCAGATTGTCCTTTAACCACCCACGCTACTAAGGGAGACCGCAACTCCCTCACTGAGAAGTAGCTAGTCATTTTTAGAATCAGTAGTCTGAATGAAGATTTCGGAGCTTGGCTCTATCCTAGTGTGTGTCTCTCACTCACTTTCAAAAATATAAGTGAATCCAAGGACAGGGTTATTCTCCTACAAAAATTCTTGATTTTATAATTTAATTAAAGTCAACCTTGTTTAGTAGTCCCAATTTTAAATTAGGCGATCATTGAAAAATTAGGCGAATACAAATGCATGTCTACCGTCCAGTCCCAATTTCCTTTAAATCTTAAGTGACAAAACATGAGGGAGAAAATTCGGGAAAAGTCGATGCACGTGGAAAATAATGAAGAATGCTCAGTCAGAAGACTTACTGTGATTCCTCGCAATCTCCATGTGGGACGCAATACAAGAATTGGAAATTTATTCTATATTAATTGCAAGCCGACAAAACCACACTTAGCAGAAAGTTCTATTAGCCGGGAAGAATTGAGTTAAATTTTGACTAGGTTGAATGATCTAAAAGTGTGTCTCAATTAAGTGCAGTGCGGTCCTAGGCTCTACGAGCACGAGCAACATAAACCCTAGTAGCTCTAATAGCTGCAGTGTAGGTCTAACCTGCGAACCACTCAAGTCGGGCCTCACCCTCACATGAGAGTGAAACAGGTCCAACACACCACAGAGAAAGAGTTCAATTTGTGTTTACATGTGATATTCTAAACATAAACATTTATATATAGGTAATTAATTATAAATAATAAAACATTGGAAATAAATCTTAGACTCTATGCTCTCTCATGACTCGACTCGATCTTAATTTTATGTGGCTTTTCGACAGGCTGTAGAGATGCATTCATTTCTGAAAAACCGCTCCAAGTAGGTTGGGTGCCTCACACAAAAATAAGAGAGAAAATATAAAAGAGTTGACACAAAAAATAAATAAAAGACAGAAAATAAATGTTGAAAAGAAATAAATGGTGGAAAATAAATGGAAAATGTACAGTGGGAAGGTTTGGGGATCAGACTATTCGAATGTGTGGAAAGCCTAACACTAATTTCTTTTGAGACAAAAGCCTAAGCCATTTTCCTCGACAACGACGGCATCAGACATACCGTTAAATACCTTGTTTAAGTGTCCTTTTTATGTTGTAGTCAGATACTTAGGAATCAATAAAAAATAACCACAAAATTCAATGAATTAATCAATTAAGATGGATGTGGGTTGATGTTTATTTATCTGGACAAGTCCCAGGGTTGAACTCAAAGAGGCAAGAAACAACCTAAGTTAATGTCTATCAAATTTAATGCACGATTTTCAAGGCAGGATTTTTGGGTATCTTTTTATGCAGTTAATGGATGCACATGCAAATGTGGCTGATTTGAAGGACTAAAATGTGATTTTCAATTAAACAGAGTCCAAAAATTACAAAACTTGGCCGTTAGAATTTTTTGATACAAAAGGAATATTTAATGAATTAAATGATGTGCATAATGTGACTCTCAAAATTTTATTCTAATAAATATAAAACCTATTTATTTTCAAGAGGTAAATTATCTAAGATATATCACTATGTGATCTATCTCATAAAAATCCTAAACCCTAAAAATGCGAAGTTTTATACCTATTAAAAATTAACTACTCAAAGTCAATAAATGTTTTTTATGGAACGGAATATGCATGTAAATGCACTGATTTTTAGAATAGTAGTTCTGCAACCGTGAAATTTTGGTATTATTCGAGCAATGGTTAATTAATTGTGAATTTTAGATAATTAATTGGTCAAAATATGCATCTTTCTACAATAATAATAATTATAAAATAACCACAGATCCAAACATTATAATTGAATACCACAATGTAAAGATAGAGTTGTTCTATAATATGCAAATTTTTGATGAATAAATGAAGCAAAATTGAGGTCCAAACAAAGAACTAAAATTTAGGGTCTAAATGCAATCACAATAATTCAAAAATAAAAAGAAGACTAGAACAAGGGTAGAAATGTGATTTACCAATCCCTAGAGGGAGTTTTGCAAAATTTCCCAGTTTTCATGTGCCAAGCACTTGACCCTTGGGCAGTGGGGTGGCCTTGGAAATCAACAAAATGTTGGGGTGTCCCCTGCAATTGTTCCCTCCCCACATGTACGCCTCAAGTGGGGAGGGCCTCAAGCCTCACACCCGGTGGCTTGCGGTCTGAAGGCGAAGAAGCAACAAAGAACAACTGAGGTGTTTGCTTGCTCCGATGGTTGAAGGTGGATGGTGGTGATGAAGGTGGAGGAGGTCCGACATCGCCAAGGCAGGGGTGTTGTGTGTCGATGAAGAAGGGGACCAATGAAGTGGGTCCTTAATGATGAAGACCGTGGTTGAGGGCAAAGGAGGAGCCTTCGATAGCTACTGAGATGGGGTTCTTCGAAGAGGACCCTTGGAGGAGTCGATGGAGGCAGGGCCTGGTGCTGAAGGCGAAGCCCTCCTTTATCGATGAATCTCAGGAGGAACGGAGTAGTACCTCACCTGTGATGGTGAAGGAAGGCTCCGTGTTGAGGGGCCCTAGAGTCAGTGACGGATCCATTTGTTGATGGAGGTAAGGTTGACGGTTCTCCTGATGTAGCAGAGAGAGAGAGAGAGAGAGAGAGAGACGGATAAGATGGAGAGAGCGAACGAGGCGAAGAGGGAACATGTTCATAAGAGGTTGGAGGAGATGAGAATGCGGTGATGGAGGATACGGGGGTACTTGGAAGGGAAGGAGATGAATAGTTGAACGGAGGGGCTCAATGGAACAATGTCGTAGCAGAGCAGTTGCTCGATGGAGGAACTGCTGCGACGAGGCCAAGACCTTAGATCTCGCCATGCATGATGCTTGATGCCCGATGATCCCTCAATGATGTCATTGTTGATGTAGCGGTGGTTTGCTCTTGTGTAGGTCGATTGGCGGATGATCAAGAAATGTGGAGGAGCTCAGTTGAAAATAGAGGCAGGTGGCGACTTGGAGTGGAGGATTTAATGAGATACGACGAGGAGATCAGAGCAGCGACAACGTGGATTAGGAAAGCTACACGAGATTGGGGAAGTCGACGGCGGACGAGTAAGGAAGGAGATCGGGTGATGGGATGGAGGAGGGGGAAGGCAGAGCAGCTCTAGATCAGGAAAGGCTGCGACTGGATATAGAAGGTTGCCAGAGACGAGGGTGTCGATGCTGGAGCAAAAGGGGAAGGCTGCGACGCAGATTGGGAAAGGGAGGAGAAAGACGTGGGTTGCCCGATCGGTCGAGATCAGGTGGCCAACGAAGCGCCACGTGGCATCTTTTTTTAAATCGAAATATAAATAAGCCAAAAATGGATGACACGTGGCAGCTACAGGAGCTACCATGTGTCACGCCTAGAAAATCAAAAATAAAAAATAGAAAACAAATATCTAATGCCCTCGGATCGAAAAATTTTCTTCACAAAAGTTGCTCATCTCGATGAGATATACAACTTTCATGAAGAGACCAAAACTAAGTAAGTCATTTGTACAAGGTGACATTTTTGCTGGCACTCTATGTACATAGAATACCTGAATTTTTTGGTTTAGTAATTTTATTTAAATAAGATAAAAATCAAGAAAAAATATGATAAAATAAAAGACAAATATTTACTCATTACTCTATTTTTTAGGATTTTTAGTAATTACTAAAATAGAAAAAATAAAATATAGATGATATATTGCATAAAATGTCAATGAAGACCCAAACTCAGTTAGTTTCTTTGAATTCAAGCTCATTTTTTGTTTGGATTTTTATGCATTTTAATAAAAGCTTTTATCAAAGAAAATAAACAAAAAATAAATAAAATAAAAAAGCTAAATAGGTACATAAAATACCAGGTCAAAATTGGCTAAAATACACAATGTACCAAAGTTGCTCGTAACCCACTTTCACATACGAGCTCCGATTTCACTTGAACTTGGTCTTGTTTTGAAGGTAATTGAACGTACATTAGTTAAAAAGCAAGTAGGATCTAATCAAATACTGTTTGAAGGAGATGTCAGCATTTTAGTCTAACAAATCTGAAATTAGGATTTGGGTTTATTTGTCAATTATTTGTGTTAGTGATTTTTTTGTATTTTCCTTTCATTCTTATTAGTAATGTGTAAACAATGGAGGTGGTCGAAGGTGATTTGGAATTAGCATGAATTAATTTAAATGATAATGTAAACAAGTCAATCGGGTTGGGATTTTTGGTTTCTTATTTTATGCAATTATGCATGATAAAATGTAATTATTATATATACATACATGAATCTTATTCAATTTAAATGATGAAATACTAATGAATTTTGTGGAACTGAGCTTAATTTATCTCTTTTAGAGTGATGAATCATAGATTCAACAGAAGGTCGTACTTGCGGGCGCGTGGATGAGACATGTGCTTCTTGCAATCCAAGTTGATGATTTGAGAGAGGAGTCTCCTGATTTCATCTCACAAAATCCGACGTCTTCTTCACGAGCGAAGCGCACCAAAGAAGATGGAGGTCCACGAGTAGTCGATCTGGCAATACAACGGCATCGTGACGACTGCGGGATTCTTTAGGTCAACATATGGACGACCACATGTTGAGAAAGAGAGAGAGGGGACATCCATGAGAATGAGGGAGATAGTTGTTGTCTTCTTAATGTGTAAAAGAAAAAGCTACATCTACCCTTTCTTTTATACTAAATTGGACGGTGGACATGCACTCGTAATTCAAATCAGTGGTTGAGATTTTTGTTGTAAAAATTTACAACAACAATTAATTTAATTTAAAAGAAATTAAATATGCTGTAAATAATCTCAACATATTTGGTTTCAATTAAATCAAAAATATCTTAAAGGAAATAGGGCTATAGAGCCTCCTTCCATTTATGGGGGAAGGAGATAGTCTCCTTCCCCTTATACATAGTAGACGACCACCTTGATCTGAGAGAGAAGATCTCTCTCCAATCCTAATGTAATCTCATTACATTAGGTTTTATTTCATGGAATCTTTTGCAACACAATATCACCAAATAACTATTGTAAATTATTTGTGAAAATTGCAAACAAAACCATTGGCAATTATAAATCAAATTGAACCACCCATAAAAAAATGTAAATTACATTTACAATTTGTTGTACAATGTGAATCCAAATCACATTAACATTTAATTTATAAATTTTATTTACATTTAATTCTCTATAATATATTATAAATTACATTTATAATATTTATTATTAATATGTATAGTGATATCTATATTATTCATATTTTTGATAAATATATCATATTTAATTCTCTTGGATGTCCATTCTTAAGTGTCCAAATAATATGAATCTCATTCACATTACTCACATCTTTGATAATTAAATCATATTCAATTATCTTAGATAACTGTTCTCTTATGTCCAAATAATATGAATCATATTCATATTATTCATGATAATTAAATCACATTTAACTATCAATTTTCCTCAATGCTCAGATACATTATCAACAATGAAATTATCCTTGAACTCTTTCAAGAATAATACGCTTTTTTCACGGATACTTGGAGATAAGGACATGGTGATTGTACGTTCCATGTATAGTGTTTTGGATATTGAGATCATATGTCAAATCCAGATCAAGGGTACCTCTCAAAGAGGTTTGATTGAATCAAAGCCGTAAATCTAGTCTTATAGTTGCATCAGAATCACATTCAGATAAATATCCAACATTTGGACAAAGATTAGATTACTTCTCTATTGAGAGGAGTCACCAAGATCCAAACCAGTTTCATCACTTCCTTGGAATGGAAGCATCACAGTTATATAGTTGTTTACGACCACATTACCCTAGAGTATTCCTAATATATGTACATCCTGCATACTGGAAGACCTAGAATAAACTCGAAGTTTTAGATCTTATTTAGACTGTCTTCTTCAGGGTTTTATGATTAAGTTTCTCATTTGATAATTGGGAGTTCATATCGATCATATACTTTCTAAAAGCATATATCATACCCAAGTATTGATAATATACTTTCCAAAAGAATATATAATATATACAAATTCAGTCAAGCTTCCAAAGCGAGATGACCGTGCAAGAAATTTGATCCCATTATCTCATGAGTGAGCTCACGTCTTCCGGTTCAATAATGAACCTGTATGATCTCTTCGAGAAATCACATTATTCATATGCCTTGTATGCACACTATCTTGCTGGTGTATAGACCTTGATTAGATCATCAACCTATCGGTCTACCAAATGTACATACTCAAAAATATCGTAACACAGCTGTCTCAGGTCAGAGGATGCGTGCCTATATCATGATAGTATACGACATAGGTCTTGGTTATCTTAATCTTGTGAAGTCAACTCATTGAACTAACTTATCTCATACCTTCGAATCTTTATTCCTATTAAGGGGACCTACATAAAGAGGTTGGTTAGATATCAACCTATAGAGAAGAAGTTCCATCTTCCTCTCAGGCTGGAGAACTTAATAATCACTTGATGGTGCTTGATAAGTCCTCATTTTAACTATTTAGATATAATCCAAGCATCGATCTCTATGATACAACATTTGAATCAATAGCTATATGATCATTAAGATGACCATGGTACATAACCTTAGTTGTACTAAGGGACCTATAATGTAAATTAATTATTCATCATTTTAGACCAGGGAATGAATTGCAATAACATTTATTACATCATGGCTTGATGTGCGCTCGCAAGTCCAACATGTGCCTCCCATCTTCTAGCAGTCAATACATCCTTTGACTTAATCAGTAGCATCTTTGAAAAGAGTTGACCACTAGAGGCCGCTTTGAAGAACTTTTGTTGCTGTCCACTTTTCATAATGGTGTCCACCATATTCTAACATATGGCAGTGGTTTGGGACACTCATATACTCCTCCTCAGGAATGCATCTTTGCTAGATGTAATCTACCCCTTCATGAAACAAGTAAGGATCTTCCCACTGGTAAAAATATAAATGGGGCATGAATTTGCCCACTTTCAATTTTGACTAATCTTGAGAAAATTCTTTGGAGACAAGGTAGTTGACGATATTGGCAGATAAAGGGAGCAAGGTGACAAACAATATGGTTTCATCTGGGAAGGTCTCGATGATTGGAATCATATCCTGTTCAGGAGTCCCAATCTATGTAATTCTGGAAAGGTGATCTGCCACCATATTTTTGACTCCAGGTTTGTCTTGTATCTCAAGGTTAAATTCCTGGAGTAAAAGGATACAATGAAGTAAGCATGACTTTGCATCCTTCTTGCTTTGTAGGCACCAGATGGCAAAATGGTCAGTGTAAACGATCACTTTCGAGCTAAGCAAATGTGACCTGAATTTTTCTACTGCAAGAACTATGGCTAGAAGCTCTTTTTCTGTCCCAGTGTAATTCCTATGGGCTTCATCTTGAGTTTTCTAGTGTAGTCAATAACAAACGACCATCCATCCCGCTGTTGTCCTATAACGCATCTGTCATGATCTCAAATGAAGGAGACCAATTCAGCAATTGTTTGACAAGAGTCTGGGTGATTATCTCTTTCAACTGATTAAAGGCATTAGGCACTTTGTTATCTATAATAAACTCAGTGTCCTTGCCTAAGAGTTCTATCAATGGTCGTACAATTTGGCTGAAATCTTTGATGAGCCTTCGGTAAAAACAAACATGCCTCAAAAACCATTGAACTTATTTTAAAGAAGTAGGTGGCTCAAATTTAGAGATAACGTTTACCTTGGTCGGGTCGACCTCCATGCCTTGCTTGGAGATGACATGACCTAACTCAATCCCTTCAGTCACCATAAAGTGACTGTTCTCCCATGAGAGCACTAAGTTAAACTCGCAACATCGCGGAAGTACTCAGTCTAAATAGTTAATGCATTGATCAAAGTTATCACCATTTACCGAAAAGTCATCCATGAAGACCTCAAGGAAGCTACCCACGATGTGAGCGAATATAGCCATCATACATCTTTGAAATGTAGCAGGAGCATTACACAGTCTGAAAGCATATGTTTGAAATGGATAGGTGAAGGTGGTCTTCTCTTGATCTTCAGGAGCTATAGCAACCTAATTATAGACATAGTACTATTCCAAGAAAAAAGAAATATTCCTTTGCTGTAAGTATTTCAACTATACGATCAATGAAAGGTAAAGAAAGTGATCTTTCTTGGTTGCTAGGTTCAGGTGTTTGTAATCCACACTAACATGCCAAGACGTAGAAACTCTAGTCAGAATATCCTCTCCTTTGTGGTTCATTATGATGGTGATTCCTAAATTCTTACGAACCACATGTAACATACTTACCATTTAGAATAAGAAATGGGATAGATGAAGCCTACATCGTACCACTTAGTGCTTTCTTTCATCAGACCTCCAGGAGGTTTGGGTTCAACCGACACTGAAACTTACAATAAGGCCTGTAGTTATCTTATAAATAAATGAGGTTTGAGCACAATGGAGGATTTATCCCATGGAGATCAGAAGTTTTCTAGCCAATTGCCTTGCAGTTTCTTTCTAGAACCTTAAGAAAGCGAGCTTTCTGGTCAGTGGTCAGTTGAGAATTGATAATTGGAACATGTTTTCCTCACCCACAAGGAAGGCATACTTCATCGATGAAGGTAATGGCTTCATCTCCGGGAGAGTTGGAATGATGTCTGTGGAGACTTCATCAATTGTGATCGGTGAAAGCTCTCTCAAATGTGTACCATCTAGCTAAAGTGTTTAAGGCTCAAAAGATAAGATGTTTGAAAGTTCCATAAGGAATTCATCCTGCTCTAACGGGAATGAGTTAATTTTACTCAGTTCAGTCTACTTAGATAGCACATCAGCGAAAATCTCATCTTCAAAGACATGGAAAAATTCGACTTTGCTCTCCAGGGGTTCCTCCTTGGAGAGGAATTCCTGGGTTTCGATATCATCCGAAAAAATGATGTATCTCTGATTTCTACTATGAAGTCATGATCTTCTGTCTCTTTTTGCATCTGCTTACTCTCATATGACACTAATTCCATGAGCTTGGGAACTTGGATGGTTTCAATGAGGACCTTGTCACTGCTTGAGCGAAAAGTGATCTTCCCAGTGCCATAGTCAACCATTGCTTCGACCATTCAGAGGAATGGTCATCCCAATATGTTTGGGGTATGAAGAAGAGGTGTTGAGGTGTCCATATTAAGCACAATGAAATCCACATTGAACTGCTTCTCTTGGATAATAACAATGATATCCTCAAAAATTCCCCGTGGCCGCTTCACGGAGGTGACTATGAACTACAGGATTATTCTTGTGGCTTTACGCAGTACTATCCCAATTTATTTCAGTTGTGATGTAGGCATCAAATTAATCGATGATCTGCTATAAAGGTGCATCCTTTCAAACTTCTGATTGAACATCTCGCATCTGATGAAAGGCGCTTCCATATCCTCCTTCTTTCATGAGAGGTTGCTGATTACATTGATAGTTGCCATGGTGAGAATATATATTTTTGATTTTCGACATTTGGTTTTGCAAGTTTGATGCTTTGTAGTACATGCCTCTTTCAGTCCTTTCTTCATCACTAGCGTGCACTCCATGGCTTTCAAGCGTGGAATCTTCAACATAATGTTTTGTAGTAGTTCCACGATGCTAGGATCAATCAAAGCATTTTTCAAATTTTTACAGTTTTTACTTCAAAAAATTAGGAAATGGAATGCAAACATCATCAAAAAACACATTTTCATGCAAAAAATTGTTCTTATTTACAGACAGATGGTTGATCATTGTATGCCATAAAAATAGAAAGGGAAACAAATACATGAAATTCAATTGTATCGGCTTGCACAGGATCAACTACTGGCACTAGTTTCTCCTTGGATGCATAAACATAGACTTGGTTGTTATTGCTTGATTCTTTTTTTATTTTCTTCATTTTTTTATTTTTGATGATGATGGTGGTGATCCTTCCACCTCTTCTGGTCTAGACTCACATGCAAGCTTAGTTAGTAGTGATGAAGATTCACGCACAGAAGCTTGAACTTTCCCCTTGGCTGAAGTAGATGACTATAGTGTTCTACTGCTCATGAGATTAACAATATTAGATAACACAAAGGAATTTATATCATACTCGGGGGGTGGTATTGCACTATGGTATACGTACTCCTTTCTCCTAATGTTGTTTGGGTTCGCCTCCATCTATATAGGAATGACTATCTTTGTGGTAGTGAGGTCATCAATCTTCTAGCTCATCTCATTCATGTTCTTTATTAGATGAGCCAAGTAGTCCAAAGTATGGTTGACCGAAGTGGCCTCTTAAGATTATACAATCGGAGGGAGCTGAGGCTAGTGATACTGCGACTATTATATGTAGTACTGGGATTTATGAGGAGGGAATTGATGTTGTTGATAACGAGGAGGAAAAGAATGACTCTGATATTCAGCAACTGGCTGCTACTGATAATAGGGTGGGCTATATGTTGCCTGCTATTATCTCTAGTTGTTGCTTTGGTTCAGAGACTGACAATGTTGCTGCTGTTGTGGCTGGAAGTGCCGTCCACTCTAATAAGAAATGAATGGCCTAATAGAGGTGCTCAGACCCTGTGGTTGTCTTCCAGGATGAGTCATAGCTTGTTTGTTAGCCTACATGACATTCACCTCCTAGTTTTGTGGAGGCGGAGGATAGAAAGGCTCGGGATAAGCCCGGGGCTCTAGATGGTATACTACCATATGCTCTTGTGGTGATGACGATCCCATGTTGGGTCTCTGCATGTAGTATACATGCTGAACTGACTAGGGAGGCCATTGATTCTACTGATGGGATGGCTCCTTTGGTTTGGCATAATATTCAGCTAGTTCCTTCACAGACTGGTAGGCATGGATGGTGCTTACCATAAGCTCAAGCTGCTTGGGAATTTTATCAAGCTTGTCCATCGACTTTGTCCTCTGTTCGATCACATTAAAAATTTTGAGGTCCTATGATCGTTTTTCTATGATGTCCACGTTAGAGAGATCATTCCAGATGATGTTGAGGTTAGAACTTATTTCTCTCTCTCTCTCTCTCTCTTTCAAGGTAGGATGCCTCATTGAATGGCTTATGCGGAATCGCTGGAGATTTCAGGAATACATGGGATGAAGATAGGGTTGAAGAGACCTCAACCATCTCCTCGAAGATCTGGCATACGACATGTTCATATTTCTTGATGTACGATCCTCCGAATGCAGCATCTATGAGCCGTTGGCTTTCTGGTGCAAGCCTCCAAAGAAGTTCCGGACCAGGCCGGTCTTCACCAGTTCATGATGGGGGAACTTCTCCATGAGATCTTTGAATCTTTCCCATGCCTTGTGAAATGGTTCATGGGACATTTATAAGAATTTAGAGATCAACACTCGCATTTTATTTAGATGATCCAGGGGATAGTACTTGTGTAAGAATGCTGATTTTAATTCTTCCTCGGTCATTGCCACCTTCACAAGGTGATTGATCTAGTAAAGAGCCTTATCATGAAGGCTAAAAGAGAAGGCGATCGTTTGTACTACCTCCAACGGGATGTTGGGGTAGTGCATGGTGCTTCATATCTTATTGAATTGTTGTAGATAAATGTAAGGTTCTTCATTTGTATTGCCATGGAAGATTGCCAAAAGAGGGAGAAATGAGAGCTTCAACTCTAAGTGTTTGTGGATCGTGGGTATCTGGATCCACTCGGTAACCTAACCAACATTAGGGTTGTATGTCTCCTTCAAATTTGGTTTGGGCAACCCAACTCTCTCCTCTCCTGCATGGATTCATGCATGCTGGTCATCGTCATTTCTTCCATGTTGTTCTTCATCCTCTCCTCATCGACTTTCTCGATCCCTCCTCAGATCATTAAGCATCTCTCTGAATGCAACTTGTGCAAGAGCATGGTCTGTCCACTATTGCCGAATGGCTTGGAGTAATGCTAGCAATTGGTTGTTTACCTCATTTGGGTCTATTGTTTATGAATCCATGAGTCATTAACATTCTTTCTGCATTTTATATTAAAACCCCTAACAAATACATGTAAAGATGTATTAAATTTCATCTTTTTATCAAAAACATACTCATGAGTAAAAATGACATTTTATGCATTAAAATAATGCAAATAAATAAAAGAATAAAAAACAAAGAAAATAAAAAGAGGCATATTGTAAATATGTATATATGTAAAGTATGACTAAATAAAATATAAATATAGCTGAAGTATATATTTTTCTAACCTAACCCTTGAGACCAAGTCAGCATGGATTAGCCGACAAATAAATAAGTAGGGGGAGAAAAGGAAGAAAACAAAAAAAATTAGTTAATCACTTTACAAATTATTCATTATTTATCTATTAATTATCAAAACTTCAATAGTTTTTAATTAATTCATTTGTATTTATTTTCACCAAACCCTTCTCCTATTTATTCTAAAAATATAGAGAAATATACAAAAATCCTAAAAAATTCGAACTTGTGTATATGCTAAGAAATCCAACTTTTAAATTGTCAATTTCTAAACTTCCGAACATCATAACTTCTTCACACAAAGTCCAATTTCACTCTACTCAACTTTAAAATGAAGGTGATTTCACAAAAATTGGATTCTGTTTGCAAAAAGTCAGTTTTGGGATGTAATGACAACTCGGATTCTGGGCTATTTATTTTATTCAGAATATACTATTTATAACTTAGTGATTTTATAATTTTTAATTATTCTCTAGATCTTGTAAATTATATATAAATTATTTCATACTTTTAAGACATTATTTAATATTTTAAATAAATCAAAAACCCTAATTTGTATATGAATTTGAACTGTACAACTTATACATTTATTTATTTATATATGTAAATTAATTTATTAAAATACATAAAAATTCACACATTATTTATTTATTATCCTAATTATTAATAAAATATAAAAAATATGTTATTTATTAAATTATTAAATTTAAAAAATTAAGTCCCTATTTCTTAAGTGTATTATACACATATTTATTAATATTACTTTTATAATTCATTAACTATTCATTATTTATAAAAATAAATTATATAATAAATTAATATATTTAATTATTTACACCTTTTGTTTTTATACCTAATTAAAATAATATTATTTGCAATTTAATATTTATTTTATAGAATAAATAAATGTCAACCTACTAGGTGCTGATACGTGTCAGCACCTGAAGCTTCTTCTTCAAGAAACTGTTGGCCATCTTCCGTTAAACAACCTATACTCTCCAATTTATCCCACACTCATCTTGCATCCAAAATTTCATCTCAACCCTTGATCTTCTAATCCTAATCACCTAGATACTCGCCTACCCTTAGATCCCTACCTAACTTCCACCTTCATGTTATTTATAGATCTAAAGTTGCTCGGTTGCAACTGAACTTTTCTGCTCCAGAACCCATCTGACTGTTGCACCACCTTTTTAGTTGATTTCTGCCACACACGGTAGTGACAATGCTTAAGGAGGTAATCCGCATGGAGGAGGAACATCAGAAGATCAGTTCCAAGGCACTTCCTTCCCTTGAATCACCACAAGCGAGTCATGCGAGCTCAGGCAACACCATCCCTTATGTGAGGACATGAGGTCCTACAACTCCATTCCCCAAGTGACTTCATTCGCCCCTCTTCATTTTGCTCGATTTCATCGCGGAACTAGCATAATTAATCACGTACTTAGGATCATTAATCATCTTCATCTCGATTCCATTCAATTTCCACCTCCAATTTAAACTAGTTTAGCTCCCAATTTCATCTGAAATCCATTAGTCTGGAAAACATTTGAGAACTACAAAACCCACATTTCATGGTTGGTTCCCTTGCGAAGCATTCAACATCTTTATTGAAGATATGCATGAACTTCTATAGTAGTCACCTTAACCATCTTCCACTGGAGCTTCATGTTTCTTCATCGATTGAAGACAATCACCGTAGCAGAACTACCACTAGGGGTTGGAACCCTAGCCGGACAGAGGAGATTTGCCATAATCCTTCTTCTTCCATCGCCTCACTGCATGCGAGCTTGAAGGGGATAGGCAATCCTCTCTTGGCCCTAATGAAGGAGTTACACCACCGAGCTGTCTCATCTAAAGTTTATCCCTTGTCTCGTCTATGGGGATCCATCTCAATATCAAGTTGCATCTCGAGCTCCTGATTAGGTGAAGAATCTACAATGGCAATAAGACCCGACCAATACTTAAAAAAGAAGGAGCAAGTTCGGGATGAGAGTATGTCTTAAATAATGGATTTATTGGTGAAAGGAAAGTAGTGGAAGGGGTAAGATTGGGACAAGAGTTGTCTCGATCCTTGAAGTAAGTTAATGCTGGGCAGTCCAAAGAGGAGTCCACAAGGTCCGAACTTACTTCTTGGAATTCACCTTGCATTATTTAAGATGTCGGCATCTGGAATTGATGTAGATGTTTGCAAGGTTTTAACAAAACCATCCAGGATGCGACAAGTTTTGAGAGAAAAAGAAGTGGATGATGGAGTAGATGAAGGAAGTGTATAATTCATTAGGGTATGAGAAGAGAAGGCTCGAAAATGAGCATGGTAAAAATAATAAGTTAGAAAATATGTGTAAGATGAAAGGCACAAAGGCTCGATATTTTTGATCTTGATCGATTTAAAACTAATCAATCAAACCTCAAAATAAGGGTCAGTTCACCAACTCAACACAATGAGCCGTAAGAGTTCGACAATTATCTTTTCAATTTTATTGGTTGTGTCAAGCAATCTTATCAATTAGTCTATAGCACTAATCTTATGTGTGAGTGAGTATTACTGGAAAAATATCTTGTACTTCCCACTTCCTTTGTAACCAGTATCATGTACTTTTTGAAAGTCTTTGTTAGTGGATCTGGACCACTACTTGACCAAAGAAGTAGAGGAGGAAGATGATAGGAAAAATCGATACTTCAAACCAAGTTTGCAAGCAGATAAGGACCTACTTGGATGCACAACAATGACACAGACACTCCGGTGAGGGAATGGCCTATGCTCGATACTTAATATAAAGTTCACAAGTAGACTACGCCCTACTCGTCTACATACGATAGAAGCGCCAATACTTCATGCATCCAGGCAATAGTCAAGGTAGTACCTGATGCGAGCTAAAATCCGATTGCAGTTTTAGATGAAAGGGTTGTCGGTGTAGAAAACCGCAAAGAGATCCTAGTCGATCAATCAAAGATCATTTTTTTAAAGAAAACCTTACACTATTTATTTAGCCAGGTAAGTGTGCCTGGGTCGAACACAAGGAGGCAGAATAGTATACTTTGATTTTTTATGTGAAAATATATTTTTGTGATTTATTTTATCTATTCTTAAAGAGATCGAGAAAACACGACAATTTTTATGGAATTTTGATTTTTTTTAAATTTTTATTTGATTTTATATTTTTCTTTTATTTATTTTTGAAAGTGATATTTTTCACACAATTTACCTACAATATAATATGTGAATAATAGGTGAAATATAGATGATATTATATAGTAGGTAAATCGGACGAGCAACAGGCTCAAACAACACTCAAAATCAAATCAAAATGGAGTCAAAATACGACAAATCAAAACACGATGAAAACACGTCGAAAATATACAAAAATTACTGAAAACCTTGCTGGGTAGTTGCGTAACTACCCTACAAAAATCTACAGAAAATAGTGTCAAAATTGCGTCCAAAACTCCCCTACAGATCAGGGGTATAAATGCAAGAAAAGATATAAAAGTTCTGCACAAAGGTCCTAAGGCAGGGATTGTTCTGTGACAAAAATATGAAGATTTACATTTAGGTCCCCACACGGGGACCTAAATGAAAATTCTAGAAAGCTCTGAAGTGGTCCGAAATCTTGGAAGTCCTCTGGGTTTAGTCTGCAATTTCTTCACCATTTCGGCTTGGACGGCGGAGATTAGAAGATCAGGCGCGATCTGGACCGTTCACGCCTGCCACATGTCGATAGTCTGTACATCGGGCTATTCTTGAGGTTCTTCAAGTCCCTCACGCGGCTGACGAAGGCGATGACTTCTCCAAATTCTCGCCAACGTCTGGAGTGAAACTTGGGCCTCCTGTAGGGCCAGAGGGGTGGCTCCTCCACCCCTCGAGCTCGCCTGCGGGTGAGCACGGACGGAGGTGGCGAATATCAGGGAGGCGAGGCCGATGAAGATGGCGGTCCTTTGCTCTTGGAGACTGATGGAAGGTTGTTGCGCCTTCTATGAATGACTATTGCGTGAAAAATAAAGACTCCAAACGCCTTGTAACTGCTCTAGATGAAAGATGGATCTGCAAAGATTCAGTATACGTGCTCGATTTGCGCGGCCAACGAGTTACGTTTTTGCAAGATCAAAATATGCTTCCAGAATAGATGAAATGTGCGTGAGAAATACTCGAGAAATGAGACGCGATTTGGATTGAGTTAGGAAACGAACTTGGAAGTGAATTTGATTGTGCGTTTAAGCTAGATGCTTTGGCTAACTAATTACGGGATCAACCACGCTAATCGTGGCACGAATGTCAAGAAAGAAATCGACGAAGATGGATGAGTAGATCTGGGAAAGTAGAGGTGTATTACCTCTGGTAGATGCTTCGATGGTCGATCTTTGCCGGATCTGAATGCGCGCAAGGCGGCGATGCAAGGCAGAGCGAGCACCTTGGAACTCCTACCCGATGAACCTTCTCCCACGCAGGCAACATCGATCGGAGTTGTCACCTCCTGGGCGAGCGGAGCGAGGTGAGGAAGAGAGGGGTCGGCCACTGGTAGTTGAGCTTCAGGTGGATATGGGAGAGTTAGTTGGAATTTGCGAACTTTGAGGATATATATAGATAGATTTCGTGATCTGCAAGTTAAATCGAAAGGTGGCTGAGAATCTTGGTTGTTAGGAGAGGGGATTCAAGGGTTTGGATCGCCGGAATGAATTGTAAAACGTGCGGGAAAATTGGTTGAAGATGGCCAGTTAGAGCAAACTCAGTACAGGCTTCTTGGAGAAGAAGCACCAGGTGCTGACAAGTGTTAGCACCTGATAGGCCAGATGTGTTAATATCTTGTAAATTCGATAATAAATAGTAAATAGTGTTATTTTAATTAAGTATAAAAACAAGAAATGTAAATAATTAAATTATCTAAAATATACAATAATTACTTTTTTTAAATTATATATATTATTCGAAATATAATAGTATGTTAATAAATATGTATAAATAAATAGGTTTTGTATTTTTAATTTAATAAATAAATAATTAAAAAATAATTTGGTATTTTCTTAATTAATTGAATAATAAATAAGATTTGTGTGAATTTTTAGAGATTTTAGTAAATTAGTTTACTCATATTAATAAATACAGGTATAAGTCATCCAGTTCATTTTCATTTATAAATTAGGGGTTTGGATTTTATTAAGATAATAAATAAGCTCCAAAAATTCTGAAATAAATTAGGGTGAAAATAAAATATCATAAAATAATTAGAAATTATAAAATTATTAAATTATAAACAATGTGTTCTACATAAAATAAATAGCATAGAAACCCCGTTGCCATTTGGTCCCAAAACCGACTTTTTGCAAACTCCGAATTCAACGAAACCACCTCTATTAATTAGAGAATATTATTTTAAGGTGAGTAGAGTGAAATTAGAGTTCGTATGAAGAAGTTATGATGTTTGGAAGTTGAGGATTTGACAATTTGAAAGTACGATTTCTTTGGCATATATACATGATAATATTTTTAACTTATTTTTATATTTTTATATACATTTTTAGCAATAATTAGGAAAAGAGTTTGGTGAAAAATATATACATATGAATTAACTAAAAATCTTTGAATTTTTGTATTTATTTAATAAATAGTTAGAAGTATATGAAGTGTGTTTTAAGTTATTTTTATGGTTTTCTTTCCTTATCTCCCCATACTTATTGGTTTGTCGACCAATCCATGCTGACTTGGTCTCGGGGGTTAGGTTATAAATATACCTTGCAGTTATATTTATATTTATAAGTCATATTGTAGATATATGCATATTTCCAATCTGCCTTATTTTCTTTTCTTTGTTCTTTATTTATTTACATATTATTGATGCTTAAAAGTGAATATTTATTCATGAATGAAGTTTTTATAAAAGATGGAAATTAATTTATATTTACATGTATTTGTTAAGGGTTTTAAGATAAAATGCGACAGAAAAGTTAATGAATCATGGATTCATCAACCCCCTATACTTAAACTTTGCTAGTCCCTTAGCAAACACTTATTTGAAAAAGTAAGTGAAAAAAGAAAGAAAGTTAGAATGAATTTATTTTTCCTAAACCAATTCATGGGAACAGACAAAGGACAGAGCTCGATCGGGCCTGAAACAAGCGTTTTGTCGGAGCCAAACTAGGATTAAGATTTTATCCTCAACAGTCCTCAAGTTCCACAAATCCTTATTCAAGATCACTTCATCAGCTAATTCAGACTCACTTATTCATATCACACACTCTATCATCCTTGATGTCAATTTGTACAGTCTGTGAACTGATTTAGCTCTTCCTGCTTAGAGAAACGAAGAAACCGTCCATCTTGGCTATACACTTCTATTGCTTCCTCATCCAACTACTCTTTCCTCGGGGAGGGAGGTATTCCCTTTTGAGGTCATTTCGTGCTATGTCCACAATCGAGTATAGAGAGAAAGTAGAAGAATGAGAAAAGAAGTGGAGTGCGACCAGTGTAGATGCATCTCCTTGTGAAGCTCAACTGGTGTAGCTAAGTCTCCACTAAGATGTGTAGACATTTTTTGTGGAAGCTTGGACCATTGTGGACGTATTTGTATTTGGTGGCTTCTTCTTTGATTTGGCATTGTAATTTGCTTGCACTGCATTCATCTTTTTGTGCCTCGACGGATATATCATCTTTTGTTCCGTCCCTTTTTTGAGGTCCTAGAAAAATTTGTCAACAGATCATTTCCTCATCCGAAGTGACTATCGCAACCCCAATCTCTCTCGTCTTTAGACGTCAATGCCGCAAAGACAAGGATAGAAACACACTACTAAGATGTACTGCCCTTCGCAACTCCATGCAAGTCGAGCTAAGTGTAGAGTGCATGTGTTCAAGATTGGTTCACTAGTGTAGAGTTGTAAGGATGACACCAAATGGTCTACTTAAGCACATATGACTTGATTTCCCGAATATGGTCTTATGGAACCCAAAGATTTTAAGTCAAAAGACCTGAAGAGTCTAAATTCCAGATCCTAACTAGGCTCCTTACAACGGAAGTTAAAGGTCATAATCAAGCTCCATCCTTTAGACTAGACTCAATCCTTAGTTTTAGAAATCAAACTTATTCTGAAAAATGTGAATGCAAATGAACCATGTTTTTGTGAAGTATATTTTCTGAATTTTACTCATTTTTATGGATTTTAAGGCTTTTGTGATTTTTATGACTTTTTGGACTTCGTAATATTTTTATGGATTTTCTGATTTTTATAAACAAGTTTTTGTATATGAATTTTACAAGATATATTTTATTTGAGTTAAATATCTAATGTATTTTACATATTTTATCTACAAAGGATTTTACAAGGATTAAATGATTTTTACACATGTTTTAATAAATAGGATTTTAAATAAGTATTATACAATTTTTAAATACAAATTTTATATACATATTTTAATTAAGATTTTAAATACAAGTTTTAGACATATTTTGCTTTTTTACAAGGATTTTATAAGTAATAAATAAATGTATAAATAGATTTTAAATTAACCCTTACCCGCTTTTTATGGATTTTGTAGATATAGAAAATACATAAAAGTACGAGTTATGGACAAAAGTATATATACAATATATACACACCCCCTATACTTAGCTTGTGCTATGTCCTCATAGCGTCAAAAGAGAAAAAAAAGATATAACTCGTGCTAAGTAAAAGTGGGTGAAAAAGAATATAGGAAAACAAGTCAGTCAACCCTCCCCCTATACTTACGATTAGGTAATCGTAAGTATAATGGGAGAGCAAAAACGGGATGACTGAGTGAAAAGAATATACAACAAAGGAACAAAAGAAATAAAGAAAACGAAATCATCGAAATCACTCGCTCCCCCCTATACTTAGGATAAGGCATCCAAAGTATAGAAAAGAGTGTAGCCAAAAATCGGAGACCAGTGATTTGTGAAAAAGAAAGGATATACAAAAGAATCAGAACAAAATACAAAACGTCAATTAACGAACAATCGGTCCCCCCTATACTTAGGATATGGTATCCTAAGCATAGAAGACGAGAAAAAATGGGGACAATTGTGGTCTACGAAAAATAAACAGGTGTTGTGGATCTTCAGAAATCGAGTGGCTCGAAAGTCTTTGTACAGGACGAGATGAAGTGAAAGAATGATCATGAATCCTGTACAAAATAGATCACTTCAACCAGGGTCATACTGAATTTTCTGCTTTTTATGTGCGTACTGATCCTTGGCTGAAAAAGTGGAGCCTCCTCTGTAAGTGAACTTTGTACGTGGCATAGCTCTCTTTTCTGAAATATGCGTCTCTGGAGTCAGACTACAGAAGGTGTCGATATGTGTAAGCATCACACAATCCGACTCTCTACGCTGAATAGACTGTATAATCTATGAAATGTAATCAATTAACTCTCGTGCTAGAATATGTGTACTCTCAAACGGCGGCACTGAGATGTCTACTTCAAGTGACTGCTCATCTGAATTTGATATGAAATCTGTCTCTGTATGTGAACAATCATTTGAAGAACTAGGTACCAGGTGATCTACCCTATCCTCATGTAGGATATCGTGGGTATCAAAATAAACGCTCTCCAGATCAGGAAACTGTGTCTCATCTATGTGCTGTCAATCTTCTGCAAGACTGGTGTCCTATGAAGTAAATGACAATACTGATCTGGGATTGCTACATCCTCTCTCCATCTCAATGTGTATCTCTCCATTATCTATGCAGAATGATACTCTCCAAGCATCATAATCAAAGAGTGCTCTTGCTGTCTGCAAAAAGGGCCTCCCGAGAATGATTGGAGCAAGGTGTAACTGTGTAGGGCACGTCATGTCTAGGACAATAAAGTCCACTAGAAACTGCAAGCCCTGAATGGTTACAATAATGTTCCTCAGTACACCTCTAGGTCTCTTCACAGATTGATCTGCAAACTGAAGTATCGCTCGTGATTTGTAGAGAAGACCTAGCTTGAGTGTATCAAGCAAAGAGGATGAAAGTAAATTGATCGAGGAACCATTATTCAAAAAGAGTATGATGAAATGTAGCATCTTCAATCTGACAAGTGAAATAATGAGCTCTAGAATCTTTCTTCTTCTTGGGTACCTTGTTCCGAATCGCACACGAAGTTGCCTTGGTCAAAACATGTTTCTCTGTATGGGATCTCTTTTTCCTACGCGTGGTGCATCGATTTTATAATTGATTCTTAAGCGTAGGAAAATGATCCAAGGCATCATGAAGTGGGATCTTCAAAAAGATGTGATCTTTTAATAACCTTTCTGTCTCTGGAGTCACAACATTCTTTTTGTTATTTTTCTTTCCTTTTCCAAACAGAGCATCGGGAAAAGGAACAATGTCAGGAATGAGAAATATGACTTTTTATTGATATCAAAATCAGCATGTACATCGAGAGTCACATAATTATGTACAAAACTCTCTAAAACAGGAGAAGACATAATTTTCTCGGGAGTATCTGCATGGTCTGGCGTGATATCATCGTCTGATTCGCCTATATCCATGTCAACTGTTTCGGCATCGCTCCCTTCTCTTTGATAGTCCTCATCAATGTGCTGGTTTTCCTCCTCAGCATCAGAATCTTGCTGCTCATGGATTTGCTCCTGCTCCTCATCAAGTGCCCTCTCCTCTACTCCAGCAGGTGCTCGTGGTGATCTACCACTCCTGAGACGAATGAAGCTAGATAAAAATTCAGGAAACGAGATCATACCTGTAGTGTTGTCCACCTGATCTGGATGCCTCCTCTTATTGTTCGGATTCATATGAGGTTGGGCTGGGAGAGTGATATTTGGTGCGCTTAACTCATCTAGACGACGGTTAACCTGCTCCATCTCTGTCTTGCACGTAATCTGGAGTGTACTCAACATATCCATGATTTGATTTAATGCCTGGGCATGTGAGTTCATTTCAGATTCGGTGTGGTGGCCCTGTCTTGCTCCTCTCTCCTGCCTTGGCGTGTATTGCTAAGAAGTAGAAGGCTGAGAGAATCTCTGCAGTGTGGAGGAAGATTGCTGCGGCTGCTTATAAAGATATGACTGAATGGTGAGAAGGATACTGGTATGCTTGTGGTCTCTGATAAATGTTCTAGTGAGACTGCTGCTGCATGAAATTCTGCCGGTGCTGGAAATGTGGACGTCCATGCTGCAGTTGGCTATACTGCTGCTGCTGATGATTCAGTATACTCGGTTGCTGAATCGAAGTATACCAAATTCCGTTGATCTCGAGAGTAGTTTGCGGCTCCACATCCATATTTGCAGCAATGGTGATCTGACAGGGATTGGCATGAGACTGATCCTCATGCCAATCAATCTGCGGAGTCTCTGGCTCGCTCTGTACGTAACAAATATGACGGGTGGGTGGAGCGGGTAAGATCCTCCGTGTAGATTGTGTGGTCGAAGAAGATTGGATCTGCCGGTACTGAAGTTGAAGCTCTGAAACCTTCTTCGAAAGATCACTCAACTGCTGAGGTAGAGATGAGAGTTTCTCCAACTCTCGCAGCGGCTGTAACTCCTTAACTTGTTTCTGAATAACATCCACCAACGTTAACTTCTCTCTAACAAAGCCCATGTTGGTGTTGGATTTGGATTCTGAAATGTTAGCCAGCTTATGGTGTTCTCGATGATGTGGTGGCTGAGGGGCTTTCTGAAATGCCCGAGTAGAGTCAACGACTCTCGAGTTCTCAGCCATCCCTTCGAAGATGGCCCAGACTGACTCGGCATCCTTGTTCAAATAGCTGCCACCACATGCGACACTCACTAGCCCCCGGATGTCCGGCTGGAGTCCTCCAAAATAATTCTGAACTAGGACCTTCATAGGTATCTCATGATGCGGGCATCTCTCCGTAAGATCTTTGAATCTATCCCATGCCTCATGGAAAGACTCATGCGGATTTTGCGTAAAATTGGAGATCTGACTCCTCATCATGTTCGTCCTCCCCAAAGGAAAATACTTACGCAGGAATGTGGACTTCAGATCGTCCCATGTAGAAATTTCCCTTCCCAGATGATTCATCTAGTAAAGCGCCTTATCGTCTAAGGCGAAGGGAAAGGCTTTTAGGTGGACATCCTCCTGCGTAATTCTTGGATAACTAGCCGTACCACAGATCATTTCGAACTGCTGCAAAAAGGTAAACGACTCCTCTGTAGCATTCCCATAGAACTTGGGAAGAAATGAAATGAAGGATGCCCTCAATTCGTATGGCCCATGATTTGACGGTAGCCCAATCCAATGATGGAATGTTCTCACGCCCGGGTCATACTCTTCCTGTAAAGTAGTAGGAACCACTGCAGGCGGTAATTGGTTCCCGACCCCTGCTCGCAGCGCGGCTATCTCAGCCCGCAACTCGTTCTGAGTTCTAAATTGTTCTCGAATCTGGATATTCATCTATTGGAGAGTGTCGAGAACCCCTGTCGTAATATCTGCGGTTGAATCTGATCTTCCATCATGATGTTCCTCAATTGGTGGCCTCTCGTTTGCTGGTCCTTTGCTGCGAGCCATCTGCTTCAAATCTTCAGGAAAAGAAAAGCTCTCTTAAGAACTCAACAAAAATTCGACTGGAGATGATGATGTATTGAGACAAGGGTCTGTCTCAATAGTCTGGCTGGGAGGCAAGGGAGTCTGGGTCTGACTCTCCTCGAGATTAGATGGGACCAGCTTGGGAAGAGAGTCATCCCAAGCTTGTGAAGATGTACAAATGACGGTGGATGGTCGAAAGCTCATGGAGTCTGAGCAGAAAAGCCGTCGAGACGTCATCTTCGATATCAAGAGAATTGTTGGGAGAGCACGATTTGTGATTCAAGAGAGAGGGAAAAATTCGTAAAGCCGCGGTAACTCACGCCATGCAAGCAAACACAAAGCAAACCCCGTTTTCACCAACACAACCTGATGAAGACCGTAAGAGTTCGGTCTTTTATCTTGTCGGTTTTAGGGTTGTAATTAGCAAATAAGCATAAGTGATTAACGTGAGTTGATGCGAGCTGATAGGTGCCCGATGTTTTCCTCGAAACACTGGCCCGAGTCTTTACAGAAAATCACTTGCTCTCAGCAAGTATGGGAGTAAGTACGGACCGTTTCCGGCTACCCGTGTTACTTGAGGACGGAGCCTTACGCAGTGTCCTCTAAACCTCCCACTCTGCTAAGTACACCCGGACCATTTCCGGCTACCCGAGCGTACCCACTGAGGAGCAGTGATTAGGTGCATAGACTAAGTAGTATTTCGTGAGAAATACGGGTTTGTGGCTCTAATCTTACGGGTCGTCGCTCGCTCGCACACTCTGAGAAAATGTGCAGGGATTACTCTCCCAAATCAGATGAACCTTACGTTTATTTTAGGTCAGATATCTTAGCAGTCCCGATTTTATTTTGGGGTTTTATATTTTTTTGAGTTTTTTCTAACAAACATCTATTTTTTTATTTTCTTTTTATAGAAATCCTAAAATAATGCACCTAGGTTACGAGTCCTAAGACTAACTACGTAGGCACAATCAGATAAAGACTCCTAAGCAAGCATCGATCGAAAAAGCCACAGAAAAACCGTCGATGCGAGAAAACCACGGTGGGTGCCCTGATCCCCCGAATACACGGTACTCGGCGAATCAGACCCCGAAAAAAATGGGGGGGGGGGGGATACAAGTCGGGATGTCCTTAGTGGACCCCTTCTACTATAGTTCAATACAACTTTTCTCTCTTTCTCTCTCTTTACAACAATTACACTAATTAATTTTTGCCCTCTTCAGCCGACTCGTAAAGAAAGAATCGACCTCTGCTCTTTCAACTGACTCGGCTTCCTAAGAAACCAGCTGATCCTGCAGGCCCTTGCAAAAATTAGTTAGCGGGTAAAGAAGATCGAGAAATGATTCGAGAAAAAGCCATAAGAAAAATCGAGTAAAAGCTACCAAAACAATAAGAAGAGAGAAAATAAGATCACAATATAGTAAAAAAAATTCAAAATATACTAACGCCTCCCCAGCAACGACGCCATTTTGATGCGGCTAAAATCCGATTGCGGTTTTAGATGAAAGGGTTGTCGGTGTAGAAAACCGCAAAGAGATCCTAGTCGATCAAACAAAGATCGGTTTTTTTAAAGGAAAACCTTACACTATATATTTAGCCAGGTCAGTGTGCCTGGGTCGAACACAAGGATGCAGAATAGTATACTTTGATTTTTTATGTGAAAATATATTTTTTTGATTTCTTTTGTCTCTTCTTAAAGCGATCGAGGAAACACGAAAATTTTTATGGAATTTTGATTTTTTTTAAAATTTTTATTTGATTTTATATTTTTCCAATTTTTATTTATTTTTCAAAGTGATATTTTCGAACAATTTACCTAAAATATAATATGTGAATAATAGGTGAAATATAGATGATATTATATAGCAGGTAAAGAGGACGAGCAACATGCTCGAATAACACCCAAAATCAAATCAAAATGGATTCAACATACGACAAATCAAAACACGATGAAAACACGTAGAAAATACACAAAAATTATTGAAAACCTTGCTGGGGTAGTTGCGTAACTACCCTAAAAAAATCTACGAAAATTAGGTCAAAATTACGTCCAAAACGCCCCTACAGATTAGGGGTATAAATGCAAGAAAAGATATAAAAAATTTGTAAAAAGGTCCTCAGGCAGGTATTGTTCCGTAACAAAAATATGAATGTTTACATTTAGGTCCCAGCACGGGGACCTAAATGCAAATTCTGGAAAGCTCTGAAGCGGTCCGAAATCTTGGAAGTCCTCTGAGTTTTCTTCACCGTTTCGGCTTGGACGGCGGAGATTAGAAGATCAGACGCGATCTGTACCATTCACACCTACCACGTATCGATAGCCTGTACACCTGGTTGTATTGAGGTTCTTCAGGTCCCTCGCGCGACTGACGAAGGCGGTGTCTTCTCCAAATTCTCGCCGGCGACTGGAGTGAAACTTGGGCCTCCTGCAGGGCCAGAGGGGTGGCTCCTCCACCCCTCGAGCTTGCCTGCGGGTGAGCACGGACGGAGGTGGCGAATATCGGCGAGGCAACGCCGACGAAGATGGCGGTCCTCTGCTCCTGGAGACTGATGGAAGGTTGTTGCGTCTTCTTTGAATGACTATTGCGTGAAAAATAAAGACTCCAAACGCCTTGTAACTGCTCCAGATGAAAGATGGATATGCAAAGATTCAGTATACGTGCTCGATTTGCGATGAAATCAGCCAACGAGTTAAGTTTTTTGCGAGATCAAAATATGCTTCCAGAATAGATGAAATGTGCGTGAGAAATACTCGAGAAATGAGACACGATTTGGATTGAGTTAGGAAATGAACTGGGAAGTGAATTTGAATGTGCGTTTAAGCTAGTTGCTTAGGCTAACTAATTACGTGATCAACCACACTAATCGTGGCACGGATGTCGAGAAAGAAATCGACGAAGATGGATGAGTAGATCTGGGAAAGTAGAGGTGTATTAACTCTGGTAGATGCTTCGACGCCCAATCTTTGCCGGAGCTGAACGCACGTAAGGCGGTGATGCAAGGCAGAGCGAACACCTTGGAACTCCTCCTCGATAAACCTTCTCCCACGCGAGCACCTTCTATCGGAGCTGTCACCTCCTAGAAGAGCGGAGCGAGGTGAGGAATAGAGAGGTGGGCCACTGGCAGTTGAGCTTCAGGTGGATATGGGAGAGTTAGTTTGAATTTGCGAACTTTGAGGGTATATATAGATAGATTTCGTGATCTCCAAGTTAAATCGAAGGGTGGCCGAGAATCTTGGTTGTTAGGAGAGGGGATTCAAGGGTTTGGATCGTCAGAAGAAGTTGTAAAATGCGTGGGGAAATTGGTTGAAGATGGCTAGTTAGAGAAAACTCAGTACCGGCTTCTTGGAGAAGAAGCACCAGGTGCTGACAAGTGTCAGCACCTGGTAGGACAGATATGTTAATATCTTGTAAATTCGATAATAAATAGTAAGAAGTGTTATTTTAATTAAGTATAGAAACAAGAAATGTAAATATTTAAATTATCTAAATTATAGAATAATTACTTTTTATAAATAATATATATTATTCGAAATATAAATAGTATGTTAATAAATATGTATATATAAATATGTTTTGGATTTTTAATTTAATAAATAAATAATTCAAAATTAATTTTGTATTTTCTTATTTATTAGAATAATAAATAAGAGTTGTGTGAATTTTTAGAGATTTTAATAAATTAGTTTACATATATTAATAAATACAGGTATAAGTCATCCAGTTCATTTTTATCTATAAATTGGGGGTTTGGATTTTATTAAGATAATAAATAAGCTCCAAAAATTCTGAAATAAATTAGGGTGAAAATGCAATATCATGAAAATAATTAGAAATTAGAATATTAATAAAATTATAAATAATGTATTCTACATAAAATAAATAGCCCAGAAACCCCGTTGTCATTTGTTCCCAAAACCGACTTTTTGCAAACGGACTTCGAATTCAATGAAAGCATTCTATTAATTAGTGAATATTATTTTATGAACTTTAAAGGTGAGTAGTGTGAAATTGGAGTTCGTATGAAGAAGTTATGATGTTCGGAAGTTGAGGATTTGACAATTTGAAAGTAGGATTTCTTTGGCATATATACATGATAATATTTTTAACTTATTTTTATATTTTTATATACATTTTTAGCTATAATTAGGAAAAGAGTTTGGCGAAAAATATATACATATGAATTAATTAAAATTCATTGAAATTTTGTATTTATTTGATAAATAGTGAGAAGTATATGAAGTGTGTCTTAATTTATTTTTATGGTTTTCTTTCCTTATCTCCCCCTACTTATTGGTTGTCGACCAATCCATGTTGACTTGGTCTCGGGGGTTAGGTTATAAATATACCTTGTAGTTATAGTTATATTTATAAGTCATATTATACATATTTTCATATTTCCAATCTGCCTTATTTTCTTTTCTTTGTTCTTTATTTATTTACATGTTATTGATGCTTAAAAGTGAATATTTATTCATGAATGAAGTTTTTATAAAAGATGGAAATTAATGTATATTTACATGTACTTGTTAAGGGTTTTAAGACAAAATGCAATAGAAAAGTTAATGAATCATGGATTCATCAACCCCCTAGCTGGGATTTGGGCTCTATTCCTTAAGGAATGTGCCTCACTCTGAAGTATCTAATTACAATGAGGGTGTTGTAAACCCAAAACAATGAAGACCAATTAATTAATTTTAATTAGGTCAAAGTTTTCTTAGTTGTCCCTTTTATATATGGGTTTTCACTTGTTTGAGTAAAATTCATGCAAAAGCACTAAAGAAATTCTTTGCCTGGCCTATGTGGTGAAAATTAGAGGGAGAAGACGGAAAAACAAATGCAAATCGGAGATGTGCTGCTTAGTAAGAAGACTTATAGTGCTTCCCAACTCTCTCCATGTGGGATGCAAGGCAGAATTTGTAAAATTAATCTATATGAAATGCAATGAGGAAATCACCTTAGAACATGAGCTACTATTAGCGTGAAGAGCTTTTCTCAATTTGACTAGATCCAAATGATAGAGACTATAGGTACATGAATTCTTTTAGGTCTGTGGACCTAATTTTACCGAACAATCACACCTAATGATCGAAGGGCACATTCCACAAGATGTAAATAAAAATAAGGTAGAAAACAAAAATCACAGAAAACAAATGAAAACATAACGAAAAATGGGGAGAAATAAAAATAGAGGCGATGAAAATGAGGAAAACTGATTAAGTCCCCCAAGTGAACAATCACTTGGTGAAATGGACATGTCGGAGTTCCAGTGTCCAAGTGTTCGTGTCATGTGTTATTACAAATTAATGAATAAATCTCACTCTCACAAAAATCAAAATAAATCTATGCTAAGAAAATTCTACTTGATTCCTTGTCTCGTTTGTTACTCTCTCCTACAGGTAGGAAAGGAACCACTGATCTCCGTGGCTCTCTCGTGTGTTGAATCACCAAGGAAATCCTCCCTCGATAAGCAGGTCCTCACAGTAAATTCAAACAAGAAAATGATCAGAATGATGTCTGGTAAAAATAAAATAAAGAAAAAAAAATAGTTAATGAAATCAATGACGTCAAAATGATCTAAGTGTCTAATCTATGCTCTAAAAATCGATGCTCCCCAACAACGACGTCATTCGATGAGGCGCTCAAATGATATTCCTAACGTCTGGTCTTAGAGGGTTTGTGGTGTCCGACAAGTTAGATCTGGCAATCGTTGTATTGGCGCCTCTCCCGACTCTCAGAATTCAACTTGAGTGTGTCGACCAATAATTAACCCATAACAATGATTAAGTGATAAATGCATGTGAGCTAAAAATTTTGATACCCTACACAAAGTGTGTATAATATGCAAGTAGTAGGGGTCGAACCACAAAGGAGCACACGAGGTAGAGCAACAAAAACAAATAGACCACTCAGGATTTTTAAACTATTTTTATGGGTTTTGGATTTTAATATTTTTCTTATGTTTTAATTATGCAAAATTTTAATTTTAATTTTTAAAATAAAATATAATACAGATTAACATAAATATAAATATATAAATATTATAAAATAAAGAAAAGGTAGAAAAGATATTTTTAGATTTTTAAAATATATAAATAAATTAAAAAATTCAGAAATATAATATCTTTGGGTTTTATAATGTTTCTCTTTTTTGATAATTTGTAGATAATTTTTGAGAATTTTAATGGATTTTTAAATGAGGAAATACATAAAGTAAACAAAATGGTCAATCATGGAACTTGAAATGGGCCTAATAAATATCTATTAATTCAAACTAAGCCTAAAATTAAATTTTCGTGAATAGTAGACAATCTAAAGAAAATTCAGAGATAAAAATTAAATACTCATTAAAACAATATAAAACAATTTATTTCTTCTTTTACTTAGTTTTTTGGATTTTTATTTTATTTTAAGTTAATTTATTTCTGTAATACCAAGCCTCCGCTAATCAGAAACTGCTATCCCGCCACTCCGTGCGAATCTTCCAAGCTTCACCAAACCTTCTAGTGACAGTGGAATCTATTTCGAAAGCGACGATCAAGGGTGTTTACCGATGAGATCCACGTCCTTACTGACAAGTTGCAGCGAAGCCATTTGCTGCTCGAGCTTCATCTCTTAGCCAGAGATTCGAAGCGAAGACAGGAGTTTGTCAAACTCCAATCCGAGCCTGTCTTCTTTGTTTTCCTCTATTCTTCATAGCTTTAGGTAAGTAGATGTATAATTCGTCCTTGTTCTTCAAATTTTATTGATCTTTAGAATTATCTAACATCTGAATCATGATGAGTATTCCCTTCACCGTGGACCCTTAATCCACGTGGATGACCTCAACCTCTGTTCTTCTTGTTCTATCGCAAGTTCATCTCGATCCATCTTCTCCTTCATTGCAGGTGGAGAACCCTTGATGGTCTCACCTTCTACATTTGATTGACCCATATTGCTCTCTCTCTCTCTCACACACACACACACACGATATGCTTTAGCTATTTCCTTTCCTAACTCTGCAGGGTCAAAGGTCTTTAATAGCCAGAAATTAAAGATCCTCTCCGATCTGCAACTCTTCTTCCATTGAGTCTTCATCTTCACCGACCTTCAAGTGCTCTTAGCCACTCACCGGCCATGCTTCATCTTTGTTGACCTGTTGTGGACAATTATCGACCTTCAGAGCACCTCTAGGATGATGTCGGAGCTTTGGGACTCTAGCTGGAGCCCCATATCTTTGTAGCCGTGCAAGGCAGAGAAGAAGATACAAGGTTTACAGTTGCCATTGGATCAAGCCAATTTGGGTGGTGATCTAATGGCTGAATAGAGGCCACATCATTAACTCCAAACCTCAGCCTCAGATAGCAAGCCTGTAGCCTCGTACGCGTCCAATCCACAATCGAAGAACAACAGGCTGCCACATGGCCCGAGGCACACCTTCGATCTGAACATGGAGTCACGTGCTTCCTTGCATGTGATCTTGAGAAATTTGCAGCCGTATCCCTGCCGATCTTCTTATTTGCAAAAATACCCTCATACAGGGGATATCTAATAAAATCCAAGGACATTTTTTATTAATTGCATATTAGTCCTTCTAGGGACCAGTTTGTAAGACTTGTGCCTTGTTTTTCTGAGTTTTTATTACTGTTGTGCCCCTAGATTCAATTGCTAATAACTTGAGAATCTCTTATCGTAATGAAGTGATTTGGTCTCATTTGATAGCTAATTGATTGCTCTATCTATTGGCGTAGTTTTATCTGAAAATGTTGCATTATTAATTCATCTTCTAAATGCTTAATTAGACCTTAAATGAAGTAGAAAATGGTATCTTTGTGAGAAAATTATCCTGATAAATGCCTTGTTTCTTAATGCCTATTTATTAATTGATTTTGATCATTAACATTAAGAAACTAAATTGTTTGATTTCTTGCTAAGAATATTGATCACCAAAGATAAATTTATTTTGGCAACCGATTAGTCTTAAAGTCTTCATTGGATATGTAATCATGCCTTAATTAATATTGAAATTAGGGAATTATTGTGATTTTTCTGATTCGCCTGTTGACTGCCATATTCGATTGTGTTAAACTTAGTTGTGTTTGTGCAAGCTCGTCTTTAAATAAGTTAACTGCATAAAAAAATTTTGTTGAAAATCATCTCTTTTGTGAATTATGCATTTGTTCAACATAATTAACCTACAAATTGCTACAATAAGTATTTGACATTTAAATTGTAATCACCTAATTGCTCGCGTCTATGTGTTCGACCATGGACTTCCCAGGTTATAAATTCAAGACGAATCCTCCTCGTGGAGATCATTAATTCAGTTATGTATCATACACTAAGTGCCCATGCGACAATGGATCCAAATTGACTCCTGCATTTAGCGATTCATTATATATATATATATATGTATATATATAACAAAAGATATAAAATAAGTACTATATTATTATATAGATAGTAAAATAACAAAAAATGAAAATACAAATAGGAATAGTCCTTTTTAAGGGTTTTAAAGTATTTATAGTATTTGCAATAATATTAATAAATATATAAGTATGTATAGCTATATATATATAGGTTTTTACATGTATATATAGCTATAAATACTCAACAATTACAAAATAATTTGTTTAGGTCTTTTTTTATTTTTCAATGTTTCTATGATTTTATAGTTTTTGCCAATTTTTACATATTTTTAATTTATTAAAAATGTCAAAACAATGAATTTTAATAATAGGCTCGATTGTTTTGGAATTTAAAATAGATAAACGTCTCAATAATTTTCAAAATATTTTTAATATGTAAAATATGATATAGACAAAAATAAAAAAGAAATGATTATCTTTGGATTTTTCAATAATTTTTACAAATTTTGATAAGGTTTTTGAGTTTTTTAATTTTTAGTCTTTTTCTTTTGTATTTTTTAGTGAAGTTTGGTCTCTAGTTATAAAATACAGTAATAGAGATACTCTACCTTTTTTATAAATTTCAAAATTGATTTTATATTTTTTTTTGTATTTTTAAAAGTAAATAGGAATAAATGCTCTACTTTTGAGTTTTAATAAAAAGAAAAATAACGAAAAATGCCTCGATAAAAATATATACAATAGAACACTATTTGAGGAATCTAACCAAATTTTTCTAGAATTTTTAATGCATAGATGAAATTTAATAAAAAAATAAAATACATTATTGACAGGGACCTTTCTGCAATTTCCTAAAAGTATTTAGTTATTTCAAAACACCCTATGAAAGTCTAGGGCCAAACATGCAAAAGGCCCAGATATTTGAAAATTTAACATTGTAGCAGGTGTATTTTTGCACCATTCAAAAGTTACAAGTCCCACTTGGATTTTTTTCGAAATTACTACACTAAACATTGAAATTAATAAACCACAGAAAAATACAGAAACTCTGAGGGGTTTAGGTGTAAAATGTCATGTTCCCTCACGCCTACAAGCACATGAGGTGATGTGGACTGGACCTAAACACAAATACTGAAAACTTAGAGTTCAAATTACAAATATTACAAAAATAAATGAACTACAGATGGATGTTTGTGGACCAAAAAATAAAATACAATAACCAGGGGTATAAGATGCAAAATTACCACCTAAGGCACCGATCGATGGCTGATACATGCTCACTTGCCATGTGGACGACTCAGATCACTTGGCGTCAATTCGTGTAGGATGGAAGAGATTAGATCCCTCACATGGATCTGATGGTTGATGGCTCCTTCATTCAACGATAGCTTCTCCATGATGAAACTCAGTTTCATGGTTTTAATTCACAGATATTAATGCCCACGCTAAAATTAGTGTCAATAAAAAGCAGATAAAGCCTTATATATATCTCAGCCTTAGAATAAAATAAAAATACAAAAAAATAACACATGAAAAATTCCTAGTGTTTTTATACCCTAAATATTGCTCACAAAAATATTTCTCCCTTTGTTCGGTCATTTTCCCCTCCTTTTCACCTTCTTTGTCTGAATAATCTGATTGGGCCATGTGGCTCGTTCCAGTTGCGCCACGTGGCCCACTCCTTTGCGTACCACGCGCCATCCTCAATCACTATCTGATCACCTTCCTCCCCTTCCATCCCAATCGCTCGTTCCCGCTTCAATCCTCAGCCCTTTGATCATTCCCCGGATCACATCTCAGCCATCCACCCCCAACTTTCTCTCCTATCGCCACGTGTCTTGACCATAACCACCCGATCTTCTCCGTAGTGCTCAATCTCAACCGTCACCTTCCGCCTTTGATGCCCACCATTCAGTCCACTCCAAGACTCAATCTCGCCTGACCGCTAGCGCCTCTTCCTCCTTGTGCTACGTGTCATGCCCTCAGCCCTCGATGGCGGTCTTCATCGATCTGATAAGGAACGTCCTTTAGCACCATCTTCTCCGTCGTTGGATCATGAGATCCAACAGCTGAGGACCTATCATCTTCCTCCAACTACTTCCTCACCCACATCACCCACCTCGTGTGACTGCTTCCCCCTTTCTTTTTCCCTCACCATCTTAGCCAAGCTCTCCTCTCACAGACCAGCCCACGACGTAGACCAATCATCCACCTTCCTCGCAGGCTCACACTCGCTCCACGTCCCCCTCAACCTTGCTCCAAATCATCCTCGAAAAACCCATCGCCAACCATCAGAACCACCAACTCCATCCTTAAAATACAACACCGTCGCCTCCTGAAATCCCCGTCCACCTTTACATGGGGTACCCCCCAACACCACTCCTCCTCACCATGACAGGGGGAGGGTCGATTGATGGTGCCACGATGACATCAACCCCCAGTGTCGACCCCTGGCCATGGTAGGCAAGGTTTGTGGTGCTCCACCACTCCCTAGCTGTCCTCGGTGGCCGTAAGGATCCAGCGACGACTAGGGCTCTGATAACCGCTCTCGCACCTTGGTTAATTCGGTCAGATTAATGTCCAAATTAATTATCAGTTTCGTTGCAGTCGGATACAAGAGGGAATATCAAAAACCACTTTTAATTAAATTTAAGTTAATTTCAAGCGGCATATTTTTTTACTTAGTGAAGTCCAAGGTCGAACTCAGGGAGGCATCTGTCTCCTTAGATGAATTAATAGCAATGCCCAATGTTCGATTTTTCTAGGAATTATTTTTTTAATCTTTTTTTTAATTTCATTGCAGGACACATGCAACAAGCAAGCCAATTCAAAGTTAAATCAATTAAGGTACCAAATGAAGTCCAAAAATTATGAAAATTGGCCAGATGATGAATTATTATGAAATTAAGCTACCCTAACTTTTTTGGAGTTTTTAGACACTATATGAATTTACTGTGAATTAAAAATGACTGCAGGGTGAATCTCACTATTTTAATTTTAATAAATAGCAAATCACATTTTTTTCAGGAACAAAAGTTATCCTAGATAGATGTAATGATAAGGAATCTAGGAAAATTGACAAACCTTAATTTTAATTTGAAATGAACCTATTAAAATTAAACTAAGGGAATCACTAAAGAATTTATTTAGGCCTCGATATGTGTGCAAATAACATGAAATATTTATGCAAGGTTGAGTTCACTATCCTAGAGCTACTGTGAATTTTTGAGAATTTTTGGAGCTACAGAGAATTAATTATTAATTAAAAGGTCTAACTGGGCAAAATAACACAGAAATCAACCAATTAATTCATTTAAAAATCTACTGCAATTACAAAAATGTGACAAGTGGCACAATAGATAGAGGACAAGTTACTCAACAATATGCAATTTTTAGAACTCCAAAATGATGCAAAATGACACCTAGGGATGCGTGTAAAGACATGGATCTATTTGCAAAACAGAAAATAAAATTACATAAAAAGAAACATGCTGACAGGGACTTAAATGCAATTACCTATAATGCTGGGGGTATCAGTGCAATTTCTCCACTGGGCACGTGCTCCTCACGTGGGGGCTGCTTCACAGGGACCTTTTTGAAAATTTGAAAAGCTTCCAAGGCCTCTGTGCAATTTACCCAGGCCGCACGTGCTCCTCACGTGGGGCGGCCTAGGCTCGGGTGGCTTCGGAGGCTCGGGGCTTGGCTCGGGTGCTCCTGGAGGTTCGGCTGGAGGCTCGACTAGCCTCGGGTGGTCCGAGCCTAGGGTCGGGGAAGAGGCTCGGACCTCGTCGACGTGGCTGGCTGCGGGCCTTTGGATTGAGGTTGATCCAAAGGATGGCGGTGATGATGCGTGGCGGGATCGAAGGCCGTCAGATCTGGATAGATCCAACGGCGACTGAGACCCGAGGAAGGCGGCTACGTGGATGACTAGGAACCGTCCGATCGAGATGATCAAACGGTCACTTGGACTTCTTCTTCGACGGGCCTCCACTGCCTACGGAGGAGATGGCGGGGCTCCGGCGATGAGGCCTTGGCTCCTCCCGTCCCTCCAGGAGTCGATGAAGCTCTCCGAGGACTCAGAGATATCCCAGAAGATGTACGACGGTCCGGCGAAGGTCCAGGTGATCTCAGGAAGGAGAGAGGAGCATCGGAGCTCTCAGGCGATGAAGCTCGATTGGTTCTCCAATGATGTTCCGATAAGTGAACAGTAGGTACCTGTAGGTGTAAGAAGAGTAGCCGAAGCTCGTGCATGCTGGTGGAGATGTGAGGGTGGAGTGGCGAGGCCTAATTGGAGTGAAATGGTGCTCGGTGATGGTGCTCCGGCCAGATGGCGGAGCTGGAGCTGATGGAGGGCGAAGTATGTCGTCGGAGGGTGCAAGGTGTAGTGCGAGGATGAGAGCTCCGTCGAGGAGCTCGCCGATGTGGAATCGGAGCGTGAAGATGGATGTGGACGTCGAATAAAATCGGAGAAATCAAAAGAAAAATCAAATGAAGATCGGAGGAAGATGGAGGGGATTACCTGGGGTTTGGAGCTCGAGGTCGAGGTCCAGGTCGTCGCTCGAAGGGGCGGTAAGTCCCTGAGCTCAAGCAGCGACTTGGAGGAGTGGCTGCGACACGACGGTGCGCCGAGGATCTCGTCAAAGAAGATGACCATCTTCGCTCGAGTAATCGGTTGCTTGCTGTCACCAAACGGAAGTTCCAAGCTCGGGGGATCTCTCAGGGGTGGCGGATGGGTGTGAAATCAGTCGGCGGGTGAGTATTTATAGGTTGAAGTAGACGGCCGGGCTGGTGATGAAGTGGGGTTCATGGAGTTCATGGAGCGTTGTTGGCGGTCGACGTGGGTAGCGAGGTGGCTGGCGAGGATAAGGAATGAGTGGGGAAGGACGTGGAGGTGATGGTGGTCATCGACGATGGAGGAAGCGCTGCTGAAAATAGAAAGGGGCAACCCCTCCCGCAAGGCAGAGATCGTGGGAGAGAGGGGTGCCAGAGGTAGGAGACGAGGTCGTGGCCGTTGGATCTTGTGATCCAACGACCCAGATCTAATCACTAAGGAGCGGGCGAGATCTGATCGAGGCGAGGCGATCTGAGGGCCGTGGAGGCCAACACGTGGCGTGATGGGGTGAAGCGCGCACAGGCGGCTGTGATGAGATCAAGGCTTAGATCGGAGGGTTGGGATGCAAGGCAGGATGAGCGGTTGCGATGGAGGGCGGCGTGCATCATCCAAGGGCGTAGCGTGCGACGCGTGGCGCACTGTGGGCGAGGCGCTAATGAGCGCGTCAGATGAGGCCTTGGAGATGATCTGACGGTGGACATTTAAGGCGTACGTAGAGGCGGCTCCACCGTTGGATCTGGAAGGAGATCCAACGACTGATAGCGCAGGAGGATGAGTCAAAGGGGGTGGGCCACGTGGTGCAACCAGAGGGCGCCACGTGGCCACCTGTGATTGGCTGAAAGTAAAAATTAATATAGGGAGAGGAGGAGGCCGAATTTGGAAAAACTCAAAACATGAAAGTTGTAGATCTTGATGAGATCTACATGTTTCATGTTGACCAAAGATGGAGATGAGGTCAAATATGATATAAAAATACAAACATACAAATATACATATAGATAGTATACAAAGAGGCCCAAAAACCCAACTTTTTCATACGAGCTCCAAATTGGATGAAATCAGTCTCATTTTCAAGGTCTTTTAATATGTATTAATCTGAAAGTGAGTAGACCTAGTTTGGAGTTGTATGAAGGACTTATGGGTATTTTGTGGTTCAAGGGCTTTAAGGCTTTATTGGGTATTTTACAAGGGATTTTGGCTTCTTATTTAAATGCAAATGGAATGCTAAAATGCATGTATTATGTATGCATGTCTGAATGCTATTTATGCATTATAAAGGGAAATATGCCTCTATTTACTCGGGAACAAGGCTCTATTTTTAACTTTTGGAGTGATGAATCACAGGTTCATCAGGCTCCTCTTCGGAGCTCGAGCATAGGCCTCCACTCCGCCAACTCTCCAAGTAACTCCTTCAATCCTTCTTTGCATTTTTTCTTTAATTTCTCAGATTTTATTATGTTCCTCCTTGCATTGTCCCCCTCCATCCATCATCGCATTAGCTTCCTCGCATCTACACCATTCATGTGCTCCCCTCCGATCAATCTTCTATCTTCTGCGACCTCAGACCACTCCACCTCCCTCTTCTCCAAGATCCATCGGAGAAGGTGACTAGGCTACTTGTTTCTTTGCCTTGCACATCCCTTATCTTGCTTCACTCCACACGAGCACTGTGTTTTGGCTATTGGAACTAACGCTACAGGTCAGTGCATTTATTGGTTGGAGCTTCATCGGAGGCCACTTCTCAAGCTTCGTCTCCAGCCATGGCTCAACATCAGTCGTTTCCAGGTGGTCCTGCATGTTAGCCTCACTTCAAAGATCGTTTATCATATCCAGGGACTTCTACGGAGCCTTATCATGGTTACATCGGAGCAGCGGAGCTAGCACGCCTTCGTCGAAGCACATTCATCGCCGCCGCAGGAGGCAATAGATACGAAGAACTCAAAGCACATGCACCGTTCGATCGTATTGATCAGACATGACAAGAGGAGCCACATCGCCATCTTCAAGAGTTATAGTTGTCGTTCGATCCTCGTGATCAGACGGGCCACAGACATCCATGTGTCATCCCCAAGCCTTAGTGCCAAACCTTCAGGCTCTAAGCACCCAAGCCTCCTCTGAGCCTTCCTAGTCTCCCTCCGAGGTTGAACCGATGCCCGAGCCAAACTCCGAAGCCGAGCTAGTAGCCGAAGTAACTCTGAGCCTCTTCTGAGCCTGCACGTCCACCGAGCCTCGCCCCACGTGCCAGTCACATACGGGTATAGTAAATTTACATGGAGGCCCCGAAACTTCTCCAATTTGTAGATAGGTCCTGCCATTACGTGATACGCCCCCGCGCCTGAGGTAAATTGCACTCGAACCCCTCTAGGATTCAATAATTGCAATTATAACCCCGCAAGTGTGGGTAAATATCACGGAAGGCCTTACAAATATTTTTATTTCCATTTTAATCCTTACAGTGACAAGTTTGCTATTTTATTGTCATGTTTTCTTATGTTTATGCCTCTAGTTACTTTTGTCAATATCTTGAGCATTCGAGCTTCTTTTAGTTGATTTTGGTCTCGTTTTGAAGCTAATTTAATGATCTTTCTAATGGCATAGCTATTGTTCTGTTTTAGTACTTTTGATTTTATTGATGCTTTAATTCAAAATAAGTGTCTCTTATGTATTAATATTCATGCCTTGCATCAATTCATTAATGGAACCAGCTTCATGATGAGAACCCGAAATTGACTGCTATTTAAATTGCTCAAATAATTTATATAATTCGGGCATACTTAAATTATTTTAACCTTGCATTTCCTTGCATATTAAAAAGCAAATAAAAAAGTGTTTGTTACATGTTTCCTTTTGCATTGTTCGTATCTTTGCATTTATTGACCTATAAAATTTTAATTTAACACTAAATTTAGGTAATAAGAGTCTAGATAATAACTTAAGGGGCTCGTGTCCCTAAGTTCGACCTTGGGATTGCCCAAGTAAAACAAAATTCGACTACTTTTGATTGATTGATAATTTTCGTCAAGTGGTCTTTGATCGACCCAATTTAGCCCTACAGCAATGACGCTCTAAGTGTTAATTCTACACTTTTAAGAGGCTGAATTTTGGGTCTGTCAAATGGCGCCATTGCTGGGGACACGACTCATCTTTTGTTTATTTAGATTTTTAATATTTAATTGAGTGTTAATTTCTAATTCGTAGGTCATGTCGTTGTCTTGCATTATTAATCTTTCTTCGATTGGTATCTAACGCTTGTTTTTGTGGCAGGGCCCTTGGTGTTAAAGGAGGTGAGGAGTAGGTCTTCTTCGCTGCGAGGAGCCATAGAAGCAAACTTTGGCGAGAAATTAAAGATAAAAAATGTTGTCCTTGCATTTTTATTTTCCTTGTAATAATCGTCTTTATAATAGTCTTCGTTCGAAGACTCGCGTGTGTAAATGAACGAAGATATTTGTGGTTGTGTGAGGATTGTCCCACTTGAGTGTCGACCTAGGATCAGGCACGCAACTCTCTGAGCTATTTTCACATTTTATTTTTTTGTTTGATCGTAGGTAGGGCACACATTAATGCTAGACGCACATAAACATCGCTTCACATAGCCTAAGTAAAAATCTATTCTTTTCCGCTAATAGAAGCATGTTAGGTGCGATTTTTCATTGACTTACAAACATATGATGGTTGGTTTTTAATTAAGTCTAGTTTTCATGAAAATTCGATCAAAGCACTACAAGTTTTATTTTATCATAGTTCATGAATTTATCGACTGCATGGCTTTTTGTCGATCGTCCTTCCTTACTTGATCACCTAGGTTAATGGAAATTAGGAATGAGCGGTAGACGATTGATTGATTGATTTGTGCTCGTATTTAAAAAGTGATAACCTTAAGCAAAGAATTGGGATTGTTAAATTCAAGTTGACCTAAAATGGAGTAAAATCATGTTTTGGGAGAGAAACACCCTTGTTTGCGTTGGATGGTTTTTATTTAACATTTTTGTTGATCTTTGCCTAAATTAGATTGTTTTAATCACCAATAAAAATGACAAGATAATCAACCAACACTTGTTGGTTTTTCGTGTGAGTTGGTGAATTAAAAAGGGTATTGCATGCTTGATTGAGCCTTGATTGCTTCTACACCCTCCCCTAGACCTAAGTGATCCATTCATCTCCGAAGATTCAATCGCTCACGTGTACATCCATCCTAACTTCTTCGTTTCCCTCAGGTCTCCCTAGCATCAAATATCCATCTCTGTACTTTGGCTACTCTCAGCCTAAGTATAGGGGGGACTCGAGTCCCCGTGATTTTCTTACTCATCTTTCCTTTTTCCTGATACTTCAGTTATTTCTAACCTAAGTATAGGGGACGTCCTCCTCAGTTCGTATATTTTTCTATACTTAAATGAAACTAGGCCTTTGTATCACTTCGTGCTATGAGGGCATAGCAAAGTTTATGTATAGGGGGTATATCGTATATGCAATATATGTACTTTAGCTATATTTTGAAAAATTTTAAAATTTTTTGCGCTAAAGTATACTTCTACCAACTAAGTGGACAAAATGTTTTCAAAGTTTTTGAAGATTTTCTATATTATGTTACACTATTTTTTAAGAAAGATATTTTTGAAAAATGATTTCAAAAATGGGTTTCACTTGTTTTGAAAATCGTTTGAAAAATGTTTGAAAAATTTATATACATGTAACATGGTTTGAAAAATGTTTTAAAAAAGTGATTCCAATAAAGGAAAATGAGTCTAACTTGTGTTCTAACTTTAAAAATAAAAATGATAAAAATTAAAAAACCCTTTAAAAGTCAAATTGACTACTAAATGCAAATAAGTAGCCGCTTTTTCAGTGAGGGTTTTCCCTTAGCAGAGAAGGTGGTTTAGAGGACATCGCATAAGGCTCCGTCCTGAAGTAACGGGTTCCGTTATACGGCCTGTACTTACATCTATACTGGCTGAAAGCAGATGCTTTGAGTTTAGGCAGTCATTTTGTCTTTTAAAGTTTAAAAAAAAGAAATTTTTTTCTCCAAAAGTTGGATGAAGGAGTTGAATGAAATCCCCTATATTTTCACTTCCACATAGGATCAGAAATGTTCGAGAACACACGATTTAAGAGGTATTGAGATTTTAGGTTGACCGGCCTTAGTCATCAGGGTCTTAGACTTAATTATCCACATTTCCTTAGTTTGCTTGATTTGTGTGCTATATTGAATGTTTAGTCTCCAACCTTAAGAATATGATCAACACTTCACATGCATGATTGCGGTCTCGATGAGATGAGTTGGAATTTCACATAAGGGACTGGGATGAGGGATTCAAGTCTGGACTTGATTTAATGATGCTCGAGGATGGGATAAAATCATTCAAGGCTTCATTAGACTTGAGTGTCAGCAAATTTTAGCCAGTATGAAAACTTGGTTCTTGTAATAATCTCTTGACATCAACCTAAGTTCCAAGATTTGAATAAAATAAAAGTGTTGATATGTGTACGCCAACTCTTGGTAAAAGCAGTGGAGCTAGCCAAAAATAATACAAAGCAAAGAAATATCAATGTTGAAAGAAAAGCTCTCATTTCACAAAGTCAATTCTCAAAAGAGCTTCCACCAAAGGAGAGCGCTCCCAACCATTCAAAATGTCCACTTGGACCACCGCTATTAGGGACATGAGTCAAGCTTGCACCAAAAAAGGCTTTGCATCGTAAATGTTACAAGTCTGGGTGTAGAAGGTATGATATGTACTCAAAAAAGGCACAACCCGATGTACTCCCAGGAAAACTAGTGTAGACGACTCCAACTTCTCTTGACAGACGCATTGATCAACACTAAAAAGATGCGTTGAGTTAATAAGGCACTCAAGAGGATCCTTGTTCCAATGAGAGGGTGAGAAGAAATGACACAATCCTAAAAACCTCCATCAACTGGCCTGCCACCTACACTTCGAAGTCTGACAACTAAAGAGACGGTGGAGGATGCAATATTTTATTTATTCCCTACTGTTGTGGATTGGGTCCTTAGGAGAATTTCTTGGACCAGGACTTTGGGTGACGTTGTGAATTGACTCTCATGACCGCGGTCAACGTTTAATGTCATATCCTTAACTTATATGTATACAAGAGAGAGTCTGAAAAATTAGAGGAATTGGATGCCTCTTGATTAAGGCTGGGTTGACTCTGAGATTTTGGATATCTAAAATTGGGAGCTCTTGAACGGATCAGATACTGTATGCACATGCACAAGGGGGTTAAACCGACTCATTCATTTTTGGAGATGCTCGGGGACGAGCATAGTTTAAGTATAGGGGGGTGATCAAACTCAGTTTCATGGTTTTAATTCGCATATATTAACCCCCTTGCATAAATTAATGCCAATAAAAACCAGATAAATTCTTATATATATATATCTGAGCTTTATAATAAAATAAAAATACAAAAAATAATAAATAAAAAATTCATAGTGTTTTTATACCCATAGAAATGCTCACAAAAATATTTCTTCCTTTGTTTGACCTCATTTCCATTTTTAGTCAACAACATAATTGTAGATCTCATCGAGATCTACAACTTTCATTTTTTGAGTTTTTCCAAATTCAGTCATTTTCTCCCTCCTTTTTCACCTTCTTTGTCTGAGTAATCTGATTGGGCCACGTGGCCACATGGCCGACTCCTTTGCGTGCCATGCACCACCCTCTGCCACCGTCTGATCACCTCCCTCCCCTTCCATGCCAGTCGCTCATTCCCTCTTCAATCCTTAGCCCTTCGATCATTTCCCTGATCACATCTCAGCCATCCACCCCCACCTTTCTCTCCTATCGCAAAACATGTCTTGACCATGACCACCCGACCTTCTCCGTAATGCTCAATCTCAATCGTCACCTTCTGCCTTCGATGCCCACCATTCGATCCACTCCGAGACTCAATCTCGCCCATCCGCTAGCGCCTCTTCCTCCTTGTGCCATGCGTCATGCCCTCAGCCCTCGATGGTAGTTTTCATTGATCTCATCAGGAGCGTCATTTAGAGCCATCTTCTCCACCATTAGATCGTGAGATCCAACGACTGAGAACCCGCCGTCTTCCTCGAGCTACTTCCTCGCCCACATCGCCCACCTCGTGCGGCCACTTCCCCCTTTCTTTTTCCCTCACCATCTTAGCCAAGCTCTCCTCTCACGGACCAACCCACGATGTAGACTAATCATCCACCTTCCTCGCGAGGTCCCACTCGTTCCACGTCCCCCTCAACCTTTCTCCAAATTATCCCCGCAAAACCCATCGCCAACCACCATATCCACTAACTCCATCCTTAAAATACACCTCCGTCGCCTCCTAAAATCCCCGTCCACCTTTATGTGGGGCACCGACCAACAACACTCCTCCTCCCCGTGACAGGGGGAGGGTCGATTGATGGCTTTACGATGACGGCAACCCCCGGTGTCAACCCCTGGTCATGGTAGGCAAGGTTTGCAGTGCTTCGCCACTGCCTAGCTATCCTCGGTGGCCGTGTTGATTTCTCTGATTTTATTAGGTTCCTCCTCCCATTGTCCCTCTCCATCCATCATCGCATTATCTTCCTCGCATCTCCACCATTCACACGCTCCCCTCCGTCAATCTTCTCTCTTCCGCGACCTCAGACTACTCCGCCTCCCTCTTATCCAAGATCCATCAGAGAAGGTGACCGAGTTACCCGCTTCTTCGCCCCGCACGACCCTCATCTCGCTTCACTCCACACGAGCATTGTGCTTCAGATGTTGGAACAAATGCTGCAGGAGAATGCCTTCATTGGCTGGAGCTTCATTGGAGGCCACTTCTCAAGCATCGTCTCCGTCCATGGCTCAACATCAGTTGTTTCCAGGTGGTCCCGCGTGTTGGCCTCACTTCAAAGGTCATTTTAGCATATCCAGGGACCTCCACGGAGCCTTGTCATGGTTAGAGCGGAGTAGCGGAGCTAGCACGTCTTCGTCGGAGCACAGTCCTTGTTGCTGCAGTAGGTGGCAGAGACGAAGAACTCAAAGCACAAGCACCGTTCGATCGTTTTGATCAGACGGGCCAAGAGGAAGCACGTCGCCATCTTCAATAGTTACAGCTGTCGTTCGATATTCGTGATCCGACGGGCCACAGGAGTCTATGTGTCAGCCCCGAGCCTCAGCACCAATCCTTCAGGCTTGGAGCACCCGAGCCTCCTCTGAGCCTTCCAAGTCGCCCTCCGAGGCGGAACCGGTGCTCGAGCCATACTCCAAAGCTGAGCCAGTAGCCGAAGCAACTCTGGGCCTCTTCCGAGCCTACGTGTCCACCGAGCCTCGCCCCACGTGCCAGTCACGTCCAGATCGAGGAAATTTACATGGTGGCCCCTAGAACTTATTCAATTTGTAGATAGGTCCTTCCATCACGTGATTCGCACGTGCGCTTGGGATAAATTGCACCTAAACCCCTCCAAGTTTTAATAATTGCAATTATACCCCCACGCGTGTTGGTAAATATCAGGGAAGGCCTCACAGCTTTCTTTATTTGCATTTTAGTCCTTTTAGGGACCTGTTTGCTATTTTATTATAATGTTTTCTTACGTTTATGCCCCTGGTTACTTTTGTCAATATATTGAGCATTCGAGCTCCTTTTGAGTTGATTTTTGTCTCCGTTTGAAGGTAATTTAATCATCTTTCTAATAGCATTGCTATTGTTCTATTTTGATATTTTTGATTGTATTGATGCTTCAATTCAAAATAAGTGTCTCTTATGTATTGCTTTTCATGCCTTGCATCAATTCATTAATGGAACTGGCTTCATGATGAGAACCCTAAATTGATTGTTGTTTAAATTGCTCAACTATTTTATATAATTTGGCATATTTGCATCATTTTAACCTTGTATTTCCTTTCATATTAAAAAGCAAATAAAAAAGTGTCTGTTACATGTTTCCTTTTGCATTGTTCGTGTCTTTGCATTTATTTACCAATAAAATTTTAATTTAACACTTAATTTAGGTAATAAGAGTCTAGATAATATCTTAAGGGGCTTGTGTCCCTGAGTTCAACCTTGGGCTTGCCCAAGTAAAACAAAATTCGATCGCTTTTGGTTGATTGATAATTTTCTTCAAGCGGTCTTTGATCGACCTAATTTAGCCCGACTGCAATGACATACTAAGTGTTAATTCTACAATTTTAAGAGGTCTAATTTTGGGTCCGTCACTCCACCCAACATTCTCAATCGGCTACTGCTCACGACTTCAGCCAGTAGAGAGGCTCGCATGGGGCTCAAAATGAATCTATAGCTCCTTCGCACCTATTGGTAGCATTAGAATAGTCTAGGACTGATCGATGGGGCCCTAGAGTGGTGCAAAAGCTTGAAGGACCTTGGAACCTCTCCCAAGTGCAAAATTACCTCGAATAAGGCTTTAGGCTCTAGGTACCTAAACGAAAACAAAGAGGGGTCGAGGGAAAAAAACCTCAACCCATTATTGAGCGAAATGGAGGTGAAGTGAGGTGGGATGGCAAGGTCCAACGAAGGTGGAGGAGTTGGACCTCGATTCCTTAATCAAGACCGATCGCGATGAATGGAGTGGACGATTAGGTGGCAAAACAGAAGGGGAATGAGATGGGGTGGTCAGGCGAAGGCGGAACAAGGGCGAAGCATGGTGAAACGATTGCTGGAGCTCAAGAGCTCTAGCGAACTAAATCTAGATTTTACTCTTAAATAAACAACACATACAATAAAAAAAGAAGGAAATAAAAAGCTAAAAACTAAATCTACCTAAAATGCGAGAAAAAGGAGTTCGAACCTGTCCAGAGACGAGGAACTCATAACCACCTGGAGGCAGAGCTCTGACTATGGATGGATCATGTCTCCTACACCCTCGCATCATGTAAATCGACGCGGAGCTTGTTGTTACCTTGCTCTACGTATTGGACTAAGGATTTGAGAATTTGAGTGCAGAGAAATTAATAAAAATAAAAAATGGGTCCAGCAAGGGGTATATGTACAGGTACTGCTTTGACCAAGGACACGACTTAATTTGAGACTTGAAAGATGGAAGAAACATGCTGATAAATCCATGATTCATTAAAATTATATCTGCAATTTGTCTTAAAACCCTTAATAAATACATGTATATATCCATTAATTTCATTTTTAACAAAATACTACTCATGAATGAACATCAATTTTTTGCATTAAAATAATGTAAATAAATAAAAGAATAAAAATAAAGAAAATAAAAAAGAAGGCAAATTATAGATATGTAGATGTGCACAATATGGCTTGTAAAAATAAATATAGCTTAAAGATATATTTATAACCTAATCTCCAAGACCAAATCAGCATGGATTTGTCAACAAATAAATAAGTAGGGGGAGATAAGGAAGAAAACAAATACAAATAATTAATTTCACACTTCACACATTCTTCATTAATTATCCAATAAATACCAAAACTTTAATGATTTCTAATTAATTCATATGAACATATTTTTCACCAAACTCTTTTCGTAGTTATTTTTAAAAATGTGTAAAAAAATATAAAAATAAGGTAAAAATATTATCTTGTATCTATGTCAAGAAATACAACTTGAAAATATCAAAATCCCAACTTCTGAACATCATAACTTTCTCATACAAACTCCAAATTCACTCTATCCACCTTTAAAGTTCATAAAATATTATTCTCTAATTAATGAAGATGATTTCACTAAATTCAGAGTCCGTTTGCAAAAAGTCGATTTTGGGACCTAACCACAACTGGGTTTCTGGGCTTTTTATTTTATTTAGAACACATTATTTATTATTTTAATGATTTTATAATTTCTAATTATTTTCCTGATCTTGTATTTTAATCTTAATTTATTTCATAATTTTTGGAGCTTATTATTATTTTAAATAAATTAGAAACCCTAATTTATAGGTATAAATGAACTATATAACTTATACTTCTATTTATTAATATACTTAAACTAATTTACTAAAATCTACAAAAAATTGTATATACTTTATTTATTAACCTAATAATTAATAAAATATAAAAATAATATACTATTTATTAATTTATAGAATTAAAAATCTAAAACGTATTTATTAAGTATTATTTATACTTATTTATTAATACAATATTTACACTTAGTGAAATATTTATTATTTATCAAAACTAATTATACCATAATTTAGATACTTTAATTATTCATAATTTTCATTCTTATACCTATTTAAAATAATGTTATTTACTATTTAATTCCAATTTGATAATCTATTCATTGAATCTGGCCAACCTGGTCTTGACACGTGTCAACACCAATGCATCTTCTTCAAGAAGGACATGTTGTTGGAGTTGTTCTAACCTCCCATCTTCAACTAATTACCCGCCATCGTCTTATTCCTAACTCCGATCCTAACCCTCCATCTTCTACCTCTAACAAACCACCATCCACGCCGGTCGTCGATTCTTCAACTAACTCTCTCCAATCACCCTATAAAAGCTCCCCAAGTCAGCCATCCCAACTAACTCTTCCTGAACTAACTCTTTCCAGAAACCCACTGGCAGATCCACCATTTTCACCGTCGTCCTCCTCCTATCTCCGATTGTGATAGGGCCAAAGGTGAGCGTCGCATTGAAGAAGGAGCATTGGAGGAAGGTTCCAAGGTCTTCGCTTGGCCTTGCATCACCGCAGCTATGACGTTCAGCTCCGGGAAGCTGCTTTGATGGGTGACGACCAGCAGCGTCTTACATTCTGATATCCCCAGGTATTCATCCATCTTTGCATTTTTAGTTCTCGACATATCTTCCTTGATTAGTCACCTTAAGCATGTGCTTAGTACCCTTGATTATCCTTCTTAGACAGACTCTACTTCAAATACCTCAAATCTATTCGCATCCTTCCCAAATTGCCTTCCACTTCTTATATTTCCACTGTTATTCATTTTCTGGAAACTTATTTTAGAGCTGCAAATCCTTCATTTTTTGGTCAATTCAATCATGAATCGAGCAGATAAAATTCATTTGCATATCCTTATCATCTATTTGGAGCAACAAACAAGCCAATGGAGCTTCATCATCAACAATAATCACAAGGTAGATGGACTATCTTCCTGCTGACAGACATCCTGCATCATCATCTTATTTGACGCCCAACTGTCGTGTTCCTACGCCTCGAAGCCTGCTCACCTGCAGGCGAGCTCGAGGAGTGCAAGAGACACCCCTATGGCCCTGTAGGAGGCCAAAGATTCGTGTTGATCGCCGGGGAGAATTCGGAGAAGAAGCCATCTCCGTTATGCTCGCAACAAAGGGAAGAACACTCAAGAACTCCAGGAAGCACAGGCTGGCGACACGTGTCCAAATCGGACGGATCAGAATCGCCCGCACGTTCTAATCTCACCCGTCGATTGTCAACCAATAGAAAAATTATACAATAAACCCGTTGAAGATCCATAATTGAACTCCTGCTCTATAAGTTTTTCTGACTTACATTTAGGTCCCTACTAGGGACCCATTTGTAACAGAACAAAACTTTTTCTTCTTGCACTTATATCCATGTACTGTAAGGTTATTTTGGACCTTATTTTTGTTGCATCTTTCCTCGAATTTTCTAGGGTAGTTACATAACTACCCTACCGACATTTCTAGCTATTTTTTGCAGATTTTAATTGCATATTTTTCTTGATTTGATTTTTGTAAAACCGTGTTATTTCTGAGTGCTTTCTTGTGCTTGTTGTAATTTCAAGAAGAAGAATAAATTCTCTATATTCTTTTATTCCTCGAAAACCGTAGTACGGTTATTCTGCCTCCTTGAGTTCGACCCAGGGGAACTTACATGGACAAGAAAATTATTTTTAAAGGAATAAAATCGGAGGCAATCTTACGTGTTTCTTCTCCTATTTTAATCCTGATTTTTATTTGCTCAACGCAGCTTCTGTGCTCACGATTTTTCCTACAATCGACGTCGTCTTTGATCAATTAACTGCCAACGGAAGCCGCGTTATCAAAATGGCGCCATTGCTGGGATGCTTTAGCCTTACTTCAGTTTTTAACCTCATTTCAAGATTTTCGATCTTCTTGATTTTACAGCTTTCTGATTTCTTTCCAGTTTTGTTTGATTTTGTTTTATGGTTTTTATTTTTTTCGGTTTTATGGTTTTCATCAATTTCTTTGATTTCTTTCGATTTTTGTTTGATTTTATTTTTACGAATTTTGTTTGTTTTTTTAACTAATTTGTGCAGGTCTTGGAGGATCAGCCAGCTTCTTCGGAAGCCAAGACAATTGAAAGTGGAGAGACCAACCCCTTCTATAACGGGTTGGTTGCAGATGTGCAGAATTATAGGATTTTTTGCTTGTAATATTTTTGTAAATTAAAAAAAATAAGGGCACTTGCACGTGTTTCTATTTTGTAGAAGGGGCCCTATAAGGGCATCTCGACTTGTACCTCCCTCTCTCTTTCTCAGGGTCTATTTCACCGAGTGTCGTGCATTCGAGGGAGCAGGGCATCCACTGAGGTTTTTTTCGCATCGTCAGTTTTCCGCGACTTTTTACGAGGCTAGGTACTTGTTTAGGTGTTTTTCGATTTTTCTTTTCTTTGCTTGTGCCCTCATAGTTAGTTTTAGGATTCAGTACCTAGGTGCATGCTTATCTAGGATAAAAAAAAATCGTTAGATGTGTTTGAAAAAAAATCCAAAAAGAGTGAAAACTGCAAAAAAAATCGGGACTGCTTATATGATATAAAAGTTGATACAAAGGATCATTTGATTTGGGAGAGCAACCCCCACATTGTAGGCACACTTTCCAGATATTGTGAGTGAGGGACGACACTTAAGGTTACAACCAGATTCCGAGTTTTTCTCAGAATACTACTTAATCCATATACCGAATCACTATTCTTCAATAGGTACTCTCGGGTAGCTGGCAATGGTCCGAGTTTACTTGGAAGAGTGGGAGGTTTAGAGGACACCGCAATAGCATGGTCCTCAAGTAATACAAGTAGCTGGAAATGGTTCGTACTTACTCCAATACTGGCTGAGAGTAAGTAGTTTTCTGTAAGGACTCGGGACAATGTTTCAGGGAAATTCCGAGCACCTATCAGCTCAAGATAATTCATGATAATACCTGTCTGCTAACATAACCCTAAAACTGATAGACTGGAGAGCAGCACACCGATGGAAGACAAGATCCAGCCGCAGACATCACCATGGGGATTATTGACACGCTAAAGCAGATGAATCTACAGATTCGAGATCAATTTAGAGTCCAGAACAAGCTGCGAGCCGAGATTGCCGCGCTGAGAGCAAGAGCTGGGAATCCAACACCGCCTGTCATGGTTCCCGTGACACTCAGAGACGAGTATGGCCATAGAGCTAGGATGCTACATCATTGGATTCGGTTATCACCGAATCAAGGGCCATAGGAGTTACGACTGTCTTTAATATCATTGTTTCCCAAGTTTTACGGGAATGCCGCAGAGGAGTCATTTACCTTTTTACAATAGTTTGAGATGATTTACGTATGACCAATTATCTAGGTGTTACGCAGGAGGCCATTCGCCTCAAAGCCTTCCCCTCCGACTTAGCAGATAAGGCGCTTTACTGGCTCAGTCATTTGGGGAGGGAGATCTCAAGGTGGGATGACCTGAAGTCTACATTCCTGCATAAATATTTTCTTCAGGATGGACAGATATGATGAGGAGACATATCTCCAACTTCACTCAATTGCCGAATGAATCATTCCACGAGGCGTGGGATCGATTCAAGGACCTTACTGAGAGATGTCCTCATCATGTGATACCTTTGACAGTGCTAGTTCAGAATTACTTTGAGGACTCCAGTTGGATGTCCAAGGCCTTGTGAGCGATGCATGTGGCATTAATTATCTGAATCAGGATGCCGAGTTTGTCTGGTCCATCTTCAAGGTGATGAAAGAGAACTAAAGAGTCTTGACTCTACTCAAGCATTCCAGAAGGCCTCGCAACCACCACACCACCGAGAGCATCAAAAGGTGACGAATATTTTAGACTCTGAATCAAATACCAACATGGTATACATTAGTGAAAATTAATGTTGGTAGATGTGATTCAGAAATAAGTCCAGGAACTGCAGCCGCTGTGAGAGTTGGAGAAACTCTCATCACTTCCTCAAAAGATGAGCGATCTGACGAAGAAGGTGACAGACCCGTAGCTTCAATACCAACAATCTCACGCTTCTTCAACTTCTCAACCAGTTCGAAGATCCTTACCTGCTCCTCCCACCCATCTGATTCACTTTGTATAGAGCGAGCATGTCAACTTAGGGAGACTCCGCAGATTGATTGGCATGAGGACCATTCTTATGCCAACTCAAGCTAGATCACAAGCCCTGGAAACACTGATGTTGAGCATCAAGCCACTCTTGAGATAAACGGGATATGGTACGCTCCAATTCAACCATCATCACAGTTTACCCCTCAGAGCGTACATCATCAACAACAGCCGCATTACTACAACCATCTGCAGCATGGACGTCCGCAATTCCAGCACCGCCAGCATTACAGGCAGCAACAGTCTCACAGAACGCTTATCAGAGACCACATTCTTTTCACCAACCTGCTTCACACTCACAGCCGAATCATTACCACCACCACCAGCAGTCTCCATACACACCTCAGAGATCTCCTCAACCGTATTCTCCGTAGCAGCATACTCTGAGGCAAGAGAGGATAGAGAGCCAAGGTTACCGCACTGAACCTGAGATATCTTCGCAAGCCCTGACACTGAACCAAATCATGGATGTGATGAGAACGCTCCAGACCACACATAAGACTGATATGGAGCAGGTTAACCATCATCTGGATGAGTTAACTGTGCCCAAGACAACTCTCCCATCCCAGCCTCAGATGAACCCGAATAACAAGAGGAGGCACCCGGATCAGGTAGACAACATGACATGTACGATCTCTTTTCATGAATTCTTATCTAACTTTATTCATCTCAAGAGCGGTAGATCACCACAAACACCTGATCGGGAAGAGGAGAGGGCACAGGATGAGGAGCGAAAGTCGATCAATGATACTCATACTAATGTTGAGGAGGAGGACCACAAGGATGATGAGGATCAATAGCTTGATGATCAGGGAAAAAGGAGCGATGCCGATACAGTTAACATGTACTTAGGCAAATCATACGATGATATTATGCCAAACCATGCAAACACTCCCGAAGTCGATGTTTCTTTTCCTGTTTTAGAGAGCTTTGTAGATAATTCTGAGACTCTCGATGTACAAGCTGATCCCGATTTGAATTAAAAATTTTTGTTGTTCCTGAAATTGTTCCTTTTTCAGATGCTTTGTCTAGAAAAGGTAATAAAAAATCCAAAAATAATGATGTCATTCCAAAGACTGATCGATTATTAAATGATCACATCTTTCTGAAGATTTTGCTCCATGATGCTTTGGATCACTTCTCGATGCTCAAGCAACAACTGAAGAATAGATGCACAATGCGTAGGAAGAAGAGATCACAAATAGAGAATCATATCTTGACCAAGGGCACCTCTTGCTTTATTCAGAACAGACTACAGAAGAAGAACAAGGATTCAGGATCACATTATGTCTGATGCGAGATTTCAGAAGCCGCATTTGATCATACTCTATTAGATAACGGTTCCTCTATCAATCTTTTACCGTCTTGTTTACTCGACAAGCTCGAGTCAGGTCCTCTTTACAAATCCCGTTCGATCCTTCAGTTTGCTGATAGATCTGTAAAGAGTCCTAGGGGCATTTTGAGGAACACTATCATAACCGTGCATGGCTTACAATTCCCAGTGGACTTTACTATCCTAGATATGGAGTGCCCTACATAGTTACATCTTACCCCGATAATTCTTTAGTGGCCTTTCTTGGAGACCGCGAAGGCCCTCTTCGATTATGATACAGGGAAGGTATCTTTTCGTGCCGACGACGAGAAGGTACATATAGAGATGGAGAGAGAATCACATGCATCTAGTGTCGCATCTACAAATAGTTTCGATGCCTTGAGTTCTTTAGCCACTTGTGATTACATGGATGAGGTTCACTTTGATGACCTCAAGAGGTATCAAGTAAATACACAAGATATCCTAATAGTGGATGGGTCCGAGACTACAACTGGCAATTCTTCTTATGGTACTCTTTATTTCAGCATGGTTGATGATGATCACATGGAGCAGCGAACTGAGGAATTTATTGCAGATATTTCAGAGTCAGAAAGTTTACATGATTCCTCCACCTTAAATGATTAAGAGCTCGAGTTCCATTTACTTGAGTTATTCTCCTCTTTTCATTCTGAGGATGAGCATGGTAGCGAGTCGGATGATGTTTTAGACATCTTCTATAGTCTGACTCTAGAACAAATTGAGATGGTGGATAACCGTAAAGCAGACACATCTACCACCTGAAGGATATGGTTAGATCCTCAAGCGCATCACGGAAGCGTGAGCATCGTATCGAATACGACGAGGGGCGACTAGTCGCACTAGTTGCTCGATGCATCGGAATTTAAAAATTTTCATACTACGAAACCACATGATCCAAGAACACTTCTCGGATCGTTTCGTCTAAACCACAAACAAGTAATAGGATTACCTCTTGAAGAGTGGTTGCGATCGAGTCTCTAAACGAAGAGAGCTCCTGTCTCAAGTCCGATTCGACGGAGGAGACGCTTGCGAGCACGGGGATGAACAACGTGCTTCTCGCAATCCATGTTGATGATCCAAGCGGCAGATCTCCTGATCTCGGCACACGAGATCCGACATCTTCTTCACGAGCGAGGCACACCGAAGTAGACGGAGATCCATGAGCAGACGATCGGGCAGCATAACGACGACGTTGCGGTGATGGAAACTTCTCTCTAGGTCATCCATGGTGGATGTCCATGAGAGAGGGAGAGAGAGTAGATGTGTAGAGAGAAAGAGAGATAGAGATGTGCTTCTCAAGCATTATGTGTGTAGAGAGAGCATGGGTATGCCTCTCTATTTATAGGGTTTTGGGATCCATGGATCTCAATCCATGTGACACATAAAATCAATGGATGAGATTGATTTATGTCAATCCAATGGTCAAGATTGTTGTTGGTAAAACCAACAAATTTAGATTAAAATATAATTGACAAAATCAAATACAAATCAATCCAATAAATAAGGAGAGAACATGCATGGAGATCAAATCTCCCATGCGTCATCAAGGTGGACGGCCACCCATTCCAAATAGATCATGGGTGCCTCCCACCACATACCATGTGGGGCAATCTCATGGAAATCCATGAGATTGCATGCTTCCTTGATTTTCTCCATTATTTATTTTCAACAACTTTTGTTTGTTATTTATTCATAAAAAATAATTCACAATTATATTTGAGAATATTGCAATCTTGCCATGGAAAAATTGTGAATCATATTCACAACCCAAAACAACCTATAATTTACATTGTCAATTAATTACACAATGTGTATCCAATACACTTAATAATAAATCAACAAATATAAATTATAATTAGCTCTCTCTAATACATTATAAATCACATTTATAATATATTATGAATAATCGGATATTACAATCCACATTATTCTTATCCACAATAATTAAATCACATTCAATTATATTGGATAACTTATTCTCATGTGCCCAAATAATATGAATCACATTCACATTATTTACATCTTTGATAATCAAATCACACTTATTTATCTATGTAACTCTCCTTATAATATGAATCAAATTCATATTAGTCATGATAATTAAATCACATTTAATTATCCATTTTCTCAATGCTTTGATATATATCAACAATAGAATTTTCCATGAACTCTTTCAAGGATAATGCGCTTTCTCCACGAATACTTAGAGATATGGACAGGGTGATTGTATTGTTCCACGTATAGTGACATGGATATTGAGATCATATCTCAAATCCAGATCGCGGGCCTCCCATAGATGCTTGATTAAATCAAGACTGCAAATCTAATCTTCTCATTGCATCTGAATCAAATTCAGATCAATGTCCAACATTTGGACTAAGATCAGATTACTTCTCTACTGAGAGGAATCACTAAAATCCCGACCCGTTTCATCACTCCCTAGGAATGGAAGCGTCATGTTTATACAATCGTTTATGATCACATCACCCTCATGTATTCCTAATACCTGTAAATCCTGCATACTGGAAGACTCAGAATAAACCCGAAGTATTAGATCAACTTTACATTGTCTACTTCAGGGTTATATCAGTAAGTTTCTCATTCTATCATTGGAAGTCGGTATCGATCATATACTTTCCAAAGGCATATATCATACCTAGGTCTTGATCATATACTTTTCAAAAGTATATATCAAACCTACAAATTCAGTCAAGCATCCAAAGGGAGACGACCATGCGCATGGAATTTGATTCTTCCCAATAACTCATGAGTGAGCTCATGTCTTCTGGTTCAGTAACTGAACCTGTATAATCCCTTTGAGAGATCGTATTACTCATATGCCCTTATATGCACACCAGCGCGCCGGTGTATAGACCTTGATTAGGTCATCAACCTATTGGTCTACCTAATGTACATACTCAAACATATAGTAACACATCTGTCTCCGGTCAGAGGATGCGTGCCTGTATCGTGACAACATACGATATAGGACTTTGGTTATCTCGATCTCGTTAAGTCAACTCTTTGACCTAACTAATTTGACACCTCCGAATCTCTATTCCTATGCAGAGGACTACATCAAGAGGTCGTCAAATATCAGCCTAACTGAGATAGGATTGCCATCTCCTACTCTGGCTGGAGATCATCTCTTAACAATCATTTGACGGTGCTTGATGAGTCCTCAATCTAACTCTTTATATATTCATCCAAGCACCAGCCTCTATGATTCAATAATTGAATCAACAGCTGTATGATCATCAACATGGCCATGGTACATAACCCTAATTGTACTAAGGGACCTATTATGCAAATTATGTACTCTTTAGTTCAGATTGAGGAGTGAATTGCAATAACATTTATTGCATAATGGCTCGCCGTGGGCTCGCATGTCCACCAATCTCCCACTAGCCCAAAGAGCCATTAATGGGCTAATCATTTAAACCCACACTCATGTGACAATCATAGGCTATTTAGAAAATAGCTAGGTAAGCTGATCCGTCACTCTGTTCCCAAGAGACTACGCCAAGTCCTTTTACGGCACTTGCATATCCCCAGTAACAGTGCTCGCATCCAATGCGAATGTTGCATCTTATGCAATCAATACTCAATTTTGTTATAGTATCCTTGACACTATACCTCGATAATTATTATAACCAGTATTACCATAATTCTTATCAGACTAACTTTATTCCTGGAGATTTCTATCTCCTAAAGTATCTACAGTTAAGACCCTTATGGATCACTATCTGCAAGGTCTTAAACTTTTGATGATAAGACTTTGAGATCACTATCTCTAAGTTTCATCATATTTGAAGATATTGTTACTACTGCAATCAAGTGTTTTATTCCATAATAGGATTAGTAACAGATTACTACTCCCACTACATGGCAGACATCTGGCTTTTGTACACATCTAGCATACACCCAGCTTCTCGGAACTGATGCACAAGGGCAAGCAATTTTAGCATTTACATCCTCAATTCTTTGAGGTGCTATCTCTTTAGATAGGTTACTGCCGCATCTTAAGGGAAGGAAGCTTTTCTTGGAATTTTGCAAAAAATGGAACAAGTCCAAGGTGTACTACTAATGCAACAGTCCCAATACCCTCTTCTCTTTGCTTATGAATGACTTCAGAATTAAGATCTAAGAGGTATTCTTGAGATCATATCTCAAGGTATGGAACAACCAAATTATAAAACACTAATTATTATTTTTTTATCATTCTAAATGATTAGAATAATATCTACATTTAGCACGATGAACACAATGGCACTCCCACTAAGCTTCATATGGTTCATCAAGATTTTATCTGAAATTATAACATTTATAATTTCATCAAATCTTATGTTCCAACTACAAGAAGCTTATTTGAGTCCAAAGATGGAGTTCTTTAGCTAGCACACCTTGCTTTACTCAACCATGAAGCCTTGGGACTACTTCATATGAATATCCTCAGAGAGATATTCATAAAGGAATGGAATCTAGACTCACATCATGAAGATATCATAGTCAAGTTGTATAGCTATAGTTAGCAATATTCTGATGTGTTAAAGCAAGGTCACTGGAGAGGAAGTCTCATCGCAAGCGATGTCTTCTCTTCGGTGTGTAGCTCATGGCTACGAACCGTGCTTTGAAGGTCTCTACCTTCTCATCATGTTCCATCTTTCTCTTGAAGATCCATTTACACCTTAATGGGTCTAACCCTTATAGGTGGATCCTCGAAGGTCCATATACAACACTTGTATATGAATTCTACATTAGACTTTTATTGCTAACATCCATCTTTCCATGTCATGATCCTTGGGAGCTTCATCACATGATGTCCGATCATTGTCAGATTCAACTGACACATGGAATCCATCCTCAAACTTATTTGAAGAGGTATTAATGTTTCATCTTTAATTGTCTATTTAGTCCGATTTCAGGAGCCTCATTATCTTCTCAAGATTAAATGAGTTCCTTTACTTCATTTTCATCTTGATTCTCAAGAGAGTCATCCTCTAAGAATCACATTCTCAGAGATGAGATCCTTTAAGAATCTCAAGGTCATAAAGTAGGTATCCAATACTATCCTTTTTTTCCTAATGAAGTAGCACTCTCTAGTGCTAGATTCCAGCTTACATGCATGGAACCTTATTAGGTATATAATGTAGTCTCTACTACATATATACCTTGGAAACTAAGAGGCAATTATGCTAAGATTAATCATTGATAAAATCTTGTCAATTGTATCTCCCTACAACTTCATCGAGTTAAGGTTCATTAGGAGGATTGAGATATCATATCTCCATAAGGCATTCCTTGAATTCATCTAATAGGTACACGCTACCTTGATTAGATCAAATTCATTTCATCTTCCTTCAAACTTTGGTTTTAAACCAAAATTGTGAAATCTTTGATCATTTCAAAGTTTTCTAAGTGAAGAGAAGAAATCTCATATCACAAATAATCATTAATAGATATCACATATCCATAATGTTTATTCTGATATAGATGAATCACATACATCAATATGTATGAGATCTTGAATACCTTACCATCTTACACCATTACAAAAGATAAGGGTGTATTGGACATTTTTAATTTGAATACAATATTCATAAGTATGTAAGTTTTGAAATTTTAGACATTCTAAAGTTTCATCTCTTACTTGTCCATTGATCTCATCAATAGACATATATCCAAAACATGATTCCAGATCATTGTCAAATGATCTTTATCCTCCTATTGATCTTTAAAGGTTTAATTTTCAGTATTAGAAATCTTAATGAACTATTCATTATTTTCTAATTTAGTGGAGTCCACTAGATGTTAGATTACTATCTGAAATATCTCCATCATAACTCTTTATGATAGGTCTATTCCAAATTTCATGTTTATTTCCAACATTTAGAAATAAATAATGAGTGTATTCTAATATCTAGGTCATGGAGACATTCTCTAAGATTAAGGACTCCCACTGAAAATATGAAGTATATTCATCCGGTGGAAATTGTTGCAACAATTGCATCACTTCCAACATGGATGACCATTAAACCTTAAGATCAAATTTCAAATATTCCAATACATATGCAACCAATTACAAGTGTCATTAGAATATTGAGATACAATTATTAGACTCTATCTTATCAAATAAGTAAGTCTATTTCAATGATAATATGTAGATTATTCTGATGTACTATCCAATTCCTTCTTTAAGTATTCTAGATAGATTTGATAGTCATACTATCAACACATCAACTTATTGCACATTGGCATTCATTAAACTCTTTGGATGTCATATGGAAGTCACAGAAGTACAGTCAACTCTTTGACTATACTTCTTACTTGGGTCCAACCCATGCTTCCACTGCGCTCCCTTTATCTATAAGCAACCATTGCTTAAGACTAAGGACCTCTTATGTTAAATTCAAAAGAATTCAATGTAAGAGCATTTCGACATTTATACATGCTTCACCTAATTCATACAATATGAATATTATGAAGCTTCATGAATGACTAGAGTATAGACAGTAGAATGATGACACTCATCATCTACATCCATCTAAACTCTTAAAACATAGGTTCAGGTAGGTACTCAAACAATTTGAATACATCTTCTCTTATAGAGTTACCATTCTACATGATGCAGAGAACCATGTCATTCATGATTAAATGTCAAGAGCACATATGTATACCAGAACATCTTCTTAGATTTTATAAGGAATATTTTGTTAATTACGATCATTATTGACATGTCACTTCAAAAGTACATTCGATGAGATCAAGACTTATAGAGACATACAAACCCTAGGGTTTTAGTCCTATTGTCTTATTTAATTATCATTCCTCATTATTATGAGGAAACATGCACATTGCAACCACATACATTATGTGTTCAATTGCAAGTACAATATCTGGATCAAGGGTCCAATCCATGATATTCTACTGGTTATTATTGAGTATAACATTGAGTGGGATTAATGAAGGATTATCTGAAATAAAATTTTCATAAACTTATATAAATATATAATTTACTTTGATTTAGGAATTTTTATATCAAAGTTGTCTTGCCATGTCAACAATGAAAGTTCATTCCCTTAATCACTTTCAATGTAAGAGATACACTTACCATTATATCTCAAGCAAGATCTGGGATCTCCTTCCTTATCTTTGTTGCATCCCAATAATATGAGAACCTACAACTCGGATAAAAAGAAGCGGTAACACATTCCGCCTTGCAAGTCTAACTTGCATCTCCCAATTCGGTCTTTAACACCCAGACCCACCACCCCTAAGGTGATGTTGACCCGTCATTAATTGAACCAACCGTCAACAGGAATACAACGCCCTATGCGCAATCCAATATCGCCCCAAAAATATGAGGATTCGATATTGGGGTCACTACGCATACGTCCTTACTCTTTCAAGAAGCGACGAGCCCGATCCAAATGGATCATATGCAGGAGCTGTCACTTCGGACAGGCGTCTCCCACTTATAATATCTTGCGACGAAATCCTTCGCCTTGACGGGAGACCATGGATGTCACTTATGTGATCCTCCATCTCTTATTCAAATTTAATTAGTTACTATGAATCACATTCATATAATTAATTCTTCCAAGGGAACTATTAACTCCAATCATATTAGAGTATTTTAATTGGACATAATTAACTTGATCATATTAAATTAATTATCAATCCAATTCAATCAATCAAACATGATTGTTATGCTTGAATATGTATGATATTATTCTCAAAGTACGTATTAATTCATATTTTAATAATTAGAAAAATACAAATTAATCCCTCGAACATTATCCCGGCCCTACCCGCTGTCATGGCCAGTGCAAGCGAGAGTGGGGCGGACCACATACGTTGCAACCCGCTACCCCAGCGATCTTCGACTAGTCACCATATCAGCCTCGGGAAAGGATAATGCCAAATTGATTAATTTGTAGTTGAGATGATCATTGGTTCTTCAACCAAAATTATACCATATAGTAATCAAAACAATTTTTGATTATAAGGAAATTAGCTAGACAAATTCCCAATCCTATTCAAGCAAGAAGTTTGATGATTGTGTTTCCAATTATGATCTAGATCAAATCTAATCAACTAATTGGTTGAGGCCAAGTTAATTAAGGAAATAATCATCTTCCAATATTTCTCAAATATTTTTCATAATTATTTCTTGAAATCAACAATTAATTTCATTAATTGACAATCACATGGTTCTAGATTAGGAATGTAATTTCAGCAGTGACCCCTACTTACTAAAATTAGCATATCTCAATCATATTAAATCCAAATTGGACAAAATCAATTTTCATGGATTGCTAATTTGATTTAGGACAGAACTCAGGTGATGTTTCACGCATTTCGAGGCAAGTCTAAACAGTAACTAACATTTTAATCACGTTCAGATATATAGTTCCCGCAACAGTGCATACATGTTCATTAAAACAACCATATCTCGAGCATACGAAATCTGATTTACGCAAACTCAGATCCTATAGTTTCCATATTTAATGGGGAACAAAATTCAAGTATTAAATTCATGTTTAAATAATTTAAACAGTGCCGAATTTATTTACTAAACAGATCTGCAAAATCAAATGCGATGAAAACTTTTGCGACCTTAACGAACACAAGTCGTCCTCGGTTAGCGAATCATATTCGAAACCGTCGACCTTGCTATGATACCACTTGACGGATATGGTTAGATCCTCAAGCGCATCACGGAAGTGTGAGCGTCGTATCGAATACGACGAGGAGCGACTAGTCGCACTAGTTGCTCAATGCAGCGGAATTTAAAAATTTTCATACGACGAAACCATATGATCCAAGAACACTTCTCGGATCGTTTCGTCTAAACCACAAATAAGTAATAGGATTACCTCTTGAAGCGTGGTTGCGATCGAGTCTCTAAACGAAGAGACCTCCTGTCTCAAGTCCGATCCGACGGAGGAGACACTTGCGAGTGCGGGGATGAACCGCGTGCTTCTCGCAATCCATGTTGATGATCCAAGCGAAGGATCTCCTGATTTCGACACACAAGATCCGACATCTTCTTCACGAGCGAGGCACACCAAAGTAGACATAGATCCACGAGCAGACGATCGGACAACATAACGACAATGCAGCGGCGATGGAAACTTTTCTCTAGGTTATCCATGGTGGACGGCCATGAGAGAGGGAGAGAGAGTAGACGTGTAGAGAGAAAGAGAGAGAGATGTGCATCTCAAGCATTATGTGTGCAGAGAGAGCATGGGTATGCCTCTCTATTTATAGGGTTTTGGGATCCATGGATCTCAATACAAGTGACATATAAAATCAATGGATGAGATTGATTTATGTCAATTCAATGCTCAAGATTGTTGTTGGTAAAACCAACAAATTTAGATTAAAATATAATTGACAAAATCAAATATAAATCAATCCAATAAATAAGGAGAGAACATGCATGGAGATCAAATCTCCCATGCATCATCAAGGTGGACGGTCACCCATTCCAAATAGGACATGGGTGCCGCCCACCACATACCATGTAGGGCAATCTCATGGAAATCCATGAGATTGCATGCTTCCTTGATTTTCTTCATTATTTATTTCCAACAACTTTTGTTGGTAATTTATTCATCAAACATAATTCACAATTATATTTGAGAATATTGCAATCTTGCCATGGAAAAATTGTGAATCATATTCACAACCCAAAACAACATATAATTTACACTGTCAATTAATTACACAATGTGTATCCAATACACATAATAATTAATCAACAAATACAAATTATAATTAGCTCTCTCTAATAATTATAAATCATATTTATAATATATTATGAATAATTAGATATTACTATCCACATTATTCTTATCCACAATAATTAAATCACATTCAATTATATTGGATAACTTATTCTCATGTGCCCAAATAATATGAATCACATTCACATTATTTACATATTTGATAATTAAATCACAATTAATTATCTAAGATAACTCTCCTTATAATATGAATCAAATTCATATTAGTCATGATAATTAAATCACATTTAATTATCCATTTTCTCAATGCTTGGATATATATCAACAATAGAATTATCCATGAACTCTTTCAAGGATAATGCGCTTTCTCCGCGAATACTTGGAGATAAGGACAGGGTGATTGTATTGTTCCACGTATAGTGACATGGATATTGAGATCATATATCAAATCCAGATCGCGGGACTCCCATAGATGCTTGATTAAATCAAGACCGCAAATCTAATCTTCTCATTGCATCTGAATCACATTCAGATCAATGTCCAACATTTGGACTAAGATCATATTACTTCTCTACTGAGAGGAGTCACTAAAATTTAGACCCGTTTCATCACTCCCTAGGAATGGAAGCGTCATGGTTATACAATCGTTTATGATCACATCACCCTCAGGTATTCCTAATACCTGTACATCCTGCATACTGGAAGACTCAGAATAAACCCGAAGTAGTAGATCAACTTTACACTGTCTACTTCAGGGTTATATCAGTAAGTTTCTGATTCGATCATTGGAAGTCGGTTTCGATCTTATACTTTCCAAAAGCATATATCATACCTAGGTCTTGATCATATACTTTTCAAAAGTATATATCAAACCTACAAATTTAGTCAAGCTTCCAAAGCGATACGACCATACGCATGGAATTTGATTCTTCCCAATATCTCATGAGTGAGCACATGTCTTGTGGTTCAGTAACTGAACCTGTATGATCTCTTTGAGAGATCGTATTACTCATATGCCCTTATATGCACACCAGCGCGTTGGCGTATAGATCTTGATTAGGTCATCAACCTATTGGTCTGCCAAATGTACATACTCAAACACATAGTAACACATCTGTCTCCGGTCAGAGGATGCGTGCCTGTATCGTGACAGCATACGATATAGGACTTTGGTTATCTCGATCTCGTTAAGTCAACTCTTTGACCTAACTAATTTGACACCTCCGAATCTCTATTCCTATGCAGAGGACCTGCATTAAGAGGTCGGTCAGATATCAGCCTAATTGAGATAGGATTGCCATCTCCTACTTTTGCTGGAGATCATCTCTTGACAATCATTTGACGGTGCTTGATGAGTCCTCAATCTAACTGTTTAGATATTCATCCAAGCACCAGCCTCTATGATTCAATAATTGAATCAACAACTATATGATCATCAAGATGGCCATGGTACATAACCCTAATTGTACTAAGGGACCTATTATGCAAATTATGTACTCTTTATTTCAGATTGAGGAGTGAATTGCAATAATATTTATTGCATAATGGCTCGCCGTGGGCTCGCATGTCCAACACCACCAGCATAGATCTCCTTATACATATAAAGGATGTTACAGTAGAGCCAGATCTTACCTTACTCGAGTTGAAGACCTTACCACCAAATATAAAATATGCTTTCCTTGCGGGTCCACACTAACAGTTTTCGATCATTATCAGCGCATATTTGACTGCAGAATAAGAATCCCGTCTGATGAAGATTCTTGACAGAAACCGCAAGGCTATTGTGTGGGTTGTATCTGATCTCTGTGGGATAAATCTTGCTTTGTGTTCTCACCATATCTATCTTGATGATGACAACAGACCTTCCAGAGTGTTTCAGCATAGGCTGAATCTCGTCTAATGCGATATTGTCAAGAAAGAGATCATGAAATGGTGCGACGTAGGGTTTATTTATCCCGTCTCCAACTCTGAATGGGTTAGCCCATTATGTCCCGAAAAGTCAGGAATTCAGATGGTTAAGAATGAGAGTGGAGAGGAGATTCCAAAGAGAGTAACTACGACGTGGCGGGTATGCGTTGATTACAGGAAATTGAACGTCGCGACGAAGAAGGACCACTTCCCGTTGCCTTTTATAGACAAAGTTATAGAAAGGTTGGTAGAGAAGGAGTACTTCTGCTTCTTAGATAGTTACTCTGCATACAATCAGGTTACAATTGCTCCTGAAGATCAGGAGAAGACCACCTTCACATTTCCTTTCAGCACGTACGCCTTTAGACGGATGCCCTTTGGATTGTGCAATGCCCCGCTACAATCCAGAGGTGCATGATTGACATCATTGAGGACATGGTCGGTGATTTTCTCAAGGTCTTTATGGATGATTTTTCGGTCAATGGTGAGTCATTTGATGATTATTTAGTGTATCTAGACCAGGTTCTTCAGAAATGTTGTGAGGTAGATCTCATTTTGTCTTCGGAAAAGAGCAATTTTATGGTTACAAATGGGATCGTGTTAGGGCATGTCATCTCGAAGCAAGGCATGGAGGTTGACCCTGCCAAGGTGGATGTCATCAAACGTCTCGATCCACCATCCAACATCAAGTAGTTATGGTCCTTTCTGGGGCATGTCGGCTTTTACCGACGATTCATTCAGGACTTCTCTATGATTGTTCAATCATTAACTGAACTATTAGGCAAAGACATTGAGTTCGTATTAGATGACAAATGTCTTAGTGCCATCCTCACATTGAATGAAACGATCATCAGTACTCATGTCCTACAACCACCTGATTGGTCTCTTCCCTTTGAGATCGTAGCAGATGCTTCAGATTTTGCGGTCGGGGTGGTAGTAGGACAGAGGAGGAACAGAGTTCCAGTTACTATCCACTATGCCAGTCACATTTTAGAATGATGCCCAACGCAACTATACATTGACAGAGAAAGAGATGTTGTGATTGGTATTCACGTTAGATAAAATTAATCTTAACTTCTTGGCTCAAAAATCACAGTTTATACTGATCACTTAGCTGTCCAATTTTTGATTAAGGCACACCTTCTCAGATGTATTCTCTTACTTCATGAGTTTGATTTAGACATTAGAGATAAGCCTGAGGTAAAGAACGTGGTATCTGATCACCTCTCCCAACTACAGATAGAGCAGTCTTCAGATGATTACACATCAGAGATTGTAGAGAGATTCCCATATGAGAGCATCTTTGCAGTTATGGAGCTTCCATGGTATACAGACATAGTGAACTTTCTTGTTACATGGAAGAGTCCACAAGGTTGGCCGAAAGACCGAGTCGACAGACTAGTATCCAAGGCACAATGCTACCACTGGGAGGATCCGATTCTTTCTCGTAAGGGACTGGATTGTGTTTATAGGCGATGTATTCCTCAGGAGAAATACAACAGTGTCCTCAATCTGTGCCATTGTTTAGAAGCAGGAGGATATCATTCAGGGAAGAGGATAGCGCAGAAGTTACTTCAGAGCAGATTTTGGTGGCCGACTCTTACTAGAGATGCTTTAACATTCGTGAAGAGTTGCCCAGATTGTCAAAGAGCCACAGGGACGATCGGTGCTAGAGATGCAATGCCTATGCAACATGTTATCATTTGCGAGATCTTTGACACATGGGGTATAGATTTTATGGGACTATATCACTCCAGCAACAACTTTGAGTAGATTCTTCTCGCTGTAGATTATGTTAGTATATGGGTAGAAGTTATACCCGCACGAACCGCTAAAAGCAAGATAGTGTGCAGTTTCCTGAGGGAACACATTATTTCACGGTTCGGTCTTCCACGAATTTTCATTTCAGATGGAGGTAGCCATTTCATTAATAAGGAGGTGAAAAACCTAGTGAAGAGTTATGGCATTGATCACAGAGTAGCTTCCCCTTACCACCCGCAGACGAATAGCACGGTTGAAGTCTCTAATAGGGAGGTGAAATCTATTCTTCAGAAATTAGTACGACCTGATAGGAAGAACTGGTCATGGCTTCTAGACTAAGTTCTTGGGCATATCGTAATTCATATAAGACCCCCTTAGGTACTTCACCGTTCAGATTAGTTTACAGGAAGCCATGCCATTTGCTTGTAGAAATCATGCACAAATCCAAATGGGCTATCTGAGAAATTTCGTTAGAGATGCAGAAAGCATGAGCCAAGAGGAAGTTAGATCTGAATGAGCTAGTAGAGATTTGAAATCATGCATATGAGAACACCCTCATTTATAAGGACAAAGTGAAGCGATGGCATGATAAACATATTGTTCCTAGGCAGAAAGTATGGTTGTTCAATGAACGATTGAGAATTTTTCCTGGCAAATTGAAAAGCAAGAGGAAGGACTGTACATAGTTAGAACGGTACACGATAATGGTAGTATTGCTATATTAGATGTGTCACCTGGTGCATAACTGTTTATAGTGAATGGGAAGATGTTGAAGCACTTCATGGAGACTACTAATCATCTAGCCTGAGTTGAAGTGATCTACCTTGTATAAGATGCATGACTACTCTTACACTTCATTCCATCATGTGCAGAGACCTGTGAAGCCTTTTGATTTTTCCTCGAGTACGCACATGTATGTCCTTCATAGAATCGTCCCCATTTTTTGTTCGTCTTATATGCTTAGGATACCAGATCCTAAGTATAGGGGGGACCGATTGCCCGCTGATTCTCGATTTTTGATTTTGAACTTTTTATTTTTCTTTTGTATATCCTTTCTTTTATTCTAATAACTGGTCCCTATTTTTTTCCACACTCTTTTCTATACTTAGGATACCTTATCCTAAGTATGGGGGGACCGAGTGATTTCGTTGATTTCATTCTTCTTTCTCTTATTATTCCTTCGTTTATATATTCCTTTTCCTCAGTCACCTCATTTTTGTCTTCTACTATACTTACGATAACCTGATCGTAAGTATAGGGGGGTTGACTGACTTCTATTCTTTCATTCCTTTTCAACCACTTTTACTTAGCACGAGTTATGTCCTCCTTTTTGTCTTTTGACGCTGTGAGGACATAACACAAGCTAAGTATGGGGGGTGCATATATATTGTATATATACTGTTGTCCATAACTTGTACTTTTATGTATTTTTATATCCATAAAATCCATAAAAAAATGGGTAAGGGGTAATTTAAAATCCATTTATTTATTTATTTATTTATAAAATCCTTGTAAATAAGTAAAATATGCCTAAAAACCTTATTTTAAATTTTTAATTTAAAATGTGTATTTAAAATTTGTATAATACTTATTTAAAATTCTTTATATTAAAATATGTGTCATATTCATTTAAACCTTGTAAAATCCTTTTTATATAAAATTTGTAAAATACACTAGTCATTTAATCCAAAAAAATATGGGTAATTTATCTTGTAAATATCTTATACATAGATTTGTTTATAAAAATCACAAAATACATAAAAATGCAAAGTCTAAAATCATAAAAATTACAAAATCCTTAAAATCCATAATAATGAGTAAAATTCAGAAAATATACTACACAAAAAATGGTTGCATTCACATTTTTCAGAATAAGTTTGACTTCTAGAACTAAAGATTGAGGAAAGTCTAAAGGATTGAGCTTGATTGTTGCCTTTAACTTTCATTGTATGGAGCCTAGTTAGGAACTAGAATTTAGACTCTTCAGGTCTTTGACTTAAATCTTTGGGTTCCATGAGACCATGTTTGGGAAATCAACTCGAAAGTGCCAAAGTAGAACACTTGGTGTCACTGACAGATCGAGAATTCAACCTCTTAATTTTGTCGTTTTAATGCGTTGTAGTCAGGCTGAATTGGATCGTCAAAAACCGCTTAAAAATTTATGAATTAAATCAAAGTGGTTGATTTTATTTTATTTGGGTAAGCCCAAGGTCGAACATAGGGACACATGCCTCTTAAGTACATATTAGACTTTCACTATTCAGATTAAGTGATGCGTTAATGGTTCATATGTCAAGATGCACAAGATATACAATGCAGGCACATGCAAACCATTTTTATTTGATTTTCATCATGCAAAAAGATGGAATTTTACGCTAACACAGAAATACCCTAATCAGATACAAAAATTGTGCAACAAATTGTAGCCAACTTCATGACCCATTAGTGAATCAAAATTCATTGATGAATTAATTCAAGGCATGAAAATCTTACGTAACAGACACTGCATTACTAAGATAAATCATCAAATCTAGAGTGTCAAATCAGAGAGGAAGTCATGCCATCAAATAGACAATGAAACAAGTCTTCAAAATGAGACCAAAATCAACTAAAACGAAGCTCGGATGCTTAAGATATGCAACAAAGAGTCCATGGACATAGATGCAAAGAAAACAAGAAAATAAATAGGGCAAATATTATAAATAGGTCCCTGAGAGGACCTAAATGTAAATAAAATAAAGCATGAGGACGTCCCTATAATTTTTCCCACATGCATGAGGACTAATTTTCAATTATTAAAAACTGGGGGGCTGGAATGCAATTAGCCCCCGGCACACATGCTTATCATGTGATAGCAGGACCTGTTTGCAATTTGAAGAACACAACAGGGCTCTCCTGCAAAATTCCCCATGCTCAAGTGAGGTGAGAACATACGGTAAGGCTCGGTGGCGATGCATGCTCGGGGGTAAGGTTTGGAGGTGTCTTGGGCGTTGGTTTAGACTCAGAGCGAGGCTCGAGTGCTCCAACCAAGTAAGCTTGGACTGATGCTTAGATATGACACGTGTCCTCCTTAGGGTCGTCCGATCATTGGGATTGGACGGTGGTTGGAGGTACCCAAGAGAGTAGATGTGCCTTAATGTGACCGTTCGATGAGCACCGAAAGGGTGCCATCCAACGACACTTATAATCTTGTGGTCTCCTTCCTCTGTCGCAGGAGTGGCGGTGATTTTCAAGCTCCGGCAAAGCAACTATTGCTCGCCACCGTCTCTAGAGCTTAGTGAAGATCTCTGGTAGCTCCTGGACGGCTAGATGTCGACGTTTTAGCATGACGAGGTGACTGGGATACTTGGAGGGGGGTAGTGACGCCTATATGCCAGAGGCGATGCTTGAGAGATGAGCTCCGACGATGCTCTGACCATTGAAAGAGATGAACCCGACAATCATTAGCTCGGTAGCCGAAGCGTGCGTGTGAAGCATGTGGGTGAGGTGAGACGGAGTGGAGGGCCACATGAGCGGAGAAAGTGGTCGCCCTTGTTCATCTTCTCCAGTGAGTCGAAGAAGAAGGGGGGGAGAGGTGGATGAGGTTATAGAGGAGGGGAGTGGTGATCGAAGGTCCGCGCGTGGATGATGGGAGTGTAGTAAAGTTAGAGGGGTGGTCAATGGAAGATGACCGTGTGAATAGAAGTCTAAGAAATTATGAGAAATCAAAGTAAAAAATCAACAAAGGATCAGAAGGCTTACTTGGAGAGATGGCGGAGAGAGGGCATGTGCTTTAGCTCCTAGATGGAGCTCCGATCTTCGCTGGACTCCCGTGGCTACGGGGAGCAGCTCAACGACGAGCGAGCATCGGAGACATAACCTACCATGGCTATGGGTCTTACCGGAGATTTCGCTATCGTTACGCCGTCGATCTGGCCTCCTCCTATCACGGGAGGGGGAGAGGGGACGGGCGAAGCCCCATGTACAAGTGGACACTCTGATTTGATGGCGGTGAGGGTATATTTGAAGGCTGAACATTGGAGCTTTGGTGGTGGACAATGTGGATTGCGAGGTGAACGTGGGACGAGCGAGTGACGATCTTGGTCATCTAAGAGTCCTGCAAGGAACAAGGAAGATTGGGCTTGGGCTTGAAGCGTTTAAGCGGATGAGGAGAATGTTGAGAAGGTGGAGGAAAAGGAAAGGGGACGATAGGTGTGGTTGGTGGGCGACGTGGGAGAGATGGTTGTGCTGGAGGAAGGAGACGAGATCTCCACCATTGGATCTCACGATCCAATGGATGAGAAGTAGGTGCAAGTATGTAGCCCTGATATCATCGATCAGGTCACGATTGATGGCAGTGGGGATGACACGTGGTGTGAGGATAGGTGGGTGCATGCAGACGCTCGAGATGCGATTGGGATGAGGATCAGAAGGTGGAAAGAAGAAGAGGGGACGTGCGGTCATGATTGAAGCTCAAAACGCAATCAGATGGTGCTGAAAAGGGCGGATGATGCAAGGGCAGCATGTCACGTGGCTCAACCAGAAGGAGCCACGTGGCCCAATTAGGTTATTCCTGAAGAAAAACTCGAAAAAGGTGGAGAAAATGGCCGAATTTGGAAAATGAAAGTTACAGATCTTGTTGAGATCTACAAGTTTCATTTTGACCAAAACTTGAAACAAGGTCAAATAAATGGAGAAATATTTTTGTGAGTGTCTTTAAGGGTATAAAAACACTACGATTTTTGGTTTTGTTATTTGTTGTAATTTTGATTTATTTCAAGACTCTGATATATACAATGATTTATTTAGTTATTATTGATACTAATTTAAGCAAGGGGATTAATATATGCAAATTAATATGATGAAACTAAGTTTCAAAAGCCCCCTATACTTAAACTATGCTTGTCCCCAAGCATCTAAAAAATGAATGAGTTGGATCAACCCCCGATTATGCATGTGTGTTTAGGAACTGGTCCGTTCAAGAACTCTCAATTTTAGAGATCCAAAATCTCAAAGCTCAGCCTAGCCTTAATCAAGAGGTATCCAATTTCTCTAATTTTCCAGACTCTCTCTATATATGTATAAGGATATGAATTTAAGTGTTGACTACGATCACTTGAGTAGAGTCACAATTTTATCCAAGGTTCTAGTCCAAGAAATTCTCCTAAGGACCCAATCCTCAACTCTAGGGAATAAATAAAATATTGCATCCAATCCACTTACTCTTTAGTTGTCAGACTTAGAAGTGTAGGAGGTAGGCCAGTTGATGGAGGGCATAGGATGGTGTCATTTCTTCTCTCCCTCTCATTTGAACAAGTATTCTCTCGAGCGTCTTATTTAACACAACACATATTTTTGGTGTTGATCAGTGCATCTGTCAAGAGAAGTTGGAGTCGTCTGCACTTGTTTTCCTGGGAATACACTGGGGTGTATCTTTTTTGAGTATCTATTATACCTTCTACACCCAAACTTGTAGCATTTACGATGCAGAGCCATTTTTGATGCAAACCCTACTCCTTGTCCTAATAGTGGTGGTCCATGTTGACACTTTGAAATGGTTGGGAGCGCTTGCCTTTGGTGGAAGCTCTTTGATGTTTAACTTTGTAAGATGAGAACTTTTTTCAACATTGAGATTTCTTCGTATTATTATTTTTTGGCTAGATCCACGGCTTTTACCAAAAGTTGGCGCACATAGATCAACAATTTTTTATTTTATCACACCTGGCACTTAGGTAAATGTCAAGAGATTAGCATAAGAACCACGTTCTCATATTTACTAATGCTAACACCCAGGTTTCATGAAGCCTTCAATGATTTTATCCCATCCTCAAGCATCATTAAATCGAGTCCACACTTGAATCCCTAATCCCAGTCCCTCAAGTTAAATTTCAACTCCTCTCATCATAACCACAGTCGTGTATGTGAAGTGCTCATCATATTCTTAAGGTTAAAGACTAAGCACACAACATAGCATGTAAATCTGGAAAACTAGGGAAATGTGGATAATTAAGTTAGAGACCTTTATGACTAAGGTTGGTTAATTTAAAATCTCAAGACCTCTCAAACCAAGTATTCTTGAACATCAGTGATCCTGTGCGAATGTGAAAGTGACAGGGATTAATCCAACTCCTTCATCCATTTTCACATTTTTTGAGATAATATTTACAAACTCGAGTTAGACTCATTTAATCCTTCTTTTTGAAAAAAGTTTTTTCAAAAGGTTTTCAAAACATTGTCACATAAAAAGATTTTTCAAACATTTCTCAAACGATTTTTCAAAACAAGTAAAACTTATTTTTCAAATCATTTTTAAAATATTTTTCTTCAAAATAATGTAACATAGTAAAAATTTTTTTATAAACTTTGAAGGCATTTTGTCCAATTTAGTTCAATAGCTATATACTCTAGCACAAAAAAGTTCAAAAATTTTCAAAATAGATCTATGGCTCAAGTACATATATACTATATATACGGTATACCCCCCTATACTTAAATTTTGCTATGTCCTCATAGCCCTAAGTGACTCAAAGCCAAAACTCAATTTAAGGTATAGGAAAGAATACATGAACTGAGGAGGACCCCCCTATATAAGGTTAGAAATAACCTAAATATCAGAAAGAACGATAAATGAGTAAGAAATTTATGGGGACTCAGGTCCCCCCCTATACTTAGGCTGAGGATAGCCTAAGTACAGAGATGGATAATTGATGTTGGGAAGGCCTGAGTGGAACAACAAAGTCAGGATGAAGTTACAAGTGAGAGAATGAATCTATGGAGATAAATTGAGCAATTAAGGTCTAGGGGAGGGTGTCGACAGAAATCGAGGCTCAAACAACCACACAACACCCTTTGATTCACCAACTCACACGTGAAACCAACAAGTGTTGGTTATTTATCTTGTCATTTTTATTGGTGATAGAATAATTATAATTTACGCAAGGATTAATGAAATGTCAAATCAAAACATCCTACGTAAACAAGGGTGTTGTCCAAAACATAATTTTTACTCAATTTTATTGGTCAACTTGCATTAACAGTCCCAATTATTAGCTTAAGGTTATCACTAATTTGATGAGAACATAAACCAATCAAACATCATCTACCGCTCATTCCCAATTTTCATTAATCCTAGGTGATTAAGCCAGGAAGAGAGGTCAAGAAAAAGACAATGCATACGATAAAATCATGATCTATGCTATGAGAAAAAACTTGCAGTGCCTTGAGCAATATTCGTGAAAAATAAGACTTAATTAAAATCGAATACTGACTGTACGTAAGTCGATAAAAGCCACACCTAACATGCTTCTTTTAGTGGGGAAGAAAAGATTTAGTGTTTGTCTAAGTGAAGCGATGTCTATGTACATCTCAAATTAATGTGTGTCCTACCTACGATCAAACACATAGAAGAAAGATGTGAGATAGCTCGGAGAGACGCATGCCTCATCCTAGGTCAACATTCAAGTGGGGCTATCCCAACACAACCACAGAAACCATCGTTCATTTACAATCACGAGACTTCGATCGAAGATTGTTGTAAAGACGATTATTACATGCCTTAATGAAAATGCAAGAAACACATTTTTTTCAGTGCTTGCTTCTGCAACTCCTTGCAGTGGGAGCTCCTGCTCCTTGCCTCCTTGATCGCCAAGGGACCCTGCCGCAAAAAGTAAACGTTAAATAAATATTCGAGAATAAAAAACAACGCAATGAAAATTGACACACAGAACTATAAGTTAGAAATTATCACTCAATTAAATAATAAAAATCTAAATAATACAAAAGTTGAGTCGTTTCCCCAGCAATGGTGCCATTTGACAGATCAAGAATTCAACCTCTTGATTTTGTCAATTTAATGCGTTGTAGTCAGGCTGAATTGGGTCATCAAAAACTGCTTAAAATTTTATCTAGTTAAATCAAAGCAGTTGATTTTATTTTATTTGGGCAAGCCCAAGGTCGAACACAGGGACACGAACCTCTTAAGTACCTATTTAGACTTTTACTGTTCAGATTAAGTGACGCATTAATGATTCATAGGTCAAGATGCACAAAGACATATGATGCAAACACATGCATACCTTTTTTTATTTGATTTTTATCATGCAAAGAGATGTAATTTTATACTAACACAGAAATGACCTAATCAGATACTACAAATGAGCAACAAATTGCAGCCAACTTCAGGACCCATTAGCGAATCAAATTTCATTGATGAATTACTTCAAGGCATAAAAATCCTTACATAACAGACATTGCATTACTAAGATAAATAATCAAAATCGAGAGTGTCAAATCAGAGAGGAAGTCATGCCATCGGAAAGACAATGAAACAAGCTTCAAAAGGAGACCAAAATCGACTAAAACGGAGCTCGGATGCTCAAGATATGCAACAAAGACTCCAAGGGCATAAATATAAAGGAATCGTGAAAATAAATAGGGCAAATATTGCAAAAAAGGTCCCCCCCTAAATGTAAATAAAATAAAGCATGAGAACTTCTCTATTATTTTCCCACATTCGCGGGGACTAATTTGCAATTATTAAAAACTACAGGGGCTGAAATGCAATTAGCCCCAAGAGCACGTGATTATTTGCAATTTAAACAACACATGAGGGCTCACCAGCAAAATTCCCTGCACTCACGTAAGGTGAGCACATGCGGTGAGTCTGGGTGGCGATGCAGGCTCGTTGGCGAGGTTCGGAGGTGGCTCGGGTGCTGGTTCAGACTCGGAGCGAGGATCGGGAGGCTCGGGTGTGGCTCGGGTGCTCGAACCTAGTAGGCTTGCACTCACGTTTGGATCTGGCACGTGTCCTCCTAAGGGCCATCCGATCTTTGGGATTGGACGGTGGCTGGAGGCGCCCGAGAGAGTATATGTGGTTGAATGTACACCGTTGGATGAGCACCAGAAGGGTGCCATCCAATGGCGCCAGTAAGCTATGGGGCTCCTTCCTCTACCGTGGGAGTGGCGACAATTTTCGAGCACTCGCATAGCCATTATTGCTCCGCCACCGTCTCTAGAGCTTGGTGAAGATCTCTAGCAGCTCTCAGATGACTAGATGTCGACGTTGAAGCACGTCGAAGCGACTGGGATACCTGGAGTGGGGCGGTGATGCCAGCACGCCGGAGGCGATGCTTGAGAGATAAGTAGGACGACACTCCAGCCATTGAAAGAGATGAACCATGCAATCGTTAGCCCGGTAGCCGAAGCATGCGCATGAAGCATTTGGGTGAAGTGAGACGGAGTGGAGGGCCACATGAGTGGAGAAAGTGGTCAGCCTCGTTCATCTTCTCCAGCAAGTCGAAGAAAGAGGGGGGCGATGTGGATGAGGTTATGGAGGAGGGGAGTGGTGATCGGAGTGCAGCACGTGGATGATGGGAGTGCGGTGAAGCTAGAGGGGTGGTCAATGGAAGTTGACAATGCGAATATAAGTCTAAGAAATTACGAGAAATCAAAGGAAAAATCAACGAAGGATCAAAAAGCTTACCTGGAGAGATGGCAGAGCGAGGGCCTGTGCTTGAGCTCCTAGGCGGAGCTTCGATCTTCGCTGGAGTCCCGCGGCCACGGGGAGCAGCTCACCGGCGAGCGAGCGGTGGAGACATTTCCTAACATGTCTACGGGTCTCACCGGAGGTTTCGATGTCGTCACGCCGTCGATCTGGTCTCCCCCTCTTACAGGGAGGTAGAGAGGGTGTTGGACATGAGAGCCCACGACGAGCCATTATGCAATGTATAAAGCGAATATCATTCCCTGATCTGAAATGAAGAATAAATAATTTGCATAATAGGTCCCTTAGTACAATTAGGGCTATGTACCATGGCCATCTTGATGATCATACAGCTGCTGATTCAATTATTGAATCATAGAGGGTGGTGCTTGGATGAATATCTAAAGAGTTATATTGAGGACTCATCAAACACCATCAAATGATTGTTAAGAGATGATCTCTAGCCTGAGTAGGAGATGGCAATCCTTTCTCATTTAGGCTGATATCTAACCGACCTCTTGATGCAGGTCCTCTGCATAGGAATAGAGATTAAGAGGTGTTAGATAAGTTAGGTCAAATAGTTGACTTAACGAGATCAAGATAACCAAAGTCCTATGTCGTATGTTGTCATGATATAGGTACGCATCCTCTGACTAGAGATAGAGGTGTTACTATATGTCTGAGTATGTACATTTGGCAAACCAATAGGTTGATGACCTAATCAAGGTCTATACACCGGCGTGCTGGTGTGCATATAAGGGCATATGAGTAATACGATCTCTCAAAGGGATCATACAGGTTCATTGCTGAACCAGAAGACGAGCTTACTCATGAGATATTGGGGAGAATCAAATTCCATGCACGGTCGTCTCGCTTTGGAAGCTTGACTGAATTTGTAGGTTTGATATATGCTTTTAGAAAGTATATGATCAACACCTGGGTCTGATATATGCTCTTGGAAAGCATATGATCAATACCAACTCCCAATGATCGAATGAGAAACTTAATGATAAAACCTCGGAAGTAGACAATGTAAAATTGATCTTATACTTTGGGTTTATTTTGAGTCTTCCAGTATGCAGGATGTACAGGTATTGGGAATACCTGAAGGTAATGTGATCATAAATGGTTGTATAACCATGATGCTTCCATTCCTAGGGAGTGATGAACCGGTTCTGGATTTTAGTGACTCCTCTCAGTAGAGAAGTAATTTGATCTTAGTCCAAATGTTGGACATTGATCCGAATGTGATTCAGATACAATGAGAAGATTAGATTTGCGATCTTGATTTAATCAAGCATCAATGGAAGGCCCGAGATCTGGATTTGAGATGTGATCTCAATATCCAAGTCACTATACGTGGAACAATAAAATCGCCCTGTCCTTATCTCCAAGTATTCGCGGAGAAAGCGCATTATCCTTGAAAGAGTTCAGGATAATTTCATTGTTGATATAAGTATCCGAGCATTGAGAAAATGGATAATTAAATGTGATTTAATTATCATGATTAATATGAATTCGATTCATATAATAAAGAGAGTTATCTTAGATAATTAAATATGATTTGATTCTCAAAAGATGTGAATAATGTGAATGTGATTCATATTATTTGGAAACATGAGAATAGAGATCCAAGATGATTAAATGTGATTTAATTATAATGGATATGAATAATGTGGATAGTACTATCCATATTAATCATATATATTATAATTGTGATTTATAATATATAAGAGAGAGCTATTTGTAATTTACATTTGTTAATTAAATGTTTATGTGAATTGGATTCACATTCGACACTAAATTGAAAATGTAATTTACATCTTAATTTGGGTTGTGAATGTGATTCACAATTTTCCAATGGCAAGATTGCAATATTCACAAAATAATTATGAATTATTTTTGTTGAATAATTTACAACAAGCGTTGTTGTAAATCTGGGAGATTTCCATGGAATAATGTAATCTCATGAGATATCATGAGATTACATGAGATTGCCACCAAATCCCATATTATGGTAGGAGTCAATCTTCATTCCAATAATCTCCATGATTGCTTGATTTAATTTGGGATTGGTGTATATTGATTTATCAATATAGATTTAATCTAAATTAAATTAATTGTTGTTGGTTTTTACCAACAAAAATCTTAGCCATTAAAAGAAACACAATCAATGAGAGCCATTGGATTTGTGTTGTCCATGGATTGAGATCCGTGGATCCCAAAATATTATAAAAGGAGAGGCACCCCTTTGCTCTTCTTTACACAAGAGAAAGTCTCTCTCTTTCTTTTTCTCTCTACATGCCCTCTCTCCTTCTCTCATGTGGCCGTCCACCATGAATGCCCTAGAGAGAGTCTCCATCGCCGCAGTGTCGTCGTTTTGCTGCCTGATCGTTTGCTCGTGGATCTTCGTCTCCTTCAGTGCGCCTCGCTCATGAAGAAGATGTTGGATCTCGTGTGTCGAGATCAGGAGATCCTCCGCTTGGATCATCAACATGGATTGCGAGGAGCACGTGTTTCATCAACACACTCGCAAGCGTCTCCTCCGTCGAATCAGACTTGAGACAGGAGGTCTCTTCGTTTAGATCCTCGATCGCAACCACGCTTCAAGAGGTAATCCTATTACTTGTTTGTGGTTTAGACGAAACAATCCGAGAAGTGTTCTTGGATCATGTGGTTTCGTCACAAGAAAAATTTTAAATTTCCGCTGCATAGAACAACTAGTCCGACTAGTCGTTCCTCGTCGTATTCGATACGACGCTCATGCTTCCGTGATGCACTTGAGGATCTCTTCATATCGTTCAAGTGGTATCAGAGCCTTAGGTCAAAGGTTTCGGATACGATCCATAATCCTAAGCTGACTTGGGTTCGTTAGGGTTGCAAAAGTTTTATCGCATTTCATTTTTGCATCTCTGTTTAGTGATTATTTTCGGCCCTGTTTAAATTATCTAAACACGATAATAAAACTTGGATTTTGTTCCCCATTAAATAAGAAAACTATAGGATCTGTGTTTACGTAATTTGGATTCCGTTTGCTCGAAATATGGCTGTTTTAATGAACATGTATTCACTGTTACGGGAACTGTGAATCTTAACATGATTAATGAGTTAATTACTGTTTGGATCGGCCTAGAAATGCATGAAATATCACTTAGATTCTATTACAAATCAAATTAGCAATCTTTGGAAACTGTTTTTGTCTAATTTGGATTTAAATTGATTGAGATATGTTAATTTTAGTAAGTAGGGGTCACTGATGAAATTACATTCCTAATCAAGAACCATGTAATTGTCAATTAGTGAAATTAATTGTTAATTTCATGAAATAGTTATAAAAAATATTTGAGAAATATTTAATGATGAATATTTCCTTAGTTGACTTGGCCTCAACCAATAAATTGATTAGATTTGATCTAGATCATAATTGAAAACACAATCAACAAACAACTTGCTTGAATAGGATTGGGAATTTGTCTAGCAAATTTCCTTATAATCAAAAATATTTTGATTATTACTATATGGTATAATTTCGATTGAAGAACCGATGATCATCTCATAGTAAGCATTGATCTATTTGGCATTATCCTTTCCTGAGGTGGATATGGTGTCTAGTCGGGAAGCAATGGTGTAGCGGGTCGCACCGGTTGCGGTCTGTTCCACTTCCGTCGGTACTAGCCATGACAGCGGGTAGGGACTCGATAATGCCGGAGAAATCAATATGTATTTTTCTAATTATTAAAATTCGAATTAATACGTATTTTGAGATAATACCATATATATATTCAAGTAAAAACAATCAAGTTTGTTGATTGAATTGGACTGATAATTTATTTAATAAGATTGAAGTAATTATATCCAATTAGAAACACTTTATCATGAATAGATGTGCATTTCCCTTGGAATAATTAATTATGTGAATATGATTCATGATAATTAATTAAAATTTGAATATGTATGGAGGATCACATAAGTGACATCGATGGTCTCCCGTCAAGGCGAAGGGTTCCGTCGCCAGATATTGTATGTAGGAGGCACCTGTCCGAAGTGACAGCTCCTGCATACAATCCATTTGGATCGGGCTCTTTGCTTCTCGAAAGAGTAAGGACGTATGCGTAGTGACCCCAATATCGGATCCTTATATTATTGGAGTGATAATGGATTGCGCATAGCGAGTTGTATTTCTGTTGACGGTTGGTTCAATTAATGACGGATCAACATCACCTTAGGGGTGGTGGGCCCGTGTGTTAAAGACCGAATTGGGAGATGCAAGTTGGACTAGCAAGGCAGAATGTGTTCCCGCTTCTTTTTATCGTAGTTACAGGTTCTTATATTATTGGGATGTAACAAAGATAAGGAAGGAGATCCCAGATCTTACTTGAGATATAATGGTAAGTATATCTCTTACATTGAAAGTGATTAAGGGAATGAACTTTTAATGTTAACAAGGCAAGACAACTTTGATATAAAAATTCCTAAATCAAAGTACAATATATATTTAAATATTTTTATGCAAATTTCTTATTTCAGATAAATCTTCATTAAATCCACTCAATAGTATACTCAATAATAACCAGTAAAATATCATGGATTTGATCCATAATAAAGATATTGTACTTGCAGTTGGACACATAATGTATGTGGTTGCAATGTGCAATTTTCCTCATAATAATGAGCAATGACAATTAAATAAATAATAGAGCTTGTATGTCTCTATAATCTTGATCTCTCGTTGAATGTACTTTGTAAGTGACATGTCAATGATGATCGTAATTGTCAAATAATCCTTATAAAATTCTAAGAAGATGTTTTGGCATACATATGTGCTTTCGACATTTAATCATGAATGACGTGGTTCTCTACATCATGCAGAATAGTAGCTCTATAAGAGATGATGTATTCAAATTGTTTGAGTACCTACCAGAACCAATGTTTTAAGAGTTTAGATGGATGTAGATACGATGAGTGTCATCATTCTACTATCTATACTCTTTTCATTCATGAAGCTTCAGAATATTCATATTGTATGAATTGAATGAAGCATGTATAAATGTTGAAATACTCTTATATTGAAATTTTTGATTTCGACATAAGAGATCCTTTGTCTTGAGCAATGGTTGCTTATAGATAAAGGGAGCGTAGTGAAGCATGGGTTTGGACCCAAGTAAGAAGGAAGGTCAAGAAGTTGACTGTACTTCTGTGACTTCCATATGACATCCAAATAGTTGGATGAATGCCAATACTGCAATAAGCTGATGCATTGATATTGTGACTATCTTGTCCATCTAGGATCCTTAGAGAAGGATCCAGATGGTGCATCAGTATAATCTACATCTACATATAATCATTGAAATTGACTTTCATATTTGATAAGATCACAGTCTAGTATTGTATCTTATTATTCTAATAATAGTTGGAATTGGTTGCATATGTATTAGAAGACTATAAAATTTGATTTTAAGGTTTAATAGTCATCCACATTGACATTGATGCAATTGTTGCAACAAATTCTATTGGATAGATGGACTTGTTATTTTCAGTGGGAGAGCCCTTAGTCTTAGAGAATGTCTCTATGACCTAGACATTAGATAACACTCATTGTTTATTTCTAAATGTTGGAAATAAACATGAATTCTGTAATAAATCTATCATAAAGAGTTATGATAGAGATATTTCAGACAGTAATCTAAAATCTAGTGAACTCTACTAAATTAGAAAATTAATGAATGGTTCATTAACATTTCTAATACTGAATTAAACCTTAAAAGATCAATAGGAGAATGAAGATCATTTGACAATGATCTGGCATCAAGACTTGGACATTTGTCTATTGATGTGATTAATAGACTAGTAATAGATGAAACTTTAGATTGTCTAAAAGTTCAAATCTTACATACTTGTGAATATTGTATTCAAAAGTAGAAATGTCCAATATACCCTTCCTTGGAATGGTGTAAGATGTCAAGGTATTCATGATCTCATACATATTGATGTATGTGAGTCATCTATATCAGAATAAACATTATGGATATGTGATATCTATTGATGATTATTTGTGATACGATATTTCTTCTCTTCACTTAGAAACCTTTGAAATGTCAAAGATTTCACAATTTTGGTTTAGAACCAAAGTTTGAAGGAAGATTAAATGAATTTGATCTAATCTAGGTAGTTTGTACCTATTAGATGAATTCATAGAATACCTTATAGAGATATGAATATCATTTCTATCTCACCCCTACTAATAAACCTAAACTCAATAAGAGTTGTAGGGAGATGCAATTGGATCATGTGTGACATGATATGATCAATGATGAGTCTTAGCATAATTACGTCTTAGTTTCCAAGGTTTATATGTAGTAAAGACTACAATATATCCCTAATAAGATTCCATGCAAGTAAGCTGGAACTTAGCACCTGAGAGTAGTACTTCATTAGGAAAATATAGGATGGTATTGGATACCTACTTTATGACCTTGAGATTCTTAAACGATTTTATATCTGAGAATGTGATTCTTAGATGATGAGACTCTTGAGAATCAAGATAAAAATGGAGTAAAGGAACTCATTTAGTCTTGAGAAGATAATGAGGCTCCTAAAATTGAAACTAAAAGGACAATTAAAGATGAAATACTAATACCACTTCAAATAAGTTTGAAGATGGATTCCATGTGTCAGTTGAATCTGACAATGATCTGACTTCATGTGATGAACCTTCTGAAGATCATAGCATGGAAAGGTGGATGTTAGCAATAAAGTCTAAAGTAGACTTCATATACAAATGTTATATATGGACACTCGAGGATCCACCTATATGGGTAAGACCCACTAAGGTGTAAGTGGATCTTCAATAAAAAGAGTGAACCTGATGAGAAGGTAGAGACCTTCATAGCACGGCTCATAGCCATGAGCTACAGACCGAAGAGAAGACATTGCTTGCGATGAGACTTGCTCTTCAGTGACCATGCTTAAACCCATCAGAATAATGCTAACCATAGCTACACAACTTGACTATGACATCTTTATGATGTAAGTCAAGATTGCATTCCTCTATGAATACCTCTCTGAGGACATTCACATGAAGCAACCCCAAGGCTTCATGGTTGAGGAAAGCAAGATGTGCAAGCTAAAGAAACTCCATCTATGGACTCAAATAAGCTTATTGTAGTTGGAACATTAGATTTGATGAAATCATAAATGTTATGATTTCAGATAGAATCTTGATGGACCATGTGAAGCTTAGTGGGAGTGCCATTGTGTTCATCGTGCTAAATGTAGATAATATCTTAATCATTTGGAATGATCTAAGGATGATAATAATAAGTGTTTTATAATCTGGTTGTTCCATACCTCGAGATATGATCTCAAGTATACCTCTTAGATCTTAGTTCTGAAGTTGTTCAGGAGACAAGAAAAGAGGGTATTGGGACCGTCACATTAATGGTTTACCTTGGACATTTCCATGAAAAATTCCAAGAAAGGATTCTTTCCCGCAAGATATGGTATTGACCTATCTAAAGGAATAGCACCTCAAAGAGTTGATGATGTGAATGCTAAAACTACTTGCCCTTGAGCATCAGTTTCGATAATCTGAGTATATGCTAGATGTGTACAAAAGCTAGATGTCTACCATGCAGTGGGAGTAGTAAATGGTTGCTGATCCTACTATGGTGATTAAACACTTAATTACAGTAATAACAATATCTTTAAAAGATGTTGAAACTTAGAGATAGTGATCTCAAAGTCATATCTTCAAATGTTTAAGACCTTGTAGATAGTGATCTATAAGGGTCTTAACTGTTGATACCTTAGGAGATAGAGATCTCTAGGAATAAAGGTATTCTGATAAGGATTATGGACATACTGGTTATAATAATTATCGAGCTATAGTGTCAAGGATACTATAACAAAATTGAGTATTGGTTGCATAAGCTGGAGCATTCGCAATGAATGCAAGCACTGTTACTAGGGGATATGCAAGTACCATAAAAGGACTTGGCGTAGTCTCTTGGTAACAGAGTGACTGATCAACTTACCTAGCTATTTTCTAAATAGCCTATCATTGTCACATGAGTGTGGGTTTAAATGATTAGCCCATTAATGGCTCTTTGGGCTAGTGGGAGATTGTCGGACACGCGAGCCCACAGCGAGCCATTATGCAATAAATATTACGAATATCATTCCCTGATCTGAAATGAAGTAAATAATTTGCATAATAGGTCCCTTAGTACAATTAGGGTTATGTACCATGGCCATCTTGATGTTCATACAGCTGTTGATTCAATTATTGAATCATAGAGGGTGGTGCTTGGATAAATATATAAAGAGTTAGATTGAGGACTCATCAAGCACTGTCAAATGATTGTTAAGAGATGATCTACAGCCTGAGTAGGAGATGGCAATCCTTTCTCATTTAGGCTGACATCTAACCGAACTCTTGATGCAGGTCCTCTACATAGGAATAGAGATTCAGGGGTGTTAGATAAGTTAGGTCAAAGAGTTGACTTAACGAGATCAAGATAACCAAAGTCCTATGTCGTATGTTGTCATGCTATAGGCATGCATCCTCTGACCGGAGACAGATGTGTTACTATATGTCTGAGTATGTACATTTGGCAGACCAATAGATTGATGACCTAATCAAGGTCTATATATCGGCGCACTGGTGTGCATATAAGGGCATATGAGTAATACGATTGATGAATCTCGTATTCATCATGCTAAAATTGGTCATTTAGGCTCTGTCCCCCATCATCCACTTGCATTTAATCATTAATATAACATTATTAACCATCATACTTGTGTAAATAATATCTGCATTTCATCATGCATAAATTGCATTAAAAATCCCTTGTGTAAATTAGCCCAAAAAGCCGCTAACTTCTCACATTTTTAGTTAATTCATCCTAACTCCGATTGACCCCAAATCACCTCCTTTGTGTTGATATCACTAATCTTATTAAATAAAAAATACAAAAAAATTACTAACCTCAATAAGTGTCAAATAATCTCAAAGTCAAATTTCACACCTGACGGACTAAAACGAGCATATCTCCCTCATACAGTGTCCAATTTTCGTCTACTCACTTTTAAAGTACTCCATTTTCAAATACCTTCAAAAAAGACCAATTTCATAAAATTCGGAGCTCATATGTGAAAGTTGGGTTTTGGGCCTCTTTTGCGCATTTTAACTTCTTGCTAATTTTGACCTGCGATTTTATGTGCTTAATTAACTCTTTTAATTTTGTTTCTTTTTCATTTATGTTCTTTGATGAAAGTTTTATTAAGCGACGTGAAAATCCAAATCCAGATCAAAACTGAAATCAAAGAAACTGACCAAGTCCGAGTGTCCGTTGTCGGTCTGTACAAAAGTTGTCCGTTTCTTACTTTTATTTTATTTTCCTAAGTTCTTATCCTTTAAAAATCCAAAAAAATTAGATTAATGTGTAAATAATTTTCTTCTTATTTATCATATTTTTTCTAGATTTTTTATCCCCTCTAAAACCACCAAAAAAAATTACAAATCTCAAAAATGCGGTTTTTCGTACACATGGAAAGCCACCAAAAATACCACTTCTCACAGGTGACCTCTTTTGCTCCCGGGTCCTTCATGAAAGTTGTAGATCTCGTCGAGACGAGCAACTTTCGTGAAGAAAATTTTTCAATCCGAGGTCTCCTGCTACTTCTTTTCTATTTTTCTTTATCTTAAATTTTGAAATTTTTTTGGGGGCACCACGTGGCAGCCTCTGGGCGTGCCACGTGGCACCCCCACTTGGTCTCTCTCTCCAGCCACCCGGGTCACGTGCCTAGCACGTGACCCCTGTCACCTTCTTCCCCAACGCAACTCTCCAGCCGTTTCTCCTCCGCCCCATGCGGCCATCAATGCCGCCTTGCGCGGCCATGCACGGCCGTTACTTCACGTAACCCCTGCTTCCAGGTCTATAAATCATTCCCCCTCTCCATCCTCGAGCTTCATCCACCATCTCCCTGAAGAGCCGGTGACAGCGGCAACGTTGGTGCGATCCACGGGGCTGGTCCCTGTGCAGCCGCTCCTCCGTGAGCAGCATAGCTTCGAGGAGCTCCGCCGTCCTCTGAAGCAATCATCGGAGTTGGCAAATCGACTCCTTCCCAGGCGTAACCTCCATTTTTTCTGGCATCTTCTTCTCAGGTACACGTGACCGCCCTTTCATCGCATTCAGCCGATCGCGTGCCTCGCTCCTCCGCCGTTCCACCGCCTCCAGCATCGCCAGCCGCGCCCGACCGCCGAGCTCCGCCTTGGGCGTGTGTCGCCTAAGGCTGAGCTCCTCCGCCTCGCGGCCTAGCCCCTCTCCGCCTCGCCACCCAGCGCTCGCCCTCGAGCACCTCTCAGCTTCGGGCGTTCCACTTGCCGTTCTCCTCCGCCCGACCGCCACGCACGACAGCCGCCCGTTCACCCTCCGCCTCCAGCTCGCTCCCTCCGCCTCACCACGACAGCGCCTCTGCCCTCGCCCAACAGCTCCGCCCCGCTCCAGGCTGCCGTCGGATCTGGGCTGGTAGCCCTTGATCCGACGGTCTAAGGGCCGCCACGTCAGCCCCCCCGAGCCTCGGCCCCAGCCTCGAGGCTCGGGGCGCCCGAACCTCGACAGCCTCCGCCGAACCTAGGGTCCGGACCCAAGCCTCCAGGCACGGCCCGAACCACAGGCTTGGGACCCGAGCCTCTCCTTCGGGGCGGCCGACCCTCCAGCCTCCGCCCCGAGCCTCCAGGCGCACGTGCTTTGCACGTGCGTTCTGGGAAAATTGCAGTGACGCCCCCAAAGGTCTATGAAATTACAAGAAGGCCCCCGCCTGGGGTAAATTGCAGAGGAGGCCCTCCGGATTTTCTAAATTACAGATAAGTCCTTCCAGGGACTATTTTGAAAAGAAAAGTTTATTTTATTTACATTTTAGTCCCTGGAACTTCATTTTAGCATATCTTCTCCATCTGAAGTCCGATTTTAGCCTATAATATGTCATTTCGAAGCTAATTTCGTGCTCTATCATTTAGCATAGCTTGTGATCAGATCTGAGTTTACTTATTGAGAATTATTATTTGAGGATCTCTATTGGCTTATGCAGGCTTATTTTGACATACTTGTGCTTGAGAAATTAATGATAAACCTGTTGCAGGAGCTCTGTTAAGGATTTCAATTTGATTAACCCCTTGTTTTATTGTTGATTATTCCCAATGATTTAATCTTTTCAAGGGATAAATTGAGGATCAATTTATCTAATTCTCGACTTATCTGATCGATGATCAATTTTGAGGAGCGTATTCATTGATTAGATATATTGTTTTGTAACTTGGAGTTGATCAGTTCTCTGGGTGTTAATGATCTCTTTTGATCTGTGATAATCTTTGGAGAATCAATTGATAAATTTAATTGAGATTTGAATTTTACTTCACAGGTCCTGAGCTTAATCATCTCTGTATAATTCATTGCATTTGCATTGCATATTGTTGCATTGTATATTTCCTCAACACAGAAATTAACCGAGCATTAATCAATTATTAAATTTGATTTACGACCGCGCAACTAAAAATCGTCGTTCCCTGAGATCGACCTTGGTAAACTTGCCAAGTAAAAATAGTCCACAACATTCAAAGATTGTGGTATTTTGACGACCGAAATTCACTTCCTATACTACAATTCACGATTATTAAAGAGGTGGATTTCGCGATCATCAAATGGCGCCGTTGCCGGGGAACGGCAAATTTTTAGGGTTTTGAATCATTTTTTTTAATTAATTTTTGTGAAGTTAGTTTTTGTGACATTTTTTTGTCTCTCTTTTGCATTTTTATTTTATTTTTTTATTTTGATTTTTATTTTTTTTCCCTTTTGTCTTCTTCTGATACTAACCGCAATCTCTCTCTTTGCAGAATACTGGAGCGGAATTTACAGATATAAATCAAGGATCTGCGAAGAAGATGAATTTGTATTTTTGTGAGGGAGAGTAGCATAGATTTAATTTTCCGCAATTTTCACAGCGTCCCTCTCTCCTTGTACCCTGTCAAATTGTAATATTCAGGACTGGACTCTCTGTGGCTTGACGTAGAATTTAGGAGCACCTACGCTAGATTAGAATTATTTGATTGTGCTCGTAATTTTTAGGCCACACTTTTCACTAATTAAACGCACTGTAGATCGTTCAACATTAGCCAAAAATTTCAATCAATTCTTCCCGCTAATAGAACTATCTGTCTAGGGCGTTTTTCATCTGTGCATATCATTTAGTGTAATTTTTAATTCCTTGTACTGCATCCCGCATGAAGAACGCGAGGATTCACTGTAAGTCCTTCTCTTAAGCATGCATCATTGATTTACGCTTGCATTGGCTTTTTCGATTCTCCCTTCTCAAGTTTTACAACTTAGGAATTAACGGAATTGGGACTGCTCGTTAGGCGTGAATTTCTGTGCTCACCTAAACTATAGTGATAACCTTAATCTAAAATTGGGACTGCTAATCAAGGTGACTGCAAATAAACTGACCTAAAATTAACTCTTGTTTGGTGGAGAGAAACCCACTCATTGTTTGTATAAGGACAAGATCGCACACCTTAGGGTAGAGCCAAAAACCGAAATACTTCATTCAGACTACTGATTTTAAAAACAATTAGCTACTTTTCAGTGAGGGTCTCGGGTAGCCGTTTACGGTCCGACTTCCCTTAGCAGAGTAGGTGGTTTAGAGGACACCGCGGAAGGCACCGTCCTCAAGTAACACGGGTAGCCGTTTAAACGGTCCGTACTTACACCTATACTGGCTGAAAGTAGGGGCAACTAGTTGTATGAACTCGGGACAGTCTTTGTGAAATATTTCGGCACCTAACAGCTCCGCTTAATCTGCAAGATTGTTTTGTCATTAAATTAAAATTGAAAAGATAAGCGGCCGAACCCTAACGTGCCTTCACCAGTGTTGAGTGGGTGAATCAACGTGTTTGTTTTGTGTTTGATTTGTGTGCGTCAAAGACCTTGCAATTGCAAGCAAATCGTGGTTCGCTGATCAGTCCATCCCTCTTGACAAGATGTCGGCACAGTGGTCTTCTTTCCCGATCTCCACGACCATGTCCCGATATTCTTCTTCCCCTCAGCCATCATTCTCTTCCCGCCCATACATCCCACCCTATGACCTCTCTTCTTCTTGGAATATTCCTCTCTCACATTCTGACAATTTTATGGACACGAGAGAGAGACCAGAATCGAGGATGAACAATAGAGTGACCTTTGTTGATAGAAGAACACAATTTCCGGTCACTAGGATCTCACAACCTCTTGAACCATCCTCTACTCAGGATGAATACCCTCTTGAGTATGATCAATTTTCCTTCAACACTCCACGAGAAAACCAAACTCAAGGAAATTCAACTCATGACCAGACCATAATGTTTATGAACAATCAACACTCTACTCAAGGTTACATGCCAGAATCACGACACATGGAGACTGATTATTCAATCACTAGTCATGAGATGTTTGAGGATGAGATTGCTCGGATTAATCATAGAGCAGACACCTTAACTATGAGAATATATGATCTCATCCAGTCAATGCAAAATTCAGAAGAAGTGAGGCCACCACCATGCGAACCACTGGATCATCACAATCAGACACAGCCACTGACCTCTGACCCCCCGACTGACCATATTACAGAAAATACCAAAAAAATTGAAAAATTTGAAAATTCAAAAAAATTGGACAATTCTGAAATGGAAGCATTTTGCAAGAGTCTGATCTTAGAGCTTCCATTGATCAAAGCCATAGAATATGTGCCCGGTCTTAAGAGATTTGTGAAGAGTCGACTGAACCCCAAAAAGAAGGGCAAGAAACGATCCAGGACTGAATATCATGTCATATCTATGGCTAGTTCTTTGGTGATGAATCATAAACTCAAAAGCCGCAAAGTCAAGCGGTTGACTCGGGTCACATGTGAAATTGAGGATTCTATATTCACTCATGTTCGGTTGGACGATGACTCCACATTAAACATCCTCCCGAAGTCCGTCTTTAATCAACTTAAATTCGGACAACTCAAAAAGACTAGGGTGATCGTTCAATTACCTGATCGATCTATCAAAAGACCGCGGGGGATCGTTTCTGTCGTCGTAAATTTCCGAGGTAAAGAACATAAGGTGGACTTTACGGTCCTTGACATTGAGCACCCCGGAAGGATGTCTGAGTCTCCTATTATTTTAGGAAAGACGTTCTTAGCCTCCGCTAAGGCGATTGTCGATTGCGAGACTCAGGAAATCAAGTTCCCGAACTCGGACCACAATGAACACGACCCCAATGACACATCATGCTCTGAGGAAAATCAACTTGAAACCAACAGTTATGATCAGGAGATAAATAATTCACATTATCAGACATATCCACATGACACACTGATACATACCCTAGGAGAGTCACCTAAGGAACTGACTGTTGGACAAACTTCGGATTCTCACCACCCTATCACTGCTCCTAGGAAAAATCATGATTTTGGAGCTTCTGAAGAATTGGACCATATTTTTGAAGATCACCACGATTATTTGAGTGGTCCAATCTTTGAGTCGGCAGTAATTCATGAGATACTTGAACCATATAAGGAACCGACTCCAGAAACATCTGATGTCACCAAAACTCATGATCATTCCGAAGTGACATCAACACCCCCAGCCATAAACCACAAGATCCGCAGGAACAATCTCCCTCGACCAAAGCAGTGCATGACCCTTCAAGAATTGGTCGACTTTTATGGAGATTCATCTGATGAGGAACTCACAAATGCCACACCGGTTACTCAAGACAGGGAGATGAAGACTGTCCAACTTCCTCCCAATACTTTCCAAGGAAACAAACCGACCAAGAAAGTCACCTTTGACCTTAGACATCAGGTGATTTCTGACGAGTCCTCGTCCGGTCCTGATGAGGTTCATCAGATAAGTGCAATAGGTACAGCACTGATCCAAGGGCACTTACCTCTGATCGATAAAAGTTGGAGATCCTCTGCAGACGACTACTATTCTCCTGAGGACGACTCCGACGATGGCTGGTCTTCTTCTTCTTCTTCGGCCCCCTCTTCATCACACTCATCATCTCCATACTATCTCCCTCCACACTCCCGCAAGAAGGTCCGTCGCAAACCTCCTTGATCTTCTACATCCGCGCATCTACCCGGTTCCCCATCTGTAATTAACCGATTATACTTAGGCTGACCTGAGCCTAAGTATAGGGGGACCGCATCCATTGTTTATACATCACTTCTCTTCTTTTGTTTTTAATCCTTCTATATTTGGTACGAGCTATGTCAACATTTCACTTGGTGCCATGAGGACATAGCACAAGCTAAGTATAGGGGGGTGTGTTTGTATATATTTTATCTACTTTATCCACAGCTCGTACTTTAATCGTTTTTATCTAACATAGGGGATGGGTACGAGTAATGTGTATAATACCTGTTTTCCAAAAAAAAAAACCAAAAAAAAATCATTCTCAAAAAAAAAAAACACACACACACACAAAAAAAAACTTTTGCATTAAAAAAAATCATCACTCATGGTCTTGCATTTCATCACGCATTTCATGCATTCCTTGGTTGATATATTCCTGACACATTCACTATCACTCAAGGCTTGAGGATTTTTGAGGACACTTGATTTCTGAAATCTTGAGATTCTGAGTTAGCCTGCCTTAGTCATTAGGGTTTTTAGAACTTAATAATCCACACTTCCCTAGTTTGAAAGATTTGAGCGCTATATTGCACTCTTCATCTCTAACATTCAAAAAGAATATGATCAGCACAATCACTTCCACAACTGCATGATTGATGAGACAAGTTGAGATATCACTTGAGGAACTAGGACTAGAGATTTGAGTTTAGACCCGATCTGATGATATTCAAGGATGGGATAAAGTTAATGAAGGCTTCAGAAAACCTGAGTGTCAGCAAAACACTAGCCAGTATGTGAACAAGATTCATATGCTGTGTTTTTGATATTGACCTAAGTGCCAGGGTGTGATGAAACTTAAGGAAAATTGTTGATCAGTGTGCGCCAACTTTTGGTAAAAGCAGTGGAGCTAGCCGAAAAAAAAATGTCAAAGAAAAGCTCTATCATCCAAAGTCAAATTCTAAATGAGCTTCCACCAATGGCGAGCGCTCCCAAACATTTCCAAAGTGTCCACTTGGACCAAGCGCTAATTAGGACCAAGGAGTCGGGCTGACACCATAAAAGGGCTCTGCATCGTAAGCGATACAAGTCTGGGTGTCGAAGGTATCTTAGATACTCAAAAGAGACACACCCCGGTGTACTCCCAGAAAAACAAGTGCAGACAACTCCAAATTCTCTTGATGGACACATTGATCAACAAAACAAAAATATACTTGTGTTGAGTAATAAGGCACTTGAGAGGCACCTTGTTCCAATGTAAGGGAGAGAAAATTAGACACAATCCTATGCCCTTCATCAACTGGCCGTCCATATACACTTTCAAGTCTGACAAACTAATGAGACGGTTGACTGAAGCAAGAATAGACTTATTCTCTAGTGTTGAGGATTAGGTCTAGAGGAGGATCTTTGGGACTGGAACTTTGAGTGATGCCCCGACTCGACTCTCATGAAATGCAGTACACTTAAAATCATATCCTTATACTATATGTACAAAAAGAGAGTCTGAAAATTAGAGAAGTTGGGTTCCTTTTGATTAAAGCTTAGGTGAGCTCAGAACTTTTAGGATCACTCAAATTAAGGGTCTTCTCTGAATTAAGCCTTGAAAATTCACTTACACAGTCAGGGATGTATTCAACTAAGTCATTCATTCATGCTCGGGGACGAGCATGGTCTAAGTATAGGGGTATGATGAATCTCGTATTCATCATGCTAAAATTTGTCATTTAGGCTCTGTCCCCCATCATCCACTTGCATTTAATCATTAATAGAGCATTATTAACCATCATACTTGTGTAAATAATATCTGCATTTCATCATGCATAAATTGATTAAAAATCCCTTGTGTAAATTAGCCCAAAAAGCCGCTAACTTCTCACATTTTTAGTTAATTCATCCTAACTCCGATTGACCCAAATCACCTCCTTTGTGTTGATATCACTAATCTTATTAAATAAAAAATACAAAAAAATTACTAACCTCAATAAGTGTCAAATAATCTCAAAGTCAAATTTCACAACCTGACGGACTAAAACGAGCATATCTCCCTCATACAGTGTCCAATTTTGGTCTACTTCACTTTTAAAGTACTCCATTTTCAAATACCTTCAAAACAAGACCAATTTCATAAAATTCGGAGCTCATATGTGAAAGTTGGGTTTTGGGCTCTTTTTGCGCATTTTAACTTCTTGCTAATTTTGACCTGCGATTTTATGTGCTTAATTAACTCTTTTAATTTTGTTTCTTTTTCATTTATGTTCTTTGATGAAAGTTTTATTAAGCGACGTGAAAATCCAAATCCAGATCAAAACTGAAATCAAAGAAACTGACCAAGCCGAGTGTCCGTTGTCGGTCTGTACAAAGTTGTCCCGTTTCTTACTTTTATTTTATTTTCCTAAGTTCTTATCCTTTAAAAATCCAAAAAAATTAGATTAATGTGTAAATAATTTCTTCTTTATTTATCATATTTTTTCTAGATTTTTATCCCCTCTAAAACCACCAAAAAAAATTACAAATCTCAAAAATGGGTTTTTCGTACACATGGAAAGCCACCAAAAATACCACTTCTCACAGGTGACCTCTTTTGCTCTCGGGTCCTTCATGAAAGTTGTAGATCTCGTCGAGACGAGCAACTTTCGTGAAGAAAATTTTTCAATCCGAGGTCTCCTGCTACTTCTTTTCTATTTTTCTTTATCTTAAATTTGAAATTTTTTTGGGGGCACCACGTGCAGCCCCTGGGCACTGCCACGTGGCACCCCCACACTTGGTCTCTCTCTCCAGCCCACCCGGGTCACGTGCCTAGCACGTGACCCCTGTCACCTTCTTCCCCAACGCAACTCTCCAGCGTTTCTCCTCCGCCCCATGCGGCCATCAATGCCGCCTTGCGCGGCCATGCACGGCCGTTACTTCACGTAACCCCTGCTTCTAGGTCTATAAATTCATTCCCCCTCGCCATCCTCGAGCTTCATCCACCATCTCCCTGAAGAGCCGGTGACAGCGGCAACGTTGGTGCGATCCACGGGGTGGTCCTGTGCCCAGCGCTCCTCCGTGAGCAGCATAGCTTCGAGGAGCTCCGCCGTCCTCTGAAGCAATCATCGGAGTTGGCAAATCGACTCCTTCCCAGGCGTAACCTCCATTTTTCTGGCATCTTCTTCTCAGGTACACGTGACCGCCCTTTCATCGCATTCAGCCGATCGCGTGCCTCGCACCTCCGCCGTTCCACCGCCTCCAGCATCGCCAGCCGCGCCCGACCGCCGAGCTCCGCCTTGGGCGTGTGTCGCCTAAGGCTGAGCTCCTCCGCCTCGCGGCCTAGCCCCTCTCCGCCTCGCCACCCAGCGCTCGCCCTCGAGCACCTCTCAGCTTCGGGCGTTCCACTTGCCGTTCTCCTCCGCCCGACCGCCACGCACGACAGCCGCCCGTTCACCCTCCGCCTCCAGCTCGCTCCCTCCGCCCGACCGCCACGCACGACAGCCGCCCGTTCACCCTCCGCCTCCAGCTCGCTCCCTCCGCCTCACCACGACCGCGCCTCTGCCCTCGCCCAACAGCTCCGCCCCGCTCCAGGCTGCCGTCGGATCTGGGCTGGTAGCCCTTGATCCGACGGTCTAAGGGCCGCCACGTCAGCCCCCCCGAGCCTCGGCCCCAGCCTCGAGGCTCGGGGCACCCGAACCTCGACAGCCTCCGCCGAACCTAGGGTCCGGACCCAAGCCTCCAGGCACGGCCCGAACCACAGGCTTGGGACCCGAGCCTCTCCTTCGGGGCGCCCGACCCTCCAGCCTCCGCCCCGAGCCTCCAGGCGCACGTGCTTTGCACGTGCGTTCTGGGAAAATTGCAGGGACGCCCCCAAAGGTCTATGAAATTACAAGAAGGCCCCCGCCTGGGGTAAATTGCAGAGGAGGCCCTCCGGATTTTCTAAATTACAGATAAGTCCTTCCAGGGACTATTTTGAAAAGAAAAGTTTATTTTATTTACATTTTAGTCCCTGGAACTTCATTTTAGCATATCTTCTCCATCTGAAGTCCGATTTTTGCCTATAATATGTCATTTCGAAGCTAATTTCGTGCTCTATCATTTAGCATAGCTTGTGATCAGATCTGAGTTTACTTATTGAGAATTATTATTTGAGGATCTCTATTGGCTTATGCAGGCTTATTTTGACATACTTGTGCTTGAGAAATTAACGATAATCCTGTTGCAGGAGCTCTGTTAAGGATTTCAATTTGATTAACCCCTTGTTTTATTGTTGATTATTCCCAATGATTTAATCTTTTCAAGGGATAAATTGAGGATCAATTTATCTAATTCTCGACTTATCTGATCGATGATCAATTTTGAGGAGCGTATTCATTGATTAGATATATTGTTTTGTAACTTGGAGTTGATCAGTTCTCTTGGTGTTAATGATCTCTTTTGATCTGTGATAATCTTTGGAGAATCAATTGATAAATTTAATTGAGATTTGAATTTTATACTTCACAGGTCCTGAGCTTAATCATCTCTGTATAATTCATTGCATTTGCATTGCATATTGTTGCATTGTATATTTCCTCAACACAGAAATTAACCGAGCATTAATCAATTATTAAATTTGATTTACGACCGTGCAACTAAAAATCGTCGTTCCCTGAGATCGACCTTGGTAAACTTGCCAAGTAAAAATAGTCCACAACATTCAAAGATTGTGGTATTTTGACGACCGAAATTCACTTCCTATACTACAATTCACGATTATTAAAGAGGTGGATTTCGCGATCATCAACGATATCTCAAAGGGATCATACAGGTTCATTACTGAACCGGAAGACATGAGCTCACTCGTGAGATATTAGGGAGAATCAAATTCCGGCACGGTCGTCTCGCTTTGGAAGCTTGACTGAATTTGTAGGTTTGATACATGCTTTTGGAAATTATATGATCAACCCCCGGATATGATATATGCTCTTGGAAAGCATATGATCGATACCGACTCCCAATGATCGGATGAGAAACTTAATAATAAAACCTCTGAAGTAGACAGTGTAAAATTGATCTTATACTTCGGGTTTATTCTGAGTCTTCCAGTAAGCAGGATGTATAGGTATTTGGAATACATGAGGGTGATGTGATCATAAACGGTTGTATAACCATGACGCTTCCATTCCTATGGAGTGATGAAATGGGTCTGGATTTTAGTGACTCCTCTCAGTAGAGAAGTAATCTGATCTTAGTCCAAATGTTGGACATTGATCCGAATGTGATTCAGATGCAATGAGAAGATTAGATTTGCGGTCTTGATTTAATCAAGCATCTATGGGAGGCCTGAGATCTGGATTTGAGATGTGATCTCAATATCCAAGTCACTATACGTGGAACAATACAATCGCCCTATCCTTATCTCCAAGTATTCGTGGAGAAAGCGCATTATCCTTAAAAGAGTTCAAGATAATTTCATTGTTGATATAAGTATCTGAGCATTGAGAAAATGGATAATTAAATGTGATTTAATTATCATGATTAATATGAATTCGATTCATATTATAAAGAGAGTTATCTTAGATAATTTAATGTGATATGATTCTCAAAAGATGTGAATAATGTGAATGTGATTCATATTTTTTGGAAACATGAGAATAGAGATTCAAGATGATTAAACGTGATTTAATTATCATGGATATGAATAATGTGGATAGTACTATCCATATTAATCATATATATTATAAATGTGATTTATAATATATAAGAGAGAGCTATTTGTAATTTACATTTGTTAATTAAATGTTTATGTGAATTGGATTCACATTGGACATTTAATTGAAAATGTAATTTACATTTTATTTTGGGTTGTGAATGTGATTCACAATTTTTCAATGGCAAGATTACAATATTCACAAAATAATTATGAATTATTTTTGTTGAATAATTTACAACAAGTATTGTTGTAAATCTTGGAGATTTCCATGGAATAATGTAATCTCATGAGATATCATGAGATTACATTAGATTGCCACCAAATCCCATATTATGGAAGGAGGCAATCTTCATTCCAATAATCTCCATGATTGCTTGATTTAATTTGGGATTGATTTGTATTGATTTATTAATATAGATTTAATCTAAATTAAATTAATTGTTGTTGGTTTTTACCAACACAAATCTTAGCCATTAAAAGAAACACAATCAATGAGAGCCATTGGATTTGTGTTGTCCATGGATTGAGATCTATGGATCCCAAAATATTATAAAAAGTAGAGGCACCCCTTTGCTCTTCTTTTCACAAGAGAAAATCTCTCTCTTTCTTTTTCTCTCTACATGCCCTCTCTCCTTCTCTCATGTGGCCGTCCACCATGGATGCCCTAGAGAGAGTCTCCATCGCCGCAGTGTCATCGTTATGTTGCCCGATCATTTGCTCCTGGATCTCCGACTCCTTAGGTGTGCCTCGCTCATGAAGAAGACATTGGACCTCATGTGTCGAGATCAGGAGATCAGCCACTTGGATCATCAACATGGATTGCGAGGAGCATGTGTTTCATCAACACGCTCACAAGCGTCTCCTCCGTCGGATCGAACTTGAGACAGCATGTCTCTTTATTTAGAGACTCGATTGCAACCATGCTTCATGAGGTAATCCTATTACTTCTTTGTGGTTTAGATAAAACGATCCGAGAAGTGTTCTTGGATCATGTGGTTTCGTCACATGAAAATTTTTAAATTTCCGCTGCATAGAACAACTAGTCTGACTAGTCGCTCCTCGTTGTATTCGATACGACGCTCACGTTTCCATGATGCTCTTGAGGATTATCCCATATCCTTTAGAGGGGACAAGCAAAGCCCCACGTACAAGTGGATACTCTGATTTGGCAGCGCCGAGGGTATATTTGAAGGTTGAAGGTTGGAGCTTTGGTGGTGGATAATGTGGATTGCGAAGGGAACATGGGATGAGCGAGTGTTGATGGTGGTCAGCTAAGAGTCCAACGAGAAAGAAGGAAGATTGGGCTTGGGCTTGGAGCGATTAGGCAGATGAGGAGAATGTTGAGAAGGTGGCAGAAAAGGAAAGGGGATGACATGCGTGCTTGGTGGGCGACGTGGGAGAGAAGGGGTTGCTGGAGGAAGGAGATGAGATCTCCATCGTTGGATCTCGCGATCCAACGATTGAGAAGTAGGCACAAGGATGTGGCCCTGATCTCATCGATCAGGTCGCTATCGATGGCAGTGGGGGCGACACGTGGCGTGAGGATAGGAGGGCGCATGCAGACGCTCGAGATGCGATTGGGATGAGCATTGGAGGGTGGAAAGAGGTAGCGGGTACGTGTGGTCGTGATTGAAGCTCCAAAGCGATTAGACAGTGCTGAAAAAGGGAGGATGATGCAAGGGCAGCAGGCCATATGGCTCAACCAGAAGGAGCCACGTGTCCCAATCAAGTTATTACTGAAGAAAAACTCGAAAAAGGTCAAGAAAATAGCCGAATTTCGAAAACCCAAAACATGAAAGTTGTAGATATCGGTGAGATCTACAAGTTTCATGTTGACCAAAGATGAAAACGAGGTCAAATGAAAGGAGAACTATTTTGTGAGCATTTTTTAGGGTATAAAACACTATGTTTTTTGGTTTTGTTATTTTTTGTAATTTTAATTTATTTCAAGACTCAGATATAAACAATGATTTATCTGGTTATTATTAACACTAATTTAAGCTAGGGGGTTGATATCTGCAAATTAATATGACGAAACTGAGTTTCATCAGTCATCCGTTTAACTATTCATCAGTGAACCAATTTTGAGCACATGCACTTTGCACTTAGCTCGACTTACATGGGGATGTGAAGGGAAATCCATCTTGATGGTGTGTTTCTATCCTTGTATGGAGGCATGGATGTCTAAAGATAGTAGAGATTGGGGTTGCAATAATCACTCAGATAAGGGAAGGATATGTTGGCACAATTTTTCCAAGTCCTCAAAAAAATGGATGGAATGAAAAGATGCTATATCTGTCGAGGCACAAAAAGATGAATGCAGTGCAAGAAACATTACAAAGCCAATTCAAAGAAGAAGCCACCAATACAAATACGACAACAATGGTCTGAGCTTCCACCAAAAAGCCTGCACATCTTAGTGGAGACTTAGCTACACCAGCTGGGCTTCACAAGGAGATGCGTCTACACTGGTCGCACTCCAGTTCTTTTCTCATTCATCTACTTTCTCTCTATATACGATTGTGGACACAACACGAACTGACCTTAGAAGGGAATACCTCCCTCCTCGAGGAAAGAGTAGTTGGATGAGGAACCAATGGGAGTGTATAGCTAGGATGGGTGGTTTCTTTGCTACATTCAAGCGGGAAGAGCTAAAATGATTCACACACAGTAAAGATTGATTTCAAGGTTGATAGAGTTTGCGATATGAATGAGTGGATCTAAACTGGTTGTTGAGGTGAACTTAAACAAGGATTTGTGGATCTTGAGGGTTGTTGAGGCTAAAATCTTAATCCTAGTTAAGGCTTCGACAAAATGCTTGTTTTAGGCCTGATCGAGCTCTGTCCTTATTCTACTCTCATGAATTGTCTTAGGAAAACTAATTCATTCTATCTTTCTTTCTTTTTCCCTCATTTTTCAAATAAGCGTTTGCTCAGGGACTAGCAAAGTTTAAGTGTGGGGGTTGATGAATCCATGATTCATGAACATTCTGTCTGCATTTGTCTTAAAACCCTTAACAAATACATGTAAATATCCACAATTTCCACTTTTTAACAAAACTCTACTCATGAATAAAAATGCATTTTAATTCATTAAAATCATGTAAATAAATAAAAGAGTAAAAATAAAGAAAATAAAAAAAGAAGGCAAATTGTAGATATGTATATATGTACAATATGACTTGTAAAAATAAATATAGCCGAAAGATATATTTATAACCTTATCTCCAAGACTAAGTCAGCATGGATTGGTCGATAAATAAATAAGTAGGGAGAGATAAAGAAGAAAACAAATAAAAATAATTAATTTCACACTTCATACATTCTTCATTAATTAACCAATGAATACCAAAACTTCAATAATTATTTTAATTAATTCATATGAATATATTTTTCACCAAACTCTTTTCTTAATTATTTCTAAAAATATATAGAAAAATATAAAAATAAGTTAAAAAATATTACCTTGTATATATGCCAAGAAATCCAACTTGAAAATTGTCAAAATCCAAACTTCCGAATATTATAACTTTCTCATACAAACTCCAAATTCACTCTGCTCACCTTTAAAGTTCATAAAATAATATTCTCTAATTAATGAATGTGATTTCACTAAAATCAGAGTTTGTTTGCAAAAAGTCGGTTTTGGGACCGAACCACAATTGGATTTCTGGGCTATTTATTTCAGTTAGAACACACTATTTATTGTTTTAATGATTTTATAATTTCTAATTATTTTCTTGATCTTGTATTTTAACGTTAATTTATTTCATAATTTTTTGTGCTTATTTATTATTTTAAATAAATCAGAAATCATAATTTATAGGTTTAAATGAACTGTATAACTTATAGTTGTATTTATTAATATACATAAATTACTTTATTAAAATCTACAAAAATTCATATATACTTTCTTTATTAACCTAATAATTAATAAAATATAAAAATAATATAATTTATTAATTTATAAAATTAAAAATCTAAAACGTATTTATTAAGTATTATTTATACTTATTTATTAATACAATATTTATAAATATTCATTATTTATCAAAACTAATTATACCATAATTTAGATAATTTAATTATTTATAATTTTTGTTCTTATACCTATTTAAATAACGTTATTTACTATTTAATTCCTATTTATTAATCTATTCATTAAATCTAGCCAACTAGGTGTTGACACATGTCAACACCTGGTTCATCTTCTTCAAGAAGGCTAGGTTGTTGGAGTTGTTCTAACCTCCTAACTTCAACAAATTAAGCCTGTCATTGTCTTCTTTCTAACTCCGATCCTAACCCTCCATCTTCTACCTCTAACAACCACCATCCATGCCGATCATCGATTCTTCAATTAACTCTCTCCGATCACCCTATAAAAGCTCCCTAAGACGGCCATTCCAACTAACTCTTCCTGAACAAACTCTTTGTAGAAACCCACTGGCCGATCCACCATTTTCACTATCATTCTCCGCCTATCTCTGTTTGTGACATGGCCAAAGGCAAGCGTCGCATGGAAGAAAGAGCATCGGTGGAAGGTTACAAGGTCTTCGCTTGGCCTTGCATCGCCGCAACTGTGGCGTTCAGCTCCGAGAGCGACGACCAGCAGCGTCTTACACGCTGCTATCCCCAGGTATTCCTCCATCTTTGCATTTTTAGTTCTCGACATCCGTGCCTTGATTAGTTACCTTAAGCACATACTTAGTACCGGTGATTATCCTTCTTAGGCACACTCTACTTCAAATACCTCAGATCTATTCACATCCTTCACAAATCACCTTCCACTTCTTTTATTTCCACTGTTATAAATTTTCTGGAAACTTGTTATAGATCTGCAAATCCTTCTTTTTTTTGGCCAATTCAATCGTGAATCGAGCACATAAAATTCATTTGCAGGTCCTTATTATCTATTTGGAGCAACAAACAAGCCAATGGAGCTTCATCATCGATAATAATCACAAGGTAGATGGACAATCTTCCTGCTGACAGACATCGCCAAATCGTCATCTTCTTTGACGTCCAGCCACCATGTTCCTTCACCTCAAAGCCCGCTCACCCGCATGCGAGCTCAAGGGGTATAGGAGACACCCCTCTAGCCCTGCAATAGGCCAAAGCTTCGTGTTGATCGCCATGGAGAATTCAAAGAAGAAGCCATCGTCGTCACACTCGCAACAGAGGGAAGAACACTCAAGAACTCCAGGAAGCACAAGCTGGCGACGCGTGTCCAGATCGGACAGATCATAATCGCCCACATATTCTAATCTCACCCGTCGATTGTTAACTGATAGAGAAGCTGCATAATAAACCCATCGAAGATCCAGAATTCAACTCATGCTCCAGAAGTTTTCCAGAATTACATTTAGGTCCCCACGTAGGGACCTAAATGTCATAATTTTAGTTTTCTTTTGTTATTCCGTCACTGTTGGGGACCCATTTGTAACAGAACAAAACTTTTTCTTCTTGCACTTATACTCCTGTACTGTAGGGTTGTTTTGGACCTTATTTTTGTTGCATCTTTCTTCAAATTTTCTAGGGTAGTTAGACAACTACCCTAGCGACATTTCTAGCTATTTTTCGTAGATTTAAATCGCATATTGTTCTCTATTTGATCTTTGTGGAACCGTGTTATTTCAGAGTGCTTTCTTGTGCTTGTTTTAATTTCAAGAAGAAGAATAAATTCTCGAGATTCTTTTATTCATCGAAAATCACAATACGGTTTTCTACCTCCTTGAGTTTGTCCCAGGAGAAATTACCTAGATAAAAAAATTAGTTTTTAAAGGATTAAAATAGGAGACAATCATACACGTTTCTTCTTCTATTTTAATCCTGATTTTTATTTGAAACACAGCTTCTGTCTTCGCGGTTTTTCCTAAAACCGACATCTTCTTTGATCAATTAACCGCCAGCAGATGTTGTGTTATCACATGCTACTGTGAAAGAGCATTGATAGAGGAGCAAAGGCTATGAGGGAATTAAACTGATTTGGTGAAAGAATCCAGGGAGAAAATCAAGGAAGAAGGAGGTGTAGCGCCTGACAGTCGCAAACCTAGGGAGGCCGGAGAGTTGACTAAGGCCAACTAGGATCGATCTCCCACTAGTCCACGTAGAATGCTAGGCAACGAAGGAGGGAATAAATTCCTTACTAATTTGATTTAAAATAATAAATGATTTTATCAACTTTTTTAAAACAAGAAAAATATATTTATTTTATGTGGTATTTTATTATAATTTTTATTTATTTTTACTAGTTAATTTATTAGGTGTTCATTTTTATATGTAGAATTATAGGTATATTCACACACACACACACACACACATATATATATATTGTATTTTCTTTTTATTTTTTATTTTATTCTTTTATATACATAATTTATATATTTATATCTGGTCTAAATAAATATACACATATTTTATTGTATTTTTTGAGTTTAATATGTTTACCTATATGATTGAAATACCTTATTTATTTTAATGTATTTTTAGTTGTTTTATTCTCATTTTATTATTCACATGTGTTTTAATAATAGCTAAAATTTTATAATATTTTTAAGAATCCTAAAAAAAGGATAAATTAATCTAATGAATATATTATACATGTATAGTGCACAAAGAGGGTCCAAAAAAAGCCAACATTTTCTTCTTAACACCAAATTGAATGAAACTACCTTCATTAAATAGATAATTTAATTTTGTGAACTATAAAGGTGAGTTTGATGAATTTTGAGCTATATGGAGAAGGTACATGTCTGCAAAGTTTTCTTAACGGCTTTTTATTTTGAGTGTCTAGGGCACTGTGCATTATTTTTGAATGAAATAAATTTTGTATTTTTCTTTGTATTTTCATACAAATTTCTTGTTCAAAGTTTATTGAAATGATGCATAAGTAATAAAGAATAGAATGGGTCCCAAAATGTCTATATTGAAGAATAAAAATCAACGTTTTTATTTAGTTTTTGGCCCTTATCTCCCCCTACTTTATTCCTTGTCGACCAACTCAATTCTTAACTTAGTCTTGGGGTCTAGAATCATTCAATACCTTTGGTATTTCATTTTTTGTCTTTCTTTTTTTCCTTATTCTTTTATTTTGGCATTAAATACAATAATTTATACTTTATTTATAGTATTAATAATGAGTGTTATTTTATACAAATTAATGTTATTTACAAGTATTTAGATGAGGATTTAAGGCCAAATGAAAGAATAAATGTGATCAAATGGAGATCCATCACCCCCTATACTTGCCATTGCTAGTCTCTAGCAAACACTTATGCAATAAGTGCAGAAAAAAAATAAAGATAAGAAAAAGAAAATAAATTAGTTGTATTATGAGTCTTGAACTTATCTTCATAAAATCAAAGTTTGGAGCCCAGTCGGACCTTTAGATTTTAGGTTTGGTCGGAATCATATTGGGAAGCGGACTTGACACTCCTAAGAACCACAAAACTCTGCCCAAGTCTCCCCAAAAGCTAGGTCAAAACATGTCGATGTCATTTGCAGTCCCTTATAACTAAGAGTGTACCTTTTATATTGTCAGTGATATGTAGCTCCTCTCAGTTGAAGCGGTAAAATACAATCTTCTCCAACATGGTGACCCTAATTCCCTAATCCAACAACTCTTTCCTCTAGAAGCGAGGTATTCCCTTCTAAGTTCAAGTGTAGCAAGCTCAAGAAGAGGAGATGGAGAAGAGAATGGATGGTATCCAGTATACCAACCTATCTTAGGATGCTTGACCATTGTAGTTGAGTCATCTACTTGCATTCTCACATGTACCTTTGACATTGAAGCTCAAGCATGCTTATTGACTATATGCATACATGATCCGATAGGAAATGATTTTTCTTTGATTTTTCCCTTATATTTTTTGGAGTTTTTTATTTTGTAATTTTTTAATACTAAATATAACAACGTTTACATAAGGACTTTGTCCTCTTAATCCAGTAGACTATTCCTCTTTTAAAGCATTATTACAACCCATAACCCCATGTAGTTAGACCTCATGGCTACTGGATTGGGTTGGGGGATCAAAGGCCACAGAATTGTGACTTCATATGTTTCCATTCACTTGTGTCTTATGACAACAAAATCTAGCCATTTACTACTTCAACTGAGTTGAGCAGAGTACAAGGTGCGGGTGTGCAAGTTAGGTCATTGTCGACAAGAGTCGTGTGTGTGTTTCAAAATATTCCACTTAGGCAGTTAAGATGACATTGAACCTAATCTTGTGGTCACAAAGAATTATACCTAGTAGACTTGAAGTACCTCAATTTTAGTTTCTCTAAGGTTCCTGCGATAAGTAGATTAAGGTCCAACTAAGCTCCAATCTTCGGATTCTATTTAGACTAGTTCAATTGTTATTATCAATCTGAAAAAATGCAAATCCTATGTACAATGCAGGAAAATATTTTTTGTGAAACATTTTCTAATTTTGAACTTTTTATGAATTTTTGAAAAGGATTTTGAAAAAAATTATGCAATTTTGAAAATGGTTTGTAATTTTTTATGGTTTTGAATTTTGCAAATTTTTTGGTATTTTTAAAAAATGAAAGACTTAGTAAAATAATTACGTGTAGATATTTACATAGGAATGCATCTTCATTTATAAGGACTAGGGTGTATATTACACAAGGAATTTACAAGTTGAATGTTAGTTATTTTTATAGGTCTGTATATATACAATTTGTAAAGAATTTTTATTTGTCATATACAAGGTTCCCAAAATAGTTTGAAAATACTTCTACAAACATTTTGAAAACTTATTTTTACAAATAGTTTAACAAATATTTTTACAAGAATTTACAAAATTTAAAAATTTATTTCGCAAAGATTTTTAAATGATATATACAATTTTCAAAATATTTTTACAACCACTTTTCAAATCATTTGCAAACTGAATTTTCAAAATATTTTATTCAGGCAAATAAAATAAATGTTTACAAGCAAAATAATTTTTCAAGTGTTTGAAAACATTTTTGCAAAAAGTTTTCAAATGGGTTCAAAAGAATTGTCAAATATTTTCCAACCATTTTCAAATAACTCTGCAAAACATTTTTAACCTGATTTATCAATCACTATAGACAAAGAATTTAGAATAAATTTATAATTATTTTTATCGTTTTATTCTTTACACTTGATTAATTGTATATCCTTTTAGTATTTATCCATATTATTCAAAAATATGAAAGTACGAGTTATGACTAAAGTATATACAACGCATATATGACCCCTCTATATTAGCCTGAGTTATGTTATCTAGATCAAAAAGAAAAGAGAATACATAACTCATAGTGAGTATAGAAAAACCTATACTACAACGATGAAAGAATAAGAAGTCGAATATATGCCCTATACATAGGATCAAATAATCCTAAGTATAACAGTATGTATACAACATGAAAGGAGGATCGAGGGTGGGAATGAAAAGGTCAACAACTCGGTATGTCTCCCCCTATACTTAGGGTAAGATATCCCTAAGTATAGACAAGAATATCAACTAGAGAGGAGACAAGCGAGGGGATCAAGAAACTATTAAAAAAACATCGACGAAATGAACGCGTCACTCCCCCTATACTCAGAGTAGGAGATCCCTTGGTATAAGCAATAATAGGAGTGGTGCAACAGAACAAAGAGAGAACAACTCGATCTGCACCCCTATACTTAGGACAAAGTATGTCCTAAGTATGGACACAAATATCAGAGAGTAGATCTGGGGTGTAGGACACGGAAGAGAGAAGGAACGGAAGACTAAACACGTATACACAAGAGATGTGGATTGTTGACATGCCTCTGTTGATGAGAGATTTTTGGGTTTTAATTAATGGAATTAAATTGCACTATCGTTGCAACCCTAAAAATCTCTCACAAATGTCATGACAAAATAAATAGAGAAAATGTAGAAATAGATATTTGCTATTTAATTTACATGTATAGTGTACAAGGTTGAACTAAGGAAGGCTACAAAAAATCCCAAGGGTTATTCAATTTAATGAAAAATAAATTAAGAGAAACAAAGGAAATCTATGAATACTAGTCTTGGTTTTTATTTTCTTTATTTTTGTAATTTTTATGGAATTTTAGTTTTATATTTTGTATTTGGTTTCTTGATTTTTATAACTTTTTCTTTCAATTTTAATTTTGCAAAAGTTTTTAATTTTATAAAATAAAAGAAAATAAAAAGAATAAAAGAATTCAATGAGAAAGAAAGAGAAGGGCAACTTCTTTGATTTTTACAAATTAGCAAGATAAATAGAAAATACAAACAAAATTATTTTTTTAGTTTCTGACACTTTTTTAATGTTTTTATGATTTTCCCATAATTTTCCATAATTTTTATAGGCTTTCAAAAAATAAAAAACAATGAATGAAACAAATAGGAGATAATGTGGATATTTTTAGATTTTAGTAATAGCAAATCAAATAAATAATTATGAAAATTTTACAAAATTAAAGAAAATTTTTGTATTTTCCATAAAGGTATATTATAATTTTTTTGAAATTCTCTACGGCTTTTATTGAATTTTTATGTTTTTGAGTTTTTATGATTTTTTATGGTTTTTATGAGGAATAAAAATGCTAAAATGGTACATAAACTAAAGCAAATAAAAATAAATAACAAGAATTGTTTTAGAGTTTTTCGCTAAGATTTTATATTTTTTTTAATTTGCAAATGCAAACATGTATTTTTTGAATTACGAAAAACAAAAAAACCAATGAAAATGCAAAATGCAAATTATGGATGCATAAAATTAACATAATGCTAAAATGATTTTTTGTGGAATTTTTAATGAGGTTTTGATAATTTTTATTTGATTTTTATCATGAACAATAAATGAAAACGCATAGGGGTATAAATGAAAATATTTAGAGTTCTAATACTAAATGAGAACAAATATGAAAACTGTAGGGCAAATTATTCAATTTTTCGAAGAAAACGCATGCACAGGCTTGTGCGCCCCGCTTAATTGGACTATATATATTTTAAATAATTCAAGAGGCCAATCAATACAAAAACATGCAGATTTTTCACTGCAAATTACCCAAACATCATGTGTAAGACACACTCTTTGTTCAAATAGGGACAACACTATAAATAAAATAAAGTGCAGGACACAAAATGCAAATGCTCACATCATAAGATACAGATATGTGATCATAGAGGACTTATTTGTAATTTGAAAAAAATGCAAGGGCTCAGATGTAAATTTACCCTTAACACATGCAGAGCTTTGGATGGTCGTGATGCTTTGCATATCTGATCCAACGGTTGACGATGAACTTCATGTGGATGGGTGAGATTCGATCTGGGACTTCAATCCACGACCCGGCTTTGGGGCTTTTTGAACAGCTAAGATCAAATCTGGTGCATTGTTCTTGATCATGCGGTGTTGGAGGTTGCTGGATGAACTGGGAAGAAGGTGGCTTTAGGCGAGCTTCGATCGAGAAGATCTCGATCATGGCTCGCCAAAATCAGCTACTAGATGGTGCTCCTGCTTCCTGCGGTGCTCCTCTATTGATCCAAAGCTTCCACAGAGGTCGGCGATGATTGATATGCAATCTGGAGGTTTGGGAAGATTTTTCTTCGAATGGACCTTGACCTGGTTCTGGAAGCTCTTTCGTGCGCTTCTCAACCCTGCAATGTGATGGTGGTGCTCAGAGGATCTCCTCGGCAACTTTTATTAGCAGGAAAATAGGAAAAATGATGAATGGATGAGAGATCTAACGAAGGTTGTTGACCTTTAGACTTGTGAGGATCAAAAGATGGGCAGAGGGTGGAAGAGGCGAAGAAAAGTTTGGTGAAGGTATTAACGTAGTTGGAATTGGTTGATGATGATCGAAACTCCTCCAATCATGCGGATCAGAGGTTGAAGGAGAAGATCTGATCTAATATATTCGATGGAAATCAAAGCAAAAAATAAATTCAAAATTGAAGATAAAATGCTTAAATTACCTACGGTGAATAAAGGAGGAGAAAAATCTCCTCGATCTGAGAGTATGATAGAGTGGAAAACATGCAGCGGAGAGCTCCGTCGTGTGGTTGGATCGCAAACCTAGGGCATCAAAATCGCACACCAAATTAGGGTACCGCTCCTTTGCCACAAAAGCATGAATCCTGTCACTCGGTCTCAAGAAATATTGGGCTAAATTAGGATCAAACCCGTGATGGAGATGAATGGGAGATATTTATAGAGCAAACTCTGATGATTTTTGAAATTCAAAATGGGTGTGAATCAAGACCGTTGATGGATCTGAAGTGGATCTGGAGTGCTGGCGAGTGAGAGGAGTGAATAGTCTGGAAGTTCATAGAAGAAAGTGGGAGCTGTTAGTGCAATGTGTGTGGGAAAAATGGGAGAAGGGGTGACTGGAACGAAAGTGCAGAGTTAGTGGGTGGCCTGAGCAGTTGACCCGAGTCAACAAACCCGCGTCGACCAATCAGGGGATCCACAACATAGGACACAATAGGGATAATGACAAAAATAATAAATAGTTAAATAAATGATTTAAAAATCAAAAAATGAATTTTTAAAATTAAACAACGTAACTAATAAATGTTAAGAATAAAATAAAGTTAATTTAGGTGATTTTTAATTAATTAAGTAAGATATTTACAAGGGCTAAAATAAATAAAAGGTGTTATTTATAGGTATGTATACCTATATGTATAAGATTTTGATTTTTAATTAATTATTTATACAAATATATACACGGTTTATTATTTTATTTATTTACAATATTTTATAAGGGTTTTAATGAAATCTTTATTTGATTTATTGGAATTAATTTATTATGTTAATTAAATAGGTATATGTAAGGTATATACATAGTGATAACTATACACTATGTACATGATTTTATTTTTGTTGATTTTTGATTTTGTAATTTTTATTTGTATTTTATAAGAGTCAAATATAATATTCACAATAAATAAAAATATAATATTTACAAATATGAATAAGAAAAAAAATAATTAAATAATATACATAATGTACATAGGTATAATATACAATAGTACCCCAATTAGCCACATTTCAAACCTTAACTCTAATTTTTATGAAATCACCTCCATTTTAAAGATAATTTAATTTGGAATAAAATAAAAGTGAGTTTGAATAATTTGGAGTTTTGGTGAAGATATTGATCCTGCGATTTGAGCTTTGTGGCATTTTGAGAGTGTTGTTATTTGTATAATATATATGTATTTTTATTGGAATTTTTTTAGTTATTTACTAAAGAATTTTATTCACAAATATCAAGAAGGAATTATTTTTATTTAAAAAGAGTTTGGTAATTAAGAAATTAACTAGAAGAATATGTATTATTGACAATCTTATATAGATGATGAATATATACAAGTGGCAAATGAATTTCTATATTTTTTGGCATTTTTGGCATTATCTCCTCCTACTTTATTCCTTTCGATCAGGTCAAGTTTTTACCTTCTCTCGGGGTTAGAGTCAACCTGTATCTATTACATATATACAGTATTTTATTTTCTTTATTTTACTTTATTTCTTTCTTTATTTAGTTTAGGTTAAAATAGTGATAAATATAAGATATTTACATAAGAATTAGGGTTAGTAAAGAATGGATTTGTTGTTATTTACAGGTGTTCTATAAGGAATTTTAAGCTAAAATAAATGAATAAAGTTGATGAAACGCAGATTCATCATCCCCCTATGCTTTACCTTTGCTAGTCCCATAACAACTTATTTGAATAATAAGTGACTAAAAGAAAAAAAAGAATAAAGGAAAAACAAAGAGCTTAGAACAAAATTGAGTATTAAACTTATCTTCATAAAATCAAAGTATGGAGCTCTGTCAGACCTTTGGATTATTAGTTTGGGTATAACCTTAGTGGGAAACAAACTTCACTCAATATCTTCTAGAAACCACACAACTTTGCTCAAGTCTCCTTAATAGCAAGGTCAGAATAGATCAGCTCATATGCAAACCCTTACGACTATGAATCTTGTGCAATATAAGTGTGTGTAGCTCTCCTCGGCTGAAGCGGTAAAAGTCAGTCTTCTCCAACACGGTGACCCTAATTTCCCAATCCAATAACTCTTTCCTTGAGAAGCGGGGTATTCCTTTCTAAGTTCAAGTGCAATCAACTCAAGAAAGGGAGGTGGAGAGAATAATGGATGGTAGCCAGTGTAGCTACCTATCCTTGGATGCATGACCAGTATAGTCAAGTCATCCAGCTACATGCTCATAATTATCTGACTTGGAAGCTCAAGCTTTCTTATTTGACTATACAAATGTACATACTTCGGTAAACATTTTATTTTCAATCAAGCTTGTCCACTTTTTTGGAGTTTTTGATTTTACACATTTTTTGAATATATACATGGTGCAACATGTACATAAGGAGTTTTTCCTCTTCATCCAGTAGACTATCCCTCTTTTGAAGCTTTATTGCAACTGACAACATTCTTTCTGTAGACTTGCTATTACTGGATCGGGTTGGGGTACAACGGCCACAAATGTGTGACTTCCGATGTTTCCATTGGCTTATGTCTCTTGTCGGCAAATCCAGCTCTCTACCACATCAATCTAGGTGAGCAAAGTGTAAGTGCATGTGTGCAAGATAGGTCATTATCAATAAGAATCATGCATGTGCTCCAAAGTAGTCTACATAGGCAGTCAAGACAACATTGAACTAGGTCTCGTGGTTCCCAAATAATTAAGTCTATAAACTCGAAGATCTCAATTCCATTTCCTACAAGGTTCATCTAAAACTAAGTGGATTAAGGTCCAACTAAGTTCAATTCCTCGACTTTATTGCAAACGAGTTTAAGTATCAATATTGTTAGACATGTTAGCCCGAGGCGAACCATTCAAACAATAAATGGTATTGTAATGCTTGATTTATCAATAAAAGTTATTGATTCTTTTTCACTCCCTTTCTAAGATAAAATGAATGAATGCACTGTAAGGTCCCTATGTACAATTAGGGTTATGTACCATGGCCATCTTAATAATCATACAAATGTTGATTCAGTAATAGAATCATAGAGGCTAGTGTTTGGATGAATATTTAAGGAGCTAGATTGAGGACTCATCATGCACCGTTAAATGATTATTAAGAGATGATCTCCACCCTGAGTAGGAGATGGTGATCCTTTCTCATTTAGATTGATATCTGACCGACCTCTTGACGCAGGTCCTCTACATGGGAATAGAGATTCGGAGGTGTCAGATTAGTTAGGTCAAATAGTGACTTAATGAGATTGAGATAACTAAAGTCCTATTTCGTATACTATCATGATAAAGGCAAACATTCTCTGACTGGAGACAGAAGTGTTACTATATGTCTGAGTATGTACATTTGGCAGACCAAGAGGTTGATGACCTAACCAAGGTCTATATACCGGCGCACTGGTGTGCATGCACGGTCATATCAGTGATATGATCTCCCAAAGGGATCAAATTCCATGCATGGTCGTCATGCTTTGGAAGCATGAAAATAATTTGAAGGTATGATATATGCTTTTGGAAAGCATATGATCGATAAAAAATCCCAATGACCAAGAATAAGAAATTTCACGATGAAATACTAAAGATTACAGTGTAAAATTGATTTGTATCTTCGGGTTGATCATAAGTCTTCTACTATGCAAGATGTGCATGTATTAGGAATACCTGAGGGTTATGTGATCATAAACGATTGTATAACCATGACACTTCCATTTTGAGGGAGTGATGAAACATGTCTGGATTTTAGTGACTCCTCTCAGTAGAGAATTAATCTGTTCTTGGTCCAAGTATTGGACATTGATCTGAATGAGATTCAGATGCAATGAGAAGATTAGATTTGTGGTCTTTATTAAATGAATCATCTATGAGAGGTCCATGAAATCTAGATTTGAGATGTAATCTCAATATCAAGGTCACTATACGTGAAACAACACAATCGCCCTGTCCTTATCTCCAAGTATATGCGGAGAAAGCGCATTGTACTTGAAAGAATTCAAGATTAATTCCAAAGTTGAATTATAACTAATCATTGAGAAATGGATAATTAAATGTGATTTAATTATCATGAATAATGTGAATTTAATTCATATTATTTGAATACATGAGAATGATAATCCAATACATTTTAAATGTAATTTAATTATTGTGGAAATGAATAATGTGGATAGCACAATCCAATTATTCATGTATATTATAAATGAGATTTATAATATAATAGAGAGAGGCAATTGTTATTTATATTTTTTTATTAATTATTGATGTGAATGGGATTCACATTTGATGAATAATTAAAATATAATTTACATTTTCGATTTTGGGATATGAATGTGATTCACATATTTTTCAATGGCATGATTGCAATATTCACGAGATAATTATAAATTATTTTTTGTGAAATTATTTACAACAAGAATTGTTGTAAATATTGAGATATCACGAGATATCATGATAATTTAAGGATATGGACTCATTCCACCCAATGAGAGTGGACAACCACCAATCTCCATTAAGAGAAGGGTGGTCATCCCCCCCTTATTAGGGGATGAGGTTAGTCTCCTCATTATCGCAAGACTAGTCAAATGATTTGAATTTGAAATTAATTATATTGATTTATCAATATAAATTAATTTAAATTAAATCAAGTGTTGTTGTGTTTTTTTACAATAACATCATGGCCATTGAAAGAAACACAAATCAATCTCACCCATTGATTGTGTGTTACTCATGAATTATTATCCATGGACTCTCAAAACCCTATATAAGAAGAGGCATCCCTTGCTCTTCGAGTTACACGATTACGATCTCTCTCTCTCTCATTCTCACATCTACTCTTCTTTCTCCCCTTGAGTGGTCATCCACTCTTCTCATAGAAAGAAGATTGCCTTCATCGTCGCTCCGCCATTGTACCGCTTCGGACACTCTTGGGTCTCCGTCTTCTTTGGTGCATCCCACTCGTGAAGAAGTCATTCGATCTTGTGAGACGAGATCAGGAGATCCATTGCTTGGATCATCAACTGGATTGCGAGAATCACGCGACTCATCCCCGTGCTCGCAAGCATCTCCTCCGACGGATCGGACTTGAGACAGGAGGTTTCTTCTCTTAAAGGCTCAATCGCAACCACGCTACAAGATTTATTCCTATATATATTATGTGGTGAGATGAAACGATCAAAGAAGTGTTCTTGGATCATGTGGTTTCATCATTCAAAAATTTTAAAATTCTGCTGAATCGAGCAACTAGTGCGACTAGTCACTGTTGATCATATATGATACGATAATCACGCTTATGTGATGCACTTAAGGATTCTTCCATAGTCTTCAAGTGGTATCAGAGCCAGGTTTGAGGTTTTGGATACGATCCATGAACCTAGGAAGACTTGAGCTCATTAGGGATTGTGAAAATCTTATCGCATTTCAATTTTCGCAGCCCTGTTTTATGATTTGTCGGGCCCTGTTAAAATTGATTAAACAAGAAAATATCACTTGGATAATGTTCTCCATTAATTAAGAAAACCGTTAGATTTGAGTTTGCGTGATTTGGAATCCGATAACTCTAGTTATAATCATTTTAATGAACATATATCCACTATTTCGAGGATGGCAAATTTTGACGTAACTAAGGAGTTATTTACTATTTTAAAATGCCTTCAAATGCATGCTAATCACTTAGGTTCTGTTTTAATCACATTAGAAAACTTTGAAAATTGATTTTGCATGATTTGGATTTAAAAAGAATGAGATATGCTAATTTTAGGTAGTGAGGGTTATTGTTGGAAATTCCAATCCTAATCAAGAACCTTGTGATTGTCATTTAATAAATTATTGAAATTAATTGTTAAATTCCAGGAATAATTATGGATAAATATTTGGGAAGTATTTGATGATTATTGTTCCCTTAAATGACATTGCCTCAACCAATAATTGATATAATATGATCTAGATAATAAATTTGTTACATCATACACTTTCCAACGAACATGTTGATTGAATAGGTTTGGGAATTTGTTTAGTAAATTTCCTTATAATCAAAATGGTTTTGATTATTACTATATGGTATAGCTTCGGTTGAAAAATCAATTATCATCTCAAGTACAAAGTGATCTATTTGGCATTTTCTTTTCCCGAGGCGGATATGGTGTCTACTCGGAAGCGTTGGGGTAGTAGGTTGCACGGTGTGCTGTCTGTTCCACTCCCGTCAGTACTGACCATGACAATGGGTAGGGAAGGGATAATGTTTGAGAAATCACGATGTATTTTTCTAATTATTAAGATTCGAAATAATACGTATTTTTAAGATAATACAATCCTTCCAAGTAACAATCAAGTTTGTTGGTTCATTGATTTGGTTAATAATTGATTTAATATGATTGAATTAATTATATCCAAATTAAAACACTCTATTATGAATAGATGTGTATTTCCCTTGGAAGAATTAATTATGGGAATGTGATTCATGATAATTAATAAAAAATTTGAATATGAGGTGGAGGATCACATAAGTGACATCCATGGTCTCCCGTCAAGGCGAAGAGTTCCGTCGCCATAGATTGTATGTAGGGGACGCCTACCTGAAGTGACAGATCCTGCATACAAGACATTTAGATCGGGCTCTTTGCTTCTCGAAAGAGTAAGAACGTATGCGTAGTGACCCCAATATGGAGTCCTCATATTATTAGGGCCATATTGGATTGTGCATAGCGAGTTGTATTCCTGATGATGATTGGTTCAATTAACAACGGGTCAACATACCTTAGTTATGGTGACCCAGGTGTGAAAGATCGAATTGGGAAATGCAAGTTAGACTTGCAAGGCAGAATGTGTTCCCACTTCTTTTTATCTGAGTTGCAAGTTCTCATATTATTGGGATGTGACAAAGATAAAGAGGAGATCCCAGATCTTGCTGGAGATATAGCGGTAAGTATATCTCTTGCTTTGAAAGTACTTAAGGGAATTAACTTTCAAAGTTGAAAAGGCAAGACTAATTTGATTAAAAATTCCTTAATCAAAGAAATGTAATTGAATATATAAATATTTGTATATTCTAATATAGTGTATTCTTAATTTCAGAAAATGAAGTCCATGAACCCACATAGCAAGCCCCTGGAGGTCAATCAGTTGATCGAACCAAATTATTCAGATTGGATCCGAAATTTGGATCTTGTCCTATTCGTTGAGGGCATCTCTTATATGTTATCAAAGGACAAGTACACAAACCCAAAGACTCCGGAAGAAATTAAATTTAATAATAAATAAAACTAAGATCAAATATTGCAAGATGTTATATTATGGGTCCATTGTCCAATGTACTTCAAAAGCAGCATGTGGAAATGAACAGTTGCTAAGAGATCATGGTGAATCTGAAAAAAAATATTCGGTAAAGTGAACCGCACATAGCGTTATAATATAATGAAAGAACTTATTCGTTGCAAGATGTAGGAGGGGACCTCTGTCAGAGAACATGTACTCAAAATGTCTAGGTACCTCTATGAGGTAGAAACTATGGGAGCTGACATGGACGCATATATGCAAGCTGACTTCATTCTGTTATCGCTTCCTAAGTCTTTCAACAACTTTGTGGTTATGCACCACATGAGCAAAGTTGATTTTAGTAACAATGGGCTATTGGCTGTATTAAAGTCTACTGGCGACATAATGAAGAAGGATGGCTCCTTTGGCAGTGCAATGGTTGCACATATCAAAGGAAAGTGTAGTTGGAAGCATGGTTCTCGGAAGGGCCCGGCCTAGAAGAGAAAGAAGAAGAGTCAAGGCATTGGCTCAACTTCCAATACATTCACTCTGATAGCATCAAATAAAAATGATGTATGCCATTACTACAATAATCTGAGGCACTGGAAGCACAATTGTCTGGATTACCTGAAGTTGGTCGACAATAGTAAAGCCCCAACAGGTATGAAATCCATCATTGAAACTACTTTTCTTGTTGGATGAGAAGGAAGTTGGGTTGTTGATAATGTGGGTTCGACCTATGGTTAATAATGATGTCAGTGTAGAAAAATCGCAAAGAGGGATCCGCGTAAATCAAACAAAATGAACGAAAATAAGAGAGAGAAAGAGAGAGAGTGAAGTGAATAGCCTTCTCTCTCCTATTTTCGTCTACACTATTTATTTTACCAGGTAAATGTGCCTGGGTCGAACTCAAGGAGGCAAAATATTAAAACCTCAGCTTTTGATACAAGAAAGAAATCTCAAAAATATTCTCTTTATTCTTGATTTTACAAAAAGACTTAGAAATTAACTCAAAACAAACTCACGATTGTGAAAATCAAAGCGATACGACAAAGCAATGAAAAATCACGAAAAGAAAATACGGAAAATATCTTGAGTAGTTATGAATCTACCCTAAAGAAATCATGGAAAAATATAACAAAAATGAGGTCCAAACAACCCCTACAAGCCAGGGGTGTAACTGCAAAATAAAGTTCTATGTTCTGTTACAAAAAGGTCCTAACATGGACTTAAATGCAAACAAAATAAAATTTATTACATTTAGATCCCTACCTGGGGACCTAAATGTATTTTCTGGAAACTTTGGAGCTCTTCGGAGAATCTGGAACTTTAGTGGGTTTATGTTGCAAAATTTCCACCGTTTCGCAATCAGCGGCTGGGATTAGCGGTTGATATGAAATATGAGTCATCAGTGGATGCCACGTGTCACAAGACTATGCTTCTTGGCGTTCTTGTGTTGTTCTTCCCCAATTCTCCTATGTCGTAGCAGCGCTTCTTCTCCAAATTCTCTCCGACGATCTTCACCGATCTTTGGCCTCCGGCAGGGCCAGGAGGGAGACACCTTCTCCCTCCGAGCTTGCCTGCAGGTGAGGAAATTTGGAGATGATCGAAAGTGGTAGATATCCGTCGGCGAAGATGGCACTCCAGGCAAACCTGTAGGTTGTTACAACTGCTTGTGATTTGCTTGTTTTTCAAAATATCAAAGCTCCAGATGTTGAATTGAGTGTCCCGACGTGAGAATATCCTGCAATGAAATGATTTCTTGCTCGATTTAAAGGATTTGGCCAACAAATTATAAATTTTGCAAGTTCTAATTTGTTTCCAGAAACTAAGAGAGAAGTGAAAATAGAGATAGAGATGGAGTCGATTTGAAGTGAATTCGAGTGGATTTAAGGTTTAAGATGGATATGTGTTTAAGATGAATGGTCAAGGATCCTAATTACACAATTAACACTGCTAAAAACGGCACCAGATTCAAGAAAGAACATGTCGAAGATGGATGAATCGATCTAGGAAGTTGAGGTATTTACCTCTGGTTGTCGCTCGACGACCGATCTTTGAAGGAGCTCCTCGCGCGCGAAGCGGCGATGCAAGGTAAATGGTCACCATGGAACTCTCCCTCGATGGTCCTCCTTCCACTTGGGGTGGCTCTCAGGTGCTGTCACCACTTTAGGTGGTCGTAATGAGGCGAGGAAGTTAGGTGATCATCCAGATATCTGGAACTGGAGTTTGTTAGGTATGAGTTAGTTGTGAATGACCGATGTTCAAGGGTTTTTATAGGAGAATCGAAGAGGAGTTAGGTATAAATCAATGGTGGGCGTGGATTAGGATTGTTAGGAAAGTAAGATGGAAGGTTTGGATCGAAGGAAGAGGTTAGGGTTGACGCGTGAAAATTTGTTGAAGATCGGCCGGTAGAGCAGAAGCTGCAATAGCTTCTTGGAGAAGAGGACACCAGGTGCTGACACTTGTCAGCACCTGGTTGGCCAGAAGATAAATATATATTATAAATTAGATATTAATTGGTAAATAACGTTATTTTAAATAGCTATAAAAAATTTAGATAATTAAATTATCTAAATTATGGTACAATTATTTTTTTATAAATAACAAATATTGTACGAAATATAAATATTGTATTAGTAAATAAGTATATATAAAACTTGATAAATAGGTTTTGGACTTTTAATTTAATAAATACATAATTACATATTAATTTTATATCATCTTAATTATTAGAATAATAAATAAGGTCTTTAAGAATTTTTATGGATTTTCATAAATTAATTTAAATATATTAATAAATACAATATGAGTTATGTAGTTCATTTTCATCTATAAATTAGTCATTTGAATTTTATTAAATTAATAAATATGCTCTAAAATTTCTGAAATAAATCATGATTAAAATACAAAATCATGAAAATAATTAAAAATTATAAAATTAATAAAATTATGAATCATGTGTTCTAAATAAAATAAATAGCTCAGAAACCTCGTTGTCATTAGGTCCCTAAACCGTCTTTTTGCAAATGGTTGATTTTAATGAAATCACCTCTATTATAGAGAATATTATTTTATGAACTTTAAAGGTGAGTAGAGTGAAATTGGAGTTCGTATGAGAAAGTTATGATGTTCGGAAGTTGAGAATTTGTCAATTTGCAAGTTGTATTTTTTTGTCATATATACAATATAATATTTTTAACTTATTTTTATATTTTTATATACATTTTTAGAAATAATTAGGAAAAGAGTTTGGTGAAAAATAAGCATATATGAATAAGTTAAAAATAAATGAAGATTTGATATTTATTTGATAAATAGTGAAGAATGTGTGGAGTGTTATATTTAATTAATTTTATGATTTTATTTCCTTATCTCCCCCTACTTGTTTGTTTGTCGACCAACCCATGCTGACTTGGTCTCGGGGGTTAGGTTATATAAATATATCTTGCATCTATATTTATATTTTATAAGTCATATTGTACATATATACATATTTAAAATCTGGCTTCATTTCTTTTCTTTATTTTTATTCTTTTATTTATTTACATGTTTTTGATGCATAAAAGTGCATTTTTATTCATGAATGAGGTTTTGATAAAAGATGGGAATTAATAGATATTTACATGTATTTGTTAAGGTTTTTAATACAAAATACGACAGAAATGATAATGAATCATGTATTCATCAGCCCCCTATACTTAAACTTCGCAAGTCCCTTAACAAACACTTATTTGAAAAGTAAGTGAAAAAGAAAGAAAGTTAGAATGAATTTGTTTTCCTAAACCAATTCATGAGAACAAGCAAAGGACAGAGCTCGATCGGGCTTGAAACAAGCATTTTGTCGGAGCCTTAACTAGGATTAGTATTTTATCCTCAACAGTCCTCAAGTTCCACAAATCCTTATTTAAGTTCACATCAACAACCAGTTCAGATTCACTTATTCATATTACAAACTCTATCAACCTTGAAGTTAATTTGTACGATGTGTGAATTTTTCTAACTCTTCCTGCTTAAAGAAGCGAAGAAACCGTCCATCCCAGCCATACATTTCCATTAGTTCCTCATCCAGCTACTCTTTCCTCGAGGAGGGAGGTATTCCCTTCTAAGGTCAGTTCGTGATATGCCACAATCGAATATAGAGAGAAAGTAGAAGAATGAGAAAATAACTGGAGTGCGACCAGTGTAGATGCATCTCCTTGTGAAGCCCATCCAGTGTAGCTAAGTCTCCACTAAGGTGTGCATGCATTTTTGGTGGAAGCTTGGACCATTGTGGTCATATTTGTATTTGGTGGCTTCTCTTTTGAATTGGCTTTGTAATTTGCTTGCACTACATTCATCTCTTTGTGCCTCGACGGATATAGCATGTTTTATTCCATACCTTTTTGAGGTTTTGGAAAAATTGTGTCAGCAGATCCTTCCCTCATCCGAAGCGACTATCGCAACCCCAATCTCTCTCGTATTTAGACGTCAATGCTGCAAAGACAAGGATAGAAACATACTACCAAGATGGATTGTCCTTCGCAACCCCATGCAAGTCGAGCTAAGTGCAAAGTGCATGTGTCCAAAATTAGTTCGCTGATGCAAAGTTGCACGGATGACACCAAGTGTTCTACTTAGGAAAATATGAGTTGATTTCTCAAATATGGTTTTATGGAACCCAAAGATTTAAGTCAACAACCTGAAGAGTCTAAATTCCAGATCCTTACTAGGCTCCTTACAATGAAATTTAAAGGGCATAATCAAGCTCTATCCTTCAGACTACTCCCAATCTTTAGTTCCAGAAATCAAACTTATTCCGAAAAATGCTAATGCAAATGCAACAATGTTTTGTGAAGTATATTTTCTGAATTTCACTCATTTTTATGGAATTTAAGGCTTTGTAATTTTTATGAATTTTAGGACTTTGCATTTTTTATGGATTTCTAATTTTTATAAACAAGCATATGTACATGAATTTTATAAGATATATTACACATTTTATTTGGATTAAATAACTAATGTATCTTACAAATTTTATATACAGAGAATTTTACAAGGATTAAATGTTTTTTACACAAGTTTTAATAGATAGGATTTTAAATAAGTATTAATCATATATAAATAGATATTTTTAATAAATATTTTAAATTAAGTATTTTAAATAAAGATTTTAAATATATTTTACTTATTTAGAAGGATTTTATAAATAATAGATAAATAAATAGATAAATAGATGGATTTTAAATTAACCCTCACACACTTTTTATGGATTTTATAGATATAGAAAATACATAAAAATATGAGTTATGGACGCAAGTATATATACAATATATACGCACCCCCTATACTTAGCTTGTGCTATGTCCTCATAGCGTCAAAAGAGAAAAAAGTGAACACAACTCGTGCTAAATAAAAGTGGGTGAAAAAGAATGAAAGAGTAAAAGTCAGTCGACCCCTCTATACTTACGATCAGGTCATCATAAGTATCATGGAAGACAAAAATGAGGTGACTGAGGGAAAAAATATATAACAAAGGAACAAGAGAAATAGAGAAAATGAGATCAACGAAATCACTCGGTCCCCCCTATATTTAGGATAAGGCATCCTAAGTATAGAAACGAATGTGGCCAAAAATTGGAGACCAGTGATTCGTGGAAAAGAAAGGCTATACAAGAGAAAAAAACAAAATCAAAAACGCTAATCAACGGGTAATCAGTCCCCCTATACTTAGGATCTGGTATCCTAAGCATAAAAGACAAGCAAAAAATGGGAATGATTGTGGTCTATGAAGAATGTACAAATTGTGGTGTACTCCAAAAATCGAATGGCTCAAAGGTCTCTGCACAGGATGAGATGAAGTGGAAAAGTAGTAATGAGGCTTGTACAAAGTAGATCACCTCAACACGGGCCAAATGGTCAGTAGTCTCCATGAAGTGCTTCAACATGAAGTGTTCTCGTATGCCTGATTTTGAATCTCTACTAGCTCATTCAGATCCATCTTCCTCTTGGCTCCTACTTTCTGCAAATCAAGTGAAATATCTCTGATAGCCCATTCAGATTTCTGCATGATCTTTATGGGCAAATGGCATGGCTTCCCATAAATCAGTCTAAAGGGTGAAGTACCTAAGGGAGTCTTATATGCAGTACGATATGCCCAAAGAACCTGGTCTAAAAGCTGTGACTAGTTCTTCCTATCCGGTCATACTATTTTCTGAAGAATGGATTTCACCTTCCTATTTGAAACTTCACCCATGCCGTTCGTCTGTGGGTGGCAAGGAGAAGCTACTCTGTGATCAATGCCGTAGTTCTTTACTAGCTTTTTTACCTCCTTATTAATGAAATGGCTACCCCCATATGAAATAAGAATACGTGGAATACCGAACTATAAAATAATATGTTCCCTTAGGAACATGCACACTTTCCTACTGTCTGCGGCTCATGCAGCTATAGCCTCCACTCATCTACTAAAAAAATCCACAGCAAGAAGAATGTACTCAAAGCCACTGCTGGAAGGAAACGGTCCAATAAACCCTATTCCCCATGCGTCAAAGATATCGCAAATAATAACAGGTCACATAGGCATCACATCTCTAGTACTAGCCGTCCCTACTGCTCTCTGACAATCCGGGCAACTCTTCAGAATGTGCAAGCATCTCTAGTAAGAGTCGGCCACCAAAATCCACTTTGAAGTACCTTCTGCATTGTCCTCTTCCTTGAATGATGTCCCCTTTCCTCTAAGGAATGGCACAGAGTGAGGACACTATTGTATTCCTCTTGAGGAATACATCGCCTATAAACACAATCTGGTCCCTCACGAAAAAGAATCGGATCCTCCCAATGGTAGTATCGTGCCTCAGAAACTAGTCTATCGACTCGGTCCTTTGGACAACCCTGTGAAATCCTCTGTGTAACCAGAAAGTTCACTATATCTGCATACCACGGAAGCTCTGTAACTGCAAAGATACTCTTGTATGGAAATCTCTCTACAATCTGGCGTGTACCCATCTGAAGGCTGCTCTATCTGTAATCGGAAGAGGTGATCAGCTACCACATTCTTTACCCCAGGTTTATCTCTAATGTCCAAATCAAACTCCTTAAGTAAGAGAATCCATCTAAGAAGGCGTGCCTTGGCATCCTTCTTCTCCATCAAAAATTTGATAGCCGAATGATCTGTGTAAACTGTAATCTTTGAGCCAAGAAGATATGATCCGAATTTGTCCGATACAAATACCACTGCCAACATCTCTTTCTCTATGATTGTGTAATTGCACTGAGCATCATCTAAAGTCCGACTAGCATAGTGGATAGCAACGGGAAGTCCATTCCTCCTCTATTCTAATACAACCCCGACCGCAAAATCTGAAGCATCCGTCATGACCTCAAAGGGAAGAGACCAATCGGGTGGCTGTAGGATAGGAGCATTGATAATCATATCTTTCAATGCGAGTAAGGCATGAAGACATTTGACATCTAATAGAAACTCGATGTCTTTTCCTAATAGTTCAGTTTACGGTCGGGAAATCTTGGAAAAATCCTGAATGAATTGTCTGTAAAAGCCAACATGCCCCAGAAAAGACCACAACTTCTTGATGTTGGATGGTGGATCGAGACGCTTGATGACATCCACCTTGGCAGGATCAACCTCCATGCCTCGCTTGGAGATGACATGCCCCAACACGATCCCGTCTGTAACCATAAAATGGCTCTTTTCCCACGACAAAATGATATCTACCTCACAAAATTTCTAAAGAACCTGGTCTAGGTGTGCTAAACAATCGTCAATGGACTCACCATAGACCGAAAAATCATCTATAAAGACCACTAGAAAATCACCAACCATGTCTGTAAAAATAGCAAGCATACACCTCTGGAAAGTAGTAGGGGCATTGCACAATCCAAAGGGCATCCGTCTAAAAGCATACATGCCAAAAGAACATGCGAAGGTTGTCTTCTCTTAGTCTTCAGGAGCAATAGTGACCTGATTGTATCCGGAATAATCGTCAAGAAAATAGAAGTACTCTTTCCCTGCCAACCTTTCTATGACCTGGTCTATAAACGGAAAAGGTAAGTGGTCCTTCTTTGACGCAACGTTCAACTTCTTGTAATCAACGCACACCTGCCACAATGTGGTTACTCTCTTTGAATATCCTCTCCACTATAATTCTTAATCATTTGAATTCCCGACTTCTTCAGGACAACATGTAATGGGCTAACCCATTCAGAGTTGGAGATGGGATAAATAAACCATGGGTCGCACCAGTTCGTAATCTCTTTCTTGACAACATCTCGCAAAATCGGATTCAGCATGCACTGAAACTATCTAGAAGGTCTGCTGTCATGATCGAAATAGATATGATGAGAACACAAAGTAGGATTTATCCCACGGAAATCGGATACAATCCACCTAATAGCCTTGCAGTTTCTTTCAAGAATCTCCATCAGATGAGATTCTTTCTCTTCGGTCAATGATGAGCTGATAATGACCGCAAAGTATCGATGTGGACCTACAAGGAAAACATTTCATATTTGGTGGCAATGTCTTAAGTGCTGGTAAAGTAGAATCTGGCTCTGTTGTAACCTCATGTGTGTGTAACGAAATCTGTGCTGGTGGTAGATGTGTTTGCAATGTGGTTATCCACCATCTCAATATGCTCCAGAGTCGGACTACAGAAGATGTTTAAAACATCATCCGACTCACTGTTATGCTCATCCCCAAAATGATTAAATAACTCAGCTAAATGAAACTCAGTATCTAAATCATATGAAATGTAGGAATCGTGTAAACTCTCTAAATCTGAAATGTATGTAAAAATCATCATGTATCTGCTCCATCTTCTCATCATCATCCATGCTAAAATATAATGTACCATCAGAAGAACTGCCAACTGTAGTCTCGAACTCATCCTCTGCTAAGAATCCCGGGTATCTACTCGATACTTCTCAAGGTCGTCAAAGCAAACCTCATCTATGTAATCACAGGTGGCTAAAGAACACAAGATATTTGAACTGGTTGTAGATGTGGCACTAGATGTGTGTGACTCTCTTGCCATATCTATATGTACCTTCTCGCCCTCGACGCGAAAAGATACTTTCCTTGTATCATGATCGAGGAGAGCCTACGTAGTATCCAAGAAAGTCCTCCCAAAGATGATCACGGTAAGGTGCAACTGTATAGGGCAATCCATGTCCAGGACAGTAAAGTCCACTGGGAATTGCTAGCCCTGCACGGTTACGGTAACGTTCCTCAATATTCCCCAAGATCTCTTTATAGATCTATCAGCAAACTGAAGGATCGCGTGAGATTTGTAAAGAGGACCTAAGTCGAGCTTGTCGAGTAAACAAGATGGTAACAAATTGATCGAGGAACCGTTATCTAATAGAGTGCGATCGAATGCTGAATGAGAAATCTCGCATCTAACGTAATGTGCTCCTGAGTCTTTCTTCTTCTTAGGCAATCTATTCTGTATAGCACAGGATGTGGCCTTGGTCAAAACATGTTTCTCTGTACGTGATTTCTTCTTCCTACGCATGGTACATCGATTTTTCAACTGATTTTTGAGCATAGGAAAGTGATCCAAGGCATCGTGAAGTGGTTCTTCAGGAATATGTGATCTTTCAATAATCGCTCGATCTCTGGAGTAACAACATTCTTTCTGGTATTTTTCTTTCCTTTTTCATACAAGGCATCAGGAAAAGGAATAATCTCAGGAATGATAGAATCATCATCTTTATTCAAATCAGAAGTGGAATCAGCATGTACATCAAGAGTTTCAAAATTATGTACAAAACTCTCTAAAATAGGGAATGAAACAGAATTATCGGAAGTATCTGCATGGTCTGGCGTGATATCATCATCTGACTCGCCCATGTCCATGTCAACTGTCTCTGCATTGCTCCCCTCTCTCTGATGGTTCTCATCATCATGGTGGTCCTCCTCCTCAGCATCATAATGTGTGTAATCATGGATTGGCTCTCGCTCCTCATCATGCACCCTCATCTTTACTTTATCAAGTGCTCGTGGTGATCTACCGCTCCTGAGATGAATGAAGTTAGATAAAAAGTCAACAAAAAAAATTTTACCTGTAGTGATGTCTTCCTGATCTGAATGCCTCCTCTTATTGTTCGGGTTTATCTGAGGCTGGATTGGGAGAGTGGTTTTAGGCGCGGTTGACTCATCCAGACGATGGTTAACCCGCTCCATCTCTGTTCTATGTGCAGTCTGGAGTGTGTTCAACATATCCATGATATGGTTTAGTACTAGGGACGGTGAAGACATCTCATACTTTGTGTGTTGACCCTGGCTGTCTAATCTCTCCTGCCTAGGAATGTACTGCTATGAGGTGTAAGGATGAGGCGATCTCTGTGGTGTGAAGGACGACTGCTGCTGTTGTTGGTAATGATGTGTCTGTGAATGTGTAGCAGGATACTAAAAAGAATGTGGTCTCTGATATGCGTGCTGGTGAGACTACTGCTACGTGTAAGGTTGTCGGTGTTGAAAATGTGGACGTCCATGCTGTAGCTGACTATACTGCTGCTCATGATGATGTACACTCGGTTGCTGAATCAGAGTGTACCATATTCCATTGATCTCAAGAGTGACTTGAGGCTCAACATTGATGTCTAAGGACTAGTGATCTGACAGGAATTGGCATGAGACTGGTCCTCCTGCCAATCAATATGCGGAGTCTCAGGCTCGCTCTGGACGAAATGGATTTGTCGGTAGGCAGAGCGGGTAAAGATCTCTGTGCAGGTTGTGAAGTTGAAGAAGCTTGAGCCTGTTGATACTAAAGTTGCAGGCAGAGATGAGAGTTTCTCCAAGTCTTGAACTTTCTTTTGAATCACATCTACCAACGTTAACTTCTCGCTAATAAAACCCATGTTGGTATTGGATTCAGAGTCTGAAATGTTTGTCACCTTATGATGCTCTCGGTGATGCAGTGGCCGAAGGGCCTTCTGGAATGCCCGAGTAGAGTCGACGACTCTCGAGTTTTCTGCCATCCCTTCGAAGATGGACCATAGAGACTCGGCATCCCGATTCTGCCACATGAGACACTCACAAGCCCCTGAATATCCGGCTGGAGTCCTCCAAAGTAGTTCTGTACAAGCACCTTCATTAGTATCTTATGATGAGGACATCTCTCGGTAAGATCCTTGAATCGATCCCATGCCACATGGAAAGATTCATTTGGTAATTGTGTAAAGTTGGAAATTTGAGTCCTCATCATGTTTCTCAGTCCCATGTAGAAATCTCCCTCCCTAAGTGACTCAACCAGTAGAGCGCCTTATCTGCTAAGGTGAAGGTAAAGGTCTTGAGGCGAACAACCTCCTGTGTAACTCCTGGGTAACTAGTCGTACCACAAATCATCTCAAACTGCTGCAAAAAGGTAAACGGCTCCTCTGTAATGTTCCCATAGAACATGGGAAACAAAGAGATAAAGGTCGGTCTCAGCTCATATGGCCCTTGATTCGGCGGTAGCCAAATCCAATGGTGCAGCGTCCTAGCTCCCGGGTCATACTCATCTCGTAAAGTAGCGGGAACCACTGCAGGTGGTAATGGGTTCCCGGCCCCTGCTCTCAGCACGGAGATCTCAGCTCGCAACTCATTCTGTGTTCTGAATTGGTCTCGGATCTGAATATCATTCTGTTGTAGTGTATCAAGAATCCCGGTTGTGATATCTGCAGTTGGATCCGGTCTTCCATCAGCATTATGTTCCTCAGCTGCCCTCTCTTCTGTTGGTCCTTTTCCACAAGTCATATGCTTCAAATCTTCTGGAAAGGAAAACTTCTCATAAGAACTCAGAGAAAAAATGGCTGGAGAAAGTGACGACAGATTGAGGCGAGGGTCTGCCTCAAAAGACGGGTTGGGAGGCGAGGGAGTCTGGGTCTGACTCTCCTCGGGATCAGATGGGACCAACTCGAGACGAGGGTCATCCCGAGTTTGTGAAAATGTACGACAGATGGTGAAAGGTCGAGATCTGATGGAATCTGAGCAAAATAGCCATCGAGTCGTCATCTTCGATATCAAGAGAGTAATCAGGAGAGCACGTTGTCAAATCAAGAGAGATGGGAGAAGGCAAATAGGACGCGATAACTCATGCCTCAAAAGAAAACACAGGACAAACCTCGTATTCACCAACACAACTCGATGATGATCGTAAGAGTTCGGTCGTTTATCTTGTCGATTTTAGGGTTATTTTAGTATACAAGTATATTCACCAATTATCGTGAGCTGATAGGTGCTCGGAATTTCCCCGCAACACTGTCCTGGATCTTTACAGAAAACCACTTATTCTCAACCAGTATGGGAGTAAGTACGGACCGTTTCCGGCTACCCATGTTACTTGAGGACGGAGCCTTACGTAGTGTCCTCTAAACCCCCCACTCTACTAAGTAAACTCAGACCGTTTCTAGCTACCCGAGCATACCCACTAAAGAACAGTGATAAGGTGTATAGACTAAGTAGTATCTTGAAGGGAACAAGAACTTTGTAACTAACCTTAAGTGTCGTCCCTCACTAACAATATCTGGAAATGTACCTGTAGTTGAAGTGTGGTGATTGCTCTCCCAAATCAAATGATCCTTACGTTTATTTTAAGGTCAGATATTTAAGCAGTCCTGGTTTTATTTTTCTATTTTTGGATCTTTTTCAGACAAGTGTCTAACGAATGTCTTTATTTTTTTATAAATCCTAAAAACATGCACCTAGGTTGTGAATCTTAAAACTATCTACGGAGGCGCAATCAGATAGAAAATAAATCGAAAACATCTAAGCATGCACCTAGCCTTGTGAAAAACCGCGGAAAACCAGTAATGCGAGAAAAAACCACGGTGGGTGCCCTACTCCCCCGAATGCGCATCACTCAATGAAGCAGACCCCAAGAAAAAAGTGATGGGAGGTACAAGTCGGGTTGCCCTTACAGGGCCCCTTTCTACAAAATACAAAAACATGGGCAAGTATCATTTTTTACAAAAATATTACAAAAGAAACACTAACTAATTCTGCCCTGAGCAACTGACCTGTGAGAGAAAAGATCAGTCTCTGCACTTTCAACTGCTTTGGCTTTCAAGGAAGCCGGTTGAAACTACAAGCCCTGCAAAGTTAAGTTAGGAAAAAGAAGAAGCACACGAAAAGCCGTAAAACAAATTAAAATTTCAAAGAAACATGAAAACCGTAAAAACCGAAGAGAAAGTCGTAAATCAAATACCAATTGAGAAAGAAATAAAATTTGGAAAACCAAGAATATCAGGAATTTTCACAATTAGAGTCAAAAACCGATGTAGAAATAACGCCTCCCTAGCAACAACACCATTTTGATAACGCAGGTTCGACCTGCAGTTAATAATGATGTCGGTGTAGAAAAACCACAAAGAGGGATCTACATTGATCAAACAAAAATCAACGAAAATATGAGAGAGAGAGAGAAAGTGAAGTGAATAGGATTATCTCTCTGATTTTCATCTACACTATTTATTTTATCAGATAAGTGTGCCTGGGTCGAACTCAAGGAGGCAGAATATTAAAACCTCGGTTTTGATACAAGAAAGAGATCTCAAAAATATTCTCTTTATTCTTGATTTTACAAAAAGACTCAGAAATTGACTCAAAACGAACTCACGATTGTGAAAATCAAAGCGACACGACAAAGCGATGAAAAATCATGAAAAAAACAAGGAAAATATCTTGAGTAGTTACGAAGCTACCCTAAAGAAATTGCGGAAAAATAAAATAAAAATGAGGTCCAAACAACCCCTACAAGCCAGGGGTGTCACTACAAAATAAAGTTCTATGTTCTGTTACAAAAAGGTCCTGAGCAAAATAAACATTTAGGTTCCTACGCGGGGATCTACATGTAATTTATGGAAACTTTGGAGCTCTCTTGAGAATCTAGAACTTTAGAGGGTTTACGTTGCAAAATTTCCACCGTTTCACAATCAACGGCTGGGATTAGAGGCTGATATGTGATCTGAGCCGTCGTTGGACGTCACGTGTCGCAAGACTGTGCTTCCTGGCGTTCTTGTGTTGTTCTTCTCCAATTCCGCTATGTCGCGGCGACGCTTCTTCTCTGAATTCTCTCTGACGATCTTCGTCGATCTTTGGCCTATGGTAGGGCCAGGAGGGAGACACCTTCTCCTTCCGAGCTCGCATGTGGGTGAGGATGTTCAGAGATGATCGAGAGTGGTGGATATCTATCGACGAAGATGGCGCTCCAGGCAGACCTGGAGGTTGTTGCAGCGGCTTGTGATTTGCTTGTTCTTTAAAATTTCAAAGCTCCAAATTTTGAATTGAGTGCTCCCGACGTGAGAATATCCTGCAATGAAATGATTTCTTGCTCGACTCACAAGGAATCGACCAACAAGTTATAGATTTTGCAAGTTCTAATTTGTTTCCAGAAACTAAGAGAGAAGTGAAAATGGAGATAGAGATGGAGTCGATTTGAAGTGAATTCGAGTGGATTTAAGGTTTGAGATGGATATGTGTTTAAGATGAATGGTCAAGGATCCAAATTACGTGATTAACACTGCTAAAATGGCACGTGATTCGAGAAAGAAAATGTCAAAGATGGTTGAATCGATCTGGGAAGTTGAGGTGTATAACCTCTGGTTGTCACTCGACGACCGGTCTTTGCTGGAGCTCCACGCGCGCAAGCGGCATTGCAAGGCGATTGTTCGCCCTCGAGCTATCCTCCGATGGTCCTCCTTCCACATGGGGTGGCTCTCAGGTGTTGTCACCACCGTAGGTGGCCGGAACGAGGTGAGGAAGTTAGGTGATGGGCCAGATATCTGGAACTGGAGTTTGTTAGGAATGAGTTAGTTGTGAATGGTCGATGTTCAAAGGTTTTTATAGAAGAATCGAAGAGGAGTTAGGTATAAATAAATGGTGGGCGTGGAATAGGATTATTAGGAGAGGAAGATGGAAGGTTTTGATCGAAGGAAGAGGTTAGGGTTGATGCGCAAAAATTTATTGAAGATTGGCCGGTAGAGCAGAAGCTGTAATAGCTTTATGGAGAAGAAGACACTAGGTGCTGACATGTGCCAGCAGCTGGTTGGCCAGATGATAAATATATATTTTAAATTATATACTAATTAGTAAATAACGTTGATTTAAATAGGTATAAAAATGAAAAATATAGATAATTAAATTATTTAAATTATTGTATAATTATTTTTATAAATAATAAATATTGTATGAAATATAGATATTGTATTAATAAATAAGTATAAATAATACTTGATAAATAGGTTTTGGAATTTTAATTTAATAAATAAATAAATACATATTAATTTTATATCTTCTTAATTATTAGAATAATAAATATGGTCTTCACGAATTTTTATCGATTTTCATAAATTAATTTAGATATATTAATAAATACGGGTATATGTTATGTAGTTCACTTTCATCTATAAATTAGGCATTTGGATTTTAATAAAAATTATAAATAAGCTCCAAAATTTCCGAAATAAATCATGGTTAACATACAAGATCATGAAAATAATTATAAAATTATAAAATTATAAAATTAATAAAATTATAAATAGTATGTTCTAAATAAAATAAATAGCCTAGAAACCCCGTTGTCATTAGGTCCCAAAACTGACCTTTTGCAAACGGACTCCGATTTTAATGAAATTACCTCCAGTAAATATAGAATATTATTTTATGCACTTTAAGTGAGAGTAGAATGAAATTGGAGTTCATATGAGAAAGTTATGATGTTCGGAAGCTGAGAATTTGTCAATTTGCAAGTTGGATTTCTGGGCATATATAGAAGATAATATTTTTAGCTTATTTTTATATTTTTATATACATTTTTAGAAATACTTAGGAAAAGAGTTTGGTGAAAAATAAGCATATATGAATTAATTAAAAATCAATTAAGATTTGATATTTATTTGATAAATAGTGAAGTATGTGTGGAGTGTTATATAGAATTATTTTTATGATTTTATTTCCTTATCTCCCCCTACATGTTTGTTTGTCGACCAACCCATGCTAACTTGGTCTCAGGAATTAGGTTATATAAATATATCTTGCAGCTATATTTATATTTTATAAGTCATATTGTACATATATACATATTTACAATCTGCCTTCTTTTCTTTTCTTTATTTTTATTCTTTTATTTATTTACATGTTTTTTATGCATTAAAGTGAATTTTTATTCATGAATGAGGTTTTGATAAAAGATGGGAATTAATGGATATTTACATGTATTTGTTAAGGTTTTTAAGATAAAATGCGACAGAAATGTTAATGAATCATGGATTCATCAGTTGCAGATTCTGGTGCTTCTGTTCATGTATGCAAATTGTTGCATTTGTTTCTGGAAACTAAGATTCTCATTGAAGGGGAGATAATCATCCAGATGGGATCCGATGCAAGTGTTGCAATAGTTGCCGTCGGGACCTACCGATTATTGTTATCTAGTGGAAGAGTCATAGTACTTAAAGAGTCTCTTTATGTACCCGAAGTCAGAAGGAATTTAATATCTATGTCTAAGCTGCTTAGAAGTGGATATTCATTCTTTTTTTGTAATAAATTAGTCATAAGTCATTATGATAAACATATTGCGGATGGTGTTTTGACTTCTGGTGGACTCTATGAATTGTGCATTGATGACATGTCATGAATGTTGCTACCACTAAGAAAAACCCCAAAATATCTAGGGAGGATGGAAATTACTCGAACATGATTTGGCATCAAAGTCTTGGTCATGTATCTATTGATAGGATAAATAGATTGATAAAGAATGGACCCTTAGATTTTCTACAGGTTCAATCTTTACCTACCTACGAACATTGTATTCGAGGTCTAATGACGAGGATGCCTTTTAGTAATAAGGTTACACGATGCGAAGGAATTCTTGACCTTATACATACTGATGTATGTGGTCCCTAAAGTACCGCGACCCGAAATGGATATCGATATTACTTGACATTTAGTGATGACCATCCGCGATACGGGTTTATCTTCCTACTGCATCATAAATCTGAAACCTTTGAAAAGTTCAAAGAGTTGAAGGCTTTGATTGAGAACCAAACTGATAGGAAGATTAAATGAGTTCGATTTGACTTAGGTGGCGAGTACCTCTCAGATGAATTCAAGGAATACCATAAAGAGAATGGAATTGACTCCAATCTCACTCCTCCTGAAATCCCCCAACTTAATGGTATTACTGAAAGACACAACAGGACCATCATAGATATGCTTCGTTCAATGATGACAAAAGCACATTTACCACTTATTTTATGGGGATATGCAATAGAGACTGCAATATATATCCTGAATAAGATACCTAGAAAGTTTGTACCCAAGACTCCTCACGAGCTCTGGTATGGAACCAAACCCGGTGTTAAACATATGAGGGTTTGGGGTTGCTTGGTCCATGTGAATAACATGGATGCAAGTAAGCTAGAATCTCACACTCATGAATGCTACTTCATTGGGTATTTTAAAGATGTTATTGGATATCAACTTTATGACCCTGAGACCCAGAAGGTTTTCATCTCTAGAGATGTGAGATTTCTGGAGGATGACTTCCTTAATGGTGAAGATAAAATTGAAGTAGAGGAACTCATTGAGTCTCCTGAGGATTCTAAGTTTCCTGCGTCAGAAACTAAAGAATTAAATAAAGATGAAACACCCATACCTCTTCAAAGGAATTCGAGGGTGGTTGCACCACGTGAAAAGTATGGATTCCTTGTGTCAGGTGAAATTGACAATGATCCTACTTCATTTCATGAAGCACTCACAAATCATGACATTGATAGGTGGACGTTAGAATTTAAGTCAGAGATTGACTCCATGCATAAAAATGGTGTATGGACCTTGGAGGATCCACCTGAAGGGGTAAAACCCATTGGGTGTAAATGGATCTTCAAAATAAAGAGGAGACCTGATGGGGAAGTAGAGACTTTCAAGGCACGACTCGTAGCCAAAGGCTTTACATAGAGAGAAGGCATAGACTATGATGAGACGTTCTCTCTCGTGGCTATGCTTAAGTCCATCAGGACACTGCTAGCTATAGCTGCATCTCTGGACTACAATAACTGGCAGATGGATGTCAAGACAACTTTCCTCAATGGATACCTCGAGGAAGATATCTATATGAAGTAGCCCCAGGGCTTCATAACCGAAGAAGCTAAAATATGCAAGCTGAAGAAATCCATCTATGGGCTCAAACAAGCTTCTCGTATCTGAAACATCATATTTGACGGAACCATAAAGATTTATGATGTTGTACAGAATCATGACGAACCTTGTGTGAATAAGAAGCTTAGTGGGTGTGCCATCGTGTTCATCGTCCTTTACATAGAAGACATCCTTATCATTGGGAATTATACAAGGATGATGACCAGTGTTAAGATTTGGCTATCTCATACCTTCTAGATGAAAGATCTTGGTGAAACCTCTTACATCATAGGTCTGAAGTTGTTCAGAAATCGAGAAAAGAGGATGTTGGGATTATCACAACATGGGTACATAAGGAAGATTCTTGAATGTTTCTGTATGGATAGTTCCAAGAAAGGCTTCCTCTCCTTAAGACATGGTATCCACCTATCTAAAGGGATGGCTCCTCAAAGTATTGAGGAAAAGAAAGCCATGGCTGGATGCCCCTATGCATCAGTTGTAGGAAGCTTAATGTATGCCATGATGTGTAGTAGGTTAGATATCTGCCATGTAGTGGGAGTGGTAAGTCATTACAGATCCTGCCATGAAGAACAACACTGGAATGCAGTGAAGAACATTTTCAAGTATCCAAGACAGAAACAAGATTACAACTTGGTTTATGGAGATGGTTATCTCCAAGTCCTGGGATACACAGATTCAAACTTCCAATCGGATATAGATGATCTAAAGTCGACATCAGGGCTTGTGTTCCTATTGAATGGTGGTGCTATGGGCTGGACAAGAAAGAAGCAGAACACTACAACAGATTCAACAACAAAAGCTGAATACATTGTCACATCAAATGCTAAAAAGGAGGTGGTGTGGTTGCACAAGTTCATCATGGAACTTGGTGTAGTTTCCTCTTATACTCCCATTTTTTTACTCTGCGATAACTTGGGAGCCATTGCCTAGGCGAAGGAACCCATATGGCATCAAAGGAGCAAGCATGTGGAAAGGAAATACCACATCATTCGAGAGATTCAAAAGCGTGGTGACATCATAATCAACAAGGTGGCCTCTGCCGACAATGTTGCTGATCCTCTTACCAATCTTCTAATACAGAAGGTTTTTGACCAGCATGTAATCAATATGGGTTTAAGGATTGTACCTGAATGGTTCTAAGCGCTAATGGGAGATTGTTAGCCATGTGAGCCCGAGGCGAAACATTCCAACAATAAATGTTATTCTAATGCTTCATTTATCAATAAAAGTTATTGATTTTTTTCACTCCCTTTCTGATATTAAATGAACAAATGGACTATAAGGTCCCCATGTACTACTAGTATTATGTACCATGACCATCTTAATAGTCATACAACTGTTGATTCAATAATAGAATCATAGAGGCTGGTGTTTGGATGAATAGATAAGGAGTTAGATTGAGGACTCATTAAGCAATATCAAATGATTGTTAAGAGATGATCTCCAGCCAGAGTAGGAGATGGCAATCCTTTCTCATTTAGGCTGATATATGACCAACCTCTTGATGCAGGTCCTCTACATGGGAATAGAGATTCTGAGGTGTCAGACTAGTTAAATCAAAGAGTTGACTTAACGAGATTGAGATGACTGAAGTTCTATTTCTTATACTGTCACGATATAGGCACACATCGTCTGACCAGAGACGGATGTGTCACTAAATGTCTGAGTATGTACATTTGGCAGACCAGTAGGTTGATGACCTAATTGAAGTCTATACACCAATGCACTGGTGTGCATGCTAGGGCATATGAGTAATATGAACTCTCAAAGTGATCATATAGGTTAACATATGAATCAAAAGACATGAACTGACTCATGAGTATTGGGACCGATCAAATTCCATGCATGGTCATCATGCTTTGGAAGCATGACAAGAATTTGAAGGTATGATATGCTTTTGGAAAGCATATGATCGATACCAAATGCCAATGACCAAGAATGAGAAACTTGAGGATAAGACCCTAAACATGATAATGTAAAATTGATTTATATCTTCGGGTTGATAATAGGTCGTCCAATATGCAGCATGTACATAAATTAGGAAAACCTGAGGATGATGTGATCATAAATGCTTATATAACCATGATGCTTCCATTCTGAGGGAGTGATGAAACATGTCTGGATTTTAGTGTCTCCTATCAATAGGGAAGTAATCTGATCTAGGTCCAAATGTTGGACATTGATCTGAATGAGATTCAGATGCAATGAGACGATTAGATTTGCAGCCTTCATTAAATCAAACATCTATGAGAGGTCCATGAGATCTGGATTTGAGATTTAATCTCAATATCCAAGTCACTATACGAGGAACAATACAATTGCCCTGTCCTTATCTCCAAGTATCTGCGGAGAAAGCGCATTATTCTTGAAAGAGTTCAAGAATAATTTCAAAGTTGAATAATATCTAAGCATTGAGAAATGGATAATTAAATGTGATTTAATTATCATGAATAATGTGAATTTGATTCGTATTATTTCAATGCATGAGAATGGTAATCCAATATAATAAAATGTGATTTAGTTATTGTGGATATGAATAATGTGGAGAGCCCTATCCAATTATTCATGTATATTATAAATGAGATTTATAATATATTAGAGAGAGACAATTGTGATTTATATTTGTTGATTAATTATTGATGTGAATCGGATTCACATTAGATGATTAATTGAAATATAATTTACATTTATATTTTTGGATGTGAATGTGATTCACATATTTTTCAATGGCATGATTACAATATTCATAAGATAATTATGAATTATTTTTTTGAAATTATTTACAAGAAGAGTTGTTGTAATCTTGAGATATCATGAGATAATGAGATCTCATGATAATTTGAGGAGATGGACTCATTCCCCCTAATGAGGGTGGACATCCACAAATCTCCATTAGGAGAAGGGTGGTTGTCCCCCCTCCCCCTTATTAGGGGATGAGGTTAGTCTTCACATTATCTCAAGACTAGTAAAATGTTTGTATTTAAAATTACTTATATTGATTTATCAATATAAATTAATTTAAATTAAATAAATTATTGTTGTATTTTTTTACAACAACATCATGGCCATTGAAAGAAACACAAATCAATTTCATCCATTGCTTGTGTGTTGTCCATGGATTGGGATCCATGGACTCCCAAAACCCTATATAAGAAGAGGCACCCCTTACTCTTCGAGTTTCACGATTACGATTTCTCTCTCTCTCTATCTCATTCTCACGTCTACTCTTCTCTCTCCACTTCAGTGGTCATCCACTCTTCTCATAGAGAGAAGACTGCCTTCAACGTCGCTCTGCCATTGTGTTACTGCTTCGAAGACTCTTGGGTCTCTTTCTTCTTTGGTGCATCTCACTCGTGAAGAAGGCATTCGATCTTGTGAGACGAGATCAGGAGATCCATTTCTTGGATCATCTACTTGGATTGCGAGAAGCACACGACTCATCCCACGCTCGCAAGCGTCTCCTCCAACGGATCGAACTTGAGACAGGAGGTCACTTCTCTTAGAGGCTCGATCGCAACCACACTACAAGAGGTATTCCTATATCTATTATGTGGTTAGATGAAATGATCCAAGAAATGTTATGGGATCATGTGGTTTCATCATTTAAAAAATTTAAAATTCCGCGATACTGAGCAACTAATGCGACTAGTCGCTCCTGTTTGTATATGATACGATCATCACGCTTCTGTGATGTGCTTAAGGATTCTTCCATATCCTTCGAATACCATTCTGAGAAATGCACATGAAAATGTAAGAAGTATATATAATAAATTTTTTGAAAGAAAAAGAAAATAAAAGAACAATCTTTTTTGAAAAAGTTTTCCATAGAGTTTTGTAAATTTTTATTAATTTTAAACATTTTCTTAAGAAAGAGGTTAGTAAACTGAATATATACAATATACACAAAAGTATTATACAAAATTCATACAAGATTTTACAAAGGATTTTATCTACAAGTATTATATACAAGTTTTATAAAAAAAATTTATATACAACAAAGAATTTTATTTACAAGAGGAGAAATGATTAGTGATTTTATACCCACATGGATTTCACGAATTTATATACATACATCCCATAATTTATATCCCACACGACAAAAACATTTTACAAAAATTTTACAAACCTTTTCAAAACATTATATAAAAGATTTTTCAAACATTTTTCAAAACATTTTACAAAGGTGTTTCAAATAGTTTTACAAATATTTTTTAAAAACTATTTTACAAACAATTTTACCAATAGGTTTTTGCAAACATTTTGATTTCAAAAATTTTACAAACATTTTACTGCATACATAGTTTTCATAAAAAACAATTCTACAAATATTTTACAAAAAAACATTCTTACAAATAAGTTTGCAAATATCAATACAAAAATAATTTAACATTTTTTTACAAACAATTTTACAAAAGATTTTTGCAAATACTTTACAAACAATTTTTGCAAACATTTTTTAAATAAGTTTTGCAAATCATTCTACTAACCATTTTTCAAAACCATCATTTGTAAAAAGAGATAATAATAGCCATATTATTAATAAAAGTATAGGTTATGGTTAAAGTATATATACTATATATATGACAACCCATATACTTAGCTCGAACTATGTCCTCATAGTAAACAAAGAGCTACAAAAGAAGACATAACTCGTGCTAAGTATAGAAAAGTGAAAAGAATCCTATAAAACAATGACTCAAAGAACAAACGAAAAGAATAGAAGTCGGTGATCCCCTTATAATTAGGATTAAATAATCCCTAGTATAGAAGACTCTACAAATAGGGAAAACTAAGGAAGATAATGAACATGCTCAATGACTCGACTCGTCCTCCCCTATGCTTAGGGTAAAAGATCCCTAACTATAGAAAAATAATATCAACAAGTTGAAGGACAAGCGAGAGAACAGAAACAGTAAAAGAAAATGAAAACACAAAAGAGACAGAATGAATAACATCCCCCCATACTTACGGTAAAATATCCCTAAGTATAGGCAACAAGAGGAGTGATGAAATAGAGTGAAAATGAAAAACTCAAATCATTCACCCCCTATACTTAGGATAGAATACATCCTAAGTAAATCATATGCATACGAAAAAGAAGTGAACTATACAAACATAAGAAGAAAGAATAAAATGAAAGGATATATACAAGAAAAAATGATCTCATGTATCAAATGCTGAAGATGTCAAAAAGTCATCGTTTGATACCACAAATATGGAATTTACCATGGACATGAATGTATCATGATCTATGTATGGCTTCAACAATTGTCCATTCACAACAAATGGTTATGCATCAGATGACAACTCAGATATCACAATACTACCATTGTCACGCACAACTCTCTCAATGATGGTCATGACCATTTATTTTACAGTTTCCTGGAACAACTTCAATTTAGCATCAAACAACCAAACTTTCTGATCAGGGGAGAAAGTATTCCTTCTAAAGTGTTTATCATGCCAACGCTTGACTTTCTCCTTGTACATGAGTGAGTTGTCATTCCAGCAATTTATTCAGATCAAACTTCCTATTCTTTCCTGCCTTCTCATAATATAAATTGCATACACGGAGTGTCTACAAAGATTTGTGAAATAATTCAACTGGTAGGTAGCAAGGCTTTCCATACACCAATCTGTAGGGAGACATACCTAATGGAGATTTATATGCCGTCCGATAAGCCCATAGAACTGAGTCAAGCATCTGGGACCAGTTCCTCCAATCTGGACGTACAAGTTTTTGACATATCATATTGATCTCCATTTTTGAAATCTCAGCCAAGCCATTAGTCTGTGGGTGGTAAGGAGACACAACTCTATGCTCAATGGCGTACTCCTTCACAAGCTTCTTGACTTCTTTGTTAATGAAATGGCTTCCCCATCTGAAACGAGTATCTCGGGAATCCCAAACCGTACAATAATGTGTTCCTTGATAAAACACCACATCGTATGACTATCAGCGACACGGGTGGAGATAGCCTCAACCCATTGACTAACATAATCCATGACAAACAGGATGTACAGATATCCCTGACTGACAGGAAATGGGCCCATGAAGTCTATACCCCAATCATCAAAAACAAATGAAATCTGTATGTATCTCAAGGGCATGGTATCTTTGGAACCAATGGTTCCTCCCATCTTCTGACAGTCAGTACAACCTCGAACATACTCGGTAGCATCCTTAAATAAAGTTAGCCACCATAGACCGCTCTGTTAAACCTTAGCTATTTTGTGCTTCCCCGAACGATGCCCACCAAAATCTAATTTGTGGCAGTGCTCAAGTACATTGTTGTACTCCTCCTGAGGGATGCACCATCTCTAGATACAATCCGCACCCTCACAAAACATGTACGGATCCTCCCACTGGTAAAAATGTATCTCTGACAGGAATCTGTCTACCTTGTTCTTTAGCCAATCTTGTGGAACTTTCTTAGAGAGAAGATAGTTCACAATATCTACATACCATGGTAGTGAGTCCACAGACAAAATGGTCTTATCTGGAAAGGTCTCTTAAATGGGAAGAATAGTCTACTCAGGAGTCTTTGCATCTGTAATGCGAGAAAGGTGATCTTCCACAACATTCTTTACTCGAGGTTTATCTTGAATCTCCAAATCAAACTCCTGGAGGAGAAGGATCCGTCTGATAAAGCATGGTTTGGCATCCTTCTTATCCTGTAGGTATCGCATGGTAGTATGATATGTGTATACAATTACGTGTGAGACAATGAGGTAGGATATGAACTTCTCTAATGCAAACACCACTGCTAACAACTCCTTCTATGTAAATGCGTACTTTCATTGTGCCTCATCCAGATTCATGCTAGGATAGTGTATATCAAATGGTATCCCATCCCTTCTCTTCCCTAAAATATATCCAACTACATAATCTGGCACGTCCATCATGATCTAAAAGGTAAGAGACCAATCAAGTGGTTGTAGGACAAGAGCACTAGTAACCATTTCATTCATCCGGTGAAATGCAAGGCGGATGTTCTTATATACAACAAACTCACTCTACTTGCACATATGCTCAGTCAAAGGTTTGGCGATCTTGTTGAAGTCATTAATGACTTTCCTATAAAATCCACCGTGTCTCAGGAATGACCTCAACTGCTTTAAATTATGTGGTGGCTCTAGCTTAGAGATCGCATCAATCTTAGCCGGGTCAATCTCCATACCATGTTTGGAGATGGCGTGGCCCAATACAATCCCATTAGTCACCATAAAGTGACTCTTCTTCCACGAGAGCACTAGGTTTACCTCACAACAATGTTGAAGTACTCGATCTAAATAAGCAAGACATGTGTTAAAACTATCCTCGTAGGTCGAGAAATCATCCATGAAGACCCCTGGAAAACTACCCACCATCTCCATAAAAATGGCCAACATACACCTTTGGAATGTAGCGGTGCATTACACAATCCAAAGGGCATCTATCTAAAGGAGTAGGTGCCAAATAGACAAGCGAAAGTAGTTTTCTCCTAATCCTCAACAGTGATAGCAATCTAGCTATACCAGAGTACCCATCCAAGAAACAAAAGAACTCTTTCCGTATCAACTTCTCAATAATCTGATCAAGAAAGGGAAATGGAAAGTGATCTTTCTTGGTAGCTACGTTTATGCGTCGGTAATCTACACAGACATGAGATGAAGTAGGTACATGGGTCGGAATCTCCTCACCATGGTCACTCTTTACGATAGTAATCCCGGATTTCTTTGGGACCTCATGTAAAGGGAAGACCCACTTGGAATCTGAAATGGGATAAATAAAACCAACATGACATCATTTCCTGATCTCTTTCATGACAACATCCCGGAGGTTTGGATTGAGATATCACTAACACTTACAGGAGGGTTTGATGTCATCCTATAAGGAAGATATGATGCGAGCACAAAGCTGGACTAATCCCACAAAGATGTGAAATATTCAATTCAATGGCCTTGCGGTTTCTCTCAAGAACTTCTAGCACACAAGATTCTTGTTCTTCGGTCAACTACGAGATGAAGGTAATCGGAAACATTTGGGGGGATCTGTAAAGAAGGCATACTTCAACATAGATGGTAATGACTTGAGCTCATGTGGGGTCTGAATCGGTTCTGTGACAATCTCTGCAACTGCACTAGTAGATGGTATATGGTATGTACTCTATGAATTGTCCACCATGGCTATTGTCGGCTCAACAAGTAAAATTTCATAAAGATATGCAAAAAATTATCTCTATTTAAAAAGGAATGGCTCATAAACCTATTTAGAATACTCAACAAAAATATTAGAAATCTCAATAGGAGGTCTCAAATCAGTGATCTCAGAAAAAGAATGCGTCTCATGAATCTCACAATGTACCTCAAATGTCTCAGACTGATCCACAGAAATCAGCTCAAACTGTCCATCAACAAACAACTTAGTAGGATCAACAAGGGATCTCATGTCGACTGTGCTTTCCAACAATTCCTTCTCAAAAAGGAATTCCTGGGTATCTATGAAATTAGTGAAAAGATCTGTCTCTCTAAACTCAGCCAGAAAATCACAGTCCTCAGGATCCGGTGTAATTGTCACTCTCATATGCTGCTGCTAGTGGTGGAGATGGCCTAGGATTTGGGATCATGTCAATTTTTACATTGTCGCTACGAGAGTAAAAGATGATCTCTCCAGCACCATAATGAACTACCTCTTCTGCCGTTCGAAGGAAAGACCGACCTAGTATGATTGGGGTATGGAGTAACAGTGCAGAGGTGTCCATAGTCGTGACAACGAAATCGGCTGGGAATCTCATTAATTGCACCATTATAATAACATCCTCTAATGTGCCTCTCGGCCCTTTAATCGATCTATTAGCGAACTGAAGCATCATTTTGGTGGATCTAAGAGGCCATAACCCAAACTCAGTGAGTAGAGTGGATGACATGAGATTAATGGAGGATCTGCTATCGAGAAGAGTACGATCAAATTCTTGATCAAACATGTGGCAACAGATGTGAGGTGATCCCTTATCTTTATTTTTGGGCGAGAGGTTGCTGATGGCTTGAACTGTGGCCATGGTCAAGATGTGTTTCTCTATCTTCTTTCATTTGTTCTGCTTGGATTTACGCTTTTGAGTACATGATTCTTTCATTCCCCTTTTCACTGCTAGAATGTACTCCATGACGTTAAGGAGAGGCAACTCTAGAAAGATATTTTATAAGATCTCTACAACTCCATGATAAGATATGGTTGTTTTTAATTTTTGATTTTTTTGGTTTATTCAAAGCAGAAGGAAATGGCATATAATCAAAAGAAACAACCAAATGCTCATTTCACTTATTCAAAATAGAATCCTCGTATACATTTGGACAACCAGAATCAGACTGTACAATGTTATCCAAATTTGTGGTAGAAGAAATAAAATCGAAAATTAGACGGGCTGCAGCTGCTAGTGTAGAAGGAGATTCCGCGATGGGTGTGTGCTCCCTCTGTGCTGACTGCAAACCGCATCTGTCTCTGAATGAAGAAGGTGGTGGTGGTGGTGGAGACAAAGATGGTGAAACTCTAGGATCTGGTGCTACTACACTAGATCTCTGTACTGCTGGTGAAGAAGATGATGTGGAATGTGCAGCTCTCTTAGTAGCTTGATCTCCCAATCCCAAGGGATGTGAAGGCTCCTACAATCCCCTATCGCTCCTGAGATGAATGGCGTAAGATAAAAATGTAAAATCAAGGACCATACCTGTCTCTAGGGAGGATGGATCATGGGCTACCTGCTCCTTGCATCTGAAATGGTTGGGATTGGCTTCGACTTGTGCTGGAATCAGTGTCTTCGTGGTGGTCAGGTCGTCAATCCTCTGAGCTAGATCGTTCATATTCTTCATAAGCAATGCAAGTTGATCAAGTGTTAGAGTCACCAAAGGTGCCTTAGGATGCTCAATGATAGGTTGTCGATGAGATTAGTAGTTAGGAGGTTGGTGTCCATACTGTGGTTGGTAATGAGGAGGAGGAGGAGGATGTAAATACTGTCCAAAAAATGCAGATTGTTGTTGGTGGTAAGGCTATGGAAAATATGCAGATTGCATCTACTGTTGTACATGTCTCCAGTTCTGGAAGTGTTGTGGAGACTGATAGTGAGGCTGGAACTACTGGTGATGGTATTGTTGTTGTCTACCACCCTAAAACTAGCAGGCGGGTGATGAATAAGTGATTCATCACTATAAATGTTGAAAAAAGAACTTTGTTCCTGAGTGATTAGCTACATTTCTCCCTTTATTTTGCATTATTCTCCTTCATGCATTTAGAATTACTATCTGCATTTTAGCATGCATATTTGAATTAAATAAGAAGCCAAATTAACTTGTAGATATCACCTGTATATTTACCATATTTTCTATATTTTATCTATTTTTCATTGCCTCAGAATTGAATAAAATCAACTCTATAGTGTATATATTACTAACACTAATAAAGGAAAATTATCAATAAAATACTAACGTGTAAAATTTACCAATAAAACCATAACCCTAGTTTGAGACTAAGAACCTTAAAATGTGAATATCTCTCTCATGCAGTTCCCTATGGACCCTACTAACTTTTGGGTTTACCACTATCGGATTTGACCCCTTTTGTTATTTATTTTTTATTTTTCTTTTTATTTAATTTTATTTTTTCTAGGAGCGACATGTGGCAGCTCCTAGAGATGCCACGTGTCACCCCCTATTATTTTATTTTATTTTATTTTAGTTCTTTTTATCTTATTTTTTATTTATCTTAACTATTATTATTTATGTTATTCTTTTATCCTATTAATTATTCTTTATTTTATTACTATTTTATTATTAAATTTATCTTTATTTTTTTATTATTTTAGTTAATTATTTATATAATTATTTTAATTATTATAATTTATTTTAGTTATTTTATTTATTAATTAATTATTAATTATTTATTTTTTTTGTTATGTGGTCGTGCCCCCACATTCCACGTGGCCTCCCCTCCCCTACTCCCCTTCGTTCCCTCCTCTGCATCTCCCATCGGACAACCTGCAACCGCCTTCCACGCTTCTCTCTCTACGCGGGCGGTTGCGTAACTACCATCAACTTTGAGTGACCCTCTCCATCTTCCACTCTTCTCCCGTATACCAAGTCCACCCCCTCCGCTTCTCTCTTTCCTGTTGCATTCCGTGTCTCCCCCGCTCCCACGTCACCAGCAACCACCTACAAGCGTTCATAAAACCATCCCGTGCCCCCACCTTGCTCCACATCTGCCACTTCGTGGAGTAAGAGAAGAGAGCTCCCAGGATCCTTTGGTGATAGTAGCGACTCTTCCGGTTGAGCGATGACCTTCGACTTCTTACGACATGATCCGACGTGGGGTGGTACATATGAATCTCCTTCTCTCCACCTTTATTATATCATTTTGACCTTAAAAACCCTTGTAAATGCGTGTAAATACCATTAATTCACGCATTTCAACATCCATGCATTATTGTCCAAAATGTGTGTAAAATATTGTTTTTAATGCCAAAATTATAGAATAAAGAAAAGAAAAGAAAAGAAAAAGAATAAAATATTGAAGATATTTTATGACCATAAACCTCGAGCCCTGGGCATCTCAATGACTAGGTCGACCAGGAATAAAGTAGGGGGAGATAAGGTCTAAAATACAATAAAAATCCATTTTATTTATTCATTTATTATTCATTTTTGGGACCTATTTTATTTTCCCCTTTTTATTAAATAAAGAAAATCCAAACATGAAAGTTGTAGATAATAAAATATAGAAAAATACAAAATTTTACACAAAAATAATGTATAAAAAAAAATATACAGTCTAAATAAGTTTCTAAAATCTCAACTTCCCACACCCATATCTTTCAAATAAAACTCAAAATATATCAAAATCATGTTTAATTTTATATACATTTAATAAGCTATTTAATGAAGGTTGTTTCATATTTTTTGAAGTTAAGGTGTGAAAGTTAGGTTTTGGACCCCTATTGTATAGTTTACCTGATTAAAATAATCATTTTATTTATTATTTTTATAATTTAATATTTTATAATTTTTTAAATATTATTTATAATAAATATACATATTAAAATAAACCATAAAGAAACCATTAAGATAAAATATGTATAGAAAATACATAGGTAGAATACCTATATATACCTATATAATTAATAAACCAATTTATTTAGGTGTATATATTATATCAGAAAATATGATAAAAAAATATTTATGTATCTAAAAATAATTTGTAAATTTATAAAATAATAAATTAAATTGATAAAATAAAAAATACAAATAAAATTAAAAGACCTAAATACATAATATAAAAGACCTAAATACATAATAAAAGACCTAAAAGACATAAAATTAAAAATACCTTAATTTAACCCAAAAAAATAACTTGTAAAAAATAACCTCGAAAAAATAAATAAACATCATAATAAAATAATACAAAAATAATAAACAATTTTTAATTTATAATTTAAAAATAATAATATAATTTTATATTTATTATTGAAATTTAATTTTTCGGGTTGGTTTTTCCTGATTGGTCCACGTTGATCAACCAGGAGGCCTGGCGTGTTGACCGCAGGTCAACTGGCTACCCTACGACCCTAGCTTTTGACAGATCGTGAGGATCCCTCTTTCTTGAATTTGTTCGTAATGAGCAATTGCTCTAGGAGACTTTGACCCTTAAGAAGATTTGTCCTCTATACATACATGATCTACACCGAGCTCCTTGCTTCCACCATATCTTCTTCCTTGCTTGATATCTCGCATCAAAAGTCGCCCAGTCACCTTCTGTATATATTTCCACCTCAGCCACTTTTGCGAGGTTGGCTTGGTTTTTCCCTTGCTAGGACCCCTCGGAGAGCATCTGTGTGACAATGGAAGTATAGTCATATCCGGATTGTCATCATATACAAAGCCTTTCGTGATCAATGTACAACTTATGAAGCCTTATCCCAAGCATGATACATTCCTGTCTGTGGTTGACTCTATTCAGGTGGTCTATGAGTAAGAACTTCCAACCGTGACATCTATAGATTCAGACAAGGCACTCAAAAATATTTTTGACTTGTAATATTTTCTACTTTTATTCTTTCCATTTTATTATTTTTTATTCTTCCATTCTTCTGAAAGCTTCACTCATCCTATTCATCATTATTATTCATAGGATATACTTCATTCTAAGTATGGGGGATGAGTGTAAACAGGTTTTTCATTCATTGATCCCCTCACCTGTCTCCTCAACATTTGACATTCATTCTATAGGCAGGGACATTTTACCCTAATTATAGGGGGATACATGTCAAGTAGATGATTGAATTATTTGTTTATTCTTAAATAGACCCTCCTTTCTTAGTGTACAGTCTGCTATGCTTAGGACTAATTGATCCTAAAAATAGACAATTGGTCAACTTCCTATTCTTTATCTGATCGTTGTAGTATATATTCTATTATACTTAGTTCAAGTTATGTCTTCCTTTTTTCTTCGATCTACGAGGACAAAACTCTAGCTAAGTATAGGTTGGTTATATATATGTTGTATTTATTTTAGGCATAACCCGTACTTGTGTATTTCAATAATTTGGACAAGTAATAAAAATTAATACAGATACAAATGTATTTGTAATTAAAGTAAATAAACCGGTTTCAAAATGTTTTGCAAAATTATTTTAAAAATGGTTCGAAAATCTCTTTGAAGAATCTTTTGTATAACTATTTGAAAAATGTTTTGTAAGATGTTTCAAACCTTTGTGAATATGTTTTGTTTGTAAAAAATTCATTCATTTGTTTGAATAAAATGTTTGAAAATATATTTGCAAATGGTTTGGAAATTGTTTGTAAAAACATTTTGAAAAATTCTATACATGCTATTTGAAAAATATTTGCAAAATGGTTTTTCAAATTTTGTAAATGTTTGAAAAAACATTTGTCAAATTATTCTTTCAAAATAAAGTGTTCAAGATGTTTGTCAAAATATTTACAAATTGTTTTGAAAATCCTGTTTATAATTCAAGCAAATAGAAATTCTTTATGAACTCGGTACATAAAATCTGTATATACCTTGTGCAAATTTTTCACCTAAATTCATGTAAATAACACATTACTCCCATGTAAATATCTACACATAAATGTATGTGAAAAGTCTTTTCTTTTTTATAAATCACTAAAAAATTGTAAAACTAAAATCCCCATAAAAATTTGCAAAATATTTTCAAAGCTGTATAAAAAATTGTTAAACATTTTCAAAAATCCATAAAAAGTTCAAAATCAAGATACAGTTTCACAAAAATAATTTCTGCATTGTGCATAGCATTTGCATTTTGTTGAATTGGCATTGACAATTTAAAAAGTCTAAATAAACTCTAAAGATTGGAGCTTGGTTAGACCTTAATCCACTTAATCACATGAACCTTAAGGGAACTGGAATCGAGACACTTCAAGTCTACTAGACTTAATTCTTTGAGACCACAAGACCTAGTTCAGTGTCACTGTGACTACCTAAGTAGAATATTTCAGAACACATGCATGACTCTTGTCGATAGTGACATAACTTGAACAATTGCAGCTTGCACTTGGCTCAACTCAGTTAATGTGGTAGAGGGATGTATTTATCGGCATGAGACACAGGAGAATGGAAACATACGAAATCACTATACCATGGCCATTGTGCCCCATCCTGGTCCAATAGCAATGAGGTCGAACGACGAAAATGTTGTAGGTTGCAATAATGCTTCAAAAGAGGGACAATCTACTATCTCAAGAGGAAGATGTCCTTATGTAAATGTTGGTGTACATAGTATAAAAATGCAAAAATAAAAAACTCCAAAAATATAGACAGGTAGAAATCAAGAAAAATCAATTCTCGTCAGAGTATATATGTATTCAATAAGCTAGGTTGAGCATCAAAGTGAAAGACATGTCATCCTGCAACTGGGAAAAATGGCTACACTAATCTGCAGCAGCTCAATCCAATTGTTCAATCAACACAAGGATATCATGTTACTGGTGAATAATTTCACCTATAGACAATCTTTTGTTTAATTTTGTAAATAAATCCCCTGTGGGACACATGTTATGTTGTGGTTATAGGCATAATTTCGTTTTAGTACTTCATATTTCATTTATTTGCTTTTGAGTCATATTTCAGCTAATAAACGTGCGTAGCACATGACATTATGGTGTTTTTGCATCATTTTCCCTATTGTTTCTTATTATTGTTCTCCTCCTATAAATAATTTATTTGCAATTTAGTCTTGTCCATTACATATCACATGTGTTAGCATGAGACTTTGTGGGAAAATTATGTGGTACACCTTGCGTTTTATTTTTTACTGTCTGTTTGATCCTTGAATAAATTTTTCTTGCTAATTTGTCCATGTGCATCAGAATTTAATTCGTTTGTTAATATAGTTTAATATTAGCTAATCACCACTATTAATTCCTTGAAAATCATCTTTACTTCATGTTAATCACATCTTGATCCAGTAATTTTGGTTTTGCATTTTATTTTGCTTTAAAAGTTTTAATAAATAAAAAAAAGCTCTTATTTTCTTTTTTTACTGTATCTACTTAATAAGAATAAAAAAAACTTCTTGAAAAATCTTGATAAAAAGTGTTGATGTGTTGTTATTTGTTTTAATTTCAATACAAATTTCACCTTTAAACTCCTTATAAAACAAAAAAAATAGCAAAACAAAAAATACTAAAAAAATCATAAAGACACACAGAAAATACAAAAAAATCTTAAAATTACTTTCTAGAAAATTTGAAAAATCATCTTTGTTTATGTATATATTTTACATATTGTGGATATTATTTTCTATTTTAAATAAACAATTTGCATTATTTTCTATTTGATCTTTTTCCTATGTTTAATTATTGTATAAGTCTTAAAAAATCCAAAAACTGTCAAAAAATCATAAAAAAATATAAAGTTATCAAAACCTCAAAAATAATTTTACTTGATTTTTCTGATTATTTTTCTTGTATTCTAAAAATACAAAAAGACCTTATTTCTTTACATGTGTTTTATTCTTTTTGATTGGTTTGTTTAAAAAAATAAAAATATAACAAAACTAAAAATCATTAAAAATCACAAAATAAAAAAACCCTAAAAATATAAAAATTAAAAATTCCATAAAAAATAGAAAGACAAATAAATCACAAAAAGACTAAGAATTTACATAAAAGAAGTACATTTTATTTCATTGATTTGTCTTTTATTTAAATAACCCTTGGGGTTTGTTGCCTCACTAAGTATGTTATACAGGTAAATAAATAGCAAATATTTATCTTACTCGCTTCTTCTTTTATTTCTTTTGCTTTAGATCTTGATCAGAACAGATTTTACTTAAGGGAGACTAGGGTTACGTCAACCACTACGAGGGTAATTAAGTTTTCTTTGCCTCTACTCTTGGTGTTTGTAGATATTTTTGTTTCCTTAAGCATGCATTTTATTTTTAACAATTTTATGTTTATCTATACATATTTGTGGATCTGCTTAGTGTTGAGGAGTGTGTACTCAGATTGATTGTTATGTACCGTGAGGGGGCTTATACAGTGCTTGCAGGATCCGATTTGTTGGACACCGGAAGCACCCCAAGATCCGACATTGGATATTTATCTATGGTTCCTTTCTCTTGCTCTTTTCATTTTGTGACATATCCACTTTTTAGTTTCAGTGTCTGTTTGTTTTATTTTCTGCTCCATTTTATTTTCTTTTATTTAGCTCATATTTTTCATAATTTTCCTAGCATATCTTTTGTTTCTCTCTTTATTGCGAGGACCCGTCGAGTGAGGGCGACATTCCTAGGAGCACCGATGCACCCGAGTGAAGCGGAGGCAGGTCGTTTCTTCATCGAACAACAAGAAAGCATAGGATAGGAAGGAACAAAAGATCTAGTAGAAGCAGCTTGAAACATTTTATTTTTGCATATATTTTTTGTTTTATTTTAGTCATTTTATATTCATTTATTTTTGTAAATAATTTGTAATATTTTCCAGTAAGTTGCCCTTTTTCTGTTTTATTTGGACATTAGACACTTTGTTGATTGTCGATCTATTTCACCAAGTGTCGGTGCACTTGGGGGACCTCACCAATTTTTTTTCTTGATTTATTTTTCTTTGTTTTCCCGTAGTTTTCTTGTTTTTCATCCCTTACTATTAGGTTATATTTTCTTTGCCGAGCTAGGTCAAAGATTACGTCCGAAGCTCAAAATAAGAATATCTGTACCTATAGAGTAGGTCGTAGAATTGTACTTAGTCAAATAAACTTGTTCTTGCTTGTTAATAGAAGTTACTACTAGGACATTTATCTTGCATCATTTAGATTAGTTTATTTTTTGTCTTTAGTTTTATGCGAAGATCATTTTGCATGTATACTACTGGTGTAAGGTACACATATTCTATCTCTTGCATGCATCATCGATTTTCGTTGCATCAGCTTTTCCGATCTCCTCCCATGTTTTCCCCACATAGGAAATAAAGGAATTGGAAAAATCGTTAGATCACTTCATTGAAATAAATCCAAAAAATGATAACCTAATAAAAAGGGACTACTAATTCTACTTGACCTAAAACTAAATGAAATGATCATATCGTCATTATTTTGGGGAGAGTAACCACCTCAATGTTTCTAGGTACTTACCTTCAGATAGAGTGGGTGAGGACGTTTCCTCAAGGATAGAGCCCAAATACATCGACTTGTGCCCTAAACACTTGTACACTACTCATCAATATATGGTCACATTTGCAATCACTTGCCTCATATCTTAGAAAATCATTTTGGTATGCTCCGCCTCCTATCTAAATTTGGGTATGATATAACCCGGCAGCTCGGGAAAATGGTTCCACTATTTGGGGTAGTTTGAGGACGTGCATTGTACGATAGGGCGACATCACCCTGTGTACTTGTGAAAAGGTAACTTCTTGTAGACTCACTAAACTTAAAATTGAAAAGATAATTGAGCAAACATTCACAGTCTACACTTGTGTTCAGTTGGTGAATCGGAGGGTTTGTATTGTGTTTGTTTGCTAGTGTAGAGATCCCTCTGCACACTTCGTACCTTTCTTCTCATTCCCTTATTCTTGTTTGACTACATGTTCTCGCATCTTGCCTCTTGACATCGAAGATTTCGGATTGGAGTTTTGTACTCGGACTTCGTGATATTATCTTTATACACTCCAATTCAGCCAGTTTCACCTATTGGAGATGGCTCTCTTCCCAAGTTCACTTCTTTTTCCACATCACCATTTCATTCGCCAATAAATCCATTGTTTAAGATTGACCCTAATCTCAATATATCATTTGAGATTTCATATTTTTTAGGATTTATCGAATGCCTTGCACTTTTATAAAGAACGAGACTGATTCTGAGGACTCGATGGTACCACCAAAGGGAAAGGCTCTGATTACTGAGCAATATGAGATCAACTCTATGATGTTGGCATCCATTCAGGCCATCTAGGACCAACGGAGTGAGCAGGACAATATCTAGGCAGGACTTTGTGATATGATCTTAGAGCTGAGGAATAACATAGGAGATAGAGGATATAGGAAGATGGACAGATCAAAGGAGGTATGAATGGGAGAGCTGATCAAGAGAAGCCTAGAGTGGAGCCCAAGCCTACACTGAGAGATGCCTATAACCCCAACGAAGGACATGCTATGATATGGACTTAGATACCTGTGGTTCTTGAGCATTTTGAGTTGAAGCCCAATATTCTTCCATTGCTTATGATATTCCATGGACACATTCACGAGGAGTCATATACTTACCTCCAACAGTTTTATCACATATGCAGCACCATCCACTACCCTAACATGGCATTATAGGTAGTGAAGATGACAACCTTCCTGTTCAGTCTGATGGACAAGACCTTATATTGGATTAACCATTTGGTAAAAGATGTCACATTCTGGGATGAGTTGGGATCCACCTTTCTTAGTGAGTACTATCCCCTTGGATGCCTTAATTAGATGCGATCTTTTATAGCCAACTTCTCCCAATTGTCCCATGAGCATATTGATGATGCATGGGAAAGATTCAAGGATTTGACGAAGAAGTGCCCCCGTCACGATATACTAAAGGCGGGTTTAATGCAAAATTTCTTTGGGTATTTTATCTTGGAAAACTAGATATTGGTAGATGTCTCTTGTGGGGGATCCCACTTCAAAAAGGATGAGGATGTTCTTTATCAGATCTTCAAGGAGGTGGCAAAGATTTCAGCAGCACTTTCTTGTTCCTGTACTTTCCAGAAGCATCCTCTTTCTTTTTCTCCAGCTCTTCATAAGGATGTCAACATGATAACATCTCATGATGTGGATAGGGTTGATTTAGAAGATCTAACAATCATTAGAAACTACCTACCCAAAGTAGACATCATAGAAAAGAGATCACAAGAACTTGATAAAATACAAGTGATTGAATAGAGGATGAAGCAACTGGACAAGCTGGATGAGATCACTCAACATCTGGAGCTTCTCGTTAGTATCATAGTCAGAGCTAGAGTGCAGCAACCGATACTCCTATAGTGGAGCAAACCACTTCTTCTATTACTTCAAAACTATAGAGTACCGAAGTACCTTCTTCTATAGTCCTGCACGTGTACTTCATGCAGAATCCAGATCAGGTCCCCCAGTAGTCTCCTCCATCATGTGTTGTGCCGTATTAAAAATAAAGAATGTGTTGTGTCGTATGAAAATTAAGTTGTTATTTCTTGATTAATTTTGATTAACCTTTTTAATTTTTGTGAATTAGGCATTTAAAAATAAATGAATGTGTTTGTCATTTCATTGTAGGTGGGTAATTGGAATCAAACAAGAAATAACCTCTTAATTTAATTAATCAAATTTAATTGAAGTGGTATTATGTTTATTTAGCCTGGGCAAGCTCCAAGGTGATGAATCTATGATTAGTCACTCTAAAAAGTCGAAAATAGAGCTTTGTTCCTAAGTAATTAGATGAATATTTCCATTTATTCTACATTTTTATCATTCATGCACTTGTAATTAATATGTGCATTTTAGCATTCTTATTTGCATTAAATAAGGAGCCAAAATCACTTGTACATATTCATCTGTAAATTAGCAAGCTTCACCATTCAAATATATTTTATACTAACTCCAAATAAAATAAAATCAACTCTATAGTGTATATATTATCAACACTAATAAAGAAAAAATATCAAAAAATTACTAACTTGTAAAATTATCCAATAAACCCCGAGCCCTAAGTTGAGAATAAGAACATTAAAATACACATATCTCTCTCATACAGTGTCTGATTTTGGTCTACTCACTTTTAAAGTAATATACATTCAATGTCCTTCAAAGCAAGACCAATTTAATTACGATTGGAGTTTTTATGTGAAACTTGCGTTTTTGGGCCCCAATTGTATATTATACATATTAATCAAAATACCCTTTATTTTATCTTTTCATTTTCTTATTTATTAAAAATAAAAAAAGATTAAGTTGTAAATATTCATTTAATATTTTCTCTACTTTTATTTTGATTTTTCTCATATTTAAAAATGACAAAAAATCTGCAACATATAAAAATATGGTATTTTATACCTATAAGATACTACCCAAAAATACACTTTGTACATATGGTTTATTTTGGTTTTCGGTCCTTCACAAAAGTTGTAGATATTGTCGAGGCGAGAAACTTTTATGTTGACTACTTTTTGATTTGACCCCTTTTGCTATTTCTTTTTTATTTTTACAATTAATTTTTAATTTTTCTTGGTTTGACGCGTAGCCGCTCATGGAGTCGCCACATGTCACCCTTTTTATTAATTTCGTAATTTAATTTATTTAATTTATTTTGTTTTATTTATTATTATTTATTATTATTATTAATTACTTATTTATATTTATTTATTTTTAAAGTTAATTTAAATATTTGTATTCTACTTTTATTTTCTTTTCTCTTCATTACTTTTAGTAGCCTACATATTTTATTTTATATATTATATTTTTCTCTTTTACTTCTTCTATAATCCAACTTCCCACCCAAGCAACCAACTCCCCATTCTCCCCTCATCTTCCACCACTTTCTCCAACTCTTTTCTATCTTCCCTCTCTTCCTTTTTATTCCCCTTCTCCTCTTCATTTTTCACCATCCGCCATTTAAGAGGGGTGTGCTCCAACTCTTGCAAATCCACGGTGACAACGTATGGATGGATCAATCAAGCGAGGACGAGATACTAACCTTGGTGAGATCCGTGACCTCTTTGTCCACATTGCAACAGTTGAACTCTTCAACTGTTCAGCTTCTCAACATCAATCTTGCTGTGTCGATTGAAGTGAAAATTGATGAAAGCTCCAGCTAGCTATCGCAACCCACACGACGATCCTGGTATTTCTTCCTTCTTCTATCTTCATTGTTCATTCTCCTCCTTCAATCATACAACCATATCGATCCACCTCTACATCGACTCCAGCTTCATCCGCCTCCCCTCTACTAATCCTTCACCCTCACGCACCGTCGCTCGCACTCTATCTGTCGTCAACGAGCACCGACCCACCACTCAAGCCTTCATCGCATATGACCCATTCCACCATTCAACCGTGCTCTCATCTTCGCTCTTGGAGACACTTGCAGTGCTCTACTGACATGATACAACAGCGTTGCCCTGCTCCTCCATTGTATTTACTCAACATCAACCCTTGAGCAGTTGAACATCACACTTCCACGTTAGGCCTGAGAACCGACAGCTCCACCTTGGCAATGCCACTCTTCCGCAGGCCCCTGCAACTAGCAACAACTTTCCCACTGCACTCGCACGTACGCCATAGCTTTCCTCTTCTATGCACGCGGCGCGTGGCTGCTAGCCATCAACAATCCTCCTTCTGCCTCTTGTCGTCGCATGTGCGGTTGCCCTTGGGACGCTCGCCGCCAGCCGCTAGCTCCACGATTGTTCAACCGTGCCCCTAAATACGCACATCCAGACTCTAACAATAGCCGCCCACCGCTACCTCCCTCATGCACCACCGCTGATCACTCGTAGCAGTAGTGGGGCTCCCACATTCTTTCCCTCCATCGCAGTTGTTGCCAACCCCTGCAGCCGTAGCCTTTCATGCCCACAACCACCATCTTGTAGATGGGCCTCATGCGCCCAGCCATGCACAGACCTGCGACTGCACCAGCCTTGACACCCACCTCACGTGCCTAGCACGTGAGGGCTGGGGTCATTTGCAGACCGTCCCCTCCATTTCCAAGGATTTGCGCAGGAGTCCGTTCTTCCAGATATCACGTGCAACACATATGCTCACTGGAAAAATTTCACACATGCCTTCCCAAGTATTGGTAATTGCATCTCAGTCGCTTTGCATGTTTGTTAATTCAATTTTATTTTCTATTTTGCTTGTACGCACCTGTGTTTGGACATTAAATTGATCTATCATTTCACATCATTTTTAAGTAAAAAAATATCATGTTGTAGGAACAAATCATTTTCTTTCTAGTAAGATTTTATTTATATTTTTGTGGTCAGTGAATTATTTATTAAAATTAATTTGGTGAACATTTGCATAGTTTAATCGTTTTTTACTCTGAAATTTATATTAAATTTTTCGTTAATACCAAAATTTGCAAAAATTCATAATAGGTTGATCTATATTGTGCCCAAACTTCATTACATTTGCATGCATAACGTGGTCACAATAAATTCATCGGTGATTCTCATAATTAATTTTTAATAGGCGACAAATGAGCTATTTTTAGGATCTAATAATTTTCTTGGATTCCTCCCATGTAGACTCATCTAGTATAATTTTATTTCTAAGAAAGAAATAGGTTTTGTATTTATTAAAATTAATTTTTTAGAATCACCCTGCATTCGTATTTAATTCGTAATTAATTCATTTTTCTTCAAAAAATTCTAAAAAAATTATAGTTGATTAATTGCATCAAATTTCATGTTCTGGCCAAGTTTCACAATTTGTGGACACTGTTAGAATGAAACTTGTATTTTAGTCCTCAAACTTTCCCGAAATTACATTTCACACATTTCTCGCTTTGAAAAATTTAAAAAATACGCCTTTGAAAACCTAGCATCTAGATTGGCCAAAAATCAACCTAAGGAGACCGTGACATCATTAAGTTTGACCTTGCGCTTTACCAAGTAAAAAAATATTTGATCGCTCGCTTTAATTGGAAAAATAATTAAATTGTGGTTTTTTAATTAATCCAACTTTGCCAAACTATAACGAATGAATCAATTTTTAAAACATTAATTAAGACAGATTAAAGAAGGGCATTTTCAGACATTTCAAATGGCATTGTTGCCAGGAAGGCAAACAACTTAGGATCATTTTAGAAAATTAGATTTAGGTTTTCCACTCACTCGGGTAGTCTGACCCTTGAACCACCTTGTAATTATTTCATTTTTTCAATTATTTTTCCATATGTTTTTTGCATATATTTTGATTTATCTATATGACATAATTTTTATCTTTTTAAGCGAGGGCCCAGTGGACTTGGAGCGGCTTTCTTGAAGTCGACGCATCTCGAAGTGCATCGGAGTTCAATTATTCGTGGATCGAGACGGCTGTTGAGACGCCAAGGAGATTTCTGAAGAGAATTTTAGTTTTTGAAAATTAAACTTGTAATAATTGCTTGATTTCCAGCAGATTCTGCTCGGAATCTTGCGCATGTATTATGATTGTACGTTGAACCATTCGTGGTTGTGTGATTTGATTGACGTAGATTAGGACCTGCACTCGCTGCTCTCAGAGTAATTTTTTTTCTTGTGCTCATACTCTATAAGACCACACATTGCATTTAATGATACATACTTAGACCTAGAGCTATTAGTCAAAATTAAACTATTCATCATTCGCTAATGGAACTGCTTGTATAGGAACTGTTTTCTCGTTTGCATTTCATATAGTGTAAAATTTCAATTCTGTATTGCATCCCGCAAGTAGAGAGCTGGAGGCACTATAAGTCTTCCTACTCGAGCATTCATCATCGTTTTTTCGATTGCAATGGCTTTTTTGGATTCCCTCTCTTAGTTTTTCTAACATAGGATAAAGGAATTGGGACTAGACGGTAGACGTGATTGCTTGTGTGGATTAATTACAGTGACAACTAATCTCTAAAATCGGGAGTGCTAATTGAATTAGACCAAAAATTTTGTCTAAAATTAACCTCTATTTACTTAGAGCAACCTCGTCATTGTCTTATTTACTCGTAAGTAAGAGAGAGACGACACTAGGATAGAGCCAATCCAGGATTTTCATATAGATTACTGGTTCAAAAAAATTATTAGCCAATTTTCAGTTAGGATCTACGGGTCGCCTGTAAACGATCTAGATTTCCTTAGCAGAGTGGGAGGTTTAGAGGACGTGTGAACGCCTCTGTCCTCAAGAAACGGGTAGCCGTATTTATACGGTCCACACTTACTCCTATACTAGTTAAAAGTGGGTGCAACTATTCGTAAGAATTAGTACAGTTTGTAGGGAAGTACATGCATATAACAGCTTGTTAATCTTTTAAGACTTGCATTTATCACCAACTAAAACTAACAAGATATTTTGGCCAAACCTTTATGGCCCTCACGTGTAGAGTTCGTAAATTTGGGGTTTGCACTTGTGCTTGTTTTGTGTCTATCTGTGTGCGTTATCTTCTGTACTTTGACATTTTCTACCTCTATCCGCTTACAATCATCCATTTCCTTTTAAAGGTGTCGGGATATTGGTCATCATATCCAGGTCACTCCTCTTCGATCATAATATGATCATCTTCACTTTTTTATTCTTCCTTACACCCCCATCTAGACCGTGAAGTCAGAACTCTGACTGAATTCTCCACTTCTTCGTACTTATCACCTACCCCACCTTTTTATATCCATGACTCACTTCCAACCTAGGCTAACTCACCTTATAGTCGGTCGCTTGATGGAATCAATGAACAATTCGAAGAGCAAGCAACTGCCGACACAAATTACTGACTAAATAATGTGCCCCCGCAGACCTCATTCTCATCTCATGTTGGGACTGGACAACTATTCACACAAACACAACCCGACTTGACCTTAGGGAATAACATGGTCAATCGAACAAACCAAATGGAGAGGCCTGCACCATATGATCTTCCTAACTTGATTGACCCTTGTAATCAAGCCTACATTGACTGGCCTTCATATCACACGTTCGGAGAGCCTCCACATAAATGAGATTGGACTCTTGAGCTAGACTTACCAACCCATCATTCATTGACTCCATTATTTGAGGCTCTGACAAAAATCTGCCATTCGGATGATCCATACTCGACCCAGCATTACATGCCAGAGTCTAGGTATGTTGAGTACGAGACTTCAAGATCCCAACAGTATCCTTCGAGTAGACAACCTGCTTTGATGATTTGCTATGAGGACTCTTTGGAGGATAACATTTCTAGAGTTTTGAATAAATATGAATTTATCGAGGATAAACTTAGAAATGTCATTGACTGAATCATTTAAATTTATTCCAGCTTAGTTATGGAAGTGGAGAATGGAATAAGTGAATTCATTGTTGAAAACTTAGAGGATACAATGAAATACACACACTATGTACAGCTGGAGTCCATTCTACCTCCCTCTTTTACTAACCACCTATTGTACAATCTAGAGTACCTACGGTTGAATGTGAAATCAAATACACTACCTTCACCCATGACAGAATCTATGATGACTTACAGATAAATATCATCCCAACCTCTGTTTTTGACAAGCTCTGACTCAAACCAATTAGAAAGTCAAGACAGATCGTTCAGCTGGCTGATCGATTTATAAAACGGTCGAGAGGAACCATTTCAGTCATAATTACTTTCCAAGGTGCTCTACTCTAGGTAGACTTCACGGTCATTGACATTAAGCACCTAGGAGAGTTTACCCAGTCTCCTATTATTCACAGGAAACTGTTCTTAGCCTCGACTAAGGCGACTATAGATTGTGAGACTTGGAAAATCGATTTTACATCATTGGGAACACTCTGACAAAATCCATTCTTTGACACACTCTACTCTGAGATAACCAACAAAGCTGCTGATTGTCATGACCATCAAGACGTAGATGAGTCCCACCCCTCTGTTACACATGAGCTATCGAATGTCATGCCGACCATTGGATCAGCGACTCCCCACATATCCATGACTCCTACTGCTTGCATCACTACCAATGCCAAGCCAACAGAGATCACTAGCACATATCCGAGACACGTGTTGATCCTTCATGATAATTGCAATCTATATGGTGACTCGTCTGATGAGGAACCCCTGGTCAGCACCGCACCACATTCCGAACCTTCAAAGTAGACAACCAATACTGAATTGACCTCACCAAAAAAATACGGTTTCTCCTTCCTCTAGTCGATTATCCAGTGAGAGGAAGTTGAGAATTGATTCCTCTAGGTGTTCCCCCGAACCCCTCAAGGCACGTCACTCTCCTCTCCGTCTCAATGATTCAGGTTCTAGAAAACTGACTAAGAATGTTTCCTTCAACATACGGGAGAAGGAATTTTCAAAGGTATCCTCATCGGGTCCAGATGAGGTTATCTATATGAGTAAGCTTAGTGATGTTGTTCTTGAGCCATATCTGAGCAAGCGGTCGTGTGTCAACCCTCTTCGGATGATCTCTTCACATGACTATTATTCATTTAAGGATGATTCTGACAATGACACATATGTATATTACCCACCTCCTCACTCTTGCAAGAAGATTCATCACAAACCTTCTTGATCCTTGTATATTCTCACCCGCCTTGTATAGATTTTCTTTCTTTTATTTCCCTCCCTACCCTATGATTCATATCACTCGCCTCGGTACCATATTATCTCATTTTTTGGTTATACATAGGATGAACAGATCCTAAGAATAAGGGGAGACTGACCCGAGTCTCTTCAACATTTTCTGTATATTCTCCAGATCTCATCGGTTCTCATACTCACTTCTATCCTAGACTTAGGCTGATCGGATCCTAAGTATAGGGGGCACCCATGCCCACCTTGTATATAGACTCATCCATTTCTCCTCCTGACCTCGTCCGCCCCATTTTTGCTCTTCATCTATACTTAGGCTGACAAGAGCCTAAGTATAGTAGGGGCGGATCAACTTATATACTTTTGTCATTTTATCTCTCCTACGCTTTGCGCGAGCTATGTATTTTCCTCGCTTCACACGCTTTGAGGACATAACACACGCTAAGTATAGGAGGCTTTTATATATTACATATATACTTTACCCATAGCTCGTACTTTCACGTATTTTTGTATATATAATGCAATAATTACGGGGCGGGTAAAATTTGTAAAAAAACTAAAAAAAAACTTTTTTTGAGTACATGTATACTTGTATAGTATGTATATTGCATAATATTTGTTAAATTCTTGTAAAAAACTTTTAAAAAAAGAGACTCTAAAAGAATAAAATTATCGGTTTCTTATTTACACTTGCATATCATCCTTGCATTCAAAAAAAATGTGCGTTGCACTTCATTCATCTATATAGCATGCCATCTGCATCTCATCCACATATCTAGCATATGCAAAGTGAAAAGTTAGTGGGTCTGAACAAAGTTATGAATAGATGTCGAGGATGGATTTAAATTGACCTTAATGAACCTAATTTCAGAGGAACCTTATGAACTGGAGTTAAGATTTTTCAGGTCGAGTGACATAATTCTTTGAGTCCGTAAGGCTATGTTCACATGTCATCATGATTTGTCTAAGTAGAATAATTCATACGCACGCATGATTCTCTTGGGCAATGACCTAACTTGGACAAGCACCATCACGTAGCTCATCATTGATGAGTTGGTGAGAAGGTATAATCCATTGGCTTTGAGTAGCACACGGGTGGAAGCAGCCATCCTCCTCTAGGGAGGGTAGTGCATCTCAAAATAATCTAGTGGAGTCGATGTCTAACGACGAGATGCTATGGGCTGCAATAATGCTTCAAAAGTGGTATAGTCTACAAGCTCAAGAAGAAAAACACTTGATGTATGTGATGCACCTTGTATATAGTTCAAAAAAAAGAAAGAAAAGAAAAAGGAATAAAAAAATTGGACAGGCCTGATTGAAAATAAAATGTCTGTCGGAGTATGTATATTTGCAAGGCATATGCTTCAAAGTCTCATACCAAGGAAGCCTGCAGCTGGAGACTTGGATACACTGGTCAAGCTCCGCGGATATGTGACTACACTGGTTATAGTCCATTCTCTTCTCTAACCCGTTTTTTTGAGCTGATTGCACTTGAACTTAGAAGGGAATACCCCGCTCCTCGAGAAAAAAATTGCTAGGCTGGGGAATTAGAGTTACCTTGTTAGAGAAGGTTATTTCTTTGTTATTTCTGATGTAGAGAGCTATATTTTTTTACACAGTAAATGTAATATTCATAGTCATCATAATTTACCTATGAGGATTTGTTCAGACCTAACTGTTGAGTTATCTTGAATAGAGACTTGTAGAACTTAAATGTTTTTAGGTCTTAAATTCAGATCTAAATAAGTTTCCACCACATTATTAATCCAAAGGTTGAGTCAAGCTCCATTTTAACCTTTTGTTCATGAGCTTGGTATTGAATCACAAATCATTTCACTTTTGCATTTCATTTTAATTGCTCAGGGATGAGCAAGGTTTAAGTATAGGGGGTTGATGAATATGTGATTCATCAGTGTAAAAAGTCGAAAATAAGGCTTTTTTCCCGGGTAATTAGATGCATATTTCCATTTATTCTGCATTTTATCATTCATGCACTTGTAATTAATATGTGCATTTTAGCATTCATATTTGCATTAAATAAGGAGCCAAATTCACTTGCAAATATTGACATGTATATTAGATAAATTCACCTATTTATATCTATTTTATAATAACTTCAAATCCAATAAAAATCAACTCTGTAGTGTATATCAAAAAATACTAACTTGTAAAATTGTTCAATAAACCCCGAGCCAAAGTTTGAGACTAAGAACCTTAAAATGCACACATCTCACACACATAATGTCCGATTTAATCTACTCACTTTTAAAGTAATATACTTTCAAAGACCTTTAAAATCAGACCAATTTCATAAAAATCGGAGTTCGTATGTGAAACTTGGGTTTTTGGGCCCCTATGGTATATTGTACAAATTGACCAGAAATACCTTTTATTTTATCTTTTCATTTTTCTTATTTACTAAAAATCCAAAAAAATAGATTAAATTGTAAATATTCCTTTCGTATTTTCTCTACTTTTATTTTGATTTTGATCTTATTTAAAACGGAAAAAAATCTACAAAATAAAAAAATACGATATTTTATACCTATAAGTTACCACCCAAAAATATACTTTGTACATATGGTTTATTTTGGTTGTTAGTCCTTCATAAAAGTTGTAGATCTCGTCAAGACAAGTAACTTTTAAGTTCACCACTTTTTGATTTGACCCCTTTGGTTATTTATTTTTGATTTTTTACATTTAATTTTTGATTCTTCTAGGTGCGACACGTGGCCGCTTGTGGAGCCGACATGGGTCACCCTTTTTTATTAATTTCATAATTTAATTATTTTATTTTATTTAGTATTATTTATTATTTTAATTAATTAATTTTATTTATTTAGTTTTTAATTTGATTTTTATATTTTTCTTCTACTTTTTTTCTTTTCTCTTCATTCTTTTTAGTAGCCTACATATTTTATTTTATATATTAGATTTTTCTTGTTTACTTCTTCCCTACTCCAACTTCCCACCCAAGCCACCAACTCTCCATTCTCCCCTCATCTTCCACCACTTTCTCCGCCTCTTTTCTTACTTCCCCTCCTTCTTTTTATTCCCTTCTCTTCTTCATTTTTCACCATCTACCATTTGAGATGGTTATGCTCCATCTCTTGCAAATCAACGGTGACAGCGTACAGATTGATCAATTGAGAGAGACAAGATACTAACCTTGGTGAGATCCATGGCCTCTCTGGCCATGTTACAATAGTTGAACTCTTTTGTTGTTCAGCTTCACAACATCAATCTTGTCGTGTCGATTGAAGCGAAAACCGATGAAAGCTCCAGCTAGCTATTGCAACCCTCACGGCGACGAATCCAGGTAATCTTCTTCTTCTTCTGACATTTTTCCTTCTTCTATTTTTCTTGTTTATTCTCCTCCGTCGATCATATGACCAAATCCATCTTCCTCCATCTTTACATCGACTCCACCTCCATCCGCCACCCCTTCACTGATCCTTCACCCTCACGCACCGCCGCTCGCACTCTCTCTATCATCCACGAGCACCGGCCCACCACACAGGCCTTCATCGCATACCACCCATTCTAACATTCAGTCGTGCTCCGCTCGTCGTGATTGGAGCCACTCACAGGGCTCCACTACCACGATACAACAGTGTTGCCATGCTCCTCCATCGTATTTACTCAACATCAACCCTTGAGTGGCCGAACATTACACCTCCACTTTATGCTTGAGCATTACCAACAGCTACACCTCGACAACACCACTCTACCGCATGCCCCTACAACCACCAGCAACAATCCCGTTGCACCTCCACTTACGCCATAGTGCTCCTCTTCTGCGCACATGGCACGTGGATGCTATTCATCAACAACCCTCTTTCCGCCTCCTGTCGTCTCACTCATGGCTGCCCCTTGTCCGCTTGCCATGAGTCGTTGGCTCTACGATCGTTCAACCGTTCCCCGGGCTGTCCACGTCCAGACTCTAGCAGCAGTCGCTCACTGTTGTAACCGTCGTGTGCCACCACCCATCACTCGTAGCAGCAGAGGGGCTCCCACTCCCACTCTCCACACCCGCAACTAATATCCTGTAGCCAAGCCTTGCGTGCCCAGCCATCCCTAAACCTGTGACTACACCAGCCTTCACACCCACCTCACTGCATAACACGTGAGGGCTGGGGTCATTTGTAGACCGTCCCCTCCATTTCCAAGGATTTGCGCAGAAGTCCAGTCTTTCATATATCACGTGCAGTGCATATGCTCACTGGAAGAATTGCACTCGTTCCATCCCATGTATTGGAAATTGCATCTCAGTCCCTGCGCATGTTTATTAATTAAATTTTAGTTTCTTTTTTGCATGAACACCCTTGTGTTTGGACATTCATTTGAATAATCATTTCACGTCATTTTTAAGTAAAAAAAGAATGTTGTAGAACAATTCATTTTCTATCTAATGATAATTTATTTATATCTTTGTGGTCAACGGATTATTTATTAAAATTTAATTGGTGAAGACTTGCACAGTTTACTCATTTAAGTCTCTGGAATTGATATTTTGTTATTCTTTGATCCAAAAATTCACAAAATTTCAAAATAAGTAGGTTTTAGCATGTTCTACTTTGTGGCCCAAATTTCATTACATTTGCATGCATAAAGAGATCGCAATAAATTCATTGGTGATTCTCATAATTATTTTTTAATGGGTGATATGTCAGTTAATTTTAGGATCTAATAATTTTCCAAGATTCCTCTCATATAGACTCATATAGGATAATTTTATTTCTGAGAAATATATTTATTTGTATTTATTAAAATTAGTTTGCTCATAATCACCATACAATCATATTTAATTTGTAATAAATTCATTTTTCCTCTAAAAATTTTGAAAAAATTACCGTTGATTAATTTCATCGCATTTGACGTTCTGGCCACGTTTCATAAATTGTGGATATTGTTTGAATGAAAATTGTATTTTAGTCCTCGAACATCATTAAAATTGCATTTCACTCATTCATTGCTTTTAAAAATTCAAAAAATTCCTTTTTCAAAACCTAGCATCTAGATTGACTAAAAACCAACGTAAGGAGATAGTGGCCTCCTTGAGTTCGACCTTGAGCTTGCCCAAGTAAAAAAATATTTGATCGCACACTTTAGTTGAAAAAAATTAATTAAATTGCATTTTTTATTAATCCGACTTTGCCCGACTACAATGAACGAGCAGATTTTTAAAACGTTAATTCTAATGGATTAACGAAGTGCATTTTCGGACATTTGATAGGGTCAAACTCGAGGAGACAATGGTTCAACCTGGGTTAGTGTTCATCTGATTTCATGCGTGATTTTCAAGGTTGTATTTTTGTATTTTTAATGCAAGTTCTGGATGCAAATGAAAATACTGGCCAATTTTAAGGACTAGAAAATCAATGTCAATCAAACGATGTCCAAAAATTATGAAACATGACCTAGATGTGAATAATGATGAAATAAATATATTGTTTTTTTTTATTTTTCTGATTTAATATGAATATTTAATTAATTAATGCAAAAAGTGAGATTTTCAATAATTAATTATAATAAATATTAAAACTACTTATTTTCAGGAAGTATAATTATTTAAAATTTTTCACTTGGTAATCTATCTTAGAAAAATCTTAAATCACAAAAATATTGATTTTAATGCTTATTAAAATTTAATTACAGAAATATACAAAATGATTTTATAAAGCAAAATATGCATGTAAATTCAATTCTTTTTGAGCATAATGTAAATCACAATTAATTCTACTATCTACGAATTTTTGGTAATTTTTGGGGCGATGGTTAATTGATTACGAATTTCTAAGCATGTGTTAGGTCAAATATATAATTTTCTGCAACAATATTAACTAATAGTTAACCAAAGAGCATCAAAATATCACACACATGCCATAATGTAGAGAATTTATTAAAGACCACAATGCTATTTTTGGAATAATAAAATAACACAAAATGTGGCTTGAATAAAGGATAGAAGTCGAGGGTCTATCTGTAAAACTACAATACTTAAATAAAACAAAAATTTTAAAGAGAGGGACCTAAGTGAGATTACCAGGCCTGGGGAGGGGCTGCTTGCAAAATTTCCAGAGGGGCATGTGCGCGGTACGTGCCCTTTGGGCGACGAGATTGGCTTGTGAATTAGCGGGATCTCCAGGGATCTTCTGCAAAATTCCTAGTGGTCATGTACGTGTCACGTGACCCTGGAGTAGCTGGATTTCCCTGTTGATTTGATAGAGTTCGGGGGGGGCCTTTTGCAAATTATCCTCTCTTGCACGTGTGCAGTACATGGGAGAGTCCCGGGATTCATGCACTTGGTATCTAGCGGTAGTGGCTCAACATCGAGCGAAGTGTGGCGGCCCTAGAGCGGCGGAGTACCCAGATGCGGTGGTGGTTCATGAGGGATCCTTGATAGAGGCGGCTGGAGTCGATGGAGAAGGTAAAGCTCTCTGGTGATCCTTGGCTGGAGGAGTAGGTCTAGCAGCTGGAGCAGGTGTTGGCGTTGAGCCGGTGGTAGTGGTATATATAGATTTGTTGATGAAGAATACGGTCGTTGGCTTAACAACCATGGGACCAGAGCTATAGTGGATGCGAAGGAGGGCGGTGCTGCAATGAGGTCGAGGACCTCGGATCTCATCGACGAAGGAGGGGAGGAGAGGCTCTATCACCTCTGTCTCCTCCTTGAGTTAGTGCTAACAGTTGATGGGTTATCGATGGAGGGACGGTGGAGTTAAATAGTGTGAGAGAGGGGTTCGATGGAGATGAAGGAAGATGGGGATCATGATGGGATTTGATTGGGGATCTAACGAGGGTTGGAGATCGGGGCGATTGCTCGGGCACATGTGGTCGTGCTTAAGATGGAAGGATGAGGTGTTAATCACGAAGGAGGCAGTGATGAGCGAGATCTACAGAGGGGCGACAACATCGCAAAAGAGGAAGGTGGCCGGGGGGTGCAGCTCCCTATTTGGGAAAGTGGCGGTCGACCAGAGGAAGGGGATGGGTGAAGGGTCGTCTTATCAGCCGAGATCAGACGTCCCTGATTGTGACACATGTCGCAATTTTTTTATTTTTTTTATTTTTAATATATATATATGTATAAAAATATAAATATCAAAAAAGTGTGACACATGGCAGCTCCAAAAGCAGCCACGTGCCACTCCCAGAAAATTTGATAACTAAAATACAAAGAAAAATAAAAAATAAAGAGCAAACAACCTCATATCAAAATATTTTCTTCATGAAAGTTGCTCGTCTTGATGAGATAAACAAATTTCATGTTGGGAAAAAACCAAAACTTGTCAATTGCACAATGTGGTATCTTTGGCGGTTCTCTATATACATAGGAAACCGAATTTTTGGGGTATTGTAATTTTTTTGTGATTATTAAGTAAGAGAAAAATCCTGAAAAGAATATGATAAAATCAATGATAAACATTTATGCATTACTCTATTTTTTGGATTTTTATTAGTTAAGAAAATAGGGAAACAAAATAAAGTATGATAAAGCGGACTTTTATAGACTATCAACGAACACACAAACTCGGTTAGTTTCTTTGATTTTGGTCTTATTTTAGATTTGGATTTTTGCACATTTTAATATAACTTTTGTTAAAGAAAATAATGAAAAAATAAAATAAAAAGAGTTAATTATGTACATAAAATAATAGGTCAAAATTATGTAAAATACACAATGTACAAAAGAGGCCTAAAACCCAACTTTCACATATGATCTCCGATTCACTTGAACATGGTCTCGTTTTGAAGGTAATTGAATTCACATTAGTTCAAAATTGAGTAAAATCAAATAAGTCATTATATGAGGAAGATATCGGTGTTTTAGTTTGATCATCCTGAAATTAGGGTTTGAGTTTCTATACCACTTATTTATGTTAACGATTTTTTGTATTTTTCATTTACTCTTATTAGTAATATGTACACAGTGGAGATGAAATCATGTGATCTGGAGTTATCATGAATTAATTAAAAAATAAGGGAAGTTAGCTTATTTTACATGTAAAATGGGCAGGGATTTTTGGCTCCTCATTTTATGTAATTATGAATTATTATTTACATATTCATGAATGCTAATTATGCAATATAGTTGATAAAATGCAGATGAATTTAGGAGAACAAAGTTTAATTAATAACTTTTATAGTCATGAATCACGTATTCATCATCGTATTATCTGGAGTACCAATATATTTTTAAGCAGCAGTCTCCCCCTCCACCTCATATTCAGGAGGTGAACGGCATTTGGTTTCACTGAGAGCGCAGTCAACCCCGTCCATCAGGGCAGGGTCAGTTGGGTTCACAGACGAGTCAGAGGCATATCCACCATCTTCAAAGAGGGAGACGACTACCCCATCACCAGCATCCTTTACAGCATCACCAATATTCATCTCCACCTCAGTTCCATACTTGGAGACATGGATACCAGCAACCAATGCAGCTTGCACACTCTTACAAGCCATATAACCAACAACCTACATATGGGCAATATTACTTGCATCCTCCTCCTCCTTACAGTTATCAACAACAACCATATTCTGAGTACCAGCATCCACACTACCAGACTCGGTGACATCCCGTTGTTGAACATCTTGAGACGCCTTTTGTGAACCCATCACTAGATCAGCTAGCCCTCCCAATGAAGAACATTACTGATTTGACTCAAGGACTCGACGACCTTACCACTACGAAGACATTGATTCTAGCATAGGTCAAAGCCACTCCCAACATCTTTAGATGCAAGGAGCAGGTAGACCATGAACCATACACCCTTAAGACATATTTGACCTTTGATTTTACATGTTTTTATGATGCCATTTATCTCATGAGAGGTAGGATATTACAGTCGCCTTGACATCAGTTGGGATTAGGGAATCGAGCAACTAAGAGAACTACACTGATTACATCATATTCTTCACTAGCTGAGTAGAAATCCAGTGTTGCAGTTCCAGAGCATGGATGATCACCTTATTCTTCTTCTCCACTACCACCATCCAGAAAATACCAAAAATATAATAAAGCAATATGTAGTACCGGGTCAGCCACAAGGGAGAACATATCTGTCGCGAAGTCTTCTTCAGCACCAGTAGACCGTGAAACCCATTCTATTTTCCCTTTTGTTTCTATTTCTACACATTTATTGGATGATATTGTATATACTTATTATGATCATCCTTTTGTACATGCTAATTCTGTGATTAATAAGAGAAATGAGAAGTTTGATGTTTTACATGATTTTGTTCCATTTCCATCTTCCTTGAATAACAGAAAAATCTAAAAAATCGAAACAACTATATCTGATCCTGGAGTGGTAGAGATACTAAAAACATCTTTTTGCGATGCCACTCCTTAATGTCATGGAGTACATGCCTGCAGTTAGAAAGGGAATGAAATAAGCATGTACTAGGAAGTGTCAGTCAAAGCATAATAGACAGCCAAGGATTAAAAAGCACATATTGACCATGGCCATAGTTCACACCATCAGCAACCTCCCGACCTAAAATAAATATAAGGGAGCACCTCACATCCGTTGTATGATTTTTGATTATGTGTCCGATCGTACTCTTCTTGATAGCAGATACTCAATCAATCTTATGTCATACTCACTCCTCACTAAGTTTGGGTTGGATCCTCTTAAATCGACCATGATGATACTTTATTTTGTTGATAGATCGATCAAGAGACCGAGAGGCATTCTCGAGTACGTTATTCTAATAGTGCAAGACATGAGCTACCTAGTTGATTTTGTAGTCATGGATATGGTTACACCTGCACCGTTACTGCATACCCTAATATACTTGGTCAGTCATTCTTCGAATGGATGGAGAGGTAGTTGATTATGGTAGTAGAGAGATCACCCTTTCACTCTCACAGTGATATGGGGAAGATTGAGGCGATCCCTGATTCGAGGCCATCACTGCCATGAACAACAGATGAGAGAGAGCCAACACTAGTAGATTCTGAGGATTGTGATTTTCTAGCCAAGATTTGAGACACCAATTTGTTTATTGATTTCATGAACACCAAGGAGTTCCTTTTCTAGAAGGAATCCCTGGAAAGCATAGTCAATTTTTGCTCCCCTATTGTTCATCTTGAGTTGTCAACTGATTGATTGTTTGAGTTATTTTCTGAGGATTAGTCTGAGTTACTTTCATTGGTACATTCTGAGATTCCTGATATACATTCTTCTAATATTACCGACGGTATAACTCATGCTGAGATATCTGAGACTCATGATGAGCTTTTTGAGTTATTTGCTAATGAGATGCATTCTTCTGAGATTATTGATGAGATATCTGAGCCATTCATTGATGCGTTTTCTAACATCTTTGAGCATCCTTATGAGCCATCCTTGTATGAGCTGAGAGCATGCCTTGCAGATATTTCTAATACACATCATCATGAGCCTATAGTAGCATGGTGGACAGTTCACAGAGTGCATATCGTAGACCATCTACCAATGCAGTTGCAAAGGTTATTATAGAGCAGATTTATACACCACCTTAGCTTAACATTTTTTCCTACATCTCTAAAGTATGCCTTCATTGCAGGAGCCCCCTAGATGTTTTTGGTCATCTTCAGTTCCAAGTTGATTAACGATCAGGAATCTCGCATGTTAGAGGTTCGTGAGAGAAACTGTAAGGATATTATGTAGAGTATTTCATATCTCTGTGTGATTAGTCCAGCTTTGTGCTCACGCAGCACCATTTGAATCCTACTCTCTAGGATGTAGTCATGAAAGAGATCAGGAAATTGTGTGATGTTTGCTTTATTTATCCCATTTCAGATTCCAAGTGGGTGAGTTTGTTGCATGTGTTCACGGAGAAATCTGGGATTACAATCCTGACGAATGATCGAGGTAAGGAGATTCCAACTCATGTACCAACTTCATGTTGCATCTACGTAGATTATCAATGATTGAACTTAGCGACCAAGGAAGATAACTTTCCACTATTCTTTATTTTTAATGTTATTGAGAGGTTGGCAGGAAAGGAGTTCTTTTATTTCTTGGATGGATACTCAGAATACAACCAGGTTGCAATCGCTCCTGGGGATTAGTAGAAGACTAACTTTCTTATTTGTTTGGTACCTATGCCTTTATACGGATGCCCTTTGGATTCTATAATGCCCCCACCATATTCCAAAGGTGTACGTTGGCCATTTTTGCTGACATGGTAGGTAACTTTCTAGTGGTCTTCATGGAAGAATTCTCGGTCTATGAGGATAGTTTTGACACATGTCTTACATATTTAGAATGAGTACTCCTGAGATGCTGTGAGGTAAACTTAATACTGTCATGGGACAATAATCACTTTATGGTGACTAATGGGATTGTATTGAGCCACATCAGCTCCAAACATGGTATGGAGGTTGACTTGACTACGATTGATGTGATCTCCAAGCTAGAGATGCCATAGAATTTGAAGTAGTGGAGGTCATTAATTGGTTATGTTGGATTCTACAGGCAATTCATCAAGGAATTTAGCAAGATCACCAAGCCTTTGATTGAGCTTCTGTGCAAGGAGAGTGAGTTTATTGTTTATGAGAAAATCCTCCTTGCATTTCATCAAATTAATGATATGGTTACTAGAGCTCTTGGCTCATAGCCACCTGATTGGTCTCTCCCCTCCTAGATCATGACGGATGCATCAGATATCGCAGTTGGAGCTGTTTTAGGGATTAGATGAGATGGAATATTATTTGACATACACTATGCTATAAAGAGTCTGGATGAGCCACATCGAAATTACACACTTACAGAGAAGGAGATGTTAGCAGTAATATCCACTTTGGAGAAGTTTTGATCATACTTTCTAGGTTGCATAGTTATTGTCTACATGGATCATGCTTCCATATGGTACTTACAGTCCTAGAAGTATGCTAAACCACACCTTATAAGATGGATGCTTTATCTCTAGGAGTCTGATTTAGAGATTTGAGATAATCTTGGAGTGAAAAAATTTGTAGCATATCACCTTTCTCAAATTTCAGATGCAGAGTCCTATGATCAGCTATTACATCCTATATCAGAGACCTTTCCAGATGAGGCTATCTTGTCTGTTGCGTCACTCCCATGGTACACTGATATTGTGAACTATCTTGTCTCCAAGAAAGTTCCACAAGATTGGACCAAGTTGAAGGTTGACAGATTTCTGTCAGAGATTCATTTTTATCAGTGGGAGGATCCGTACCTAATTCGTGAGGGTGTGGATTGTATCTGGAGGAGGTGAATTCCTCAAGAGGAATACACCAGTGTGCTTGAGCGATGTCACAGATTGGAAGCTGGTGGGAATCATTTGGGGAAGCGCATGATAATGAAGGTTCTTCAGTTTGTCCTATGGTGGCCAACTCTGTTCAAGGATGCTATGGATTATGTGAGATATTGTACTAATTTCTTGAGAATGGGAGGAACCATTAGTAACTAAGATACCATGCCCTAGAGATATATCCAGATTTCAGATATTGTTGATGGTTGGGGCATAGAATTTATTGGCCCATTACCTATCAGTCATGGATTTCAGTACATCTTGCTTATCGTGGATTATGTTAGTCATTGGGTAGCGGTTATCCCCACCCGAGCTGCTTAATTTGTTCCTTCCTCAAGGACAACATTATTACATGGTTCGGGATACCCAAGATGCCCATTTCATATGGCGGAAGACATTTCATCAATCGAGAGTTCAGAAAGCTCGTTATGGAGTAAGTCTGCGAGCATCGTATCGCATCTCTTTACAACCCACAAACTAACAGCTTAGTTGAGATTTGAAATAAGGAGATCATGACGATACTTCAGAAACTTGTACGTCCAAATAGAAAGAATTGGTCCCAAATGCTTGACTCGGTTCTATGAGTTTATGGGATGGTGTACATGCCTCCATTGGGCTTGTCTCCCTGTAGATTGTTTTATGGAAAGCTTTGCCTATTTCTAGTTGAGCTTATTCACAAATCATTATGGTCACTCCATGTATGCAATTTGGATTATGAGAGAGGAGTCCAGACTAGAAAAGTGGATCTGAACAGATTGCTAGAATTCTGAGATTTTACGTATGACAACTCACTCATGTATAAGGAGAAAGTCAAGCGTTTGCATGACAAACACATTAGGAGGAAAATTTTCATCCTTGATCAGAAAGTATGGTTATTTGATGTGAAATTGAAGTTGTTTTCCACCAAACTCAAAAGCAAATGGCCAGGACCATTCATTGTGAGAGATGTGCGTGATAATGGTAGTATTGTCATATATGGGATGTCATCTGATGTACAACCATTGGTTGTGAACAGACAGTTTCTCAAGCCATATCTAGATCATGATACATTCATGTCTGTGGTTGATTCTATTCATTTGGTATCAGACGATGATCCTTTGACATCTTTTGCATCTAAAACATGAGCTGATTTTCTTTTGCATATATCCTTTCTTTTTATTCTTTCTTTTTCCATTTTTTATCATTCACCTCTTTCCTGTGTGTGTGATATACTTATGAAGCATTCTAGCTTTAGGGGATATGAATGCCTTGAGTTTCTCTTTTCGTTTTCATCACTCTTGTTTTTTCCTATGCTTAGTGATCCTTTACCCTAAGTATAGGGTGACTGATTCCTTTCATTTCTTCTTCTTTATATTTGTTTTCTTTCTTTCTTATGTTCTCTCGCTTGTCAATTAACTAGTTGATATTCTTTTTCTATACTTAGGGATCCATTACCTTAAGTATAGGGGAGTACAAGTCGAGTCATTGAGTTTGTACATCCTTTTCCTCGATCTTCCTCGTTTGTATAGTCTCTATACTTAGAATTATTTGATCCAAAGTATATGGGAGATCCCGACTTCTATTATTTTCATTGTTTATTATTTGAGCCGTTGGTGATAGATTCATTTTTCTATACTTATCCCGAGTTATGTCTTCCTTTATCTCTTCTTAGTCACTATGAGGATTCAAGCTAAGTACAGGGGGTGTCATATATATTGTAAATATACTTTAGCCACAACGTGTACTTTTGCTTGTCTAATAATATGGCTAATAAAACTTGAACATAAATGTTTTGTAAAAAGTTAGTAAAAATTCTTTGAAAATTTATTTTGTAAATAGTTTGTAAACATTTATAAAATTGTTTGTACAAATGCTTTGTAAAAAATATTTGTAAAAATCTTTGTAATATTATATTTTAAAAAATTTGTTGTAAAATTGTTTTGATTATAAAATATTTGCAAATTATTTCGAATAAAAATTATGCATATGGTAAAATTTTTTGTAAAATATTTGTAAATAAAATCTTTGTAATATTTATTTGTAAAATTTTGTAAAATAGTTTTGAAAACCTTTTGTAAAACGTTTGTAAATGTTTTGTAAATGTTTCTTTAATGTTTGTAAAATTGTTTGTAAATTATGTTGTCACCTAGTATATAAATAACTTACTTGTACATATTGTGTGGATATATTTATTACACAAATGTTTGTAAATAGAACTTTTGACCACCTTGTAAATATGTGAATAAAATTATTTTGTGCATAAAACCTTTAATAAAATATTTTGTATTAAACTTGTATAAAGTTATATATGAATTTCTTTATTAAAACTTGTAAATAAAAATCCTTTTTAGATAAAATCCATAGTGTAAAATTTATACATAAAACTTGTAAATAATCTTTTTTCTAAAATCATATATAAAATGTGTATGAATTTTGTATATGTGCCTTGTATAAAATTCTTTGTAAATTTGTATAAAATCCTTGTAAATTCTTTTTGTCTATAATTCTCTCTATTAAAAACTCTATAAAAATTTAAAAAATAAAATCCATAAAATTTTGCAAATCACTCTGAAAACTGTTCAAAAGTATATGTCTTTTATTTTATTTAACTTTGTTTTATTTGAAAAAATGTGTTTTGTGTATATTTCTTGCATTTGCATTTTTCATATTGAAATTGATGCATAAACTAGTTTGGAATAAAATCGAATAATGGAGTTTGGTTAAGACCTTAATCCACTTAATTTCATTAGAACCTTATAGAAGCTGGAGTTGAGACTTTTCAATTCCAACGATCAATTCTTTGAGTCCAGACGACTATGTTCACATGTCATCTTGATTAGTCTAAGTAGAATATTTTGTATACATGCATGGTTCTTTTAGACAATGACCTAACTTTGACAAGCACTTTACACATAGATCTTCACTGATGAGTTGGTGAGGGTTAGAATCCTCTAGCAAGAGAAGCAAGTGAATGGAAACATACGCAGTCACCTTTAGTGGCCAGGGTGCCCCAACCAAGTCTAGTGGCATGGACGTAAAAAGACGGGAGCTGTGGGTTGAAATAAAACTTCAAATGAGGGATGGCCTGCTGGCAAAATTTTTCTACGACCCCAAAACATGTGGGTAAAGAAAGATTCTATATCCGTATGGGCATAGTAAGATCTATGCAGTGTAACATATTTTTCTACAAAATAGAAGCATGTATGTAGTCCAATAAAAAAATCATCATTCATGTATATATTTGACCACATAGGTCCTGCTTCAGAGATACTACAGATTTTAGTGGACACTTGGCTACCATGGCCGTCTTCAAAAGGAGATGTGGTTACACTCCATTTCTCTTCTTACGGTTCTACTTATCCCCCTTCGATTGTGAACACAACATATACCTGACCTTAGAAGGAAATACCATTCTCCTCGAGGAAAGAGTAGCAATATAAGGGAATTAGGGTTAACTTGCTAAGAGAAGGCTAGTCTTTGTCATTTCTGATGTGGAGAGCTATATTCCACATACATAGTATAAGTAGATTCACAACCATCAGAATTTGTGTATGAGGACTTGTTCTGACCTGACTGCTGAGGAGTCTTGTGGAACTTAGAGTCTATTAGGTTTTAACTCCATTTCTCAGTAAGATTCTGCAAAACTAATAAACAAAAGTCTGGCCGAGCTCTACACTTTGATTTTGTAAAGATAAGTTTAAAAATACAAATTGTTCTAAGTTCTTTATTTCTCCTTTCTTCTTTTCATTTTAATCACTTATTCTTCTAAGAAGTGTTTGCTAAGAGACTAGCAAAGGTTAAGTATAAGGATGATGAATATGCATTCCATCATCTTTATCCATTTATTTTAGCTTAAAATCCCTTTTTAAACACTTGTAAATATTAATAAAAGTGTGTTATTATTATTCTTCATTCTTTTGTATATATTGTATAAATATCATTTTTTTAACCTAGAATAAACAAATAAATAAAGGAAAAATTAAGAAAATAAAGACTATATATATGCAATAAATACTGGATGACTCTGGCCCCGAGAGAAGGTCAAGACTTGACCTGATCGAATAGGGGGAGATAAGGCCTTCTTGTTCATTGGTCTATTTTATTTTGTATACATAAGTCATTATTTTGTATATAGTTCATTGTCCTATTTTATTTATCATCCAATTTATTCCAAATAAAATTATTTTCTTCATGGAATTTGTACATAAAAACTAGTTGTAAATAGTAAAAATAATTGTAGAAGATTCATTAAACATTGTATAAATAATGACACTTTGAAAAAGTCATAGAACCAAACTTGTCATAATCATATCTTCTCTATAAAAACTCAAAATAAAGCAAACTCACTTTTATTATACTCTAAATATAATAAGCTTCAAAATGAAAGTTGTTTTATTAAAATTGGAGTTAGGATGTAAAAGATGGCTTTTTGGAGTGTATTATATATTATGCATTTATTATACATTGTGTGAATTTATTTATTTATTTTATGATTTTTTTGTACATATTGTATTCTAAAATATTCATAAATATTGCATTTTATCCAAGTAAAATGTAAATAGAAATTCAAAATAATAAAATTCACAAAAAATTGTTGTATATATTGCACATGTATTACTATGTATGTATTGTAAAATATCAAGATTTATTTTACCTAATAAATTATTTCATACAAATAAAATAAAAATATCATTAAAATTCGTGTAAAATGTTGTAAATAAAAAATATTAAATTATATAATTATTTGTAAAAATAAATTTTTAAAAATTAATGTATTGTATATATAGGTAAAAATACCTATGAATATATATATATATATTATTTTATTTTTACCCAACTAGTTTATTTATTTAGTTTATTAAAAATTACTATGATTAATATTATTTAATTATTAACATTTTATATTTATATTATCTAATTTATTTAAATTCATTTATAAATTTTTTTAACTTCTATTGCTATTTTGTGTTTTTTACGCTTGTCATGTAGTGTAGGTTCCACCTACTTGGTGGACCCAGCCCATTGACCTGGGTCAGCCTTCCCATGTCCATATCCACCTGTTTACTTTGCTCATCGGACCTCCTTCTCATAATTATTTTGGCCGATCTGTTCATCGGTTCTTCTTGATTCCTTCTTCAATCTGATAACATGAATAAAGCTCTCGCTCGCGTGTTAATAATTTTGATTATCCGCATCGATTTGCGTACCTTCTCATCATTTGAATTTTGATGCACCCGCATCCTATAAGTCCCCCCTCATACTCTACCTTCTGATTTGATATGTTTTCCTCGAGATTTCTTGCATGAGGCTGTGTTCTAGAGAGTATCACAGTGCCAAGTCTTCATGTCTACTATTGGGAATGCGTCAGATTAGAAGGAGGATGTGAGCCATATGTCTGTCGTAGCTCTGTCGGGAGACTTTTGAGATTCTATGAATTCCACAGTAGATAGAGGCTAAGACTATTCATCTGTAGGTAATTTAGGTTCATTTCTTCCAATTCCATCTTTACCTTTGCATTTGAATTCATATATTTGCTAATTCTGATCATCATCTCATCCTTTCCCTTATCTTCTCGATCGGAGCTACCAGATCTTCTATCTTCATATACGATTCGTCCATCTTATCCACCACCACCTTCTTCATCCTCTTCCACATATTATTTCCCCAATTTGCCACCAGATCTGGTTCACGACTCCTACTCCGATCACCTTCGTCGGAGTCCCAATCCATATCCATATTTCTTTGTTTTTTCCGTTAATAAGTTGGCCGGAGATTTTTTCCCGAGCAATAAGGGTCTTATTGTAGGTACATGAGCATGATCGGAGATGTTAGACGAGACCTGGAGTTGAGCTTTTCCCTTCAGACCTTCGAGAGCTCCATATTTAGATTGGATTTCATCGCCAATCCTATTGACAAAACACAATAGCGAGAGGCTAAGCAGACCATCATGGGGCACCATCGATGTAGATTGACCAAGATCTGGTCAATCGAACCTTGTCGGAGTCAGCCTTCTAGTGTGTTCTTCCCGGTGCCCTTCTATCCGTTGGATCAAGAACAATGACTCCAGTTTGAATCGCCATCATTGATCGAGCCCCAAATTCAAGCCATTGATCCAAATATGTAGTAGCTCAATCCAGCCATTCAATTTGCATGAGAATAGCACACGAATTGTAAATAATTACACCTCTATCCTTACTTTTGTTTAAATTTGTAAATAAATCCCCTACATGTGTTGGCACGCGATTTTGTGGGAAAATTATGTGATTCACCCTGTTTTTTATTGTTTGTTGTCTACTAGATCCTTGAAGTAACTTTTTCTTGCTAATTAGTCCCTATACATTAGACTTTTAATTTGTTTGTTATTCTAGTTCCATAATTAGCTTATCAACGCTATTAAATCCGGAAAAATCATCTCTACTTCCTGTTAATCACATTTTGAACTAATAATTTTGATTTTGCATTTTATTTTTAATAATTTTAATTTATGAAAAATCTTATTTTCCCTATTTGATGTAATTAAATAATAAAAATTAAAAACTTTTTGAAAAAATCTGAAAAAATTGTGTTTGTGTGTTTTTATTGATTTTGATTTCTGTAGAAAAATCACCTTTAAACTCGTTACAAAAATAAAAAATAGAAAACATTACAAACACTTAAAAAATCATAAAAATTCATAAAAAAATACAAAAATATCAAAAATATGCTTTCTAGAAATTTTGAAAAATCATCTTGGTTTCAATATATATTTTACATATTTTGGATATTACTTTCTATTTTAAAATCACAAAAACATTTACATTGTTTTCTGTTTAATATTTTTCCTATTTTTTTTAAAATCTAAAAAAAGAACTGAAATTTATCAAAAATTCCTAAAAATTGTATACAATTATCAAAAATAAAAAAATAAATTTAGTTGATTTTTATGGTTATTTTTACTAAAATTGTTTAAAATACAAAATACCTTATTTATTTAAATTTTTTCTATCCTTTTGGTTTGATTGTTTTAAAAAATTTAAAAAAACTTTTAAAAATGCAAAATCTGAAAATCATAAAAAATATAAAAATTAAAAATTCCACAAAAAATAACAAAAAACAAAAAATTCACAAAAAGAACAAGAATTTACATAAGAAGAACTCTTTTTTTATTTCATTGATATTTCTTTGATTTAAATACCCCTCATAATTTGTAGCAAACTTGAGTACGATAATATATGCTATACCGATAAAAAAATAACAAATAATTCTCTTGCTAACATTTCTTCTTTAATTTTTTTTAAGACCTTGATTTGAATAATTTTTATTTAAGGGAGATTAGGTTCACATCGATACTTTCATTCTCATAAATAAAATGAAAAACCTTTAATTTTCTCATTTCAATAGCCACCCATTTGTCCATCTCAACCACCTAGTCTACCTTCCCCTTCTCCCAATCAAACTCTTTATCTTCTAGCACCCCTAACCAAGACCGTTGGATCCAATTTGATACAACAGTCAATATCCCTCACGCCTCTCTCTTTCTATGCCTCCTCATGTACTCAGTACGTGAGTGCTCAGGATCGTTGAATCTGGGAAGATCCAACGATTCTCCCATCCCCTCCTACCTCCATATGCTTTCTCCACATCGCCAAAAACCAATGACCATCGCCTCTGCTTCACCATCCTATCCAAGAACACCTGCAACCACCATGTTGAGACGTATTCTGCGAGGGTCTAACGTGGTATACTCAAGGCGAGGCTAACACTATCGTTGAAGCGACCATTCATGAAATCTGAATCCAACAACAATTAACCTACCAAATAGTTCAATTAATGCAAAATAAATGTGGAATCAAAATTTATTGTAACTCTACAAAACGTGTGTGTAGTGCAAGTATGTAAACTATAGAACACATGGAGCAAGGGGAATAGACAACAAAAATTAGCAAAAAAAATAATAAGTGTTTTTGGTGTTTTTGTGAAGACTATTTTATTTTTAGTTGGTTTTTAAGATTTATTTTTTTGGAAAATTTATTTTATGTTTTTTTTTGTATTTTGGTTTTATAATTTCTATATGTTTTTCTATTTTTTTGATTTTAAAATTTCCTTTTCTTTGTCTTTATATATAACATAGGTATATATAATATATTTATATAATACAGATAATAAAAATAATAAAAATACAAAATAAAAACAAAACATGAAAATACAATAAGGTACAATCCTTTTATTATGTTTTAAAATATATTATTGGTATTTACAATAATAACAATAATAATAATTTAAGTAATATAACTATATAAATTGGATTTGACTTTTATATTTGTAAATATAGATATAAATACTCAAAAATCACACAGTGAGATATTTTTTTCTTTTTTTATATTATGTTATGTTGTTGTAACTTTTCTTTTTGTTTTTGTGGCTTTTTTTAATTGTAATTGAATAAAAATGTCAAAAACTAACATGTAATATGTAACAGTCTTATTTTGGATTTTAAAAATAGCAAATTAGCTCAAAAATTTCCAAACTAATTTAAATAAGTATTATATATAATAAAAAAGATACAGAAATAGACAACTCAATTTTTAGATTTTTTAATAAATTTTTTATATTTTTTTAGGGTTGGAGAAGTTTTGTAATTTTTTTGTTTTTCTTTTGAAATTTTTAGTGTTTTTTTGTAGGTAAAAAATATAATAATAAGGTATCCTTTTTAGAATTTTCAGAATATTTTTCTATTTGTATGTATTTTTAATGCAAAAATGGATGAAATGCTATGTTTTGTATTTTTAAATATAGGAAATTATTTTAAAAGGCCTGGCAAAATATATATTTGATTTATCAGTATAGCATGTAGTTAAAATAAAATTCCTACAATTTTTAAATACAAGATGGTATTTTTAAAGAAAAGAAAAACATAATAAAATAACAATATTGGCAGGGATTGAGATGTGAATAAAAATTTAATTGAGAATAAAAATATATATTATAGGGATTCTATGTATTTTTTCCAAAATGTTTAATTCATTCCACGCAAACAGGGGTGTAAATGTAATTTTACAAAACACGATTGGGCATACGTGCAAATATCCAAGAAATATTACATTTGATTTGATACTTTCTAGATAGAATAATAACTCAAAAGCACAGGGGGCCATGCAAAAAGTCCACCACCTCACGTGTATGGGTACACGAGGTGACATGGAGAGGGACCAGACTGCAAATAAAATAAGTATCGGGGTTTACATTAAAAATAAACTAAAGTTTTTACACTATTGACAAAAGTTTGTGGACTTAAGATAAAATACAAAAAATAAGGGGTATATAGCAAAATTACCCCTTTATGTGCGATCGAACGGTTCTGGATCCTTCACTGGACAAACATTGTGCTCCCAACGATGGATGATAGTTCATTGATGAAAGGCGAGGATTAGATTTCGATAGATGATTTGACAGTGGTTGATGCTCGCATCTAGTGGCGCTTGTGCTAGGTGATCATTCTTGATCAGACGGTACATGTGCTAGCTAGAGGAACACATGAAGAACACGAGCTCGAGAAGCTTCGACCCTCGTTCAAAGGTGAATTCGGCAACCTGAGCTGCTCCTAGGTGACTCAAAATGAAGCTGGAGGCTCCCTGTATCGATTGGAGGTCTTAGAAAGGTCCAGGACCCATCATGGGGGTCCTGATGCTTGGAGAGGTGCAGTGGACCTAGAGCTACCTTAGTTGGACAAAAAATGACCTAGAAGGGTTTGTTAAGTGCCATGACCTGTAAGGTTAGATATGCAGAAGAAAATAGAATGTCATGGGCTCGTTCTCGTGGTGGAATGAGTGGAGTGGAATCAGGTGGAGTCCTTACGATGAACGGTGACGAAGGAAGACCAAATCTCCTAATCAAAAGAGGATTGGGGCGAATGGATGGGTGCAGTGTAGAGGAAGCGAGGGGAAAGAAAATGAAGATGTTTGGCAGGTTAGAGAAAGAAGTGATACAAGGGAATTACTAGCTGGAGCAGAGCTCTGGCAAAAATCGACTTGGTTATTTAACAGGAAATAAAATGAAAATGACTAAAATGAAAGGACAAAATATGCAAAACTAAGTCCTAGGAGTAAAAAGAAACTAAAAACTAGGTCTCAACCTCACTGGGGAAGGATCCGATCGGAGCTTTGCCTAGTGATGGCCGGCAAGCTCGGATCTCCTCCTCTGAGCTTCTTCCTCCACACCAATTGCTTTCTACTGTCACCGTCGAACTCAAAGACCAGAAGGAGTAGGGATTTCAAAGTTTAAGTAGGATCAAAACCAAATCAAAGAGGGTGCAGGATATATGTACAAGCGTTTTTTTGACCATGGATCCCAGTCGCAATAGTGTCCATAGATCGAGAAATCAAAGGGGCGAGAAAGAACAAAGACTGATGATCAAAAGTTGAGAGTAATCAAGTCGAAAGGATGAAAGGGAAATTAGGGAAAAATCAGGGAAATTGAGTGGTCAACAGTTCTAATAATCCTAGGGAGCAGGGGGCTCAGTTGACCGACGGGTCAATCGAGGACCCGCTCCCATTAGGCCACATCAGCCGCAAAAGGATAATATTGGAATAAATATATAAAATAAATCAAAAGAAAATAGTAGATTATTTATTAAATTTTTGGCTAAAACATCAAAAATATTTATTAATTTATGTTAATTTAATATGGTTTTTATTTTTTTACTACTTAATTTATTATAGGTTACTTTGTACAAGTATAAATATATGTATATTTACATATATAGTATGTGATTTATTTTTATTTTCTATTTTATAATTTATTATTTTAGATACGTAATTTATATCTTTCTAACATAGTTAAGTACACATAAATATATTTTTATTGTATTTTTTTGAGTTGAAGTGTGCACATGATTATTATAGGTATTAATTATATATGTATAAGTGTATTTCATCTAGGTATTATAGTATACATAATTATTTCAAGATTATCTTTAATGGTTTTATTTTAGTTTGTTTACGTATATTTGTTATAAATATTATTTACAAGATTATAAAAATATAAAAGTATGAAAATATAAAGAATGAATAAACTGATTATTTTATTCATGTATAATGTACAATAGGGGTCCAAAACCTAACTTTTTCATCTTAAATCCAAATTAAATGAAACTACCTTCATTAAATAGCTAAGTAAAAGTTATATACAATTAAATTAGTTTTGGCGAATTTTGATTTCATATGGAGAAGATACAGATTCATGAAGATGGGATTTTGGATTTTTATTTCTGAGGGTCTAAGTCACATTGTGCATTATTTTTACATGAACTAAATTTTGTATCTTATATGTATTTTTAACTATAACTCTGATGTACAAAGTTGATTGATTTGAGGTAACTTTATTACTTATCGAGCCGGTCATTGTAATGCTTAGGTCTCGGGGTTTAGGGTTATCCAATGTCTATGGCATTTCATTTTTTCTTCTCTTTTCTTTATTCTTTTATTTTGTCTTTAAATAGAGTATTTTGTACAGTATTTACACTGTAATAATGAAGGTTATTTTATGCAAAATAATGATATATACATGCATTTAACTAGGTTTTAAAGACCAAAATTAAAGAATAAAGGTGATGAAATGGAGATTCATCACCCCCTATACTTGCCTATGATAGTCCCTGGCAAACACTTATGCCTATAAGTGCAGAAAAGAAAATAAAGAAAGAAATGAGAATTTGGAACCATTTTTTACTTTTTAACTTTCCTTATTAAAAATCAAAGTTTGGAGCTCATATGAGACCCTTGGATTATTAGTGAGTTCAAAACCACACTAAAATGAGTAAATGAGATGCAACAACCATTAGGTTCCATAATCTTATCATCCAGTTCTATTCACAATAAGGTCAGAGCCATTCTCTCAGTTGCATACTCTTTCTACTTCGAAATGACATACACTTGTGTGTGAATTTTTCAGCTCTTCCCAGACAAAACCGTTGAACTATAAAAGAGTCTACACCCGTACTGACTCATCCTCGTGTTGACAGATATTTCTTTCTAAGGTCAGGTACTGTTGATCTTTACAATAGGGTAGGGAAAGAAGCTCAAAGAAAGGTAAAAGAATGAGGAATGGATTAATGTAGTCTTAATTCCTTGTGAAGCCCGATCAATGTAACCTATTTTCCAACAACAAGCATGCTTTTTCTGAATCTCATATTTTTGTGGATTTTTTCATGTCGGCTTCTTTGAATTTTTCTTTGATTTTGCATTGCTTTGCATTCTTGCTTATGCCTTGATGGATATAGCATCTTCTTGGTCTGCCCATTTTTTGACGTCTTGGTACAAAGTTGCTCCCGCAAACCAATTATCATTCGAAGTATTATATCAATACATCTCTAGTATTCAGATATCTTGGTTACCAGAAGAAGTGGGTTAGAGTACCGATTTCAACAATCTCGAAGAATGGTTCCTGATCCACCCTTGATAAAGCAGGCTAACATCTTCCCAACATAGACTCTTAAATCTTTCAACAATCCATCTGACTTGAACGAAGTGTTAAGTGTGAGGTCTCTAGTCAAGCCACCATCTCTAGAGTCTTATGGATGATATGAAAGGTTCTAGTTAGATACAATTAATCGACTTATGAACACAATCTCATGGAACCTAAAGAATTAATTCAAGGGACCTGAAGTATCCCAATTCCAGTCCTTAGTGGGTTCCTCTGAAATTAAGCACATTGAGGTCTATACCAAGCTCCAATCTTCAGACTTTAATTAAGACTTGTTCAAGAAAAAATTGCAAATATTATGTACAATGAAAGAGAAAATCATTTTGTGAAGCAGTTTTCTATCTATAACTTTTTATGAATTTTTGGATAAAGTTTTGCAATTTTTTACGCAGATTTTGCAGATATTTTTGGAGTTTTAAATTTTTTGCAAGTTTTTAAGGGTTTTTGAAAAGAGGTTATTAAAATAAATTTATACAACTATTTGCACGAGAGTGCATCTATATTTACAAAGATGGCAGTGAAGGTGTATTTTGTAAAAGGGATTTTACAAGTTGAATGTTAGTGAGTATTTATAATTTTTATATACAAGTTTCATATATTGTTGTAAAGCTTTCATTTGAGTAGCTGTTACATAATATTTTGAAAAACATTTTGCCAACATTTTGTAAATTTATTTTTGCAAATAATTTTGACAAACATTTTTACAAACATTTATAAAAGTTGAAAAAACATTTTGCAAAGTTTTTTCAAAAAGTATATATATATGTTTTTCAAAAGACTTTTGCAACCATTTTCCAAATCATTTGCAAATAGACTTTCAAAACAATTTATTTACACAAATAAAAGAAATTTTTGTAAGCAAAAGATTTTTACAAAGGTTTGAAAACAGTTTGCAAAAGTTTTTCAAATAGTTTTCAAAAGATTTTTCAAATAAAATTTCAACCATTTTCAAATCATTTTGCAAGATATTTTTAAGGATTTATTACAAGTATCTGTAAATAATTTTTGTGTGTTTCATTCATTAGCCATATCATTGAAAATACAAAAGTACGAGTTATTGCTAAAGTATATACAACATATGTGCGAACCCCTTATACTTAGCTTGAGCTATTTCCTTATAGACCAGAGGGACAAGTGGAAGATTATACAAGTATCGAATAGTCTATATGACAACAACGAAAGAATCAACGAATGAGAAGCTGGTTGTCCCCCCTTTACTTAGGATAAAATAATCCTAAGTATAGTATATTATATACATGGCAGGGAGATTCAAGGGTGGGAATGTACGAAATCATCAGCTCGACCTGCCCCCTATACATAGGGTAAAGTGTCCCTAAGTATAGATAGAATGTCAAGAATTGAGGGGAAAAGTGAGGGATCAATAAATGAATAACATGGGGTTCTCACCACCCACCCCCATACATAGGACAAAATGCATCCTAAGTATAACAGTGATGAAATGGGTGAACACCTTTTTGGAAGAATAAGAAAATGAAAAGGAAAAAAAGAAGAAAACATAAATTATTTTGGTGATTTGGTTCCTCATATGTCTGATCCTTTGGAATCAAGGATCTCATCTTGAAACACAACTTCGATTGAATCGACAATGGACAGAAATGTGTCATGCTCTAGATATGGCTTCAGCAATTGCTTGTTGACTATGAATGTTTTTACGTCAGGTGACAATTCTGTTATGAGAGGACTTCCGTTGTCACATACACTTTTCACAATGAACGGTCCAATCCATTTCCTCTTCATATTTCCTGGAAAATTTTCAACTTCGCATCAAATAACCACACCTTCTGTCCAAGTTCGAAAGTCTTCATACGAATGTGTTTGTCATAATATCGATTGACTTTCTCTTTATACATCCTGTTGTTCCTGTTGTTATCATATGCATAGTCTTTGAATTCAAGCAATCAGTTCAAATCGACTTTGTGCTTCTTTCATGCTCTCTCAGAATCAAAGTTGCACATGTTTAATTCCCATAAGGAATTGTGAATCAGTTCCACGGGCAAGTAGCAAGACTTGACATACACAAGGCGGTAAGGAGACATGCCGATAGGAGACTTGTACGTTGTACGATATGCCCAAAGAACTGAGTCTAGTAGCTGAGACCAATTTTTCTTGTCTGGTCGTACAAGATTCCGCAACATAGTTTTGATCTCCATGTTCGAGCATTCTACCAAGGCATTTGACTGAGGTTGGTACGTCACTACAACACGATGTTCGATGCCATATTCGTTGTTCCACTTTTGACCTATTTGTAGATAAAGTGGCTCCCCCTATAAGAAATGAGAATCTTTGGTGTCCAGAACTGCGAAATTATGTTATTCTACAATAGACTGTATTTTTGTCGAAAGTACTGTTAGGGATTGGCTCGACCCATCTGCAAACACTAATTGATGATGAGCATGATGTATTCAAGTCCCTGGTTGTTAGGGAATAGCAGCATGAAGTCAATCCCCAGGCATCGAAGATGTCAAATATCTGACTATATTTTATAGGCATTGTGTCTCACATACTGACATTTCCAGCCATTTGTTAATAGTCTATACATTTCATCACATAAACATATGCATCCTTGAACAAAGTAGGCGACCAAAGGTCACAATAAAGCAGTTTCGTTGCCATCTTTGTTCCAGAATGGTGTCCACCTGCTTCAAGCTTATAACAATGGTCTAGGGAACCCATGATCTCCTCTCAAGGTATGCACCTCCTATAGATGCAATTTGTGCCCTCTCTAAATAGATGTGGGTCCTCCCACTGGTAGTAGTGAATGTCTGCTAAGAATTTATAAATTTTGATATTTGATTAGTCTGGTGGAGTCTTCTTGGAGAAAAAATAATTCACAATATCTCCATACCAGGGGAGAGGATATAGACAAGATTGCCTCATTTGGAAAGGTCTCTATTATAGGAATGGAGTTCTGCTCAGGAGGCTCTATTTCAATAATTATGGAAAGGTGGTCTGCCACAACATTTTTAATGCATGGTTTTACATGAATTTCCAAGTTAAATTCTGGAGTAGAAGAATTCAACGAATTAGATGAGGTTTGGCTTCTTTCTTGCTCTGTAGTTATTTGATGGTAGAATGGTCAGTGTAGACAATAACCCTTGATCTGAGGAGGTGTAGTCTAAACTTCTCCAGTGATAACACTATAGCTAGCAACTCTTTCTCTATCACTGTGTAGTTTTTCTGGGCTTCATCAACTGTCCCTAGTGTAATGAATCGCAAATGGCATCCGATCTCATCTTTGTCCCAGAACAACACCAATTGCAAAGTTTGATCCATCCGTCATGATCTCAAAGGGTAGAGAACAATGCAACGGTTGTAGGACACGATCATGTGTGATCAGATCCTTCAAGAGATTGAAGTATTGACGGAACCGACCATCAACCACAAATTTGACCTCCTTACCAAGCAACTCAGTAAAAGGTTGGGAAATCTTGTTGATTCTTTAATTTACGATAAAAACTGACATAACCCAAAAATTACTAGACTTACTTGAGGTTTGTAGGTGGATCAAGTTTGGAAATAACATCCACCTTGGCTGGGTCAACCTCCATGCCATGCTTGGAGATGACGTGACCCAGCATGATTCCTTCGGTCACCATGAAGTGACTCTTCTCCCATGACAGTACAAGGTTCACCTCACACCATCTTTTCAAAACTATCCAAGGCATTGATCAAAACTGTCTCCATAGACCGAGAAGCCATCCATGAATACTTCTAGAAAACTACCTACCATATCAACAAAAATTGCCATCACGCATATCTGGAAAGTAGCTGGTGTGTTGTACAAACCAAAGGGCATATGGTGGAAGGCATATGTTCCAAACGAACATGTGAATGTAGTCTTCTCTTGATCCTCTTCCACAATGGAAACTTGATTATACCCGGAGTATATATCCGAGAAGTAGAAATATTCCTTCGTGCCTAGTATTTTGACTATTTGGTCGATGAAGGGAAATGGGAAGTGATCCTTCTCAGTTGCAAGATTCAAGCATTTGTAGCCCACACATACATGCCATGAGGTTGGTACTGGGTCGGTATCTCGTCTCCTTTGTCATTGGTGACAATGGTCATCCCTAACTTCTTGGGCACTACATGTAAGGGAATTACCCATTTGCTATCAGAGATGGGATAGACAAATCTCGCATCACATCTATCCCGCATTACACCATTTGGTAATTTCTTTCATAACCACCTCCTGCAAATTTGGATTTAGTCTTCTTTATAAATATCGAAAGGATTTACTATCTTATTCAAGATAGATGTGATGCGAGCACAATGATAGATTTATCCTGTGTAGATATGTAATATTCCAGCCAATTGCCTTATGGTTTCTTTCAAGAAGCTTAAGCATATGAGATTCTTGTTCTTTGGTCAAATCTGGATTGATGATGACTGGATGCATATCTGGCTCACCTGCAAGGCAGGCGTACTTCATGTTGGAGGGTAGAGGCTTCAACAATAAGGGAGGAAGAGTCAGCTTCATAGTGACTTCAGATATTGAGGAAGGCATCTTCTCTTTCAAAGGTATGTTGTCCACCACTGAACGTTCAAACTCAGATTTCATAATATTGCACATATTTGTAACAAATTCATCCTTCTCAGATGGGGATGTCTATTAAAAAATCTCAAAATGACCATCAACAAACATCTCTTGATCAAAGGCAGTGAGAAATTTGATTGTGCTTTCCAGACACTCCTCAGAATAGAGGAACTCCTACGTATCATTGCTATCCATGAACAAATCCGTGTCTCAGATTTCACTTAGAAAGTCATAATATTATTTGCCATTAAAATTAAGCACTATCATGACAGATGCCACTTCAGCTGGTTTTGGTTCTGGGACGGTCTCGATCAAAATTTTATCACTTCTAGAGTGGAACGTAATCCCTCTAGTGCCATAATCTACCATTGCCTTGGACATTCAAATGAATGACCAACCGAGGATTATTAGAGTGTCGAGCAGAGGTATCCATATCAAGGATAATGAAATGTAGATGGAACTGCATCCATTGGACGATGACGATGACATCCTCTAACATGCACCTGGGCTACTTGACAAATTTGTCCGTAAATTGTAGAATCATGTTTGTAGTTTGAGAGGTTTTTCTCCAAATTCCTTGAGCGGGGAGGAAGGGAATAGATTGATCGAGGACGCACTATTGAGCAATGTTTGCTCGAATTCTTGGTTAAAAATCTGGCAATGAACGAGAGGTACTCCCTTGTCATTTTATTTGTATGAGAGATTGCTAGTGTCATTCATGGTAGCAGTGGTTAGGACATGCATCTCTGTTTTTCTCTTCTTGCAGCTCTGATGCTTTGTTGTACATGCCTCTTTGAGTCCACGTTTTACTGCAGGCATGTTCTTGATGGATTTCAATAATGGCATTTCAAGAATCAAATTTTGCAAAAATTTCACAATCTTAGGATCAAACAAAGCATTTTTCATTTTTTTATTATTTGTGCTATTATTGCTTGCAGAAAAGGAATATTTACATTAGAAGAAATTGTATCTAGTAAAAATGTGTTGTGGACCAAAAAATGGTGCAATCTTGGCTCCTTGGTTGGTGCTGGTTCAACTGTTGAGACTGGCTTCTATATTGCAGGTGCGACTTCATCTTGACTGCTGCTAACTTTTTGTATTTTTGAATTTTCTTTATTTTTTGTAATTTTGTTGTGGATGGTGCTTCTTCATCCAAAAAACCTCTGGCCCCATTGGCTAGATTAGTTGAAGATTCACCATCGGATGCTTTTCTCTTTCCCTTCAAAGTTGCAGATGTCTTGAGCATCCTACCGCTCCTGAGAGTTGCAATATTAGTTTAAACAATACATTTCTACCTGATTCGGGTTGAACACTGCAATCTACCTTCTCCTTATGATGAAAAATATTTGGATTTGCTTCAATCTGGGCCAAAATGGCAGTCCTTGAGGCCATCAGATCATCAATCTTTTGGCTCATATCATCCATATTCTTTATCAACTGGGCTAAACAATCTAGAGAAGGTTTGACTGAAGCGGCCTCAAAGGATTCAGCATGATGCAACTGTTCACTCTACTAATAGTGTGGGGAGGTTGATGCTGGTAACCCTGAGAATATTGAGGAGGAGGAAGAGAAGGATGCTGTTTTTGGTATTGTTGGGAGGAGTACTGGAGATGATATGGGGCAACCGATGACTGATAGTGTTGTTGGCAGCATCTGGTATGCTGCTGGTAGTTCTGCCGCATGGTATCCTTCTTGCAAAGGTTGTTGCTGCTGGACTTGGTTGGGCTGATATGTTTGCCCTCGTTGATGGTGAAATTACCGGTTGGCATGGTAATAACTTTATGGTTGTCCCTGAGGATGAGTCAGTTGTTGTTTGTTACTCCAAATGCCATTCAGCTGCTGGATGGGTGGTGGAGGTGGGGAACATGGCTCGATGTACTGGAGCTGGAACTTAGATGTCTGGCAGACGACCATCTTTATTTGCGGTTGTTGAGACTACAGCTCGATAACATGCACGTAGTATACGTGGTGGACCGGGGGCTGACTGGGACTCAACTTAGGTGGTTGTTGTGTCTGCTCCTTCTTCTAAGTTTGAGGCTCAGGTGTGGCTTTCACTGCATTGCAAGTACTGATAGTGTACGTCAGCAGCTCTAGCTACTTAGTGATGATGTCGAGCTTGTCTAGGCCCTTCATGCATTGCTTGATCCCATCATTCTTCTCTAGGTCTTGCGACCTCTTCTCAAAAATGTCTACTTTCGACATGTTACTCCCAATGATTCTTAAGTCAGAGTTGTTGCACCTCTCAACTTATTGAATATCCTCCATATTAATGTTCTTGCGAAGGATCTGTGTCTATGGCAGCAATTTGAATAAATGAGAGGAGGAAAGCACGGCCTCTCCTTCAGCTATTTCCTCAAATATCTACCATACTGCATCCTCGTCCTATTAAAGTGAGAACCTCTAGGAGACATCAACTAGATGTTGACTACTTTCAGTGAGACCCCCGAAGAAGTGTTGGACGACTGGTCTTCGCTATGTCATGATGGGGGCATATCTCTATTAGATAACTGAATCTATCCAGGTCTCGTGAATGAGCTATTAGGGTCCCTGGGAGATGCTTCCTATCTTGGAGCGCATCAGATTGAGGTGGCCAAGAGGATAACATTTGTGCAAAAATGTTGATTTAAGATGCTCCCAATTCATAACCACTTTCCCCAAGTGATTGGTCCAACGGAGAGCTTTGCCTCGAAGGCTAAAAGGAAAAGTGGCCATCTTTATTACACCCAACAAAATGTTGGGGTAATAAGTAGTGCTGCAGATCCGTCCAAAGTACTGTAGATGGATGTAGCGTTCCTCGGTCGGGTTCTCATGTAAACTAGGGAGCATATAAAGGAGATAAGGTTTCAGCTCAAAGTGTTCGTGGATCAACGGAAACTAGATCCAATCAGTGATGAGACTGGCCCCAGGGTTGTATGTCTGCTTCAGAGTGGGCTTGGATCGGCCTCTCCTTTCTTCTCCCTTGCATCCACGATGTCCTTCTATAGAACAGTAATCTTCATCATCAAGAATATCACCATCACCCCCTCCTAGGTTTCCTCCACTCTCTTCAGATCTCCTCCTCATATCGTTTAACATCTCTTGGAATGTGACATGGGCAAGTGCTTGGTTGGTTAGTTGCTGTTGGATTGCTTGAATGAAGGTCAATAACGAACTGTTGACCTCATTCTAACTCATTCCATGCTCTTGGTTCTGTTTTGAGCTTGGATTTTATAGTCCCTTTCCTCGGCCTTGGGGAGTTTTTTTGAATTGGAATCGTTCCCGGGATCTTGATCGGGTTATAAATCTGCATTGGTAAGTTGTACCTGATTATTCCTCATAAATGATAGAGCAAGAGTTCGAGATGAGAGTTTATCTCGAACAAGCGATTTTTTGGAGCAGGAAAAGTAGTAGAAGGAAGGATACCAAGACAAGAGTCTTCTTGGTTCCCAAATAAAATGAAAATGGGGGAGTCCAAGAAGAAGTACGTAAGGTCCATCTTGTCTTCTTGGAAATCACCCCTTATTTTGGTAGATGTCAAGTCCAAGGAATTGATGTAGTTGTCAGTGGAGTCCCAATAAAACTATCAAGGGGTATACATTCTAAAGGAAAAAGAAAATTGATGAAGGATGAAGGATACAGTGATGAACGACAAATAAAAGGAGTGTAAACTAGTAGAAGGCTCACAATGAGCACATGTCAAAGAGAAGTAAGAAAAGAAATATGATAAAAATGTGCAATTTCTCAGGACTTTGATTTTTGGACCTAGTGTCTATATCAAACAACCACCAAGCAAAATTGTGTTCACCAACTCAATATAAGTGAAGCCGTAAGAGTCCATCTATTTTAATCTTTTAAAGTTTAGAGTTGTTCTTTAGGCAAAAATTATCATGAGTCCTTAATGGCTAGCCTCAGAGGAGAGCATGTACTGCTAGGAAAGTATCACGTACTTGTTCCACCTCCTTTTATATCATGTGATCTACACTTTTTGATGTCCTCAATACTGATCTTGGGGCTCTACTCATCCAAAGAAAAGAGAGAGGAACTCGATAGGAAAAACCACTACTTCCCTTTCAAGAAAGGTACTCGGATGCACGACGATGAGACAGACCCCCCCCCCCCCCGTGAGGACGTGGCCTATGCTCAATAAATTGGATCAAGTCAAATGCTCTACACAAGGCAAGAGAACCGTCGGCGACAAGACCCTACTCATCTACGTGCAATAAAAGCGCCAATACTTTGCCACGCCTAGGTGATAGTTGCGGCGGCAACATTCGGCTTTTTTCCTCTATTCCATAAGGGTTGTGCATCGCTCTGTCTAGATTGTACTTGAATACAATGAGGGATTTATGAACCCTACACAATGATGCCCATTACGATTTTTAATTAGGTCACAGTTCAATTAATAATGCCCTTGTTTTAGTTTTTGATTATTACTTTTTTGAGTATTTTTCAATGCAAAAGTGCCTAACATTTTTTTTGGATTTTCTTTTTGCCATAGGTACTCAAGAACACAGGGAGAGAACGACAAAGCAATGCAAGGCGACACTAAGATGGAAGTCTCTCCTTATTGCCTAAATGATGGATGCAAAAATAGAGTTACGTACAACGCTTCCTGGCTCTCTCCATGTGGGATGCAAGGTAGAAAATTTTAAAACCTAATCTATATGCTCAGTATGCAAATAAAGAAATCACCCTAAATAGTTATTGTTATTATCATAAAGAACCAAATGCTAAACACCAAGAGAAAAAAACCTAAGAGTCCGATGATGGAGGCTCCTCGATGCCCACCAAAATGGGTCCTACGAGCACTGTATGGTGACCTCTCGCGGTGCATGGTTTCAAGTCTAAGTATTCAACAACTAATTTGAGCTAAGTACAAACATAAAGACTATAGGTACATGCAATATATTAGGTGGTTAGCCTAAATTTACTCGATCAAGTAAACCTAAAATTCTAAGGGCTTATTCCACAAAATAATGGAAATAAAGCTGAAAGCATAAAATGCGAAAAACAAAGAAAATAAAGGTGATGAAAAGAACGAAAAACATGGTGAGCCCCCATGTGAATAAATAATTAAAAATTGGGCTCAAGTGTCCAGAGTTTAGTTCACCTGTATTATTAAAAATAAATAAGGCAAAATAAAAATAAAAATAAAGTCTCTCTCTCCAAAAATAAAAGAAAGTACTATGCCAAAAATCTTCCTCTCTCACTCTGGCTCTCTCTCTCTCTCCAAGTAGATCACAAGAACAAGAGCTACTCTCCTAGTAGCTTGGGTGCTCCATCCACCTAAGCGTTCCCCTTCACCTCAAGGTCCCTCACAAGAGAAATAGAAGAAGACGGATTAGCACAATTAACCAATTATCTCAAATTGAAGGAAAAATAAAAGCAGATAATAATGAAGAAAAATAACACCTAAAATCTATCCTACATGTTTCTCCCCGGCAATGATGCCATTTATTGAGACGTATTTTGCAAGGGTTTAATGTGGTCTACACAAGGCGAGACTCACACTGTCGCAGAAGCGACCACTCACAAAATCTCAATCCAACAACAATTATTCCACAAAATATATCAAGCATTGCAAAATAAATGTGGAGTTAAAATTTATTGTATCCCTAACAATTGTGTGTATAGTGCAAGTATGTAGTGTCAAACACATGGAGTAAGGGGAATAAACAACCAAAATGGCTAAAGAAGACAATAGGTGTTTTTGCCTTTTTATGAAGGTTTTTTTATTTTTAGTGGTTTTTTAAGTTTTATTTTTTTTGGAATTTTTTATTTATAGTTTTTTTTGTATTTTCAATCTTATAATTTTTATATATTTCTCATATTTTTTGATTGTTTATTTTCTTTTTCTCTCTTTTTTTAGATATAAGAGAGGTATATATAATATTTACAATAATGTTAATAAAGATATTAAAATATGAAAAAAAATAGGGAAAACCCTAAGGTATAGTCCTTTTTATTTCTTTTTCGTTTTAAAATATAATTTTGGTATTTATAATAATATTAAAAATTTAAGAAATATAGTTATATAATATGTGTGGACTTTTATATTTATATACATAGCTATAATTACTGAAAAATCACAAACTTAGATACTCATTCCTTTCTTTTATTTTGTTATGTTTTTTAATATTTTCTTTTAATTTTTGCTAATTTTTTATATTTTTAATTGAATAAAAATGCTAAAATAGTGACTTGTAATATATACCCGACTTGTTTTGGATTTCAAAAAATAGAAAATCAGCTCAAAAATTTCCAAAACTAATTTTAATAGGTAATATAAATAATAAAAAGATATAAAATTAAAAAACTTAATTTTGGGATTTTTTATTATTTTTTATAAAATTTTTAGGGTTAGAGATGTTTTGCATTTTTTGTATTTCTTTTGAATTTTTCAGTGATTTTTGGTCGGTAGGTGAAAAATACAATAACAACTATCCCCTATTTTTTTAGAATTTTTCAAAACATTTTTCTAATTTTTATGTATTTTTTAATGCCAATAGGGAAGAAATGCAATGTTTTTTTAATATTTATTGGAAAATATTTTAAATGGTCTAGCGAAAAATATATATGATTTATCTACATAGCATGCACTTAAAATAAAATTCCTACAATTTTTAAATGCAAGATGGTATTTTTAATGCAAGGAATAAAAAAATAAATACAATACTAGCAAGTACTAAAATGCAAATACAAAAGAATCAAAATGCAATTGATAACAAAAATATAAATTCCAGAGGCCTCTACGTAATTTTCCCACAAATATTTAATTCATTCCACATTGGCAGGATATAAATACAATTTACAAAACACGGCAAGGCATACATGCAACAAATATAAGAAATATTACACGTGATTTGATACTTTCAGGACTGAATAATAACTCAAAAGCATAAGGGGGTCACTACAAAAGCCCACCACCTCACATGTTTGGGCACGTGTGGTGATGTGGTGAGGGACTAGGCTGCAAATAAAATAAGTACATGGGTCTACTTGCGAAATAACCAACAGTTTTTATACTACAGAAGAATGTTTTTAGACTAAAGATAAAATACAAAAAACTAAGAGGTATTTGGTAAAATTACTGCTATACCTGTGATTGAACGTCTACGGATCCTTTACTAGACACGTGTCGCACTCCCAATGATGGATAATGATTGGACGATTAGCAACAGTGATTAGATTGCGGTTGATGATCTGATGGCAGCTGTTGCTCGCATCCAACAGCACATGTGCTATCTGGAGATGGTTCTTAATCAAACGGTGGAAGCGCTTGTGGGAAGAACAGACGAATAACACGAGCTTGAGGAGCTTGATCCCCGTCTAAGGCAAATCCCACCACTCGAGCTGCTCCCAGGTGACTCAAAATTAAGATGAAGGCTCCCTATGTGAATTGGAGGTCTCAAAAATGTCCAAGATTCATCGAGAGGGTCTTTGTGCTCAGAGAGCCACGTCAAACCTAGAGTTGCCTCGGCTGGACAAAAACCGACCCAAAAGGGGTCCTCAAACACTAGGACCTACAAGATTAGACACTCCAAAGTAAACATAATGTCCTAAGCTCATTCGTGGTAGAATGAGCGGAGTGGAGTCGGGTGGGGGCCTTCCGGCGAACAACGACAGAGGAAGACCGGATCTCCTCATCCAGATACGATCAGGTTGAATGGAAGGGTGTAGAGCATAGAGGAAGCGGAGGGGAAGAAAATGAGGGTGTTCGACTTATTAAAGAACAATGTGAGATGGTGGAATCGCTAACCGGAGCAGAGCTCCGACAAACTTGTAATTGGTGATTTAACATGAAGTAAAACGAAAATGAATGAAATGAATAGTAAACTATGCTAGCCTAAGTCCTAGGAGTAAAATGAAAGTAAAAAGTAGGGCTCAACTTCACTAGAGAAGGAGCCAGTTAGAGCTCTACTTTGTAGTGACCGACGAGCTTAGATCTCCTCCTTCGAGCTTCTTCCTCTACATCAAATTCTTGGGCGAAGCAGCTGCTGTCACCAGCAACCTTGGGGACCATAACGATAGGGGATTTCAAAGTTGAAGTGGGAATAAAACAAAATCAAAGACGGTGGAGGGCATATATACATGTGTACCCTTGACCATGGATCCCAGTCGCAACAACGATCCATCGAAGAGCGATGATTAAAAGTTGAGAAGGAATCAAGTCGAAAGAATGAACGGAAATTAGAGAAAAATCGAGGAAATCTAGCGGTCAACGGTTCCGACAACCCTATGGAGTAAGGGGCTTAGTTGACCAGTTGCTCAACAGAGGACACACCCCTATTGGGCCACATCAGCCATAAAAGGATAAAATTGGAATAAAAATAAAAAATAAATAAAAATAAAAAAGTAGGTGATTTAATTATTTTTTGGTTAAAACTAGAAAATTATTTATTAGTTTATGTAGTATTTTAATATGATTTTTATTTATTTTTATAACTTAATTTATTATAGTTTACTTTGTATACGTATAAATATATGTATATTTACCTATATAGTATGTGTTTTATTTTTTATTTTATGTTTTAATTTTTTATGTTATATACATAATTTATATCTCTTAACTTATTTAAGTACACATAAGTATATTTTTATTGTTTTATTCTGAGTTGAAGTGTGCACATTATTAATTATAGTTTTTAATTATATAAGTATGAGTAAGTATATTTCATCTATGTATTATAGTATACATATTTGTTTTAGGTTATCCTAATTGCTTTATTTTAGTTTGTTTATGTACATATGTTATAAAAATTATTTACAAAATTATAAAAATATACAAACATTGAAAATATAAAGAATGGATAAAATGATTATTTTATTCAGGTATAAATTACAACAGGGCTCTAAAACATAACTTTTGCATCTTAACTCCAAATTAAATGAAACACCTTCATTAAATAGCTAATTGAAAGTTATATACAATTAAAGGTGATTTTGATGAATTTTGGTTTCATATGGAGAAGATACAGGTCTGTGAAGTTGGGATTTTGAATATTTTTCTGAGTGTCTAAAGCAAATGGTGCATTACTTTTACAACAAATAAATTTTGTATTTTTCTATTTATTGTCTTGAACTCTCATGTACAAAATTTATTGATTTTAGGTATAAATAATAAAGAATAAAATAGGTCCTAAATTAGACTAATAGATGAATGGAAAATTAGGGTTTGATTGTATTCTAGGCCCTTATCTTGCACTACTTTATTCTTTATCATCCAATCACGATGCCTATGTCTCAGGGTTTAGTGTCATCAAATACCTATGTTATTTCATTTTGTTTTGTTTTCTTTTCTTTACTTTTATTTTGGCTTTAAATACAGTATTTTTTGCAATATTTATAGGGATTTTTACCCGGCAGACCCTATAATCTTTATGAATTACCTCTATGACTTTTGAAACATCCTAATTCCTCCCTCGACCTTGTAAACTTGCTTCGTCTTACCCCTTGAACCCTATCATTAAATTGACACATCTGGAGTTAACTTCCTTGTATTAAAAACGAGTTAATCTAACAAATCAGCGATCGGACGGCTGGAATTAACAAAGAGAAGAAAAGAATGTGTACCTCCTCTCTCCTCCTTCACAGGTAGAGGGGAGGCTTCTCTGCCTCAGCTGGACGGGTGGGTCAGGTTATACCTGGGGAGGGGGATCGAGGGGCGGCGCTCGACCAGGAGCTTCCAAGCAGCGGTTGGGGGAGACCTGAGCTAGGGGGAGGGGGGGCTCTACTGGAGGAGGTTGGCGGTCGGAGGGGGGATATCGACTGGAGGAGGTTGTCTTTGAGGAGGGGAACGGGAGGGGAGGAGGTTGGCGGGGGTCGACAGGCTTCGACCAAGGGAGCAGGAGGGGAGGAGGTTGGCGGGGGTCAATCGACGGAGGCAACGGGGGGAGGGGGGCTTTGAGTAGGCAGCTGGAGGGGGGGATTTGAGCAGGAAACTGGAAGGGGGGGAGCTTCAGGCTTGAGGGGGCAGGGGGCTTCGAGCAGGCGACGGGAGGCAAGGCATCGAGCGGCGGGGTGGTGGGGAGGGGGGGAGGTGGCGGGAGGAGGAGGCAGGGGCATTGAGCGGTGGGGTGGGGGGAGCATGGGACGCAAGCTGGGGCCAGGGCTTTGGGCAGCGCAGATTGGGGGAGTAGAGGAGGCAGGGCTGGGACTTTGGACAGTACGACAGGGCCTGGGGCTTCGAGGAGGACGGCGGGTAGGGCGAGGGACGAGGGCGAGGGGGTGGGAAACGGATATGAGGAGGAGTGATATGGGGAATTGCATTGAATGTAAATTTGACAAACAAAATGGGTGTAATGTAAAAGAACATAACTGAATCCGATTAGTGTTAACGGGTAAATGGACGGTGGTTAACCACAGGGTCTGTAGGGTAAGTGTTAGTAAGTTTACAGGGTCGAGAGAGGAAGTTAGGATGTTTTAAAGGTCGTAGAGGTAATTGACAAAGATTATAGGGTCTGTCGGGTAAAAATCCCATATTTATATTATAGATCATGAAGGTTATTTTATGTAAAATAATGACATACATGAATTTAGCTAGGTTTAAAGGCCGAAATGAAAGAATAAAGGTGATGAAATGGAGATTCATCACACCTCTATTAAGTCAACATCCTCTTCCTTCTCCGTTATCTCTTCCAATGACGCCCCCATCTCCTTATCCCTTCAACAAACCCATTCCCGTAACCATCTTTATCCCTTATTCTTCCCAAGAAAACCGTAATAACAGAAGAACTAAATCCCTCTATCTCTCTCCCCTCATTATCGCAACCTCCAAACCATTGACTTATTATCGAAATCCCATTTGTCCTCAACCTCCAACAAACCAACCCAACTTCCCTTTTATCTCCTTCTCCCCAACAACCTGGAATCTGCACTTAATCCCTACGTTTCCAACTTTCTCATCCCCTTCTCTAGATCGATGAAACCGTCTTGAAACCCATATAACACTAAGCAATCCTTGCTCCTACTTATAATCCTCATCTCACTACATAAGCCTAACCGCAAACTATGTTCCCTATCCACCATCCATTATAAATATCCCTACATGAGAGACATAGGAAAAGAGAGCCGAGGGTTGGCTTCAGTGATAGGGAATCCAACTTCCATGCATGATCCAAGGTGTTCATGTGTACCTTACGGTCATTGTTGAACCAAGTATTTAAAGGGTTTAATTAATAGAATTAAAGCGCAGTGTCATTGCAACCCTAAAATTCCCTCAACCAAAATTATTATTTTTATTCACAGCTCAAGCTAACAAGCAAGAAAAAGAATGTATGCACAAGAACTATTGGTGTTATTTATTTACTTGTATATCGTATAGGATCGTATTCAATGATGCTATAAAAATCCTAAAGGTTATTAAATCAATCAAAAATCAAGGAAATACAGGAGGAATTTTCATTCACAAAATAGCAAATGAAATCCATAATAGATGAAATATGCACATAAAAAGATAAATTTTATATTTTCTTGAAAGATATTTTATGATTTTTTTTTTATTTTTTTGTGAAAATTTATGATTTTATATGTTTTTAAGTCTTTTATTTTTTATAGATTTTATGAGGAATTTAAATGCAAAAATGATAGTGTATGTAAAACAAATAAAAATAAATAGCTAGGATTTTTTTTAGAATTTTTCGAAAGGTTTTTATATTTCTTAGTGATTTTAATATACATACAAGGAATTTTCATGTTGCTTTTGAATTTTTAAAATAATAAAATGATGAAAATGCAAAAAAATAATGATGCAATATCTAATTAACAGGAAGCTAACATGATGTTTGTGTAATTTTAAAAGAGGTTTCGCTAAAATAATATGCAGGTTCACAAGGGTATGAATAAAATTATTTGTAGTTTAAATGTTGAATGCTAACACATAAATTAATGCAGGTCAAATGTAAAAAATTTCTAGAAAATGTGTGTGGACTCATGTGAGCCTCGTTGGATTTGACCCAATTGTAAATAAAATATTTTTAGGGTCCAATCAATAACATCAACATGCATGGGTTATTATTATAAATTACCCAAAAATCACATGCAAGGCACATGCACAGTTTGAACTTGACTAAAGAAAATAGAATAAATGCTAGGGTAAATGGTGCAAATGTTCTATACATAAAATGCAAAAACATGTCCCGTTGGGACTTAATTGCAAAACTAATAAAAGCAGGGGTAGGAGCACAAATGTACCCCTAATACACGTGGAATTATCTACGGTCGTGATTTATCTGGATGTTGATCCAACGGTTGAAAAGTAAGCGTGCTCTAGCGACTCAGATCTGATCTGGAACTTTCATCCACGGTTCAGCTTTGGGGCAAAACGAACAGTTGTCGATGCTGAAGCTCGATGAATGAACATGGTAGGTCATCTAAGATGGAGTTCGATTGACTGGTACTATCTCGATCTCTACCGAAATCAACTCTTGTAGGTCAAGGTCCACTCTTACAAGCCTCCTCTATCGAAAGACGGGCTCCTTGGCTGTCAGTGACGGAGTTTAGGGGATGAATAGCTCTAGCTGGACCATAAACTCTCTTCCCTCTCTCCCAGATGCACTCCCAATACTTGCAATGCAATCTATGCTTGGAGGCAATGCTCTGACTAGCTTATTGATGCTTAAAATATAGAAAATGGTGAGAGAGTGGGGGCTCCGGCGAAGGTGGTCGGACATGGGAGCCGATCCTCAGATCTGGGATGACCTGAGAGGGATCAGACTGTGGAAGAGATGGAGAAGGTCGAGGCAATTGTGATGGCAAGGTCAGAGAGTTATATGAGTGATTAGAAAACCTCTGATCATGTGGATCGGAGTCAGATGCGGAATTTCTGATCTACTAAAGTCAGCATGTAAACTGATGAATTAAAACTAAAATTAAATCTAAACAACTCTAAGTCACCCTACTGTGGAAGGTAGAGGTAAATTGGCCTCGATTTGCTGCTGGTGCCAGAGAGGCGAAACTACACCGAAAAAGGTCCTAAGAGTGGTCAGATCGCGAGTTGAGGCACTCCACTCACACTCCTTATTGGAGATTCTCTCCTCTATCACCGGAGGCTAATCTCTGTCACACATTCTCGGCCAAGATGGGGCCAAAATCTGATCAAATAGTGATCAAAGGCGGAGGGTAGGTATTTATTGCAATGGCTCTGGTATCTTTTTGAAATTGAAATGTAAGCGACTCGAGGCGTGAAAGGTGGATATGAGGAGCTGGCAAGGGAATTAGTTGAATGGGATGCAATTTTGGAGAAGGAATAGGGGATTGTTAGTGATAAAGGCAAGTGGGGAAATTGGGAGAAGGAATGGCTGGATGCAAGATGTGCGGGCGGAACGCCTTAATTGTGGTGTTGACCCAGGTCAATAGAACTGGGATTGACCAATTAGAAGGTGCACGGGAAAAGACAAATTAAACTAGACGACGAAAATTAATAGAAACGATAAATAGATTAGTTCAAAATTTGAAAATGATTTTAATTAATCAAATAATGTAAATGAATAAAGTTAAGTATTAGATGTAGTTAATTTAATTGGTTTTAAATAGGTAAGTAAGGTATATACAAGTGTAAAAATAAATAAAGTGTGTTATTTATATGTAGGTATACCCATATATACAAGGCTTTAAATTTTAATTAATTATTTATACAAATATATACATAATGTAATAATTTATTAATTGACAATATTTTACAAGCATTTTAATGATATTTTTGTTAGATCTTTAGGAACTAATTTATTAGGCTAAAAAAATCGGTATATGTACAATATTTACATAGTGATACGTATACAATATATACATTATTTTATTTTTGTTAATTTTTGATTTAGTGATTTTTATTTATATGTTAACACACTATTTACAATTAGTTGAAAATATAATATTTACAAATATTTACAAGAAAATAAGTAAATAAATAATGTATATAGTATACATAGGTATTATATACAATAGCTCACCAAATAGCCACATTTCACACCTTAACTCTGATTTTTATGAACCCACCTTCATTTCAAATATTATTTAATTTGGAGACAATGAAAGTGAGTTTGGTGAATTTTGAATTGTGGTGGAGAAAATACTTATCTTACAAGTTGGGCTTTACAACTTTTTCAATATGTTGTAATTTACACAATAGACATTGATTATTCTCTCAATTTTTTTAATTTACAAAAGATTTGTATCTATAATTTTCAAGAAAGAAACAATTGTGTTTGAGTTGAATTTGGGTATGAATAAATAATGAAAATAATGTGTGTTATAAAAAATAATGTACATGTGATGAACACATACAAGAAATAATTGATTTTCTGAAATTTTTGGTATTTAGAAATTATCTCTTCTTACTTTATTCCTTGTCGATCAAGTCAAGTCTTGACCATCTCTCGAGGTCAGAGTTAGCTTGTATCTATTGCATATATATACAATCTTTATTTTATTTGTTTTTCCTTTATTTATTTCTTTATTAAATTTAGGTTAAAATAATGATAAATATACAATATTTACTCAAAAATGAGAGTTATTAAAAGAATGGATTTATTGATATTTACAGGTGTTTTATAAGGGATTTTAAGCTAAAATAATTGAATAAAGATAATGAAATGCATATTCATCATCCCCCTATGCTTTACCTTTGCTCGTCCCTTAGTAAACACATATTTAATGAATAAGTGACTAAAAGAAAAAGAATAAAGAATAAAGGAAAAATAAAGAACTTAGAACAACATCGAGTATTAAACTTATCTTTATAAAATCAAAGTATGGAGCTCGGTCATACCTTTGGATTATTAGTTTGGCAGAATCTTAGTAGGAAACGGACTTGACACTTAACAACCTCTAGAAAGCACACAACTCTTTCTCAAGTCTCCTCAATAGCTAGGTCAGAATAAATCAACTCATGCGTAAACCCTTATGACTATGAATCTTTCTTTTACAGTGTAAGTGATATGTAGATCTCCTCGGTTGATGCGGTAAAAGTCAATCTTCTCTAACATGGTGACCCTAATTCCCCAATCCAATAACTCTTTCCTCGAGAAGGTGGTGTATTCCCTTCTAAGTTCAAGTGCAACCAACTCAAGAAGAGGAGATGAAGAGAATAATGGACAGTAGCCAGTGTAGCTACCTATCCTGGATGCTTGGCTAGTGTACCCAAGTCATTCAACTGGCTCACAAATATCAACTTTGAAGCCCAGGCTTGCTTATTGATTATCCATCTATATACTTACTCTGACAGGCATTTAATTTTCAATCAGGTTAGTCAACTTTTTTGGAGTTTTTGATTTTGCATTTTTTTATACAAAGGCGCAGTATGTACATAAGGAGTTTTTCCTCTTGGCAAGTAGACTATCCCTCTTTTGAAGCTTTATTGCAACCCACAACATCCTGTTGCTAGACCTTGTCGATACTGGATCGGGCTATGGCCACAAATTTGTGACTTCCGATGTTTCCATTGGATTGCGTCTCGTGCTAACAAATCCATCCCTCTACCACTTCAACTGAGGTAAGCAAAGTGTAAGTGTAGGTGTGCAATCTAGGTCGTTATCAACAAGAATCATATATGTGCTCTGAAGTATTCAACATAGGCAATCAAGATGACACTGAACTAAGTCTTATGGTACCCAAAGAATTAAGTATAACGACCTGAATAATCTCAAATCTATTTCCTACAAGGTTACTATGAAATGGAGTGGATTAAGGTTCATCCAAGCTCCATTCTACGACTTTATTCTAGATAACTTTAAGTGTCAATACCATTCTGAAAAATGCACACGCAAATGCAAGAAATATATACAAAATACTTTTTTAAGAAATAAAAGAAAAATCTTTTTAGAAAAGTTTTCAAAGAATTTTGGAAAATTTACGGATTTTGAACACATTTTTTTAAAGAATCAAAAGGGTTAGTAAATTGAATGTATTTACAAGAAATATATACAAGTACAAACACACAAGGATTATACAAATTTTATATAAGATTTTACAAGAGGATTGTATGCACAAGTTTTAGATAACAGTTTAATAAAGGGATATTTACACCCATAACCATGAATAATTTTGTAATTACATTCATAACCCTGTGTAATCGCAAATTACGCATAGAACCCTGAATAGTACATAACTCTTACACCCATAACCCTATGTTAACTTCCATCTAATTTCCCGTTAACTATGACGGTATACGTCAAGTATTTTTCTATTTTTTACCATTTTAATTAGAACTATCTACAAATGATGTGATTATCTACTTCTTCCTCGACCCAACCGCCTCTTCACTACCGACCTCCTCCTTACCTTCGTCCTTCAACACCTCCTCCCCCTTCCTCCGACCTACTCCTCCCCTTCATACTCTGAGGACTACCTCTTCCTCCCCTTCCTCCCCTCGTCGAAGCCTCCCTCCCCAACATGCAGGCCCCCATCTCTCGACCCCCTCCCCCATCCTGTAAGCTCCCATTCCCCTGCGTAAGCCCTCTTCAAGGACCCCCGTCCCCTGCCCACAGCCCCCCCACACTTGCAAGTTGTTGCTATCGAAGCCACCCCCTCCCCGACTGAAAGGTGCTATCGATGATCGCTCCCACCCACCCCCTCCCCTCGCGGCCCCCGACTCATGCCCCCCGTCGAATACCCCACCCCCCTCTTCCAAACTGCAATCCCCCCACCTGTGCGGCCCCTTTGAAGACCCCTCAACCCCCTCCTCCAGCCTGCAAGCTCCCCCCACCTGTGCAGGCCCCTGACGAACCCCCCTACCCCACCCATGCCTGCAAGCTTCTGTCCGTTGTCGAAGCCACCCTACCACCTCCTCCAGCATAAAAGCTCCCCCTACCTATGCGTCCCCGACGAAGACCCTCCCCCCCTCATACAAGCCCCCGATCGAAGACCACCCCCTGTGCGGCCCCTGACGAAGCCCCCCACCCCTCCCTCTCTACTGTTGAAGCTCCCTATGTAGCGCCAAGGGAAGCCCCCCTCCCTCCTTTATGTCGAAGCACCCCACCCACCCCACCTTTTGCACCCCCCAACAACCCCACCTCCAAACCCCAAGAAGCCCTCGACAAAGTCCCCACCCATCCCTCCCTGATGTCGATGCTCCCTATGCAACACTCGACAAAGCCCCCGACCCCTCCCTCCCTGTTATCGATGACCCCCATGTGTGGCCCCCAAGAAAGCCCCCCCTCCCTCCCTGCTATCGAAGCCCCCCTGTGTGTCCCCCAACGAAGCCCCCCCACCCCCAAACACTCCTCCCGCAAGTTGCTGTCGAAGCACGCTGCCACCCTGTAGCAGAGAGAGAGGAGGGATGTGGTATTTTTCTTTTTTATTATGTTCATACCATATGTTAGATCACGTTTTGATTAGATTAACTCAGTCAACTGGTTGAGCTAATGAACTAAACTAACAGAGGATTATGAGTGTAAAACGAAGGGTTATTTGGGTCTTGGGTGTAATTCGTGATTATGTAGGGTTATGAATATAATTATGAGATTACTCAAGGTTATGGGTGTAAATATCTATTTTATAAAAGAATTTTATATACAACAAAGAATTTTATTTATAGGAGGATTAGTTATTACGATTTTTATACACAAGTGGATTTTATAAATATATGTAAATACCATAATCTATATCCCACGTGGCAAAACAATTATAAAAAAGTTACAAACCTTTTCAAAACATTTTGAAAAATAGATACAAACATTTCTCAAAATATATTTCAAAGAATTTTCAAAGGTCTTACAAATGTTTTTGCAAACAATTTTACAAACATTTTTACAAATCATTTTACAAACAGCTTTTTGCAAACATTTTGCTTTCAAAAAATTTTACAAATATTTTGTATAGTGTACATAGTTTTGATACAGAAAATAGTTTACAAACATTTTATAAACAAAGCATTTTTACAAATAATTTCGCTAAGATTTGTAAAAAATAGTTCTACAACAAATTTTACAACATTTTTACAAATAATTAAAAAAAAATCAAAATGTTTACAAAACAATTATTGCAAACATCTCTACAAAGATTTTTGCAAAGCATTTTTCAAAGGGATTTTTACCCGGCAGACCCTATAAACATTGCCAATCACCTCCACAAACTTTGAAACAACCTAATTCCCCGCTCGACCCTGTAAACTTACCAACTCTTACCCCATGAACCCTCCGGGTAATATGTTTTAAGACCGTGGGGGTTGTTAGGGTAATTTACAGGGTCGTTGGGGTAATTACGTTGTGCAAAAGGTCGTAGAGGCATTTTAAAACGTTTACAGGGTCTGCTGGGTAAAAATTCCTTTTTCAAAACAATTTTTAAGTAATAACAATATTATTGATAAAAATATAAGTTATGTATAAAGTATATGTACATTATATACGACACCCCCTATACTTCGCTCGAACTATGTCCTCATAGTGACTTTAGAGCTACAAAGGAAGACATGACTCATGCTAAATATAAAAATGTGAAAAGAATCCTATACAACAAGAGCTCAAAGAATAGACGAAATGAATAAAAGTCAGTGATCCCCCTATACTTAGGATCAAGTAAATCTAAGTATAAAAGACTGTACAAACGAGGAAAATCGAGTAAAATAATGAACAAACTCAACAACTCAACTCATCCTCCCCTATACTTAGGGTATGAGATCCCTAAGTATAGAAAAGGAACATCAACAAGTTGAAGGACACACGAGAGAAAAGAAGAAATAAAAGAAAATAAAAACACAAAAGAGACAGAATGAACAACATTACTAACCCTATATTTAGGGTAAAGGATCCCTAAGTATAAGCAACAATAGGAGGGATGAAACAGAACAGAAATGGAAAAACTAAAATCATTCACCCCCCTGTACATAGGATAGAGTACATCCTAAGTATAGCGCACACACGGAAAAGAGGTGAACGATAAAAATGGAAGAAGAAAGAATAAAACGAAAGGATATATACAAGAGAAAATCAACTCACGTATCTAATGCAGAAGATGTATACAAGTCATTATCTGATACCACATATATGGAATCAACCACGGACAAGAATGTATCATGATTTAGATATGGATGCATCAACTGTATATTCACAACAAAAGGTTGTACATCAGATGACAACCCATATATGAAAATACTACCATTGTCACGCACAGCTCTCACAATGAACGGTCTTGACCATTTGCTTTTTAACATGCCATGAAACGACTTCAATTTAGCATAAAACAACCAAACTTTCTGATAAGGAAAGAAAGTCTTCCGTCTAATGTTTCTATCATGTTAATGCTTCACTTTCTCCTTATAAATGAGTGAGTTGTCGTATGCAAAATTTCAGAATTCCAGCCATCTATTCAGATCCTACTTCCTACTCTGTCATGCTTTCTCATAATCCAAATTGTATACATGTAGTGTGCATAATGATTTGTGAATTAATTCAACTGATAAGTGACAAGGCTTTCCATACACCAATCTGTAAATAGACATACCCAATGAAGACTTGTACGCCATCCGATAAGCCCATAGAACCGCGTCAAGCATCTAGGACTAGTTCTAACTATCTGGGCATACAAGTTTATGCAATATCATCTTTAACTCCCTAATTAAAATCTCAACCAAGCCGTTAGTCTGTGGGAGGTAAGGAGACACAACTGTATTCTCAATAGCGTACTTCTTGACTTCTCCTTTAAAGAAATGGCTTTCCCCATCTTAAATGAGTATCTTGGGAATCCTGAACAATGTAATAATGTGGTCCTTGAGAAAGGAACAAACAATACATTTATTAGCAGCTCTGGTGGGGATACCCTCCACCCAATGACTTACATAATCCACAACAAGCAGGATGTATTTAAATCCCTGACTGATAGGAAATGGGCCCATGAAGTCTATGCCTCAAGCATCAAAAACATTTAAAATCTGGATATATCTCAGGGCATGGTATCTTTGGAACCAATGGTTCCTCCCATCTTTTGGCAGTCAGTATAAGCTTGAATATACTCTATAGAATCCTTAAATAATGTTGGCCATCATTGGCCACTCTGTAAAACCTTTGTTGCCATATGCTGCCCGGAATGATGCCCACTAGACACTAATTTGTGATAATGTTCAAGTACATTTGTGTATTACGTCTAAGGAATGCACCTTCTCCAGATATAATTTGCACCTTCATGAAATAGGTCAGGATCCTCCCACTAGTAAAAATGTATCTCGGACAGAAATATGTCTACCTTGTGCTTCGACCAATCTTGTGCAACTTTCATGGACACAAGATAGTTCACAATATCGACATACCATGGGTGTGAGTCCACAAACAAAATGGTCTCGTCTAAAAAGGTCTCTGAAATAGGGAGAATGGTCTGCTCAGAAGTCTCTAGATCGATGATCTGGGAAGGGTGATCTGCCACAACATTCTTCACTCCATGTTTATCTCAAATCTCTAATTCAAACTCCTGGAGAAGAAGGATCCATCTGATTTGGCGTGGTTTGGCATCCTTTTTTACCTGTAGGTACCGTATGGTAGTATGATCCGTGTATATAATAACATGTGAACCAAGGAGGTAAGATATAAACTTCTCTAATGCAAACATCACTGCTAACATCCCCTTTTCCGTGTCTCTGTAATTACGTTGTGCTTCATCCTGAGTATTGCTGGCATAGTGTATAGCAAACGCTATCCCATCCCTTCTCTGCCCTAAAATAGCTCCAACCACAAAATCTGAGGCGTCCATCATGATCTCAAAGGGGAGAGACCAATCAAGTGGCTGTAGGACTGGAGCACTAGTAACCATGTCTTTCATCTGTTGAATTGCAAGGAGGAATTTCTCATCTACAATAAACTCACTCTCCTTGCACAGAAGCTCAATCAAAGGTCTGGCAATCTTGCTGATGTCCTTAATAATTCACCTATAAAATCCAACATGTCCAACAAATGACCTTAACTACTTCAAATTGTGCGGTGGCTCTAGTTTGGAGATCACGTCAATCATAGTCAGGTCGACCTTCATACCATGTTTAGAGATTACGTGTCCCAATACAATCCCATTAGTCCCCATAAAGTGACTTTTCCAACGAGAAAATTAAGTTTACCTCATAGCAACATTGAAGTACTCAGTCTAATGAGTAAGGCATGTATCAACGCTATACCCATAGACCAAGAATCATCCATGAAGACCTCTAGAAAACTACCTACCAAGTCGCTAAAATAGTCAACATACACCTTTGGAATCCAACGGGCATCCGTCTAAAAGCGTGAGTGCCAAACAGAAGAGTAGAAGTAGTTTTCTCCTGATCCTCATAGCGATAGCAACCTGTCTATACCCTGAGTACCAATTCAAGAAACAAAAAAACTATTTCCATACCAACCTCTCAATAATCCGATAAATAAAGGGTAGTGGAAAGTGACCTTTCATGGTAGCTGAATTCAGGCATCGGTAATCTATGTAGACATGCCAAGTAGGTACATGGGTCAGAATCTCCTCACCACATTCATTCACTATTGTAGTAATATCAGATTTCTTTGGGACCACACGTACATTATTGACCCACTTGGGATCCGATATGGGATAAATAAAGCCAGCATCACACCATTTCCTGATCACTTTCATGATAACATCCGGAGGGTTGGATTGAGATGTTGCTGGCGCTCACGGAAGCGTTTGCTGTCATCCTCTAAGTAGATATGATGCGAGCACAAATCTGGACTAATCCCACGGAGATCAAAAATATTCCATCCAATGGCCTTGCGGTTTCTCTCTGTTGGACATGGGATCCCATGACGAGCCATTACGCAATAAATGTTATTGCAAATATTATTCCCTGATCTGAAATGAAGAATAATTAATTTTTATCATAGGTCCCTTAGTACAATTAGGGCTATGTACCATGCCCATCTTAATGATCATATAGTTGTTGATTCAGTTGTTGAATCATAAAGGCTGGTGCATGGATGGATATCTAAAGAGTTAGATTGAGGACTCACCAGGCACCGTCAAAAGGTTATTAAGAGATGATCTCCAACCTGAGTAGAAGATGGTAATCCTTTCTCTTTTGGTTGATATCTGACCGATCCCTTGATGCAGGTCTGTACATAGGAATAGAGATTCGAAGGTGTTAGATAAGTTAGGTCAAAGAGTTGACTTAACGATATCGAGATAACCAAAGACATATATCATTTGTTATCACGATATAGACATGCATCCTCTGGCCAGAGACAGATGTGTTACTATATGTCTGAGTATGTACATTTGGAAGATCGATAGGAAGATGGCCTATTCAAGGTCTATACATTGGCGCACAGGTGTGCATACAAGGGCATATCAGTAATACGATCTCTCTAAGGTATCATACATGTTCGTTTAAAGAACTATAAGAGAAGAGCTTACTCAAGAGATATTGGGATCAAATTTCGTGCACAGTTGTCTCGCTTTGGAAGCTTGACTAAATTTGTAGGATTGATATATGCTTTTGGAAAGTATATGATCAATACCTTGGTATGATATATGCTTTTGGAATGTATATGATCGATACCAAATCCCAATGACCAAATGAGAAACTTAACGATAAAACCCTGAAGGAGATACCTAATGGTTATGTGATCATGAACGATTGTTAACCATGATGGTCCCATTCTGAGGGAATGATGAAACAGGTCTAGATTTTACTAACTCCTCTGAATAGAGAAGAGATCTAATCTTGGTTCAAGTGTTGGACAGTGATCTGAATGTGATTTAGATACAATGAGAAGATTAGGTCTACAACCTTGATTTAATCAAGCATCTTTGGGAGGTCCCTGAGATCTGGATTTGAGATGTGATACCAATAACCAAGTCAATATACGTGGAGCATACAATCGCCCAGTCCTTATCTCCAAGTATCAATAGAGAAAGCGCATTATCGTTGAAAGAGTTCAAGGAAAATTTCATTATTGATAATGAATCCGAGCATTGAGGAAAATGTGTAATTAAATGTCATTTAATTATCCAGAATAATATGACTTTGATTCATATTATTAGGCCATATAAGACGAGTTATCTAAAATAATTAAATGTGATTTAAATGTCAAAGATGTGAATAATGTGAATGTAATTCATATTATTTGGGCATATGAGAATAGAGATGCAAGACAATTAAATGTGATTTAATTATCATGAATATGAATAATGTGGATAGCACTATCCATATTAATAAAATATATTATAAATGTGATTTATAATATATAAAAGAGAGCTATTTGTAAATAACATTTACAATTTAAATGTTGATGTGAATTGGATTCACAATGGATAATTAATTGGGAATGTAATTTACATTTTATTGGAGGTTGTGAATGTGATTCACAAATTTCCAATGGCATGATTGCAATGATCACAAAATAAATTGGATTTATTTTTGTGAAATTATTTGCAATAAAAGTTGTTGCAAAATTTGGAGAGAATCATGTGACAATGCAATCTCATGAAATGGGAGTGGCATGCCACTTTCCTAAAGAGGAGGGTGGGTCCCCTCTTCTTATGGAAGGAGCCTTGCCTCCTTCCTATTTATAAGGTGCATTGATTTATGAAATTAAATTATATTGATACAATGTATATTTAATTAAATTATATTAATTGTTGTTGTAATTTTAAAACAAAATCATGTCCATTGAAAGAAACACAAATCAATTCAAACCATTGATTATGTGTTGTTCATGCATTGAGTTCCATGGACTCCCAAAATATTACAAAAGGAGAGGCAAACCCTAGTCTTTCTAAGTAGTTGAAAAACAAGACCTCTCTCTCAATCTCCATACACGCCCCATCTCTCTCTTTCTCTCTAGAGTGGTAATCTATGCTCTAAACCCTTGAGAGACCGCTCTCGTCACTATACAGTTGTGCCGCCGCTTCGATCGCTCGTGGATCTCCATCTCCTTTGATGCACCTTGATCGTGAAGAAGACGTCAGATCTCGTGTTACAAGATCAGGAGATTCACCATTTGGATCATCAACATGGATTTCGAGGAGCATACGTTTCATCAACATGCTCGCAAGCGTCTCCTCTACCAGATCGAACATGAGAACGAAGGTCTCTTCCTTTAGAGACTCGATCGCAATCACACTTCAAGAGGTAAACCTATTACTTGTCTGTGATTTTGATGAAACGATCTGACAAGTGTTCTTGGATCATGTGGTTTCATCGTTTAAAATTTTTTAATTTTCGTTGTCTCGGGCTACTAGTACAACTGGTCGCTCCCGATCGCATATGATGCGATCTCCATGACTTTGTGATGCACTTAAGGATTTTTTGTCCATATACTTCAAGTGGTATCAGAGCCATAATTCAGAGACTTTGGATTGGATCAATAAATTTAAGACATTATGGGCGTATAAAATTTGTTTAGCGGTTTTCACCGTATTTCCCCACAACATATATTGCATGATTTTTTCTTCCTGTTAAAAATTATTTAAACTCGAAATTATCATTGGATTATTTTTCCTAAGTGGAACTTGAGGTTGTCTTCAAGTGGAACTTGAGGTTGCCTGATTTGGAATCTGTTTGCTCAAGTTATGATCATTTCAGTAAACATGTATCCATTGTTTCGGGGATGGTGAATCATGGCATAACTAAGGAGTTATTTATGGCTTTAATTCACCTAGAAATGCATGAAAATTACTTGATTCTATTGTAAATGAAATTTCAAAACTTTGAAAATTCATTTTGCATAATTTTGATTTAAATTGATTGAGATATGCCAATTTTCATAAGTAGCGGTCATTGCTCAGAATTACTTTCCCAATCAAGAACCTTGTGATTATCATTTAATCAATTAGTAGAAATTAATGGTTACAAAATGATTATTGATGAATATTTATGAAATATTTAATGATGATGATTATTCCTTTGAATGACATTGCCTTAACCAAAATTGATAAGATAATTGATCTTGATCGAATTGGTTACATTGAACTTTCCAACAACCATTGATGCTTGAATAGGATTGGGGATTTTTTTAGCAAATCTCCTTATAATATTAACCAAAAAAATGTTTTGATGAATATTATATGGTGTAACTTTGGTTGAAAGATCGATTATCGTCTTAAATATAAAATGATCAAATCGCATTATCCTAACCAGAGGCATATATTGTGTTTCGTCGGGGATCGTTGGGGTAGCAGGTTGTTCGATCGGTGGTCTGTCCCACTCCCGTCAGTACTGACCATGATAGCAGGTAAGGAAACGATAAAGCTTGAAATGATCATGAGGTATTTTTCTAATTATTAAAATTAGAATAATCATATTTTGAGATTACACCACCCTTCAAGTAATAATTAAAAATTGTTTGTTTGTTGATTGATTGTATTGATAATTGATTTAATTGATTAAATTAAGCAGATCCAATTATAATTAAATTCACTATTATGAAAAGAGTAGTATTTCCCTTCGAAGAATTAATTATATGAATATGATTCATAATAATTAATTAGAAGTTTAACATAATATAAAGTATCACATAAGTAACATCTATGGTATTCCGTCAAGGATAAGGGTTTCGTCGCTAGGCATCGTTTGTAGGAGACGCATGTCCGAAGTGACACCTCCTTCATTAAAGCGTATCTGGATCGATCTCTTTGATTCTCGAAAGAGTAAGGAAATGTGTGTAGTGACCCCAATGTCGGTTCCTCATATTATTGGAGCGATATTGGATTGCACATAATGAGTGCTATTCCTATTGATGGTTGGTTCAATTAACAACAGGTCAACATCACGTTAGGGGTGGTGGACCCGAATGTTATAGACCAAATAGGGAAATACAAGTTGAACTTGCCAGGCGAATTGTGTTCCCACATCTTTTTATCCGAGTTATAGTTTCTCATATTATTGGGTTGTAACAATGATAAGAAAGGAAATCCCAGACCTTGTTTGAGATATAATGGTAAGTATATCTCTTACATTGAAAGTGAATAAGGGAATGAACTTTTAGTGTTGACAAAGCAAGACAACTTTTATATAAAAATTCCTAAATCAAAGTAAAATTTGTATTTATGCAAATATCTTATTTTAGATAGTCCTCATTAAACCCACTCAATACTATACTCAATAATAATCAGTAAATTCTCGTGAATTGGATTCATGATCAAGATAGTGTATTTGCAGTTGGACACATAATGTATGTGATTACAATGCGCAAGTTTCTTCATAATAATGAAGAATGACCATTAAATAGACAATACGACAACAACCTACAATTTATGTATATCTACAGTCTTGATCTCCCATCAAGTGTTCTTTGGAAGTATCATGTTGATGATGATTGTAATTGTCAAATAATCCGTATAAAATCTAAGAAGATGTTTTGGTATACATTTGTGCTCTCGATATTTATTCATGAATGACATGGTTCACTGCATTATGCAGAATGGTGGCTCGATAAGAGATGATGTACTCAAAATGTTTGAGTACCTGCCTAAACCAAAGTCTTTTAGAGTTTATATGGATGTAGATACGATGAGTGTCATCATTCTACTGTCTATACTCAAGTCATTCATGAAGCTTCATAATATTCATATTGTATGAATTAAATGAAACATGTATAAATGTTGAAATACTCTTATATTGAAATACTTGGAATTCAACATAACAGATCCTTTGTCTTAAGCAATGGTTGGTTAAAGATGAAGGGAGCGTAGTGGAAGCATGGGTGGGACTCAAGTTAGAAGGAAAGTCAAAGAGTTGACTATACTTTTATGGTTTCCATACATATGACATCCAAAGAGTTGGATGAATACCAATACTGCAATAAGCTAATGTATTGATAGTATGACTATCTGGACAATCCAACATCCTTAGAGAAGGACTCGGATAGTGCATCGGAATTATCTAAATATAATCATTGAAATTGACTTTCTTATTAATAAGATCAACGTCTAAAATTGTATCTCATTCTTCAATTAAAACTTGCAATTGGTTGCATATGTTTTAGAAGACTACAAAATTTGATCTTATGGTTTAATAGTCATCTACATGGATGTTGATGCAATTGTTGCAACAATCACTATTAGATAGATAGACTTCTATTTTCAGTGGGAGAAACCTTAGTCTTAGAGAATGTCTCTTTGATCTAGATATTAGGATACACTCATTGCTTATTTCTAAATATTGTAAATGAGCATGAATTCTGGAATAGACCTATCATAATGAGTTAGATGGATATATTTCAGATAGCAATCTAACATCTAGAGGACTCTACTAAAATAAGAAATGTAATGAACGGTTCATTAACATTTCTAATATTGAAAATTCAACCTTTAAAGATCAATAGGTTGATGAAAATCATTTAACAATGATCTGACATCAAACCTTGGACATATGTTTATTGATGTTATCAATAGAGTAGTAAGAGATGAAACTTTAGATTTTCTGAAATTTCAAATATTCATACTTGTGAATATTGTATTCAAATGTAAAATGTCTAATACACCCTTCTCTGGAATGGTGTAAGATGCCAAGGTATTCAATATCTCATACATATTTATGTTTGTGGATCATCTATATCATAATGAATATTAATGTATGTGATATCCATTCATGATTATTTGTGATATGAGACTTCTTCTCTTCACCTTAGAAACCTTAAAAATGTTAAAAGATTTCAAATTTTTGGTTTAGAACCAAAGTTTGAAGGAAGATGAAATGAATTTGATCTAACCTAAGTAGCTTGTACCTATTAGATGATTTCAAAGAATACCATATGTAGATATGAATATCATTCCTATCTCACACCTCCTGATAAACCTAAAGTCAATAAAGTTGTAAGGAGATACAATTGGATCATGTGTCACATGATTTAATCAATGATGACTCTTAACATAATTACCTCTTAGTTTCCAAGTATATATGTAGTAGATACTACAATATATATCCTTAATAAGGTTCCATGCAAATCAAGCCTGAAAACCCTCACAGGCTACAGTTTGGAACCTAGCCTAGTGTTGGACACTTGAGGATTTAGGGTTGCTTGTAACTTTGTCATGGATGCAAGTAAGCTGGAATCTTGCACCACAAAGTGTTGCTTCATTAATAAAATAAAGGATGGTATTGGATACCTACTTTATGACCTTGATATTATTAAAAGATTTCACCTCTAAGGATATGATTCTTAGAGGATGAGTATCTTGAGAATCAAGATGAAAATTAAGTAAAGGAACTTATTTAATTTTGAGAAGATAATGTGTCTTCTAAAATCAAAAATTAAAAGGACAATTAAGGATGAAACACTCAAACCTCTTCAAAATTATTTTGAGGATGTATTCCATGTGTCAGTTAAGTCTGACAATGATCTGACATGATATGATGAAGTTTCTGGAGATCGTGACATGGAAAGATGGATGTTAGCGATAAAGTCTGAAATAGATTTCATATACAAGTGTTGTATATGTACCCTCGAGGATCCACCTAAAAGGGTAAAACCTGTCAGGTGTAAATGAATCTTCAAGAGAAAGAGAGAACATGGTGAGAAGGTAGAGACCTTCAAAGGGCTTGTATCCACAAGATACAGACTAAGAGAAGACATTGCTTGCAATGAGACTTGCTCTTCAGTGACCATGCGTAAAACCATCAGTATATTGCTAATTGTATCTACAAAACTTGACTATGACATTTGTAAGATGGAAATCAATATTACATTACTCTATGAATTCCTCACCGAGGATATTCATATGAAATAACCCTAGGGCTTCATGGTTGAGGAAAGCAAGGTGTGCAAACTGAATAACTCCATCAATGGACTCAAATAAGCTTCTTGTAGTTGGAACATTGGATCTTATGAAATTGTAAATATTATGATTTCATACAAAATCTTTAAGAACCATGTGAAGCTTAGTAGGAGTATCATTGTGATCATAGCGCTAAATGTAGATGATATCCTAATCATTTAAAATGATACAAGCACAATAATAATTATTCTATGATCTGGCTAGTCCATACCTTGAGATATGATCTCAAAGATACCTCTTAGATCTTAGTTTTGAAGTTGTTCAGAAGAAAAGATAAGATGACATTGGAACTATCACATTAGAGGTAAACCTTGAACATATTCCATTTTTTGGGAATATCCAAGGAAGGCTTCTTTCCTTTAAAATATGGTATTGACCTTTCTAAAGGGATAACACCTCAAAGAGTTGAGCATGTGAATACGAAATCTACATGCCCTAGTACATCAGCTTTGTGAAGCTCAGTGTATTCTAAATTTGTACAAAAGCCAGATGTCTGCTATGAAGTGGGAGTAGTAAATGTTACTAATGCTACTATGGAGATAAAACACTTGATTGCATTAATAACAATATCTTCAAAGAGGACAAGATTTTTTGATATAGTGATCTCAAAGTCGTATCTTCAAGAACTTAAAACTTTTATAGATAGTGATCTAAAAGATCTTAACTGTAGATGCCTTATAAGACATAAGACTGGATCTTAGTCTTAGGAGATAGAGATCTCCAAGGCATTCTGATAAGAATAATAGAAATTACATACTGGTTATAACGATTATTGAGTTGTAGTGTCAAAGACATTATAACTACTTTAACAAGATTAAGTATTCGTTGCATAAGACGCAACATTTGCATTGGATGCAAACACTGTTACCAGGAGATATGCAAGTACCGTAAAAGGACTTAGCGTAGTCTGTCGGGAACAGAGTGATTGATCAACTTACCTAGCTATATTAAATTGCTTATGATAGTCACATGAGTGTGGGTTTAAATGATTAGCACATTAATGGCTCTTTAGGCTAGAGGGAGATGCGATCCCATAACTAGCCATTATGCAATAAATGTTATTGTAAATATCATTCCCTTATCTGAAATGAAGAATAACTAATTTTCATAATAGGTCCCTTAGTACTATTAGGGCTATGTACCATGGCCATTTTAATGATCATACACCTGTTGATTCAACTGTTGAATCATATAGGTTGGTGCTTGGATGAATATCTAAATATTTAGATTGAGTACTCACCAAGCACTGTCAAATGATTATTAAGAGATGATCTCCAGCCTGAGTAGTAGATGGCAATCCTTTCTCTTTTGGCTGATATCTGATCAATCTCTTGACGCAGGTCCTCTACATAGGAATAGAGATTGGGAGGTGTTAGATAAGTTAGGTCAAAGAGTTGACTTAACAAGATCGAGATAAAAAAGACCTATATCGTTTGTTCTCATGGTATAGACATGCACCCTCTGACCGGAGATAGATGTGTTACTATATGTCTGAGTATTTACATTCGGAAGATTGATAGGTTGATGGCCTAATCAAGGTCTATACATCACCGTGCAGGTGTGCATACATGGGCATATGAGTAATACGATCCCTCTAAGGGAACATACATGTTTATTTACTGTACCGGAAGACATGACCTCACTCATTAAATATTGGGACCAAATTCCATGCGGCGACCACACGGTCGTCTCTCTTTGGAATCTTGACTGAATTTGTAGGATTGATATATGCTTTTGGAAAGTATATTATCAATACTTGGGTATAATATATGCTTTTGGAAAGTATATGATCAATACCAAGTGCCAATGATCAAATGAGAAAACTAATGATAAAACCCTGAAGGAGACAATCTAAATAAGATCTAAAACATTGGGTTTATTCAAGGTCTTCAAGTATGTGGGATGTACAGGTACTAGGAATAGCTGGGGGTGATATGATCATCAATGATTGTTAACCATGGCACTTCCATTCCATGTGAGTGATGAAACAAGTCTGTATTTTATTGACTCTTCTCAATAGAGAAGAGATCTAATCTAGGTCTAAGTGTTGGACAATGTTCTGAATGTGATTTACATGCAATGAGAAGATTAGATCTATGGTCTTTATTTAATCAAGCATCTATGAGAGGTCCCTGAGATCTGGATTTGAGATGTGGTCCCAATATACAAGTCACTATACGTGGAACATACAATCACCCTGTCCTTATCTCCAATTATCCATGGAGAAAGCGCATTATCCTTGACAGAGTTCAAGGATAACTTCATTGTTGATAATGAATCTGACCATTAAAGAAAATGTATAATTATATGTAATTTAATTATCTTGAATAATATTAATTTGATTCATGTTATTAGGACTTATTAGGAACGTTATCTAAAATAATTAAATGTGATTTAATTATGAAAGATGTGAATAATGCGAATGTGACTCGTAATATTTGGGCACATGCGAATAGAGATCCAAAAAAATAAATGTTATTTAATTATAATGGATATGAATAATGTGGATAGCATTATCTATATTAATCATATATATATATATATATTTTAAATGTAATTTACTATTTATGAATAACATTTACAATTTAAATGTTGATGTGAATTGGATTCACATTGGACAATTATCTGAAAATGTAATTTACATTTTATTTTGGGTTGTGAATGTGATTGACAAATTTCCAATGGCATGATTACAATGATCACAACATAAATTGGATTTATTTTTGTGAAGATGTTTGCAACAAAAGATGTTACAAAATTTAGAGAGAACCATGAGATAATGCAATCTCATGAAATAGGAGTGGCATGCAACCATCTTAAAGAGAAGGGTGGACGACCACTAATTTCTAATTGGAATTGGTGGTCATCCCCTCTTCTTATGGTAGGAGGCTTGCCTCCTTCCTATTTTTTCAAGGTGGATTGATTTAATGATATTAATTTATATTGATACATTATATATTAACTTTAATAAAATTAATTGTTGTTGTAATCTTACAACAAAATCATGGCCAATGAAGGAAGCACAAATCAATGTGAACCATTGATTTTGTGTTGTCCATGGATTGAGATCCATGGACTCCGAAAATATTAAATGGAGAGGCAACTCTTGCCTTTATAAGAAGTTGAAAACAAGAGATCTCTCTCTCTCTCTCATTTGCCATACATGCCCCATCTCTCTCTTTCTATCTAGATTGGTCGTCCACTCAAAACCTTAGAGAGACTACAATCGTCACTATGCAGTTGTGTTGCCGCTTCGACCTCTCATGGATCTCCGTCTTCTTCGGTGCACCTCACTAGTGAAGAAGACATCAAATCTCATGTGATGAGATCAGGAGAGTCACCACTTGGATCATCAACATAGATTATGAGTAGCACGTGTTTCATCAACGCGCTCGCAAGCGTCTCCTCCATCATATCATACTTGAGACAGGCGGTCTCTTCCTTTAGAGACTCGATCACGACCATGTTTCAAGAGGTAAGCCTATTACTTGTTTGTGCTTTAGATGAAACAATCCAAGAAGTGTTCTTGGATCATGTGGTTTCATCATTTATAATTTTTTAATTTCCATTGCCCTAAGCAACTAGTGCGACTAGTCACTCCTGATCACATATGATGTGATCTCCACACTTTCATGATGTGCTTAAGGATTTTTTCCATGTTCTTAACTCTGAAGAATGTCCATCATGTGAGATTCTTTTTCATCGATCAATTGGAAACTGAGGATGACAGAATCATCTGGGGGGACCCGAAAGGAAGGCATACTTCAACGTTGAGGGTAAAGAAAGCTCAAGTAGGGTCTGAATCAGCTTTGCGATAACCTCTGCAACTGCACTGGCAGATGGTATCTGATATGCATTGTGTGTACTCCCCACTATGGCTATTATGGGCTTAACACGTAAAGTCAAAAAGATCTGCAGCGTATGATATCTGCTCAAAAAGGAATGGCTCATCAGGTTGTTCAACTTCCTCATCTATAATCTCAGAAATCTCAGTAAGAGGTATCTCATTAGTAATCTTTGAAAAGGAATGTGTATCATCAATCTCAGAATGCACGTCCAATATCTCATAATGATCCTTAGAATACAGCTCAAACTGCCCATTAGCAAATGACTCAGAATGATCAACAAGGGAACTCAAGGTGACTGTGCTTTCTAGAAGGTCCTTCTGTGAGAGGAACTCCTAGGTGTCCATGTAATAAGTATATAGATTCGACTCTCGAAACTCGACAAGAAAATCACAATCCTTGGGATCTACTATAACTACCTCTCTCTCATTTGTTGCTGGTGGCGGTTGTGATGGCTTAGAATCATGGATCGACTCAATTTTGACCTTTTCACTACGAGGGTGAAAGATGATTGCTCCAGTGCCATAGTCAACTACCGCTTCGTCTTTCAAAGGAATGACTAACCTAGTATGATCGGGGTATGGAGTAATGGTTTAGAGGTATCCATATCCATAACAACAAAATCTGCTAGGAATCTCATTCCTTGCACTGTTACAATAATGTCCTCTAAAATGCCTCTTGGCCTCTTGATCAACCTATTAGAAAACTAAAGGATCATCCTGGTGGTTCTAAGAGGCCCCAACCCAAACTCAATGAGTAGCGAGGATGGCCTAAGATTAATGGAGGCTTTGCTATCGAGAAGAGTATGACCAAACTCTTGAGCAAAGATTTTACAACATATGTGAGGTGCTCCCTTATCTTTCTTTTTTGGCATGGAGGTTTTTAATGACATGAACTGTAGCCATTGTCAAGATATGCTTCTCTATTTTCCTTTTTTTGTTTAGCTTGGGTTGACACTTTTGAGTACACGCTTCTTTCATTACTTTTTGACTGCTATCATATAGTTCATAGCCTTAAGGAGTGGCATCTCTAAAAAGATGTTTTGTAGGATCTCTACCACTCTAGGAATAGATAGTGTTATTTTTAATTTTTTAATTTTTCTTGTTTTATTCGAAGTAGAAGGGAATAGGACAGAATTATGAGAAACATCAAACTGCTCATATCCTTTATTTAAAATAGGGTCATATTTTACAACTAGGTGATCGGATTCAGTCTGTACAATATCATCAAAAATAGGAGTAGAAGAAGTAAATTGAAAAACATGGCTGGTTGCATCTGCTGGTGTAGAAGGAGATTCCGCAACGGGTGTGTGCTACTTCGTGGCTGATTGTGAACTCATCTCTCTTTATTGACTTTTTAGTGTTTTCTTAATAAAGAAGGTGATGGTGGTGGTGATGAAGAAGAAGATTGTGAAACTCCAAGATATGGCTCTGCTACACTAGATTGTTGCTATACTGGTGGAGGAGATAATGAAGTCAGTGAAGCTCTCTCAATGAATTGATCTTGCAATCCCAACCGCTGTGAAGGCAGTTGCAATCTCCTATTGCTCCTGAGATGAATGCGTCAGATAAACATGTAAAATCAAGGGCCATACCTACTTGGGTGTAGATGGATCATGGGCTACCTGCTCCTTGTGTCGGAATTTGTTGGGATTGGCTTCTACCTGTGTTGGAATCAGTGTCTTCATGGTAGTCAGGTCATCGAGTATCTGAGTCATGTCATTCATATTCTTCATCAATAGGGAAAGTTGATCAAGTGTCGAATTCACCGAAGGTTCCTCTGGGTGCTCTATGATAGGTTGTCATTAAGACTGGTAGTGAGGAGGTTGTTGGTATCCATATGACTATTGTTGTTTATAATGAGGAGGAGGATGTGAAAGTTGTCTATACGATGCGGACTGCTGTTGATAGTAAGGTTGCGGACAATATGCAAACTGCACCTGCTGTTGTCCATGTCTCTAGTACTGGAAGTGTGGTGGAGACTAAAAGTAAGATAGGAACTGCCAGTGCTGGGATTGTGGTCTTACCCCTGAAAATGGTGGATGGGTCTCTGACTCTATTGGGAACCCAACTTACCTTGCCCTGACGGATGGAGTTGCTGCACTCTTTGTTGAACCAAATGTTGTTCACCTCCTGAATGAGAGGTGGAGGTGGAGACTGTTTCTCAATAATGTAAAGGAGCTCTTGCTAGTACGGTACACTCTGTTGTGACTGCTGCTGGACCTGGTCAGGAGTCTGCACATAGTATACGTGTTGAACTGTAGATGGTCCTCCGGTACTCTGGTGTGCTGAAGTAGACGAAGTCGGCTCACAAGTAGAAGTATTGGCTGCTGCACTCGCACTCTGACATGCACTGATTTTACTGAAAAGAAGCTCCATATGCTTCGTAGTTCATCCAACTTATCTAGGTTATTCATCCTCTATTCGATCACTTGAATCATCTAAAGCTCCTTGGATCATTTCTCAATTACGTCAACTATGGATATGTGATTGCTTATAATGGTTAGATATGAACTGACCGCCCTATCGACATCATGTGATGCCGTCATGTTGACAGCCATATGGGGTGCTCTAGGAAAAGGTACAGGGTGCTTCTGAAAAGCATGTGAAGAAGAAAGAGCTACAGATCTCTCTGCCATCTCCTCAAAAACTGATAAAGGACATCCTCGTCCTTGTTGAAGTGGGACCCCCCACAAGTGGCATCTACCAACTTCCGGTTCTCAATGCTCAAACCCCCAAAGAAGATCTACACAATGCTTGTCTCTAGAATGTCGTGATGGCACTTCTCCGTCAAGTCTTTGAATCTTTCTCACGCCTCGTGAATAGGCTCATGGGACATTTGGGAGAAGTTAACAATCAAAGATCGCATATGGTTGAGACATCCAAGTGGATAATACTTGTTTAAGAAAGCGGACCTCATCTATTTCCAAGTTGTGACAACCCTTCCCAAGTTGTTAAGCCAATATAATACCATGTCCATGAGATTGAATAAGAAGGTTGTCAACTTCACTACCTATAAAGGAACAATCGGTAGTGTATTGTGCCACAAATGTGATCAAACTGTTGGAGGTGTATATATGGTTCTTCATTGATGTGTCCATGGAATAATGAGAGGAGTGGTAAAATTGTGTGCATAAGCTCAAAATGCACTTGAATTGCAGGGATCCTAATCCATGTGTTTGTCTGTTCTGCCCCAGGATTATAGACATCCTTCAGTGTAAGCTTAGCCATTGGCTCAATAAGTGGTTCTTACCCTCCATTCCCACCTCCTCCAGGGTTCCTATTCTCCTCTCTCCTCTCTTGTCTATCATTCCCCAGCTCTAATATCATGTCACTCGATCCGACTTAGATGTCAGTCTGTTCATTCAATTGTGCCTGGATGGCCTGTATGGAAGCTAACATCGTGTTGTTGATCTCACTATGCTATCAATGGAAAATTTCTTTTCGGTGGCATCAAGTGTTCTATCTCGTTTTCGGAAAATGTACATGGCACTGAATTAGTCCTCAAGAATGGTAGAATCTCAAATGATAGTTCAAGATTAGAGTCAGTAATGAACAATGGATTGATTGATGTGGTGAATGGTGAAGTGGATAAAGAGTAATACTCGGGAAGTGAGTCTCCGAAATAGAAGACATCTGAATAGGAGTGTGAAATGTGTTCGCAAAGTTCGAACAAGAAATGCTCCTATCCGACATCTTTGATTTCAACAAGAAAGATTTGATAACACGAAGGTCAACACAAGAAGAGAATGAGAAAAAGGCATGAAGGGCGTGAAAGGATCTTTACACTAACAATCAAACACAATACAAACCCCTAATTCACCAAATGGACACAAGTGGAGACCGTAAGAGTTCGATATGTATCTTTTTAATTTTATGTTTAGTGAATCTACAAGAAGTTACTTACTACCAAGCACACATAGTGAGTCACCGCTATCAGCCAACGTGCATACTTAGATCTCCCCAAACTGTGGTACCATCTTCCCAGGATGTCGTGTACAATATAAGGTCTAAAGGGAGATAAGAGGATTAGCACAGAAAAATGATTTTCTATGGTCGGAGGCACATGCTTACAGTTGCGATCATACACCAAAAAGTGATGTACATGTACTAAAGGCACAAGTCCATGGATTTGGGCTCTATCCTTATGGCTATGTCCTCACCCACTCCGTCTGGAGGTAAGTACCTACAAACAATGAGGGGGTACTCTCCCCAAAACAATGATGATTTATCCTTATTTTTAGTTTTAGGGTTGAGTTTTCTTTATCAGACCCGATTTTATAAACGATATCACATTATTTGGATTTTTCAATTAATCGGTCTAACGAGTTTTCCAATTCTTTTTTGATGTTATGTGGTTGAAAACTGGGAAGTAAATAAGAAAAGCCGATGCGTGAGAAAATCAATGATGCATGCAGGAGATAGATGCATACCTTGTCGCCAGCACTGTCATGCGAAGTGATCCATACATAAAATAAAAGATAGAAAATAAAATAACCTAAATGGTGCACAAGATCCGTCCTATTAATAGCTTCTATTAGTAGTAAAGAATAGGTTAATTTAACTAAGTCCAAGCTATGCTCTATTCTATAGGTGCATAAATTCTTATTTAGGGGCTTTGGACCTAATAAATTACTTGGCTCAAGCAAGATAAAAAACATATAAATAAGAGATCAAGCACATAAAACTACAAGAAAACAAATATAAATAAGGTGATGAAAATAAAACGGATGAGGTCCCCCAAGTGTACCGGCATTTAGTGAAACGACCTTTTAAAAATCAGAAAATGAGGCAAGCGTCAAAAAAAATATTACAAATTTTTACAAAAATAAAGGAATAAAATGCTAAATAAAACAAAAAATATATGTGCAAAAATGCTCAAAAAGTTTGCTTCTTTCAATTCTTCTGCTCCTCCACTCCTACATTCTCCTGCAACTCGATGAAGAAATGAGTTGCCTCCTCTTTGCTTGGTTGCACAGGTCATCGTAAGAAATAGGAAACACAAGATAATGAAAGAAACACAGTTATAAAAATATGAGAAAAAATATAATGAAAATATACATAAAAGAAAGACAATATAAATGAATGAAATAAATGATAAATTATAGACAAAGAATATGTGACAGCAACATAAAAAGTGAAGTAAATGATATAAAAATATAGATAAAATTAGAAACAGAAAAATATGTATATACGACCAAGAATAGCAGGTCAAGAGGAAAACCTAGCTACCCTCGTTGTGCATACCCGGCAATGTTGCCATTTGTTTAACCAAGGACTCTAGGGTTTAATTAATAGAATTAAAGCAGAGTGTTGTTGCAATCCTAAAATTCCCTTAAAAAAATATTGTTTTTATTCACATCCCAACCATCAAGCAAGAAAAAAAAATGTAAGCACAAGAACTATGAGAGCTATTTATTTACCTATATAGAATACAAAATCAAACTTAGGGAGGCTACAAAAATCCAGAGGGTTATCAAATCAATGAAAGATCAATGAAATAAAGGTAGAATTTCTATGCACACTACTCTCAATTTTTATATTTTTTATTTTTGTATTTTTTTATGAAATTTTAATTTTCATATTTTTCTTGGGTTTTCTAATTTTACATTTCTTTTATAATTTTTAATTTCGCAAATGAGTTTTTTTGAGAATAAAAGAAAATGGACTCAAATAAAAGAAATATAGAGAAAATAAGAAAAAAAGACAATATTTTTAATTTTTACAATATAACAAAAAATTTAAATGAAATTATTTTTCAGTTTCTGACATTTTTTTATATTTTTGTGATTTTTCCAGAGTTGTTAGACTTTTTAAGTCTTTTCAATAAATCAAAAATAAGGAAAAATAGAAACAGAAATAAATGTGAATGTTTTTTCATTCAATAATGGATGATATATGCACACATAGAAAGATGATTTTTTATACTTTCTGAAAAAGTATTTTATGTTTTTTTTGGAATTTTCTATGATTTTTTATGTTTTGAGTGTTTTCCTATTTTGTTGGTTTTTATGAGGAATTATAACGTGAAAATAGTACCGTAATTACAATAAATAAAAATAAATGGCCAAACAATTTTTCTAAAATTTTTAAAAAGATTATTACATTTTTATTGATTTTAAAATACTTATATGGAATTTTTATTATCTTTGAATTTTTATAAAATAATAAAAATGATGAAAATGCAAAAATAAAAATAAAGTGGTTTTGCTATTTTTTATTTAATTTATCATGCAAGATAATATGCAGCTTCATAGGGTTATGAATGCAATTATTGATACTTTAAAGACTGAATGATAACACATAAATTATTGTTTGTCAAATGTGCAAAATTTCATAAAAATGTGTGGTGCACATGAGCCTTGCTGGATTGGACCTAATTGTAAATAAAATATTTTCATGGTCCAATCAATAACATAAACATGTAGGGGTCTTTATTGTAAACTACCAAAAAATAACGTGCAAGGCACATGCACAGTTCGAACATGACTATAAATCAAATAACATAAATGTTAGGGTAAATAGTATATATGTTCAAAACAAAGAATGCAAACATGTGTCCCGTTGGGACTTATTTGCAAAACTATTAAAAGTAGGGCTAGGAGGGCAAATGTACCCTTAATACACGTGGACTGATCAATGGTCGTGATTCATCTTGATGTTGATTCAACAGCTGAAAATGAAGCGTGCTCGAGCCGCTCTGATCTAATCTTGAACTCTAATCCACATTTCAACTTTGGGGCAAAACAGATGGTTGTGATGAAGACTGGAGGCCTTATTCTTGATCATGCAGAGCTGAAGCTCGATGGATGAATACAGAAGAAGGTCGACTCAGATAAAGTTCAATTGATGGGTACTCTCTCGATCTCCACCCAAATCAACTCCTGGAGGTCTAGGCCCACTCCTGCAAGCCTCCTTTGTCGAACCATGGGCTCCACGACTGTCGACGACAGCTAGAAGGCGAACCAGAGATTAGGGGATGAACAACTCCAGGTGGACCTCAAACTCGCTTGCCTCGCTCCCAGATGCACTCCCAATACATGCAATGCAATCTATGCTCGGAGGCGATGCTCGACGAGCTTATTGATGCATAAAAGTTAGAAAATGGTGAGAGAGTGGGGGATCCAACGAAGGTGGTCGGGCATCGAAGTCAATCCTCAGATCTGGGATGATCTGAGGGGGATGAGACTGTGGAAGAGATGGAGAAGGTTGAGGCAAGTTTGACGGTGAGGTCGAAGAGTTATATGAGTGATCAGAGAACCTCTGATCTTGCGGATAGGAGTTAGATGTGGAATTTTTGATCTTGGGAAATCAAATGAGTGGTTGTATCGTGACTTGAGGCACTCCAATCACGCTCTGGATTGGAGTTTCGCTCCTCTATCACCAGAGACTAATCTCTGTCACTCAATCTCAGGCAATTAGGGGTCGAAATCAGATCGATCAATGATCTGAGGTGGATGGTATGTATTTATAGAAGTGACTCTGGTGTCTTTTTGAAATTGAAATGTGAGCAACTCGAGGCATGAAAGGTGGATCTGAAGAGCTGGCGAGGGAATTATTTGAATGGGCTAAAAATTTGGAGAAGGAATCGGGGACTGTTAGTGATCAAGGCACGTGGGAAAATTGGGAGAAGGAATGGCTAGACGTGAGATGTGCGAATGGAAGGCATGGACTCCGAAGTTGACAAGGGTCAACAGGATTGGGATTAACCAATCATGAGGTGCGCCGGAAAAGACAAATTAGATTAGACGACAAAAATCAATAGAAATGTTAAATAAATTAGTTTAAAATTTGAAAATGATATTAAATAATTAAATATTGTAAATGAATGAAGTCTAGGATCAAATATATTTAATTTAGGTGATTTTTAAATAATTTAATAACGTATATACAAGTGTAAAAATTAATAAAGTGTGTTATTTATAGGTATGTATACTTAAATATACAAGGCTTTAATATTTAATTAATTTATTTTATAAATATATATAACATCATAATTTATTAATTTACAATATTTTACAAGGGTTTTAATGATATTTTTGTCATATTCTTAGGAACTAATTTATTAGGTTAAATAAATAAATATATGTGTAGTATTGACATAGCGATACATATACAATATATACATTATTTTATTTTTGCTAATTTTTTATTTTCTGATTTTTATTTGTATTTTATATAAGTCAAATACAATATTTACAATTAGTTGAAAATACATATTTACAAATATGTACAAGAAAATAAATAAATACATAATGTACAAAGTATACATAGATATTATATACAATAACACCCCAAGCATCATTTCACACCTTAACACTAATTTTTATAAAACCACCTCCATTTTAAATATTATTTAATTTGGAGTACATTAAAAGTAAGTTTGATAAAGTTTGAGTTCTGATGAAGAAAATATTGATATTGCAAGTTGAGCTTTGTGGCTTATTCAAAGTGTTGTATTTTACATAATATACACTGATTATTATTTTAATTTATTTTTTATTATTTTCAAAAGATTTTTATGTACAATTTTCAAGAAAAAAACAGTTGTGTTTGAGATGAACTTGGGTGCGAACAAATTAATGAAAATAATGTGTATTATATACAGTAGTGTAAAAGTGATGAATATTATACAAGAAATAATTGATTTTCTGAAAATTTTGGTATTTAGACCATATCTCCCCCTACTTTATTCCTTGTCAATCATGTCAAGTCTTGACCTTCTCTTGGTGTCAGAATTAGCATGTATCTATTTCATATATACAATCTTCATTTCCTTTTTTTATCCTTTAATTCTTTATTTATTTTTTAGGTTAAAATAGTGACAAATATACAATATTTACACAAGAATGAGAGTTAGTAAAAGAATACATTTATTGATATTTACATGCATTTTATAAGGATTTTAGGCTAAAATAAATGAACAAAGATGATAAAATGCATGTTCATCAGTAGTAGAGCATGCTACTTGTTACAAGGTTTCGTCGTACCGTCGCAGTCGAGGCCAACCTACTCCATCTTTCCTCTTCGTTTATGTTGTCTTATTCTCGGTGTGGTCATCGTCCATCAGTTTCGTATTCCCTGTCAGCTCCATCTTATCCATCTCATAATCAATCCCATAGTCGACCAAATCGCCTCACCTAAGTTGTTCCTCAACTTCAGTCTATCTTCACACAGCCTCACCCCTCCTGTTAGGAACATGATCTAAGATTTGCTCCTTCTCCTTCACTTTCACAAACATAGGAGCTTCCACCAATCCTGCAACCCCCCTTACGGAAGCTATCATGATTTGGTCGAGCCCTTACTGCTCGAGCTGTCTTCATACTTGCAAGCACATATCTAAAGCACATGTGGAGAATCACTAGACCTCGGGAGCTTAAAATGATCAATGAATCCATAGCTGCTCATGTGAATAAGACAACGAGGAAGAAGGAGCCCCCATGACTTACATCAATCATTCGATCAGGTCTCTCTCTCTCCATATATATTATCCAATCTAAGGACATCTTACCCAAGAGACTCGGAGCGTCAAAGCTTGTAGAGGAAGCCACATGGAGGTCTAGAGACAGAGCCACCATGTCCAGGTCACTTGTGTCGTACGTGGTCTGGTAAAATTTATGCATGTACCCCCTACTCCTTCTTGGAATTCGTACACTAGATCTGCCTCATTGAAATCTTGTGCAAGTAAAAAATGTGGGTTTTCAAAATTACAAGAAGGCTTGTACGAAGGTTATTTTTTAAGATAATTTTAATTATTTTATTTCATTTATGCCCCAGACATGCACATTCAATATCTTGTGAATCATTCATCTTATTTTGATGATTTTCGTGTAGATTTGAAGCTTACGGTAATATCAATCATATAGAGCATTTAATTATTTATACTGAGATATTATTGAAAATTAATCAAATTGAGCAATTATTTGTTAATTGCAAGCATACCTATTCTCTAACGTTGATTTTATTTCTCATTAAATTGTAGAAAATTGGGGTATATTTCATTAATTTAAATTGATATTTGTTGATGAAATATTTTCGGATCGTTGAGGCCTGGGGATTGAATTAAGGTGAAAATTATTTTTTGATCATTTTCTTGCATAATTTACTTTGCATTCATCATCATGTAAAAATTCTAAAAGAATGCATTGCATTTTTTATTTTGTTTACTCACATTGAATTTCTTCTATTGCAAAAAAATCATTCATCTCATATTTTCTTAGGTTAATTACATCTTTTATTTAAAAAGACATAAAATTTTGCAAGAACAAAAAACCTATAGAAATTCATTGCTTGAAAAACTAATCCCTTGAGTTGTTTGAAAATTGATTCTAGATCCTCATGTTACCTATCTGAGTTCGACCTTGGGACTTGCCCAAGTGAAAACAAACAATCGACCACATCAGATTTATTATCATTTTATTTCTTCTGTGGTCATTTTTGATAACTCGCATTATCTCACCTACTATAATCGACACAATTCCATTAAATTAAGAGTGATAAAGAGCATGGTCATCAAATGGCGCCATTACTGGTGAAATATATGTTTTAGGATCGATTTTTAGACAACTTAGTGCATAGATTTTCCACCCTCAAGTAGTCTGACCCCTAGTTTTCTTGTGGAAAATTTCTTTATTTATTTCATAACATTTTTTCTCTCTATATATGTATTACGTATATATCTCTAATATAAATCTCTTTTTCACGTAAGGGACCCAAAGGATTTGGAGCAGCTTTCTCGGAGTCCGATGCCACTCGATGAGAGTGAAGGCAAGCAATTCTGTGGACCGAGCCCAATTAGGAATCATGAAGAAAATTTTGTACTTCTTCTAGAGATAGAGAGAGTTTTTTTCTTTTGTACTTTATTTGTAATAATTTCTCTTTTCTAGTGGTCTTTGTTTGACCACTCATGTGTGTACCTAGACATTCAACATTTGGCTTTGGTGGCTCATTTTATTTTTGATGTTTAACGTAGATTTAGTATGCTCGTAAGGTTTATTTATTATGCTCGTAGTCCTTGGATCATAGTTTACTCGAAATATATGCATTAGACATCCTACTAAGAAAAAACTTACTTGTTCTTCACTCGCTAATAGAAACTAATTATCTTGGAGTGGTTTTTCGATGCATCATATAGTGTAAATTTTAATTCTATTTAGAATACTACATGAAGATTGTGAGGATCAATGTAAATGTTTCTATCTGAGCACATATTATTGTTTTATCAAATTGCATTGGCTTTTCTGACTCATCCCTCTGTGTTTTCTCACATAGGATTAAAGGAAATTAGGACTATCTGGTAGTCATGCTTGATCATGGACTTCAAAGCAAGTGATCACCTAATTAAAATAGGGATTACTAAACATTATTTGTTAACTTAAAATTGGATGAAAATTGAATATCATTATCTGTGGAACAACAAGTCCGTCCTTGCACGCAAGTACTTCTTTAAACTATGGATGGGTGAGGACATAGCCTTAAGATTAGAACCCAAAACCGTGTACTTGCACTCTTAGTATCCAAATTTGACTCTATTGGGTTTGGGAGCTACACGTGTTATCCTTAAATGATATATAAATATATGTTTTTGATGTGCAAGTCTGCTATTTCCATTAGGGGTATGATATAACCCGCCATCTTAGGTAGATCACCCTATTAGTTGAGGTATAGTAGAACCACATCTAGGCATCAAGGAGACTCAGTTTTGTGTAACTGATTCAATGATTGTAATGTCACCTAATTTAAAACTGAAAAGATAATCATTCAGACCTTTACGACTTTCATTATGTTAAGTTGGTGAAACAGGGTTTTGCATTGCGTATTGTATTGTATGAAAATACCTTGTACTTGCAAACAGTCAATCATGGTTCTTGATAAATCTCCACCTTCATTTGCGAAGATGTTGGAATATTAGTATTCATACATAGATTCCATGGGTCGAGCCTACATGACCATATTTCGACTGTCTTCACCATCATTGTCATCCCAGAAGAATCCTCTCTTCGAGACGGATCATTCCCAGCCATCATGCTCTTCATTCTCACACGTTCTACTCCACTACCCCACTTACTTCTTTTGTTGAGACCTTATGATATGAATCGCTCACAAACTAGGAATCAAATGATACTCTGTGGACAAAATAGAGTGACGAATTCAAGGATGGAGAGGAGTGTAATCGAACTTAAAAGATAAACATGATTCTCAATTACAATGCATAATTCATTGTTTGAACCATCCCCTACTCATGATGAATTTCTTTCTGACTTCGACTACTTTTCCTTTGACCTACACTTCATATCTAGAGTCAAGGAAATTGGACTCATGACCACTGAGACCACGACCATAAGGAATGACTATTAATTGATTCAGGATTGCATGTCGGAGTCATGGCATGACGAGTACGGTTATTCTTCTCAAAGTCATGAGACAATCAAGGATGTTATTGCTTGGATTAACTAGAGAGCCGATGCTTTGACCGATCAACTTCATAATGTCATCCAACTAGTTGAGGAAATGATGAACAAACAAGAATAACTGAGGAAACTAGAAAACAAAATCGAGACATATCATGTGCAACACACTGAGATTCAAACCCCGCATACCACCAAGACATCTAACCAATCTGCTGACTCTTCCACTAACTCTACAAAAAACACAAAAAATAGAAAAATCAAAAAAATAGGCAACACTAAAATGGAAGTGTTATGTAAAAGACTGATCTAGAAGCTTCCACTAATCAAAGTCATATAGAATATTCCCAATCATAAAAGATTTGTGAAATCGATTATCACCTAAGAATATGGGCAAGAAACGATCAAGAACTAGAATTCAATTAATTACTATGGTCAGTTCATTGGTCATGACTCAGAAAACCAAAAGATGTAGAGTTAAGTTGTTGACTAGGGTTCATTGTGAAATTGAGGTTATTGGATTTACTCATGTTCTAGTAGATGAATAATCTACCCTTAACATCCTCCCAAAGTCTGTGTTCAACCAACTCAAACTCAAACCTCTCAAGAAGACTAGAGTGATCATTCAACTGCCCGATGGATCCATCAAAAAAACTAAGAGGAATTGTTTCCGTCGTCGTGAATTTCCAAGGTGTCAAACAAGAATTGGGATTTATTGTCCTAGACATTGAGCATCATGGAGAGTTGGTTGAGTCTCCGATCATTTTGGGGAAGTTGTTTTTGTCCTCTACTAGACCAACTATCGATTGTGAGACTCAAGATATAAAATTTCTGAACCTGGACCAAAGTGATCAAACTATCGAGGACACACCATGCCAAGAGACAACTAAACAAGCTATTGAAAGCCATGACCAAGAGGAGATAATAAACCCTTCCACTTCACATAATCAGACCTCTCCCAAGGAATCACTAACTCAAACCAGGACCCTAGGAGAAAAATCCGAGAATCTAACTATTGAGCTGACCGAAGATGACATCACCAAGAAATCTTCAAAGTCAAATAGGAATATGTTTTACAAATTGAAATTATTCATATACCATTATGGAGATCTCATCTATCACCACAGAGATAGGTGATTCCACCCATAGCTTGTTCTACTACCACTCATGTTGCCACGAAGGCAAAAAAAATCAAGCATCCATTTCACCAAATCTGGACACAGTCATTTCAAACTTCCTCGATTATTATTGTGTATCAACACCTGATTCATCACTGTAAAAGTCATCTGACCAAACTCACCACAGACCCTCTAGACCAGAACACAAGGAGAAGTCATATCCTCTAGTCGGGTTACATGGTAGTGTATGGGAGAAGTGCTAGACATGCGAGCCCACGGTGAGACATTATGTAATAAATGTTATTGCAAATATCATTCCCTGATTTGAAATAAAAAATATCTAATTTGCATAATAGGTCCGTCAATACAATTAGAATTATGTACCATGCCCAACTTAATGTTGATTCAAATGTTGGATCGTAGAGACTGGTGCTTGGATGAATATCTAAAGAGTTAAATTGAGGACTCATCAAGCATCATTAAATGATTATTAAGAGATGATATTCTGTCCGAGTAGGAGATGGCAATCCTTTCTACATGCAGGGCCTTTTCATATGAAAAGAGATTCAAAGGTGTTACATAAGTTAGGTCAAAGAGTTTACTTAACATGATCGAGATAACCAAAGACCTATGTCGTATGCTGTCAAAATATAGCATGCATCCTCTGACAAGAGACATATGTGTTACTATATGTTTGAGAATGTACATTTGGCAAATCGATAAGTTGATGATCTAATCAAGGTCTATACACCGACGCGCTGGTGTGCATACAAGGGCATGTGAGTAATATGATCTCTCAAAGAGATCATACAGGTTCGTTACTGAACCAGAAGACATGATCTCATTCATGGGGTACTGGGGATCAAATTCCGTGCGCTTTGGAAGCTTGACTGAATTTGTATATTTAATATATGCTTTTACAAAGTATATGATCAATACCTAGGTATCATATATACTTTTGTAAGTATATGATCAATACAATCTCCCAATGATCAAATGAGAAACTTAATGATAAAACCATCAAGAAGACAGTCTAAAAGGATCTAAAACTTTGGGTTTATTCTAGGTTTCCAATATGCAGGATGTACATGTATTATGAATACCTGAGGTGATGTGATCATATATGATTGTATAACCATGACGCTTCCATTCTGAGGGAGTGATGAAACATGTATGGATTTTAGTGTCTCCTCTTACTAGAGAAGTAATCTAATCTTGGTCTAAATATTAGACAGTGACCTAAATGTGATTTATATGCAATGAGAATATTAGATTAACGGCTTTGATTTAATCAAACATATTTTGGAGGTCCCTATAATATAGGTTTGAGATTTGATGTCAATATCCAAGTCACTGTATGAGGAAGGTACAATTGCCATGTCCGAGTATCCTTAGAGAAAGCGCATTATACTTGAAAGAATTCAAGGATAATTTCATTGTTGATAATGTATATGAGAACTGAGGAAAATTGTTAGTTAAATATGATTTAATTATCATGGATAATATTAATTTGATTCATATTATTTGGCCATATAAGGAGAGTTATCTATGATAATAAAATTTGATTTAATTATCAAAGATGTGAAAAACGTGAATGTGATTCATGTTATTTGGGCACATGAGAAAAGTCATCCTCGATAGATAAATGTGATTTATTTATCAAATATATGATTATTGTGGATATCTCTATCCATAATAATAATGGATATTATAAATATGAATTATAATATGTTAGAGAGATTTAATTGTAAATAGAATTACAAATTATAAGTTACTGTGAATTGGATTCACAATAAACAATTAATTGTAAATCTAATTTACATATTATGTTGGATATATGAATATGATTCATATTTATCAATGGCCTAATTGATGTTTTTACAAAGTTATTTGGAATTAATTTTATGAAGATAAATGCAATAATAATTTTTGCATTTTAATATATATAATAAATAAATATTAAGGAAGGAAAAACCACCAACAAAGGTGGTCATTCACCTTGACCAATTCAAAGGGGACGGCCACACTTTTCTTTGGGGTGGTGGTTGCTTCGCTTATTATCTATTTATTATAATTGAAATTATAATGAATTGATTTGCATCTTGATAAAGAGATATACTTATTTTATTTAATTAAATTACTTGTTGTAAATTTATAGCAACGAATCATTGTCGTCAGTTAATAACCTCTTAATCTAAACCGTTGGTTTAAGAGGGCACATGGATTGAGATGCATGTACATCCAACTAGGATAAAAGGAAGGGTTGCCCTTGCATTTTAGACTACATTATTCTAAGAGGAATAAAACTCTCTACATCTCTCTCTCTCTCTCATATTCTCTACACACACCCCCTTTCTCTCCCATTAGAGTGGTCATCCACCCTATACCCTAGAGAGGGTTGCCATCATCACCACGTCGTTTTACCGCCGCTTCAACCACTCTTGGATCTCCATCTCCTTCAGTGCACTTCGCTCGTGAAGAAGACGTAGGATCTCAAGAGACGATATTAGGAGATTCACCACTTGGATCATCAACATGGACTGCGAGGAGCACATGTTTCACCAATGCCCTCGTAAGCATCTCCTTTGTTGTATCGGACTTGAGACAGGAGGTCTCTTTATTTAGAGACTCGATTGAAACCATGCTTCAAGAGGTAACCCTAATACCTTTATGTGGTTTAAATGAAATGATCCGATAAGTGTTCTTGGATCATGTTGTTTCATTGTTATTTTTTTAAATTCTGTTGCCCCGAGCAACTGGTATGACTAGTCGCTCCCAATCACATATGATGCGATCCTCACACTTCTATGATGCGCTTAAGGTTCTTTCCATATTCTTCAAGTGGTATGAGAGCTATAGGTTGGAGGTTTCGGATATGATCCAGAAACCTAAGATGATATGGGAATTTTTGGTTGTGCGATTTTTCATCACTTTTTGTTCACACAACCCTGTTTTGTGAGATTTTTTCTCCCTAGTTAAGTTCCTTAAAACGTAATTTTATCCCCTGTATTATATTCCCCGCCTTATTATAAAATCGTAGGACTTTATTTAATGTGATTTGTAATCCGTTTGCTCAAGTTATCACAATTTTAGTAGACATGTGTCCATTGTTGTGGGAATGGTTTTTTTGGACGTAATCAAGAGATAACCATGGTTTTAAAACTCTTAGAAATAATAGAATAAAGGTCACCTAGGATTAATGTTTTATCACTTCAATTCTTTTTCAAATCAAATTTGTAAATCAAATAAATTTATTTTTCTTAATTTGGAGTTTATTTTCTCAAGATTTGTTAGTTTTAGTAAACATGTATCAGTGCTGGAAACTCAACAATTTTGAACAAGAATCATGTGATTGTCATTCCGTTAATTCATGGAAATTAATGGTTAATCTCTTAGAATAATTATTTGTTAGATATTTGTGAAATATTTAATAATTTTAATTATTTTTTGAATGACCATAATCAACATGATAAGATAATTGATCTTGATCGATTGGTTATAATGAACTTTCATACAAACATTGATACTTAAATAGGATTGGGATTTATTTAGAAAATATCCTTATAATATTAATCAAAATAGTTTTTATAAATATTATATGGTATAACTTAGGTTGAAATATCGACTATCATCTAAAATACAAAAATGATCAAATCAGATTATCCCGACATGAGGCAGATATGATGTTTTGTTGGGGATTGATGGGGTAGCAGGTTGCTCCATGAGCAGCCTATCCTACATATGTGTGTACTGGCCATAACAACGGGTAAGGAAATGATAATGCTTGAAGAGTTCATTCTGTATTTTTTTTATTATTAAAATTTTAATAATACATATTTTTTAGGTTATACCATCCTTTAAGTAACAATCAAGCTTGTTTGTTGGTTGATAATTATAAAGATAATTGATTTAATGTGTTGAATTAATTACATCCAATTAAAACACTCTATTATGAACATATTTGTTATTTCCTTTGGAAGAATTAATTATGTGAATATGATTCATAATAATTAATTAAAATTTGAACCTGATAAAAAGGATCACAGATTTGACATCCATGGTCTTCCGTCAAGGTGAAGGGTTCCGTCACCAGGGATTATATGTAGGAGATGCCTATCCAAAGTGGTAGCTCCTACATACAAGTGCATCTGGATCAGGATTTTTATCTCTCGAAAGAGTAAGGCCGTATGCGTAGTGACGCCAATATCAGTTCCTCATGTTATTAAGGCGATATTGGATTGTGCATGGTGAGTTCTATTACTATTGACGGTTCGTTCAATTAACGATGATTCAACATAGCCGTAGGGGTGGTGGGACAGGGTGTCAAAGATCGAATTGGGATATGCAAGTTGGACTTGCAAGGAAGAATGAGTTCCTATTTATTTTTATCCAAGTTAAAGGTTCTAATATTATTGGGATGTAACAAAGATGAGAAAAGAGATCCCAGATATTGCTTGAGATATAATGGTAAGTATATCTGTTACTTTGAAAGTGAATAAGGTGAATAAGGGAATGAACTTTCAGAGTTGACAAAGCTAGACAACTTTGATGTGAATCCCAAATCAAAGTAAAATATGTATTTATGCAAATTATCTTAATTTAGATAACCTGCATTAAACTCACTCAAAAAAATACTCAATAATAACGAGTAAATATCATGGATTGGATCTATAATCAAGATATTGTACTTACAGTTGGACACAAAATGCATGTGGTTGCAATGTGCAAGTTTCCTCTTAATAGTGAGGAACGTTAATTAATTGGACAATATGACAACAACCTTGGGCTCTATGCCTCAATGGTCTTGATCTCCCATCGAGTGTGCTTTGGAAGTATCATGTCAATGATGATCGTAATTGTCAAATAATTATTATAAAATATAAGATGATGTTTTGGCATACATATGTGTTCTGGATATTTAATTATGAATGACATGGTTCACTGCATTATGCATAATGGTGGCTCGATAAGAGATGATGTACTCAAAATTGTTTGAGTACCTGCCTGAACCAAAAGTCATTAAGACTTAAGATGGATGTAGATACGATGAGTGTCATCATTCTACTATCTATGCTCAAGTCATTCGTGAAGCTTCATAATATTCATATTGTATGAATTAAATGAAGTATGTTTAAATGTTGAAATATTCTCATATTGGAGTCTTTTGAGTACAACATAAGAGATCCTTTGTATTAAGCAATGGTTGTTTATAGATGATGGAAGCACAATGGAAGCATGGGTCTGACCCAACTATGAAGAATGTCAAAGAGTTGATTGTACTTCTATGTTTTCCACACATATGACATCCAAAGCGTTGGATAAATGCCAACACTACAAGAAGCCGATGTACAGATAATCTGACGATCTAGACTATCTAAGATCCTTAGGGAAGGACTCATATACTGCATCAAAATAATATGCATATAATCATTGAAATTGTCTTGCTTATTAGATAAGATCAAAGTCTAATAATTGTATCTCACTCTTCTGATAAAACTTGCAATTGGTTGCATATGTTTTATAAGATTGGGAAATTTGATCTTGAGGTTTAATAGTCATCCACATGGATATTGATGCAATTATTGCAAAATCTGTATTGGATAGAAAGACTTCATACTTTTAGTGGGAGAGACCTTAGTCTTAAAGAATGTCTTTATGACCTAGATATTAGAATACATTCTTAGAAATAAACATGTATTTTGGAATAGACCTATCATAAAGAGTTTTGATGGACATATTTCAGATAATAATCTAACATCTAATGGACTCTACTAAATTGGAAAATTAATGAATGGTTCATTAACATTTCTAAATACTGAAAATTAAACCTTAAAAGATCAATAGGAGGATGAAGATCATTTGATAATGACTTGACATTAAGCCTTGAAAATAAGTATGTTGATGAGATCAATAGACTAGTAGAGATGAAACTTTACAGTATCTAAAATTTCAAATCTTACATACTTGTCAATATCCTATTCAAAGTAGAAGTTGTCCAATGCAACCTTCTATGGGAACGGTGTATGATGCCAAGATATTCAAGCTCTCATTGATGAAGAGGACTTTGGCGAGGGTCTAAAATAATCATCACTCAGGAAAAGCAAATAGAACATGCTACTGAGGCGACCACTTACCCAATTTAATCAACAAGTACCCAAAATACAATAATAAGCAATTAATAGTAAAAAATGTAAAGCACAATTTACTATACTCTACAACACATGTGTATAGCATGAAAGTATGTCGAGATCGATCCACATAAAGCAAAACTAGGTAGCCTATGATTATTGCGAATCAATGGTATTATGTACATACTTGTCTTTTTGTTTTTGTGGGTTTTTTATTTTTTTTAATTAAACTTTTAATTAATAAAATATAGTGTATATATATAATATGTATAAATATAAATAATAATAATATAAAAATATAGTATTATTTAACTAGGTGTATAGTTATATGCATAAAGACAATCAAATAAAAGTAAGTATATTTTTTTATTTTTTCATAAGGGTTTTTTTAATTTTAAAAGTTTTAGTTTTGCAATTTTTTGGTTTCTTTTTAATTTTAAAAAATAAAATAATTAATATATAATATGATATATAATAGTATAGTGTATATAGTATATATATGTATACATAGCTATATATAATATGCAATACATAAATATAGATATAAATAGCTTAAAAATATAGGATTTTTTGGATTTTTATGTCTTGCTAATGTTTTTGTGATTTTTCTTGATTTTTTACATATTTTATGTATTTTTAAAATCAAAAGCATCCTGAATCAAGGATTAAATAAATAGGCATAAGTGATTTGAAGATTAAAAAAATCAAGTGAAATAAAAAAGTCTTCAAATCAATTTTAATAGATAGATATTAATATAAAGAAAATTTCAGAAACAAAGATAAATATTTTTTAGGTTTTTGGGAATTTTATGTCTTTTTTACTAGATTTTCGAGCTTTTTAATTTTTATGATTTTACTTTTTCTATTTTTAAGGTTTTTTGATGGATTTAATATAGGGAATAATAGACAATACACATAGTTTTGTGATTTTTCAAGGTGTTTTAATATATTTTTGACTTTTTTAAAACTAAACAGGAGAAAAAATGTGTTCATAAGGGTTTTTAATAAATAGTTCATTTTACCCCTATATACGCGCTAAAGAACAGACCGGATGACTTCACTAAACCACATCCAATGATGGAGGTGTGCATTCTTTTTCCCCATCAATCGGACAAATCGGATTAGAACAGGGGCACTCCATATGATCGAATGACAGTTGCTTTTTACGAAGAACTCTATTTGTCCCATCCTTCGATCAACGATATGTCGCTCCTCTGAGGATCTTCTTCGATAGTCTTTGGCTCTACACCTCCAGGGAGGTTGTACGCAGCGATTGTTGGGCTCAAGAAGGTCCAGGAACCATTGACGAGGTCATGGCACGTCATGGGAGATGGAGCTCCTCAAGCCCCTCTACAGGTTCGACTCATGGCCCTGGAAGGGTCATTTTGGTGTAGGACCTACATGAAGAAGTTCCTTGGCTCGAGACAATGGAACTCAACCCATTTTGAAGTTGGAATGCATGGATATGGAGATAGGCGGAGGAGATCCATTGACAAGCAGCTAAAGAACCTCGATTTGCTGATCGAGGCAAGATCGGGTGATCAAGGTTGATCGATCAGATTAAGAACGCATTGAGAAATGAAATGGGGTGATCGTGGTGGTCGAAAACAACCAATAGCATGGTGAAATAGCTAGAGCCCTAGTGGCTCTAGTGAACGAACGATATGGAACTACAACTACCCTATTGAAATTAATGTGAAACTAAATACGAAATTAAAAACACAGAATGAAAAACTACCTAGAAATGTAAAAATGCACAGCTCTTATACATGCTTTGAAGTAGGGAGCATGATGGTCGGAGGTCCAGTGTGGACCATCGCCGCTTCCTCGCTCCGTCATCTTCGAGCGTGGGGAAGGCCTCCTCTGTCACAGGGCCTTTGACACACATGCAAGGACACGATGGAGCTCCAAGGGGGATCAATTGGGGAAAGAGGAAGAGGAGGTTTATTTATAATAAGAGCTAGGGATCCTTATGTCCGGCTATTTGGGAAGAATGAGGACTATATACAGGGGATTGATTGGTATGGTGCGGATGAGGGGTGATCGAAGAAGGGTTCGGTGAAAGATCAACTCGGATCTGAGTGATTAGAAGCCCAGGAAAATGGGAGAAGATAGGTGTCTTCTCGTCTGATGGGGTAGGTGACCTGGTTCAAAGAGTTGACCTAGGTCAATTAGGGCTTGATTCTAGTTTGTCCACGTGGACCAACCAGAAAATTCCAATGGGAAATTATTGGAAAAATGTTAGTTTTTTATGTAGTATTTAATTACTATTTTATTTCATTTTATGATGTTATTTATTGCAAGTTATTATTTAGGGTTTTATCTATAGGTACATTTACCTATGTTTTGCATATTTTATTTTTATTTTGTGTTTTTTATTTTATTATTTTATTTTCATTTATTATTTATTTATAACTTTTTATATCCACCTAAATATATTTTTACTATATTTTTTGATATTATTTGTATACTTAAATAAATAGAGGTGTATAATATATAAGCATAAATACATGTATTTCATTAATGCATTTATATTTTTTTGTGTTTTCTTTATGGTTTTATTATATTCTAACTATCTAAATATATAATAAATAATATTTACAAAATTATAAAAATATAAAATTATAAAATTATAAAGAATAAATAAAATGAATATTCTATTCTGGTATACTATGCAATTGAGGTCCAAGACCTAACTTTCACACCGTTACTCCAAATTGAGTGAAACCACTTCATTAAATAGCTAATAAAAAGTTATATATAATTAGAGGTGATTTTGATGCATTTTAAGTTTTATTTAGGAGATACGAACCTGGGAAGTCGAGATTTTGGATTCTTATTTTGAGTAAAAAATGTACATTGTGCATTATTTTTATGTAAACTCAATTTTGTATTTTTCTATGTATTATTGTCTACAACTTTCATGAAAAAAGTTCATTGATTTGAAGAATAATTCAGCAAGAATAAACTGGGTCCCAGAAATGAATTATTGATGAAAAAAAGAATGGGGTTTTAATTGTATAGTTGGCCCTTATCTTCCCCACCTTTATTACTTTCTGACCAGTTCAATTCTTGACTTGGTCTTATGGTTAAGTGTCATAAAGTACCTTTGGCATTTTATTTCTTTTATTTTTGTTTCTTTATTCTTTTATTTTTGCTTTAAACAGTGTAATTTAAATAATAATATACAATAAATACTGAAAGCCAATTTGTAAAAAAATGATATTTACATGCATTTAGCTAGGTTTTAAAGGTCATATAAAAGAATAAAGGTGATGAAATGGAGATTCAACACCCCCTACACTTGCCTCTACTAGTCCCTAGAAAACACTTATGCAATGAGTGCATAACATGAAAATGAAGAAAAGAAAAAAGAAAAAGAAATAGCTTGGAATAGTTGTCAACTTTTAAACTAGTCTTTAATAACGTCAAAGTTTGCAGCTCAGAGAAGGCCTTTGGATTAATGGTGTTTTCGGAACCACATGGAAGTCGGGAAGTGTGACATAACAACCCTTAGATTTCGTACTCCTATCATCCAATCCATTTCACAGCCGGGACAGAGCCATCATCTCAGTCGCATACTCCAGCTGCCTTGAAATGATATAACAATGAGTAAATTTCTTCAGCTCTTCCCAGACAATACCGTTGAACCATCAAGGTGTATGCTTTACTGGTAACTCATCCCCATGGATATAGATAATCTCTTCTAAGGTTGGGTTCTTTCGGTCTTTACAACCGAGTGGAGGGAGAAGTTAGAAGAATGAGAAAAGAAGTGGGAATGGACCAGTGTAGTCTTCATTCCCTTGTGAAGTTGGTTAGTGTAACCGCCTCTTCACCAAGAAGAATGCTTTCTCTAATGCTCGATTTTTTGTGGAATTTTTGGTATAGGCTTCTTTAGATATTGTCCTTGACTTTGTACAACTTCTACATTCTTGTTTGTGCACTGGTGGATATAATATCTTTTGTTCCACCCACTGTTTTGGGGTCATAGAAAAGTAGTGCGGGTTTCCTCTTCCGATGCATTATCTCAATATGTCTCCAGTCTTCAGATATCATTGTTACCAAAAGAAGTTGGTTAGAGTATCAATTTCGGCAATCCTCAAGAATGGTTCCTGAGCCACCCTTGACGAAGCGACCTTGCATCGCCCTGACTTAGACCATGTTTTTTCAATAGTCCATCAGAGTTTATCCAAGTGCTAGGTGTAAGGTTTCCGCTCAAGTCACTGTCTCAAGAGTCGTACGGGTGATATGAAGGATTCTATTTAAGCACATTGAATTGACTCCTGAACATAGTCTTACGGAACCTAAAGAATTAAATCAAGGTGACATGAAACATCTTCACTTCCAGTCCTCAAATGGGTTCCACTGAAATTATGTGTATTAAGGCATATTCCAAGCTCCAATCTTCAGACTGTATTTCGACTTGTTTAGTTTCCTAGGCTATTCCGCAAAATGCAAATGCTATGTACAATGCAAGAAGAATAATTTTGTAATGCGGATTTCTAGTTTTGATCTTTTTATGAATTTTTGACAGAAATTTACAAATTGTTATGCAAATTTTGAAAAATATCTTTGCAAATGTTTTTGGAATTTTTGGATTTTGCAATTTTTGTAGGGATTTTTCAAAAAACAAAAGGTTTTTGGAATAAATGATAGGTACAACTATTTACATAGGAGTGTGTCTTAATGATTTACATGGATTGAGGTTTAAAGGATCTACACAAGAGTAAGCTCCTTTTATAGCCCTATATATACAGCTGGTGAAAAATGTTTATTTATGAAAATGATGATGTATCTATTCCTCAACTTATTTGAAACTGATTTTTCAATCAATTTTGAAAACTATAGTTCAAAAAAATTTTTACTAAAAAAATTACAAACTTTTGAAAGTCATTTTGCAAAGATTTTTCAAACAGTTTTTTGCAACCATTTTTCCAAGTATAGTCATTTTGAAAACTATTTAGATTTTTCAAAATATTTTTTGCAACCGTTTTCCAAACATTTGCATATAGATTTCCAAAGCATTTTATTTCACACAACAAAAAGAAATTTTTACAAACCAAATATTTTGACAAAGGTTGAAAACATTTTACATAATGTTTTTCAAACATTTTTCAAAATATTTTTCAAATTGATTTTCAAGATTTTTTTCAAACATTTTGCAAAACATTTTTACCTTATTTATTAATTAGTATACACAAAAAGAATATGAGGAAAATTATACATCATTTTATTAGTTGATTTAATGAATTGGATATACATATAGTATTTTAGCCATATTTATTATGAAAATATGAAAGTAGGAGTTATGGCTAAAGTATATACAACGCATATACGACCCCCCAATACTTACCTTGAGCTATGTCCTCATATATCAAAGAGACAAAGAGAAGACATAACTTGTACTGAGTATAGAAAAGCCTATACTACAACGACTATATAATGATGAACGAAAGAATGAGAAGTCAAACATCCCCTTATACTTAGGATCAAAAATCCTAAGTCTAGAAGACATTATCTACATGCATGGAGGGTCGAGGGTGGTAATGAACAACATCAACGATTCATTCTGTATCCCCCTATACTTGCGGTAAGATATCCCTAAGTATAGACATGAATATCAACATGGGAGGAGACTGATGGTGAGACAAAGAATGACAAATAAAGTCATGCATCCCCCCTATACATAGGATAAAGCATATCCTAAGTATAGAAGCAATGAGGGGGAAGAACAAATTAGAAACTAATAATTAAAAAATAGAAAAGAAGAAAAAAAGAAAAGAAGAAAACTAAAGGAAGTATTTTTAGGAACGTTATCTGAATCTTTTAATGCTGCTGAGGTTGTGGATGCTTCTTCATTGCATATCATTTGGACAGAATCCACAACATCCAAGAAAGTGTCACGCTCAAGGTATGGCTTCAGTAGCTAACCATTGATGATGAATGGTTGTGCGTTAGGTGACAAGTCAGATATCATAATGCTTCCGTTGTCATGCACTATTGTACTCGGAATGGCCCTGTCCATTTACTCTTTAATTTGCCTAGGAATATCTTCAACTTTGAATCAAATAGCCACACTTTTTATCCAATCTCGAAGGTCTTTCATCTAATGTGCCGATCATGCCGGTTTTTAACCCTCTCCTTGTACATCAATGTGTTATCATATACATAGTCTCGAAATTCCAGGAGCTTGTAATATCCTCTTTTCTTTTCTGAACACCCTTTTGTGAGTCCAAATTGTAGATATCGACTGCCCATAATGATTTGTAGATCAATTCCACCGACAGACGGCATGTCTTTCCATACACAACACGGTTGGGCGACATGCCCAAGGGAGACATGTAAGTTTTTCTGTATGCCCAAGGGATGGAGTCCAAGAGTTGGGACCAATTCTTTATGTCCGGTTTCACAAGCTTCTACATGATCATCTTTATTTCTCTGTTTGATAATTCATCAATACCATTGGTTTGGGGATGATAAGGAGACACGACTCGGTGCTCGATGTTGCAGTCCTTCATTAATTTCTTGACCTCCATGTTAATGAAGCGTCTACCCCCGTCTAATAACAGTATCTTCAGAATCCTAAACTGCGATATGATGTTTTCTCTCAGAAAACGAGACACGATATGGTTGTCTGCAGCTTAGGCATGGATAGCTTCAACACATCGACTCATATAGTCAATGGCAAGAAGGTTGTGCTCGTATCCTTGACTATTGGGAAAGGTTACTATGAAGTCAATTCCCAAGCATCAAACACATCTGAAATTAGAATGAATTTCAGGGGCATGGAATCTTTAACTGTAAGGGTGCCTAACAAATCCTTGATTTATCAGCTATATTCACCATATTTATCTCTCTTACTTAAGTCAATCACAAGATTCATTGACTATTTAACACCAATTACTAATTTATGTGTTGTAAATAATTAACACTAATTATCATATATTAATATTTACCTATTATGGTGTAATATTTTATGTATTTATTTCCTTTTAAAAATCAAATAAAATTTAGATTAATATTGTATATATAAAATTTAATATAAAATAAAATAAACATCTAAAAAATAAGCAAAAGAAAAATCAAAGAAAATTGTTTTATTTTGTTTTTTATTAGTATTATTTTTAAACTATGTACACATGACCTCTGATCTCTTTGACTTCTACATGAAAGTTGTAAATCTCATCGAGATCTACAATTTTATGTTTTTAGTTTTCTTTGATTCAATATTGAATTAATTTAGTTTTATTAATCTTTGATTTATCTTATTCTCTTAATTCTGATTGGGCCATGTGGTGCCTCTGCAGGCGACCGCGTGACCCGCCTCCTTTGTCGCCCCGAGTCCACTCTGCCACTATTTGATCTTATCCATCTCATCTACTAATAAGTTCCTTCATTATAGCCCTTCAATTTGATCCTTAGATCAGATCAGAGGCGCCCGTTAGCGCCTCATTGTGGACCTTTGGATCATATGATCCAACGATGCATGTATCGTCACTAACCTACAGCAGTTGCGCCCTTCATCCCAAACTGCCATTATCACCAGTTTTTCCTGGCAACCTGCAATTTCCTTCTGATTAACTTGCTCCATCAAACCAGTCACTGAACCTCCCTTAACCATACCCTAACCCTTATCTCCTCTAACATAATCTCCTTGTATTTACAGGCAGTTGAAACTACCCTAGATCCATATGCGAACCACCCTTGTTATGCATTCTAAAACCCCACTATCGCTACTAGCGGTGGTTGTCCAACCCTTGTACGCTGTAACCTCTAGCCGCTCCTCCTCTCGTGATAGGAAGAAGGAGTACACGTGTGCGATAATGTAGGTCTACCCCTGGTTCGACCCATGGCTAGCATGCAATGTTACGGCGTCAAGAGATGACCATGAGAGCTTTCTCATTGGCTGAGGACATCAAGCGACGACCGGAGACTCAGATCAAGCTTTAACTGAAGCCTTACACTCCATCTCAGTCATCTACAAGATTCAAGTAACTTAAGTTTTTGATCTATCTTCTTGTTTTCATGGATTTCTTCTCGGATGTACATATATCTATCCCTTGAACCATGGTGTTCGTGACCTTCCTCTGGATCCTTGATCCACACAGAGGGTATTTCCCTCAGTAACCCTCGTTCCATCACAGATTTCTCTTTCGACTCATCTTCTTATCCTTCTTGGAGAAGAAACCATAGGAGATACCACCTTCTACACCCCAAAAAGCTCACCATTCCATTCATATCTACACGCACACATTATGTGATGTTTCGACTATATATTCTTATAATAGTTGTCGGCGATGAGATTCATTCAATGGTCAGAATTGAAAAGATCCTTCTGAGCTGGAGCATCCTCTTTGATGGATCTCCATCATAATTATCTTCTAGATGCTCGAGGATCTTCATCGGATATATCCCGTCTTCGTGAGTTGTCTAGATATCATCCCCAACCTTCAGATACCATCCATGGCCATGGCAGAGCGATGGGGCTTTCGTCGGAGCCCCACCTTGTTGCTACCATGCAAGGTGAAGGAGAAAATACAAAGAGTACAGATACTGTTGGATTGCGCCAAATTAGGCGCGATCTAACGGTCTACAAGAGACCACCTCGACTTATACAATCCTCAGCTCGTTCATGCTTAGCCGACTATCGAAGAACCACATGACGCCACATGGCCCAAGCCACAAGCCTCTCGCTCGAACATGGACCGCACCCGCATCATGCATGTGGGTCTGGGCAAATTGCATCAATGTCATGCAAGTTCTCCATTATTGCAAAAATAACCCTGCTTGGGGGAGTTTCATTAATTTCAAAGCTGATTTTTAATATTTACACTTTAGTCCCTCCAGGGACTTGTCTGCAAGTATTTCTTCATGTGTTTATCATGTTTATGCCCCTGTATTCAAACTTAAATAACTTGAGCATATGATCTCCAAATGAAGCAATTTCAGTGGCATTTTGATCCACATTTCATTATCGTTCTTATGGTTTCATTTAATATATGATTTGATGCTCATTGTTTGAATAATTAACTAGAGATATTATTGATGCCATTTCTCACGTGAAATAAATCATAGCTTTTAATTAAGTGCTTAAATGGATTTCGACCTAAATTGCATAATTGCTTATGATTTAATAATCATTCTAGGACATGTTAGTGAGTTTATTTGAATGTGTTTGTGTTTTATCATTTTGTCATGACATCATTATTTTATAACATGCATTAATGTTTTATCATAACATTTTTGTCTCATCCATGCATTCATTTTAGATATGCATTTTGTCTTGCATTACATGCATGTATTGTTGTCTCTATTTTGACCGAGATGATTTAATTGTCGCTTAGACTAGATATTTAAAGACCTAAATAGTCGTATTATGGCTTGTATCCTTTTATTCGACCCTGGACTTCACAAGTTAAAAATTAAAGCTGAATCCACTTCATAAAGATCATTAATTCGGTTCTATATGAAAAGATAAATGTCTGTGCTACAACGGATCTTTATTAATACATGCATCTAGCGCTTCATTAATGCCTCCCAATCTCTGACAGTCTGTGTAGTACTTTACAAATGCTACAACATTCTTAAAAAGTGTCGGCCACCATATGCCACACTGCAGTACTTTCATTGTCGTTCTATCTCTAGAGTGATGTCCATTAGATTTGAGCGAATGACAATGCTCGAGGACACTATGATGATCCTCCTGAGAAATACACCGGCACCAAATACAATATGCTCCTTTTCCTAAATATAAGTGGGTCTTCCCATTGATAGAATGGATGGTGGACATGGATTTGTCCTTAATTTTCATCCAATATTGTGGGACTACATTGGAGACGAGGTAGTTCACAATATCATCATAATAAGGCAGTGAATCCACAGCCAGAATCGATTCATCGGGAATGGTGTCTGTGATTGGTGCACTGCTCAGTGGAGGCACTTGCTATTCAATTCTGGAGAGGTGATCTACTACCACATTCTAAACTCCAGGCTTGTCTTTGATTTCCAAGTCGAACTCCTAGAGGAGAAGGATCCATCTGATCAGTCTCGCATTGACATCCTTCTTCTGTTGTATGTATCAAATAGCAGACTGGTCAGTGTAGATGGTAACTTTAGACCCAATAAGATAGGATCAGAACTTCTCTATGGTGATACCACAACCATCAATTCTTTATCAGTGACAGTGTAATTTCACTACGCTTCATATAGCATTTTGCAAGCATAGTGAATGGCATAGGGCACCTTGTCTATTATTTGTCCTAAAACAACCCTAACTGCAAAGTCTTACACATCTGTCATGATCTCGAAAGGAAGAGACCAATCTGGTGGATGTAGGATGAGAGCTTGAGTGATTAGCTCCTTTAGGTGATTAAATGAAAGGAGAACATGTTCAATGATATTAAACTCGATGTCCTTGCACAATAACTCTGTGACAGGTCGGGCAATGCAGATGAAATATTTGATGAATCTCATATAGTCGTGATGTCCTTATCTCCAAGTATCCACAAAGAAAGAGCATTATCCTTGAAAGAGTTCAAGGATAAATTCATTATTGATAATGTGTCTGAGCATTGATGAAAAATGATAGTTAAATGTGATTTATTTATCATGAATAATATGAGTTTGATTTATATTATTTGGCCATATAAGGAGAGTTATCTAAGATAACTAAATGTGATCTAATTATCAAAGATGTGAATAATGTGAATGTGATTCATATTATTTGGGCACATGAGAATAGAAATCCAGGATAATTAAATGTGATTTAATTATCATGGGTATTAATAATGTGGATAGCATTATCTTTGATAAGCAAATGATGAAGAGAGTGTGGCATTTCCCTCGAACATTTCTTCAACGATTTTCCATTCCACATCTTCATCTTCATTAAGTGGGATCCCCCCACAGGCAGCATCAACTAATCTTTGGCTCTCTACATTCAAGCCCCTGAAGAAGTGTTGGACCAAGGTGGTCCTCACTATATCATGGTGGAGGCACTTCTATTGCAGCTTAGTAAATCACCCCCATGCTTCATGAATTAACTCATGAGTAACTTGAGTGAAGTTGCTAATCTTGGATCCCATCCTATTGAACCGATCGAGAGGGTAATGCATGTGAAGGAACACATATTTGAGCTCCTCCCAGGTTGTCACAGGCTTTCCCAAATGGTTGTCCTGGTATAGGGCCTTATCTTGTAAGCTGAAGGGGAACACATTCATCTTGCCTACACCTAAGGGAGTGTTAGGGTAGTGGGCGGTTCTGCAAATGTCAGAGAAATGTTGCAAGTGAATGTAGGGCTCCTCATTGGTATTCTCGTGAAATGATGGTAGGAGGGCAAGGAACTAGGGTTTTAGCTCGAAGTGAGCATGGATCGGAGGGATGCAGATCCACTCAGTCATCTGGCTATCTCTCAGATTGTATGTTTCCTTTAGCATTGGTTTTGGGTTCCCATTCCTTGGTTCCTCTGCTTCCTGATCTGGATCATCATGGGTTCTTTACCACCACCTCCTCCTCTTGTCGGTCTGTTCCTCATGTCATTCATTATATCTTAGAAAGCAGTCTGCACGAGGGCTTGGTCCATCAGTTGTTGTTGGATGTCTTATATCGAAGCTAGCAACTAAGTGTTCACTTGATTCTGGTCTAGCAGGAAACCTTGCTCTAGTTGGGGCGACTGCTTCCCCTTGCCCTTTCCTTGAGAGCCATTTCTGATCTGAATCTGAGGATATGAACTTGGTGTTGGGATCTAGGACTGGGACTGGCTTCCATCTGCAATGTAATAGAATTACAATTAGATCACTTGAAATTGAACACCAGTTGCTGTGATGAATCTGAGATTAGGGTCAATCCCAGATGGTCATGGATGAAGAAAGAGATGTAGACTGAAATCGATCACCATTCGCAACCGACGGTGGTGGTTTATTTAAGAAAATGGAAAGAAAATGGGGAGTCTAGAGATTGGTATGTAAGTTCCGAACCGAGTTCTCATGAATCACCTCGATTTATTGACTATGTCGAGTTCATGGATTCCATGTAGGTGTCAGCGGAGTCCCGACTAAACCATCCATGGATTAACATCATGGAGCAAGAGAAATATCGATGCAAGAAGAAGTATACAGTGTTCACCGAGGAACAAAAATGAGTGTAAAATAGCAGAAAGGCATGAATCGAGCAAGGGGTCAAAGAGAAGATACACATGACAAAATTTACGCAGGTGTGTGGGACTTGATCTTTGAGCCTTAATCTAGATCCATACAAACAGAACACAAAATTGGGTTCACCAACTCAACACAATGTGAAGTCGTAAAGGATCATCTACTTTTATCTTTTCATTTTTAGAGTTTTTTATTTCAGAATATCTTATTACAAGTCCTTAGCATGCTAACCTTATAGGAGTGAGAGTACTATCACAAAAGTATATCATACTTGTCCTCCTCAGTTATAACCTATAGTTTGCACTTTTTGAGGTCCTTGTAACCCTTCTTGTATTCCTACTCAGCCAAAGAAATAGAGGGAGGAAGCCGATAGGCGAAACCACTACTTCCGACTCGCTCTTAGTGGAATCACCCATGAGTGTGCAAGGACATACTCGGACTCAAACTGATGAGACAGACACACCCGTGAGGACGTGGCCTAGCTCAGTACTCCAGACCAAGTTGATGTTCCACGCAAGGTGGGAACACCATCGATGATCGGGCCCTACTCGGTCACGTATGATAGAAGCATCATTACTTTGGAAATCCATGCGGTACACAAGACAGTTACAGACTGGGTTTTTGGATCTAATCCTTAGTGGGTCATGCCTTGCTCATGGGAGGGGTTTTAGTCCTCTCCTAAGGTACCTGAAAACAATGAGGACTTTATGAACCCAAGCAGTGAAGTCCATTACAGATTTTAATTAATGTCATAGTTTATTTAACAGTCCACTTGTTTTAGATTTTTTGGTTTTCAATTTTTAGGTATTTTGCTTACAAGAACCTAACAACTTTGTATATTTTATTTTATGTCCTAGGTGCTCAAAATAAGAATAACATAGCTAAAAATTTTTGCAAGTCAATTTGATGATGGAAATCTCATCATTGAATCTAATGATGCATGCAGAGTTAGTGGACTTAGAGTGCTTTCTAGCTCTCTCCATGTGATATGCAAAATAGAATTTTGAAACCTATATACATGGTGGTGTGCAATCGATAAATCACCCTAAACAATAGATGTTATTTGTCGTGAAGAACCATATGTTAGTTATAAAGATATGAGACCAAAAGTCCAGTGTTCGATGCCACTCGGTGCCTGCCATAATGGGTCCTACCAGCATTGTATTCAACCTCTCTCGGCATGCGGTCTTAAGTCAAGATAATTAACAATTATTAATTTGATTAGATCCAAATGCAATAGACTATAGGTGCATAATTCTTTTTAGTGTTTGGACCTAATTACCGATTCAAGCAACCTAAAGTCTAGGATCTCATTGCATATAAAACAAATAAAAGAAAGGCCGAAAACTTAAAACATCGAGAAATAAAATAAACCAAAGTGGTGAAAATGCGAGAAAACATGATGAGGCCCCTAGGTGAACAATCACCCAAGCATTGGACCTCGTCGGAGAGTGTGGTGTCCAAGTCTTTAATTATTACAAATTAATAATGATATAATGAATAAATCTCTCTCTCATCAAAATAAAAGAAAAATCTAGATTAATTTTTCTCCTTACTATGCATGATGCCTCTCCAAATGGTCATACAGGTGAAGGAGCAGTCTACCTTGTTTGGTTGCATCACCCTCATAAGAGGTCGTCCTTGCATAGCTGGCCCTAGTAACAAACACAACAAAAGATATGCATTAGCACAATGAATAAAATAGTGTATAAAATATGAAATGGGGTATATACATGCAAGGGATAGAAAATAAATGAATCAGTTAAATGCATACATGGAAAAGAATAAATGAATCAATATATAAAAGAAAAATAAGTAAAAAATAGGCTACACTACGTTGCTCCCTGATGATAGCACCATTTGATGATGAGGACTTTGGAGAGGGTCTAAAATAATCCTTACTCAAGAAAAGCGAAGATAACATATCGCTAATGCGACTGCTCACAAAAAAATAATTCAATCAACAAGTACCCACAATACAATAATAAGCAAATATTCAAAAATGTGAGGCACAATTTATTATACTCTACAACACGTGTATAACATGGAAGAATGTAGAGATTTATGCACTGAGAGCAAAACTAGGTAGATGATCATTGCTAATCAATGGTATTATGTACATAATTTTCTTTTTGTTTTTGTGGGTTTTTTATTTTTTAATTAAATTTTTAGTTAAGTATATTATATATATATATATATTATGTATAAATATAAATAATAATAATATAAAAATAAAGTATTCTATAATTGTATAGTGGTATATGTAAAGACAATTAAATAGAAATAAGTATATTTTTTTTTCTTAAGCGATTTTTTAAATTTTTGGGGTTTTAGTTTTGAACATTTTTAGTTTCTTTTTAATTTTTGAAAATAAAATAATTAACATATAATAATATAAATAATAGTATAAGGTATATTGTATATATATGTATACATGGGTATATATAATATATATAGCTTAAAAATATAGGAAAACATTTTTTGTATTTTAATAATTTACTAATGTTTTTGTGATTCTTCTTGCATTTTTACATATTTTTATGTATTTTTAAAATCAAAAGCATCCCAAATCAGGGATTAAATAAATAGGATGAATTGATTTGAAGGTTAAAAATAGCAAATGAAATCCAAAATTATTCAAATCAATTTAATATATATATATATATATATTAATATAAAGAAAATCTAGAAACAAAGATAGATATTTTTAGGATTTTTGGGATTTTTATGTCTTTTTTTACTGGATTTTGGAGGTTTTTAATTTTTATGATTTTACTTTTTATATTTTTATGTATTTTATGTCTGAAGTAATTATAGGCATAATAGACAATATGTATTTTTTTGTGATTTTTCAAGGTGTTTTAATATTTTTTGGCATTTTAGAGCTAACCAGGGGCAAAAACGTGCTCTTTTGATTTTTAATAAATAGTTCAAATACGTAATATGCAAAACTAAAAATATGGCATGAATGTACATGATACCATGCATTTAACCCTATTTTTCATAAATTTTGGAGCACGGATGCTATATTTAAGGAATGAAATAGAAGCCCAAAAATACATAAACTTGGAAGAGCATTTATGCAATTTAAAAAAGTATGAAGGGTAACTTTCAAATATGTTGAAAATAAACAATAATATTCACATTTTAAGGACAAAAAATAAATACAAAAACCTGCGACGGTATCTTTGCAAAATAGCCACCTTACGAGGGAAGACACATGAGGTGACCTATAATGGACCCATATGCAATATCTAATAAGTTCAGGGGTCCCAATGCAATTTTTACACAATTAATTATACTACAAAATTTATTTATAGAACTAATAAATAAAATAAAAAATGAAAGGGGAAGATCTGCAATCTACCCCCATGTACACGCTAAAGAGCGATCCAGATCACTTCACTTAACCACATCCAACGGTGGAGGCATGCATCACTTCACCCCTCGATCAGACAACTCAGATTAGAACTCGGGCGCTCCATCTGATCGAACGACATCTACTCTCTACGAAGAACAGGGAAGTACTTTGTCTCCCCCATTCTTTGATCGATGATATCTCGCTCCTCGCAGGTCTTTGTCGATATTCTTTGGCTCTACACCTCCGAGGACATCATCCGCAGCGATTGACGGGCTCATGAAGGTCCAGGACCCATGGAAGGGGTCCTGGCACGTCATGTAATATGGAGCTCCTGGAAACCCCCTTCAGGTTCGATTCTTTGCCCAGTAAGGGTCCTTACAGCACATGACTTGCTTGAAGAAGTTTGTTGGCTTAAGGCGATGAACCTCAACCCATTTTGAAGTTGAAATTCATGGATATGGAGATGCGAGGAGGGGTTCCAGTGATAGGCAGCGGAGGAACCTCAATTCATCGATCTAGGCATGATCGGGTGGTCTATATGGATAGGTCAAATGAAGAACGTGTCAAGAAACGAAATAATATAATGGGGGCAGTCGCAAACAACCAATAGCATGGTGAAATATCTAGAGCCCTAATGTCTCCTGCGAACGAACAATTTGGAAATACAACTACCTTATTGAATTAAATGTGAAACTAAATACGGAATAAAAAACATGGAATGAAAAACTACCTAGAAATGTAAAAATGCGCAGTTCTTATACCTGTGTTGAAGTAGGGAGAAAGATGGTCATTGGACGACCATGCATCATCGTCGCTTCCTCTCTCTGCCATATTCGGGCATTGGGAAGGTCTACTATGTCACAGGGCCTTTGACACACACACAAGGACACAAGATGGAGCTATAAGGGGGATCAATCGGGGAAAGAGGCGGAGGAGGTTTATTTATAATCAGATCTAGGGATCCATATTTTCCGGCGATTTGGGAAGAATGGGGATTATATACAAAGAATTAAAGGGTATGGCGTGGATTAGGGATGATCAAAGATAGATATGGTGAAATATCAACTCAGATCTGAGTGATTAGAAGCTTGGGAAAAATGGGAGAAGACGTGTGTCTTCTTGTCTGATGGCGGCAGGTGACCTGGGTTGAATAGTTGACCCAAATCATTTAGGTCTTGATTCTGATTGGTCCATGTGGACCAACCAAAAAATTCCAATGGGAAATTATTGGAAAAATCATTTTTAAGATGATAATAAATTAATTATTTATGGAGTATCAAATAAAAAATGTTTTTTATTTTATGTGTTATTAAATTATTATTTTTATTTAACTTTATGATGATATTTATTAGAAGTTATTATCAGGGGTTTTATTTATAGGTACATTTACCTATGTTTTGCATATTTTAATTTTATTTTGTATTTTTGTTTTTTAATTTTTTTCCTTATTATATATGTTTATAACTTATTTTTATACACCTAAACATATTTTTATTCTAATTTCCTGACATTAATTGTATACTTAAATAAATATAGGTGTGTATTATATAGGTATAAGTACATGTATTTCATTTATGCATTTATATGATCTATTTAATTTTTGTGCTTTCTTTATGATTTTATTATATTCTAAATATGTACATAAATTATAAATAATATTTACAAAATTATAAAATATAAAATTGTAAAAATAATAGAGAATAAATAAAATCAATATTTTATTCGGTTATATTATACAGTAGGGGTCCAAAACCTAACTTTCACACCTTAACTCCAACTTCAGTGAGACCACCTTCATTAAATAGCTAATAAAAAGTTGTATACAATTAAAGGTGATTTTGATGTATTTTGGGTTTTTTAGGAGATATATGTCTGGTAAGTTGAGATTTTGTATTCTTATTTTTAGTATAAATTGTACATGGTGCATTATTTTTGTGTTAGTTCAGTTTTGTATTTTTTTATGTATTATTGTATACAACTTTTATGTACAAAGTTTATTGATTATTATGAATAAATAATCAAGAATAAAATGGGTCCCAGAAATCCATTATTGATGAATAAAAGGATGAGGTTTTTATTATATAGTTGTCCCTTATACCCCCCTCACTTTATTCCTTGTCAACCAATTCAATTCTTGACTTGGTCTCAATGTTTAGGGTCATAAAACATCTTTGACATTTTATTTATTTATTTTTCTTTTCTTTCTGTATTCTTTTATTTTGGCTTTAAAAAATGTAATTTCAACAATAATATATAATAAATATCGAATGCCAATTTATACAAATTAATGATATTTACATACATTTACCAATGATTTAAAGGCCAAAATGAAAGAACAAAGGTGATGAAATGGAGATTCATCAGTCATACATATTGACGGATTTGATCATCTATATCATAATGAACATTTATGATTTGTGATATCAATTCATGATTTTTGTGATATGAGATTTCTTCCCTTAACCTTAGAAACCTTTGAAATGTTCAAAGATTTCACAATTTTGGTTTAGAACCAATGTTTGTAGGAAGATGAAAGAATTTGATCTAATTAAGGTAGCAAGTACCTACTAGATTATTCAAGGAATACCTTATGGAGAAAGGAATATCATTCCTATCTCACTCCTCCAAATACACCTAAACTCAATAGAGTTGTAGGGAGATGCAATAGAATCATGTGTGACATGATTTTATCAATGATGAATCTTAGCATATTTACCTTTAATTTCCCAATATATATGTAGTAGAGCCTACAATATATATCCTTAATAAGATTTCATGCAAATCTGAACCTGAAAACCCCTCATAAGCTATGGTTTGGAACTAGCCTAGTGTTGGACACTTGAGGATTTATGGTAGCTTGGTCCATAACCTTGTCATGGATGCAAGTACGCTAGAATATAGCACCTAAGAGTGCTACTTCATTAGGAATATAAAGGATGGTATTGGATACCTATTTTATGACCTTGAGATTCTTAAAAGATTTCATATCCAAGTATATGATCTTATAGGATGACTCTCATGAGAATCAAGATGATAATGAAGTGAAGGAGGTCATTTATTCTAGAGAAAATAATGAGGCTCCAGAAATCGAAAACTAAAAGGACAAGTAAAGATGAAACACTCATACCTTTTCAAATGAGTCTGAGGACAGAATCCATGTGTCAATTAATTGATACGACTTCATATGATGAAGCTTCCAAGGATCATGACATGGAGAGATGGATGTTAGAAATAAAGTCTAAAGTAGACTTCATATAAAAGGGTTGTATATGAACCCTCGAGGATCCACTTGTATGGATTAAATCAATTAGATGTAAATGGATCTTCAAGAAAAATAGGGAACCTGATGAGGAGGTAGAGACCTTCAAAGCATGGCTCGTATCCAAAATATACACATGAAGAGAAGACATCGCTTCCTATGAGACTTGGTCCTCAGTGACCATGCTTGAACCCATCAGAATATTGCTAATTGTAGTTACACAACTTGACTATGACATCTATAAGATGGAAGTCAAGATTGCATTCCTCTATTAATTCCTCACCGAGGATATTCATATGAAATAGCCCCAGAGCTACATAGTTGAGGAACACAAAGTGTGTAAGAGAACTCCTTCGATGGACTCAAATAAGCTTTTAGTAGTCAGAACATATGATTTAATGAAATTATAAAGGTTATGATTTCATACAAAATCTTGATGAAACATGTGAAGCTTAGTGCGGGTGCCATTGTGTTCATCATGTAAAATGTAGATAACATCCTAATCATTTGGAATGATATAAGGATGATAATAGGTGTTCTATAATCTGCTTGTTCCATACCTTGAGATGAAAGATCCCAAGTATACCACTTAGATCTTAGTTCTAAAGATGTTTAGAAGCTAAGAGAAGATGGTATTGGGACCGTCACACTAGTAGTACACCTTGGACATGTTCCATTTTTGGGAAAAATCTCAATAAAGGCTTCCTTCCCTTTAAACATGGTACTGATCAATCTGAACGAATAACACTTCAAAGAAGTTGAGGAAGTGAATGCTAAAGCTGCTTGTGTTAGCCATGTGAGCCCGGGGCGAACCCTTGCTACAATAAATGTTATTGTAATGTTTGATTTATCAAGAGAAGTTACTCATTATTTCACTCCCTGTATGAGATTAAATGAATGAATGCACTATAAGGTCCCTCTGTACCATTGGGGTTATGTAACGTGGCCATCTTAATGATCATACAATTGTTGATTCAATAGTTGAATCATAGAGGTTGGTTCTTTGATGAATATCTAAGGAGTTAGATTTAGGACTCGTCAAGCACCATCAAATGATTGTTAAGAGATGATCTCTAGCCTGAGTAGGAGATATCAATCCTTTCTCATTAGGCTGATATCTAACCAACCTCTTGATGCAGGTCCTCTACATGGGAATAGAGATCTAAAGGTGTCAGATTAGATAGGTCAAAGAGTTGACTTAACGAGATCGAGATAACCAAGTCCTATTTACTATACTGTCATGATATAGGCACACATCCTCTGACCGGAGATAGTTGTGTTTCTATATGTCTAAGTACGTACATTTGGCAGACCAATAGGTTGATGGCCTAATCAAAATCCATACACCGATGAGTTGGAGTAAATATAAGGGAATATGAGTAATAAATGATTTCTCAAAGGGATCATACAGATTCACTTCTGATTCGGAAGACATGAGCTCACTCATGAGGTATTGGGACCGATCAAATTCCATGCATGGTTGTCATGCTTTGGAAGCATGACAAGAATCTGAAGGTATGATATATTCTTTTGGAAAGAATATGATCGATGCCAATTCCCAATGACCAAATTAGAAACTTAATCATGAAACCGAGAAGATGATGGTGAAAATTGATCTATATCTTTGGGTTCATTATAGATCTTCCGGTATGCAGGATGTACATGTATTAGGAATACCTGAGGGTGTGTGATCATAAATGATTGTATAACCATGATACTTCCATTCCGAGGGAGTGATGAAACAGGTCTTGATTTTAGTGACTCCTCTCATTAGAGAAGTGATCTAATCTTGGTCCAAATGTTGACATTGATCTGAATATGTTTCAGATTCAATGAGAAGATTATATTTACGGCCTTGATTTAATCAGGCATCTATGAGAGGTCCATGAGATATGAATTTGAGATGTGATCTCAATGTCCAAGTCACTATACGTGGAACGTACAATCACCCTATCCTTATCTCCAAGTATCTGCAGAGAAAGCACATTATTGTTGAAAGAGTTTGAGAATAATTTCATTGTGATGTTATATTCAAGCATTGAGAAAAGTATAACTAGATGTTATTTAATAATCTGAATTTAATTCATATTATTTAGATTCATGAGAATTCAAAGGGATCATACATGTTCATTAACTGAACCGGAAGACATGAGCTCACTCATGAGATATTGGGAAGAATCAAATTACGTGTGCGGTCGTCTCGCTTTGGAAGCTTGATTGAATTTGTATGTTTGATATATATACTTTTACAAAGTATATGATCAACACCTAGGTATGATATATACTTTTGGAAAGTATATGATCAATACCAACTCCCAATAGTCAAATGAGAAACTTAATGATAAAACCCTGAAGGAGACAGTCTAAAAGAGATCTAAAATTTCAGGTTTATTCTGGGTCTTCCAATATGCAAGATCTACAGGTACTAGGAATGCCTGAGGGTGATGTCATCATAAATGATTGTATAACCATGACGCATCCATTTCGAGGGAGTGATGAAACATGTCTAGATTTTAGTGACTCCTCTCATAGAGAAGTAATCTGATCTTAGTGCAAATGTTGGAGATTGATCTGAATGTGATTCAGATGTAATGAGGAGATTAGATTTGCGGTATTGATTTAATGAAGCATCTATGGGAGGTTCACAAGATATGGATTTGAGATGTGATCTCAATATCCAAGTCACTATACGTGGAACAATACAATTGCCATGTCCTTATCTCCAAGTATCCGCAGAGAAAGCACATTATCCTTGAAAGAGTTCATGGATAATTTCATTGTTGATACATGTATCTGGACATTGAGAAAAATGGATAATGAAATGTGATTTAATTATCATGAATAATATGAATTTGATTCATATTATAAGGAGAGTTCTCTAAGATAATTAAATGTGATTTAATTATCAAAGATGTGAATAATGTGAATGTGATTCATACTATTTTGGCACATGAGAATTGAGATCCAAGATGATTAATTGTGATTTGATTATCATGGATAAGATAATGTGGATAGCACTATCCATATTATTCAGGTATATTATAAATGTGATTTATAATATATTGAAGAGAGCCTATTATGATTTATATTTGTTAATAAATTATTGATGTGAATTGGATTCACATTTGATGATTAATAGAGAATATAATTTACATTTTGTTTTGTGATGTGAATTATTTACATTTTTCTAATTGTATGATTGCAATGTTCACAATAATATTATAAATTTTTTTGTGAAATAATTTACAACAATTATTGTTGTAAATGTGGGAGATATCATGAGCCTATGAGATCTCATGAGATAGTGATATCTCATGAGAAGAGTGGGCGTCCCCCTTTTTAAGGGGATGAGGTTTATTTCTACATTATCTCCAAGGATAATTAATTGATTTAATTTGAATTTAAATATATTGATTTATTGATATATATTAATTTAAATTAAATTAATTATTGTTGTGTTTTCCTTACAAGATCACAACTATTAAAAGAAACACAAATCAATCCCATCCATTTATTTTGTGTTGTCCACGGATTGATATCCATGGTCCCAAAACCCTATATAAGAAGAGGTACCCCTTTCTCTTTGAGTTACAACACAAGATTAACGAATGATCTCTCCCTCTCTCTCTATACATTATGTGCCTCTCCCTCTCTCTCTTATGGCCATCCACCATGGAGCCCTTGAGAGAGTCGTCATCACCACAGCATCATCGTTATGCTGCTGGATTATCTACTCGTGGATCTCCATCTCCTTCGGTGCACCTCTCTCGTGAAGAAGATGTTGGATCTCGTGTGTCAAGATCATGAGATCCGTAGCTTGGATCATCAACATGGATTTCGAGGAGCACACGTCTCATCAAAGCGCTCGCAAGTGTCTCCTCTGTTGGATCGGACTTGAGATAGGAGGTCTCTTGGTTTAGAGACCTGATCGCAACCACGCTTCAAGAGGTAACTCTAGTACCTATTTGTGGTTTAGATGAAACGATCCAAGAAGTGTTCTTGGATCATGTGGTTTCATCATTTAAAATTTTTTTAAATTCCGCTGCATTGAGCAACTAGTACGACTAGTCGTTCCCGATCGCAAACGATGTGATCCTCATGCTTCCGTGATGCGCTTAATGATTTTCCCATATCCTTCAGTCTAATGGTCCGTACTTACACCCATACTGGCTAAATGTACATACAACTAATCATACGAGTTTAGGCTAGTCACTATTTCTGTAAAGAAGTTTAAAAAAATCATCATTAATTCTGTTGTGTCTCTTTAGTGTTCCTCTGGTGTTTTAGGATTCTTAGAGGTTGTGATAGTTCACTGAACCATTTTGTTATTATTGTTTATAAGGTAGTCTTGCCTTTGAACCTTACAGAGTCCAAATGGAGGAAAGTCAGGATTTCAATTCCATATTTTGTAAGATCAAGTTAATAAAGAGTTCATTGAAAAAAGTGATGTCAATTGAGGAATATGATTTATTGATAGAAGAATTAAATATGGAGGTGCCAATACCATTCATTGAGAATGTCTATTTTATGGAGCATAATTTTTCATGTAATGTGGGTCATCCTTCTGTGTCTAGTTTTTCTCTTCTAAGGAAAACCCAAAAGTATGTCGTAGGGTTTCAAGGTTTGATTCTTCTTCCCATGATTGTTAGGAATTTTGAGGCTTCCCATGTAGATATGTATATTACTTTTGAGGAAGAATGGCATCACTCTAGAAGGTTGATATTCCAAGTTGATGAAGATCTTTCTTATTCAAATTCTGAAGTGTATTCTGCTAGGAGGAAGCAGTTGAAACATAAGGTGGCATGTGATTTTAAACCACGAAGAGAAAATTTTGATTTTTATGGAGCTGAAGTTTGTAGTGTTATGTTTGTTATCCTAGTGTATTCTTTTTTATGTCACTGTATTGTTTTGTCAAGTGTTCCCATTCTATTGTCTTTGTCTTAATAAAGATAATAATTTATTAATTCTTTTGTAAAGAAATAACTCACTAACTTGTTAATTGGTGTTCTAATCTGACACTTTCACTACGCACTCAAGTCTTAAGATGATCTTTAAGAATATGTTTAAGGAGTCCATAAACGTAGAGTTTTCTTGTCTTAATCATTAGGGTCTTTAACATAGTAATTCACACATCCCTTGTTAAAAGATATGCACGCTATATTGCACACCTAATCTCCTTTAACGTAATTTAATTATCACTCACATGCATGACTGCATTCTTGATTGAGATGAGTCAAAGTACCATTGAGGAAACTGGGATTTGAAGCTTTAGTTTTGGCTCGATCTACATGATGCTTGAGGATAGGATAAAATTAATGAAGGCTTCATGAAACTCGAGTGTCAGCAATCTAGCCAGTATGGGACATGTTCTCTTGCTATCTCTTTACGTTGACCTAAAGTACTAGGGTGTGATGATAAATTAATAAGTTGATCGGTGTGCACCAATATTTGGTAAAAGCAATGGAGCTAGCCAAAAAAATAAGCGAAGTTCCCTCAAATAAAAATAAATTATGCTAAAGAAATGAAAAGAAAAGCTCATAACATTACAAAGTTACATCATATGAGCTATTATATTCAAGGTGAGCACTCTCAACCTTTAAGTGTCCACTTGGATCAAGTCATTAGCTTTTATGAGTCCGGATAGTACATCAGAGAGGGCTTTGCATCATTTAGCGCTACAAGCCTGGATGCAGATATATTAGATGCTTAAAAAAACATACCACAGTGTGTTACCAGGAAAACAAGTACATGAGACCCAAATCTCTCTTTGACAGACACACTGATTGGCAAAATAAAAATAAAAATTGTATTGAGCATTGACACTTGAGAGAATTATGTTCCAATGAGAGGAAGTGAAAATAAGTACACAATCCAATATCCTCCATAATTTCGCCTTCCATCTATACCTTTGAAGCCTGACAATCTAAAGAGACTGTGGAATGAAGCAAGACTATATTTATTCCCTAGGGTTGAGGGTTGGGTCCTTAGGAGAGCTTCTGAGATTGGAATTTTTGGTTATATTGAGAATCTACTCTCATGAATGCAGTAAACACTAAGTCATACTTCTTATATTTATGTATCTTTAGAGTCTGATAATTAGTAGAGTTGAATTCATTTTTATTAACACTTAGGTCAACTTAGAGTTTTTGGATTCTTAAAACCTAGTGTTAGATGACAAATCAAACCTTGTATACTCACTTGCACATGTCAAGGATCTCACTAATTAATATAACTCTCTAACTAAATTCTTTATTAGCTCGAGGACGAGCTTTGCTTAAGTATATGGGGGTGATAAATCTCATATTTATCATCATTAATCACCAATATTATCTCTCTTGCTTAAGTTAATTAGCAAGGTTCATTGACTAATTAACACTAATTACTATTTGGTGTGTTGTATATAATCGACACTAATTAATATAAATTTATATAACCCAAATATTGTGCTAATATTTTATGTTTTTTATTCCTCATTAAAAACTTAATAAAAATTAGAATAATGTTGTATATAAATAATATAACTTAAAATAAAATTAAATTCCAAAAAAATAAGAAAAAGAAAAATTAAAAAATTTGTACTATATTATTTTAATATATATTTAATTTTTATCTATGTACAAATGACCTCTGATCTCTTTGACTTCTACATGAAAGTTGTAGATGTCATCGAGATCTACAACTTTCTTGTTTACTATTTTCACTAAGTTTCTTCTCTAACTATCTAGTATTGATTTTATTTGTATTTCTTGATTTTTGAATTTTCTCAGCAAGCCATGTGGTGCATTCTGCTCCATCCATGTGGACCACTTATGAATCTGTGATTCGTCATCTTTATTCATTTATTTTAGCTTAAAATCCCTTATAAAACACATGCATAAAACACTAACTCCATATTCTTACTAACTTGCATCTGTGTGTAAATATTGTACACTTGTTACTAATTTTAACCTAAAATAAATAAAGAAAGAAAGGAAAAATAAAGAAAAGAAAAAAAATGGAAGATCGTTTATACGCAATAGATACAGGCTGACCCAAACCCCGAGAGATGGTCAAGACTAGACCCGATCGACCAGGAACAAAGTAGGAGAAGATATGGTCCTTAAGCAAAAAATCCAAAAAAATTGTGTGTGTGTTGTTGAAAATACTTCTCACTTATTTTGTGTATATCTGTATAAAACTAACACTAATTGTTTTGTACCTTAATTGAACTCAAATAACTAATTTTCAAAAGTAAAGTTGTAAATAAAAATGTGTCCTAATTAATAAAAATAATTGCACAATTAAATCATGTACAGAATAAAAGTAGCTACACTTGGAAAAAGCCACTAAGCATTAATTGAAAGACCAATTCTGGCTCCATATGAGCTCAAATTGAATCAATCTCACTTCCATTGGATTCGAAATTAAATTATCTTCAAAATGGCCATGATTTCATAATTTTTGGAGTTACGAGTAAAAATGGTTTTCTCGGGTGGTTTGTGCAATTTTCCCATGTATTTTGTGCATATTGTAGTTGTATATATTTGTAAATTATTCTTACTAAATATGTAAAATAAAAATAAAAAAAATGAAATTTAAAAAAAAAAGCTAATTTCCTCATTTACCCTTGTATATAATGTCATATATGTATATAGTATATGTATATAGTTGCTATTTTTAATTAACCACCATAAAAAATAAAAAAACATTTTTTTAATTCAAATAAATAAAGTGACGAAAATTCAAAAAAAATAGATAATTTTGTCTCTTTTCATCTCTCTTATCTCTTTCACCAAAAAAATCAAAAATTCATTTCAATTTTCATCTTTCTTTATCCAAAAAATTTAAAAATTCAATTTCATTCTATCTTTTCTATTTATATGGCTCCTTCTCCCTCATTTCAACTTGATCAATATTTAGAGAGAGGAGCCCGATCTCTGAGAGAAAATTTCGTCGACAAAGTTGCCTAGTCTCCAAGCTATCTAGTGACAGCGAGTCGGCCTTGTCGAGGCAATCACGGTCATTTTCCGCTCCTAAGGTGAGATCCACATTTGCTTATTTTTATCTAGGGTAATCGTGGTTTATTTCTCACATTTTTATCTCGTTGTCATTTTTTGTTTATCTAGATCTTAAAATCTGCCACGATTTATTCCACTACCGACTTAATTTTTCATCTCACTTTCTTGATCTCCATGCGTTCTATTTCTATCATCCACGATCTCTCAACTCCGGCCGCGTACGGGGGTCGGAGATCGGATTCGATTCTTCCATTTTTCTACGGATCCCTATTCATTTTCCGATTTGTAAATAAAAATAATAATAATAAACTCCATACAATTATTTTTCTTCTCTAACCTTTGTTTTGTAGGAGAATCAAAATAAAAAAACAATAAAAATTTTTTACTATTTACATTTCCTGTTTAAAAAAATCATTTTTCTTCTTTCTTTCTTCATCTGATTACAATAAAAATAAAAAAATAAAAAAATTTCAATAGTAGACGGTAGGGCCACCAACCCCCACCGCCCGCACTCCAACCGCGCAACCGCCAGTTGACGCCCCGCCACATCTCCATTGTGCGACACCGTGCCACTCCTCCACCGACCTCCACGAGGCGGCAGAGCCGCCCATGGCCTCACACGCGGGCCGCCGTTCTCGGCGTCTCCCCCCATGCAGTTCCCCAGCACATGACACCATCTCCGTCAGTCCTCACAGGATCGACCGCTCCCTCCGTGCATCCCTTAACCCAGCGCGCGGCGCTCTAACGCAGCCGCCCCACCGCCCGACCTCTGCGCGCTGGCACCTACGCCTCCATCTCTTCCTGTGCATGTCCCGACGCCCAGGCCGCGCCCCCCCCTCTAGATCAACCAACGCGCGGTGCAGTCGCTGCGTCCACGCCGACCCACCTTTGTCGTCTTGCCGCACGCCGCCCGACATCGCGTGAAGAAGAAGAGAGGGGCGGCGGACCCCTTGATCCTCCTGCTTGAAGAACGGCGGCCAAGTCTCCCCATTTCCCATTTGTGTTTGAAACGAAGCAGAGCTAGGGCTTGGATTAAAAAAATATATTTGCGAAAAGTACAACTCAAGCCCCAAAATTTTCAGAAATTGCCAAGAAGTCCCTGCCTACAAGCACGTCACGTGCCCATCACATGCATACTGGGTAAATTACATTTTGCGTCCTCTATTTGATTTCAGTTTTTATTTTTAGTGCAAAACATTTTGAAATTACATTTAGTCCCTGAACTACAGAATAATAACTTGCTTGCTCTCTTTGAATTAAATAAATGTTATTTTTGATCTAAAAATCTTTTAAAAATTATGCTATGCCCATGATGTGCATATCTATCTAGCATAAAATTTCCATTGCATTTTGATTTCATTTATTATTATTAAAAAATCCAAAATATGTCATTTTTTTCTTGTTTGAAATTCTAAAATTCATAAAAATTCAAATATTGTCGAAAAATTACGGTAGTTTTATTTCATTGTCTTTTAATTTCTAACCAATTTTCACGTATTATTTCTTTATAAAACCTGAAAAATTGAAAAACATCAAAAATCTTCTAAAAATCATAGAAAATTATACAAAAATTTCGTGCTCAACAAAAAGACACCGTTGTTGGGGATGCACGCCACCTGTTATTCTTGGTTGTAAATATATGTTTACGTTTTATCATTCACTTCATTGTTCATATCCACTGCATTCACTTCATTTTTTTTCTTTATTTGATAATTGTATTTCATACACATTCTCTTTTCTTTTTCTTACGAGGGCCCGCAGAGCGAAGGAGGTGATCCTAGGAGAGTCGAAGCACCCAAGCGATGTGGAGGCAGCTTGATTCTTCACCAAGCCGCAGGATAGCGTGAGAAGAGGAGAAAAAAATTTAAATGAGAGATAGAGAGTTTTTCTTTTCCATTTGAACTTTGTAAAAGGACATTCATTTGTTACGGGGTCTGTTTCGCGAAGTGCTGGTGCACTTGGGGGACCTCACCGGTTTTGTTTTCATCGCCTTATTTTTCTTTATTTACCGCGGATTTCGTAAGCTACCTCTTGATTGATTTAATTAATTTTCTTTAGCCAGGTAACTAATTAGGTCCAAACCCCCTAAACAAGAAATTTCTGTGCCTATAGAGTAGAGCGTAATTTGGACTTAGTCATATTAACTTGTTCTTGCATGTTAATAGAAGCTATCATCTAGGACGGTTCACTTGCATTTGCATATAGGGTAGTTTATTTAAATTCTGCGTGGATCACTTGCTTGTAGAGTGCTAGCGACAAGGTACGCATCTCTAACCCCTGCATGCATCATTATTTTTAATCGTGCATTGATATTTCCGATCTCCTTCTTTGTTTTCACTCACATAAGTTAAAAAGTAAATTGGACACTCGGTAGGCGATTCTTTGAAAATATTTTTAACCAAGTGATAACTGCTAAAATCGGGACTTCTAATGAAAACTCGACCGTAAAAAAATGCAAGGAAAAATCATTGTTTTGGTGAGAGTAACCCCCTCATTGTTTGGTTTGCTTGAATGAGAGAGCGACCCACACACTAAGATAGAGCCACGCCCGAACTCTTTTCAGACTACTATCTTGGGTTAGTCGTTCTCCAGTGAGGGTCTCTTCGATAGCCGGTAAAGCGGCCTGTGACGTCCTTAATAGATTGAATTGATCGGGTAGCCGGTAAACGGTCCACAATTCATACTCGCTGGGAAAGATCTAACTTTGAGATTAGGCCATTCTCCTGAGAGCATTGGGTTCCTGATAGCTCGCTTCTAACCGCTCTGATATATTGTATTCTCATCAAACTTCAAAATTGACAAGATAATTGACCGAACCTTCACGGTCTTCACTTTGAGTTGAGTTGGTGAACTGGGGGTTTGTATTGTGTTTGATTGCTTATGTGCTTGCTAGGTCCTTCTGTGCATTTGCACCTTTTTCCCCATATCTTTTGACTTGATCACTCATGCTCTCCCGATCCTGCCTTTTATTTCGAAGATGGCCGACTGGAGTTATTTTAATCTAATCTTCGCGGATACCTCGTACTCTCCAGACGATCCACCTTCCTTTTTGCAGGGGGACTTTTATCTTGATTTTTGTGCATATCCGCCTAACCCATTATTTCAGGAATTAGAGGACTTTGATTTTCTCCCACCCTCATTCAACCCACCCGATCCTGGGATTTGGAGTCATCTTTCTTGATTTCCACACTTAAGACACTGAACAATATGATGGAGCATATGAATTCAAGGATTTCCAATCTATTTAACATAAATATGAGCCAGAACGCTTCTCCACTATTTGAGGATATGGATTCACTTGAGGACAATCATGAGAGCTTAAAATCACCCAAAATACAAAAAAAATGAAAAAATTTGAAAATCCAAAAAGATTCTGGGAGATACGTTATTGATTAATTTTTTGAGGAGAGGACAAAAATGTCCAATCATTCACCCACACATCTATTCACATCTTGTCCCAACCTTGACCTCGAGGATGCCACTAAATAGACTGCTATTGGCAATCCTCGTGTATATGCTGATTCCGATCTCCTCCCTTGTATGGAGGAGGTCTAAAAATTCAAAAAAATGTTGAATAAACCCGAAGTGTTGGACACCATTCACGAGATCATTAAAGCCCCACTTCAACTAGCCATGATAGATTTTTCTACTCCTCAACACAAGAAGAGAAAGCAAAGGAGAAGATCTGAGCGTCACATCTTGACCATGGCCACTGCCTACGCCATCTCTCACCGTATGTATTTTAAGAAAGGGAATACTGCCAGACCTCTTGTGAGTTGCTCCATATCTGACTAGTGATAACACTCTCCTTGATGGTGGTTCATCAATCAACATAATACCCTTCTCTATGGTATAATCTCTTCATCTTGGGCCTCTCAAGAAAACCAGGATGATAGTTCAATTTGATGATGGATCTATCAAGAAAATGCTGTCATTCTTATTCAGGGCATGAATTTCACTTCGGATTTTGTCGTAATGCCCATGGAGACCTCCAACCCTGTGGAGCACCCTCCAATCATCCTGGGACGACCTTTCCTCACATTTGCGGGAGCTGTTATTGATTATGGTTCAGGAGAGAATCGCTTCCATTCTAATGAAGGGAGCGATGTGTTGATCACTATACCCTCTACTGACCAGAGAACTGCATCCCATGAGAGCCCGCCTGTGTTAGCCAACCCCAAGGAATTTTACCTCGATGATAATGTCAGAGATTGTTATTATATGTTGTATGATAATGAAACCCAAGAATTCCTCTTCAAGGAAGAGGACTCGGAAAGCATAGACCTTGGAGTTCCCCCTTCTGGTATGTGGTGATACATTCTGGTATGTGGTGATACATTGATGACATCCGCGGAATTTACACGATAGACACCCAAGAGCGAAAGGCAGATTCTGAGACTAGAGAGGATGGACATGATTTGACTACTTTCACTGATGAGTCCATTCCTATTCATCCTGATTCAGATGAGACCGATCGGGCCAAATTTGATTTGATTGCTTTTATAAAGGAATTTGGGCATTTTGATAAAGATGATGATCCGATATAGGCTCGCCATGCTGAAATTGATCCTAATTTTTCAAATAATGAATTTGAGCCTTCTTACTTTGATATTTGTGAGACTTCCCAAGACGGACATGACTACACTACTTCCAATAACTGGTTTAGTCCTGCTCAATCTGAAACCGCTGAGGATACTTTCTTGTTCGATCCTACTCAGTTTATGTCTAATGATGATCCCAATATCGACCTACACCTTGTCAAATCCATACCTCAGCGGTCCCGCAAGAAGGTTCGCTTTAGACCTTCTTGACCTTTGTACATCCACTCCTCATGTATATCCTTTCGTTTCACTCTTTCTTCTCCTGTTTTATCATTCACCCCTTTTCTGTGTGTGTGTGTATGCTATACTTAAGATGTGCTTTATCCTAAGTATACGAGGGGTGAACGATTTGTGTAGTTCATATTCATCATGATCATCACTCTTGTTGTTTCCTAAGGATACTATACCCTATGTATAGGGGGGTGATGTTGTTCATATCGTGTCTTTTTATTTTTGAGGATGTACATTCTCATCATCGGTTTTCCCCTTTTGTACACTCTACTATACTTAGGATTACTTGATCCTAAGTATGGGGGGATTACCAACTTCTCCTCTTTTTATCCTTTCTTTGAGTCGTTGTAGCATGGGAGTCTTCTCACTTTTCTATACTTAGCACGAGTTATGCCTTCCTTTTTCGCTCTCTGTTCACTAGGAGGACATAGTTAGAGCTAAGTATAGGGGGGTGTCGTATATAATGTAAATATACTTTAGACATAACTTGTACTTTTAAATACGTTTATTTGGGGGGTTATTTGTATAATTTTGTAAAATCTACGTGTGTAAAAAAACAAAAAAAACAAACAACACAACACAACAAAAAAATCAAAAATCACAAAAAAAAATCAATCAATAAAAACACAAAAAAACAAACAAAACAAACAAAAAAAACAAACAAAAAAATCCTATATATACTTGTATATATTTTACTAACCCATTTTCCTAAAAAAACTAAAAAACTAAAAATCTATAAAAACTTGCATAATCCAAAAAAAATCTTTCTTTTACATCTGCATTTTTCATCCAAAAATCCATAAAAAGTTCAAAATTAGAATTACTTAAAAAAAGTTCTTTTCACATGTGCATCATTTCTTTTCAAAAAAAATACTTTATGCATTGTTCATATTTTGCATTTGCATGTGCATTTTTCAGGATAATATTGATATTTAAACTATGTCTTGAATAAAATTGAAGAATGGAGCTTAGTTGGACCTTAATCCACCTAATTCTCAGAGGAACTTCATCGAGAAATAGAATTTTAGAAGCTTCAGGTCTTTGACTTAATTCTTTGAGTTCCACATGACAATGTGCAGCGTTTGACTCTTAGTGTCTAACCTGGTCTCTTCATTCTAGGTATAACTCTGGAATAGGAAATCAATGTGTACTCTCGTACTATGCACTTATCTCAACAAAGACGGGATGTTGGAAGACAGTGTGAGTTTCTTTTCTGGTAGCGTGGAAATCTAAAGACCGGAGTACGGGTTGAAATAAAGCCTCGGAAAAGGGATGGACGGCTGGGCACGATTTTTTCTAAGACCCCAAAAAATGTACGGAAACAAAAAGATTCTATATCCGTAGGGACACAACAAGATCCAAGCAGAACCACCAAAAATCCAAATACAAAGAAGCCTCTACCAAATAAAGATCTGACCAAAAAGGTCCAAGATTCAAGAAAACCTGCAGATCTTGGTGGAGACTCGGCTACACTAGCCAGCTCCACAAGGAGATGTGACTACACTGGCCACCCTCCATTTTTTTCTCCTTCTTCTAACTTCTCCCCTAATTCAATTGTGAACACAGCATGACAGACCTTAGAAAGAAATACCTGACTTCTCGAGGACGAGTTACTGGAGAGGAGATTTGCATGGTAGTCCGGCATTCCTGATGGGAAGAGCTAAAACCTTTCACACACATGAGCCGATTATTTAATATTCATAGGGTATACTTTGGGAAGAGGATTGATCTAAGATGACTTCTGAGCCAAAACTGTGACAATGATGTGCAGAACTTGAAGGATGTCGATTTAAAATTCTAAGTCTCACAGAAGTTCCGACACACTAATAATCCAAAGGTCTGACAGAGCTCTAAACTACAATTTTATGAAGATAAGTTTAATACTCAATATTGTCCTACTTTCTTTATTTTCCCTTTCTTTTTCTTTTTTCTTTTTCTTCACTTATTCTTTCAAATAAGTGTTTACTAAGGGACTTGCAAAGGTAAAGCATAGGGGGATGATGAATCTGCGATTCGTCATCTTTATTCATTTATTTTAGCTTAAAATCCCTTATAAAACACCTGCATAAAACACTAACTCTATATTCTTACTTACTTGCATCTATGTGTAAATATTGCACACTTCTTACTAATTTTAACCTAAAATAAATAAAGAAGGAAGGAAGGAAAAATAAAGAAAATAAAATAAAAAAAATGGAAGACTGTATATATGTAATAGATACAGGATGACCTGAACCCTGAAAGAAGGACAAGACTTGACCTGATCGACCAGGAATAAAGTAGGGGGAGATAGGGTCCTTAAGCAGAAAATCCAAAGAAATTGTGTGCGTGTTGTTGTAAATACTTCTCACTTATTTTGTGTATATCTATATAAAACTGACACTAATTTATTTGTGCCTTAATTGAACTCAAATCAACTAACTTTCAGAACTAAAGTTGTAAATAAAAATGTGTCCTAATTAATAAAAGTAATTGCACAATTAAATCGTGTACTTTAATAAAAGTAGCCACACTTGGAAAAAGCCACTAAGCATTAATTGAAAGACCAATTCTGGCTCCATATGAGTCAAATTGAATCAATCTCGCTTCCATTGGATTCAAAATTAAATTATCTTCAAAATGGTTGTGATGTCATAATTTTTGGAGTTACGAGTAAAAAGTTAGTTTTCCGGGGTGGTTTGTGCAATTTTCCCATGTATTTTGTGCATATTGTAATTGTATATATTTTTAAATTATTCTTACTAATTATGTAAAATAAAAATAAAAAAAATAAAATTCTTAAAAAAGCTAATTTCCTCATTTACCCTTGTATATAATGTCATATATGTATATAGTATATGTATATAGTTGCTATTTTTAATTAACCACCATAAAAAATTATATTTTTTATTCAAATAAATAAAGTGATGAAAATTAAAAAAAAAGATAATTTTGCCTCTTTTCATCTCTCTTATCTCTTTCACCAAAAAAATCAAAAATTCATTTCAATTTTCATCTCTCTTTATCCAAAAAAAATCAAAAATTCAATTTTCATTCTATCTTTTCTATTTATATGGCTCCTTCTCCCTCATTTCAACTTGATCAATCTTTAGAGAGAGGAGCCCGATCTCCGAGAGAAAATTTCGTCGAGAAAGTTGGCTAGTCTCCATGCCGTCTGGTGACAGCGAGTCGGCCTTGTCGAGGCGATCACAGTCCTTTTCCGCTCCTAAGGTGAGATCCACATTTGCTTATTTTTATCTAGGTTAATTGTAGTTTATTTCTCGCATTTTTATCTCGTTGTCATTTTTTGTTTATCTAGATCTTAAAATCCACCACGTTTTTGATTTGTCATCGATCTCGAGTTTTCATCTCATTCTCTCGATCTCCTCGCATTCTATTTCTATCATCCACGATCTCTCAACTCCGGTCATGTACGGTGGCCGAAGATCAGAAATTATACATATTGACCAAAATACCCTTTATTTTATCCGTTTATTCTTAATTATTAAAAATCCAAAATATAGATTAAATTGTAAATATTACTTTCATATTTTCTTTATTTTTATTTTGATTTTTCTTTTATTTAAAATTGAAACAAAATTCAAAACATAGAAATATGGTATTTTGTACCTATAAAATATCACCAAAAATGCAATTTGTACATATGATTATTTTAATTTTCGATTCTTCACAAAAGTTGTAGATCTCATCGAGACGAGCAACTTTCACGTTGAGCACTTTTTGATTTGACCCCTTTTGTTATCTTTTTTATTTTTATTTACACATTTTTGTGATTTTTCTGGGAGCGACACGTGGCAGCTCCTTGATCGGCCACATGTCACCCCTATTATTTATTTATTTATTATTTTTATTATTTTTATTATTTTTAATTTATTTTAGTTTAATTTATATATTCTTTCCATTTTATTTTTTCTCCCTTCTTTAATTTTAGCCTGCTTATTTTTTTTATTATTTATTTTCCCCCCTTTTACTTCTTCTCCTTTTACTTGTCCTCCACTCCAAGTCACCCACTCCTCATTTTTCCTACTTTCTCCACTTCTTTTCTAACCTCCCTCTCCTCCTTTTTATTATATCCTCCTCGCCCGATTCACATCATCCATCGTTTCGACAAAAGTGAGATCGAACCCCTTTAACCTTCAGGTGACAGTTGTAGGCGACGAGTTGAGAGATGACAACCTAGAAGGCGAGATCTGCGACATCACCATTGTCGTGTCATGAGATTCCAATCAGGCTCGCTCAGCTTCATGGCGCATCCGCCACACTGCTCGAGGCGACATTTCCGGTCGAGCGTAGCTCCCCACTCTTCAGGCGACTACACAGGTAAATCTTCTATCTTCCTCTCATTTTTTTATTATTATCTAGCATTGTTTTTTTTTGTTTTGTTCAACATCATCACATCTTTTTAATCACCATGTTATTTTCTTTTCCAACAAACCAACATCACCAATCATTACAATCATCACACACACTACCTCATAATTGCATTTTTTTATTTTATTCTTACATCATTATCATCATACATCATCATCACCCCTCTTCATTTAACTCCAACATATGTACTTCCTATGTAAAAATTACAAAAAAAAAGAAATTAAAAAAAGAAATAAAAAAGCAGGAGCAGGTCCCTGTGGCCGACGGTGCCTCTCTCTCCCTACCGTCACAGCCCCTAGGTCGCGCCGCCCTCCCATTGACGCCCAGCCGCCATGCCCCCACGACCAGAAGTCACGCCTCCCACTCCGCCTCCGACGTCGCTTGCCATCCCTTGTGCAGCTGCAGCGGCGAGGCCCCCAGCAGTCACCAGTCGCGCGGTCGTTGTAGCTACCAGACGACCATGCAACCGTTGTCTACCCCGCTTCAGCCGACCTCCTCCCTGCCACAACCTGCCCCCGAAGCGTGCCTCCTTGTCGCCCTCCTAGCTGCAACCAACCTTCCTCTCCAACGCACCGCCGCACCACGCGCCAGCTCAGTCAGGCAGCTGCCGCCTCGCAATCGTGCCCTACACAAGTCCACTGCACCCAGCCGCGCTCCTCCTCCAGCAGCAGCAGGCCGTAACCTTCCTCGCTAGCTGCGCGGCCCATCACATCCCAAACGACCGCACGTGGTGCTGACCTCACCGCTCCGTCCTGCATGCCTGGCGACCATCTGTTGCATCGCTCCCTCCGTTGACCACCGCCCGCATGCCTTCCCTTGTGTGTGGCGTCGTGCCTCTCACCCTCCAACTCTACCGTAGACGTGGGTTCATGGAACCCACGTTAGAAGGTCTATTTTTATTTTTATTTTTTTATTTTTCAGAAAAATTGCATTTTTTAACTCGTCGTGTTTATTTAATTTCAAATGCATCCCTGTGCACATTTTTTATGAAGCATTTAATTTATGTATTGCAAAGACACCCCCAAATTTACATAATAATTTGGATATTCATTTCTTATCTATTTTTAATACAAAAGCAACATTTTTTTAGAAATTAATTGTACACATTTTGGCTATTTAATTTAATTTTTGTGAGCATTAGATTATTTATTAAAAATCAGAGTTTGAAATTCAGTGATATTTTATCCATTTATGGTATGAAATTCGCTCAAACATAAATATTGGTCCAAAATTTGTGCAAAAATTCCAGATTATGCCTCTACGTGTTTTTTTAATTACTATCCAAATTAAAGTTGTCTTATGCATAAAATAAATTATTGAGTGATTTTTGTAATTGATTTTTAATTAAGTCCACGATATTATTTTTGTGAAATTTCAAGTCTTTTATGTTTCTCATTTAAATATCTATTTTATGTAATTCTTTCTCTTGATAATTTGATTCCGTGGATTTATTAGAAATTAAATACTCACAGTCACTCTGTTTTCATTAAAAATTCATAAAAAAGCATAAATTGTCAGAAAATTCCAAAAAACTTAATGTAGCTTCTTTTCATCATATTTCATCTCCAGTAAAAATTTCATAATTTTTGCATTATGTTTGCATGTTGCAAAAAACCCCAGAAAAAGTTTACATTTTTCATTTGTGCATCTTAAATCCAAAAATTCCAAAAAAAAATATTTTGCATTCATCATTGGATTTGGTTTCTAGAAAAATATAACTTGGTTAATTTGTATTAATTTCATATTAAATCCAATTTGGCTAAGTTGCTTATTTTCTTAAGAACCTAACTCAATCGCATTTATGCGTTGGCATTTATTTTGCATTAATAATAACCAAAAATCTGCTTGGAAAACCATTAACTAATCTGTATAATTTGATCAGAAGTTGTTCCTTTGCCTCCTGAGTTGCCCCTGGGGCTTGCCCTGGTTAGAAATACATAAAACCATGCATTAATTCATTCGTTGATTATTCGATTCATGTGGTTAATTTTTGATCGATCCTGATTGTCCGACTACAACAAAACGACACACATCTTAATTAAAAGGGCATCTCAGTGGGACATCACTAACCCAAGTTGCTTATTGTGTGTCTCATTGTATTGTGTTTGATGTAATCACCTTGTTTGTACATTATTGTAGAATGTGCATTCACGCAATATAATCCTCTTATAAATTGCTAACTGGAATATTTGACACTTAAATTCCATTACTTAATTGGTCGCGTCCTTGAGTTTGACCCTGGACTTCCCATGTTATAAATTCAGGCTAAATCCTCCTCGTGGAGATATTTTATTCGGTTCTGCATGATAGGCTAAGTGTCACTGCTACGACAGATATATTTTAATACATGCCATTAGCGATTCATCAATCGTAATGGTTGATATTACATGAAGTCTGTTGAGAAAGGTAAAGCTCCAGCATGTATGAATTCTACTTTCATCATTGAAACCAATTTTCTTGTAGGACGAGAAGGTAGTTGGGTCATCGATTCTGGTTCTTCTGTTCATGTTTGTAATTTGTTGCATCTATTTCCGAAAACTAAGAATCTTGATGAAGGGGAGATAGTCATCTAGATGGGATATGATGTAACTATTGCAGCAATCGCCATCGGGAACTGCAGACTATCATTATCTAGTAGAAGAGTCCTATTACTTAAAGAATGTCTTTATGTTCCAGATGTCACAAGTATCGTAATATATGCATCTAAATTAGTTAGAAGTTGATATTTGTTTCTAGTATGTAATAAACGTGTCATAAGTTGTTATGATAAATATATTGCGGATGGTGTTCTGACTTCTGGTGGACTCCATGAATTGTGCATTGATGAAAATGTCATGAATGTTACTACTACCACTAATAAAAATTCTAAAAGAACCAAGGACGATGGAATTTATTCTAACATAACTTGGCATCAAAGGATGGTCATTTATCTATTGATAGGATCAATAGATTGATAAAGGATGGACCCTTACATTTTCTACATGTCTAATCTTTGCCTACATATGAACATTTTAATTGAGGTAAAATGAGCGGAATGCCTTTCCGTAACAAGGTTACAAGATGCAAAGGTATTCTTGACCTAGTGCATACTGATGTATGTAGCCCCTTTAGTACATCAACTCGAAAATGATATCAATGTTATTTGGTATTTATTAATGACCATTTGTGATACGGGTTTATCTTCCTATTATGTTATAAATTTGAAACCTTTGAAAAGTTCAAAGAGTTCATGGCTTTGGTTGAAAACCAAACCGATAGGAAGATTAAACAGATTTGATCTAACGAGGTGGCAAGTATCTCTCAGATAAATTCAAGGAATACCTTAAAGAGAAAGGAATTGTCTTCAATCTCACTCCTCCTAGAACTCCCCAACCTAGTGATGTTGCTGAAAGACACAATAGGACCATCATGGACATGGTACGTTCGATGATGAGTAAAGCATATTTATCACTTAGTTTCTAAGGATATGCAGTAGAGATTAAAATATATATCCTGAATAAGGATCCTAGGAAATCCATACTTAAGACTTATATGAGCTTTGGTATGGAACCAAACCTAGTGTTAATCACTTAAGGATTTGAGGTTGCTTGGTTCATACAAAGATTGTAGATGCAAGTAAGATAGAATCTCGCACTCATGAGTGCTACTTAATTGGGTATGTTAAGGATGGTATTGGATACAAGATTTATGACCCTGAGACTTAGAAGGTCTTTGTTTCTAGAAATTAAAATTTCTAGACGATGATTTCCTTAAGAGTCAAGATAAAAATGATGTAAAGGAACTCATTGAATCCCCTGAGGATACTGAGTTTCCTGAACCAGAAATCGAGGAAGTAAATGAGGATGTAACACCCGTATCTCTTCGAAGGAGTTCTAGGGTGGTTGCACCACCTGAAAGTTACAGATTCCATGTGTCAGATGAACCTGACAATGATCCATCTTCATTTGATGAAGCACTCGCAGATTAAGACATGGATAGAGGGATGCTAGAAATGAAGTCTAAAATAGACTCCATGCATAAAAATGGTGTATGGACCCTAGAGGATCCACATAGAGGGGTAATACCCATTAGGTGTAAATGGATCTTCAAGAGAAAGAGGGGACCTAATGGGAAAATAGAGACTTTCAAAGCAAGGATCATAGCCAAGGGATACACACAGAGAGAAGGTATCGACTATGATGAGACATTCTCTTATGTGTTTATGCTTAAGTCCATCGAGGCTTTGCTAGCTATAGATTCATATCTTGATTATGACATCTGGCAAATGGACGTTAAGACAACATTCCTCATTGGATACCACGAGGAGGATATCTATATGGAGCAACTCCAGGGCTTCATAACCAAGGAAGGAAAAGTATGCAAGCTAAAGAAATCCATCTATGGGTTCAAACAAGCTTCTTGTAACTGGAACATCAGATTCTACGAAACAATAAAGAGTTATGATTTATGCAGAATCCTGATGAACCATGTGTGTACAAGAAGCTTTGTGGGAGAGTCGTTGTGTTCAACGTGCTTTATGTCGATGACATCCTTATCATTGGGAATGATACATGGATGATGCCCAATGTTAAGATTTGGCTATCCCATACCTTCAAGATAAAAGATTTCGGAGAAGCCTCTTACATTTTAGGTTTGAAGCTGTTCAGAAACAGAGAAAAGAGGATCTTACGATTGTCACAACATGAGTAGATTAGGAAAATCTTGGAGATGTTCTATATGGAGAACTCCAAGAAAGGTTTCCTTCCCTTAAGACATGGTATCCACCTGTCTAAAGGGATGGCTCCTCAAAGTGTTGAGCAAAAGAAAGCCATGGTTTGATGCCCCTATGCATTATTTGTAGGAAGCTTATTGTATACCACGTTGTGTACAAGTCCAGATATCTGTCATGCAGTAGGAGTGGTAAGTCGTTACCACTCCTTCTATGGAGAACAACAATGGAATGTAGAGAAGAACATCTTCAAGTATCTAAGACGGACACCATATTATATCTTGGTCTATGGAGATGGTGATCTCCAAGTCTTGGGATACACAGATTCTGACTTCCTGTCTGATATTGATGATCGAAAGTCGACATCAGGGTTTGTGTTCCTATTGAACGGTGGTGTTGTAAGCTGGAGAAGCAAGAAGCAGGACACTATGCTCGATTCAACAATAGGAGGTGAATACATTACTGTATCAGATTCTACAAAGGAGGCGGTGTAGTTGTGCAAGTTCATCATGGTGCTTGGCATAGTTACATCTGATACTCCCATTCCGCTACTCTGTGATAACACGGGAGCCATAGCTCAGGTGAAGGAACCTACATGGAATCAAAAGAGAAGCACATGGAAAGGAAATATCACATCATTCAGGAGATTCAAAAGCGTGGCGACATCGTCATCACTAAGGTGGCCTTTGCCAATAACATTGCTAATTTGCTTACCAATCCTTTGACACAAAAGGTTTTCGACGAACATGTAATGAGTATGTGTTTAAGGATTGTACCTGAATGGTTTTGAGGGCTAGTGGGAGATTTTTAGTAATGTGAGCTAGAGGCCAACCATTCCTACAATAAATGTTATTGTAATGTTTGATACATCAATAAAAGTTATTGGCTTATTTTCACTACTTGTCTAAGATTAAAAGAATGAATGCACTATAAGGTCCCTTAGTACAATTAAGTTAATGTAATGGTCATCTTGATGATCATACAGTTGTTGATTCAAATGTTGAATCAAAGAGGTAGGTGCTTGGATGAATATCTAAAGAGTTAGATTGAGGACTCGTCAAGCACCGTCAAATGATTGTTGAGAGTCGATCTCCAGCCTGAGTAGGAGATGGGAATCCTTTCTCATTTGGTTGATATTTGACCGATTGCTTTATGCAGGTCCTCCGCATAGGAATAAAGATTCGGAGGTGCCAGATAAGTTAGGTCAAATAGTTGACTTAGTTAGATCGAGATAACCAAGTCCTATCTCGTATATAGTCATGACATAGGCATGCATCCTTTGACTGGAGATATATGCATTACTATATGTCTAAGTATGTATATTTGACAGACCAATAGGTTGACGGCCTAATCAAGGTCTATACACCTGCGAGCTAGTATGCATACAAGGACATATGAGTAATACAATATCTCAAAGGGATCGTATAGGTTCACTTGTGAACTGGAAGATATGACCTCACTCATGAGGTATTGGGACCGATCAAATTCCATGCATGGTCATCTTGACTTTTAACCATGACAATAATTTGTAGGTATGATATATGCTTCTGAAAAACATATGATTAATACCAACTCCCAATGATCGAATGAAAAACTAAATGATAAAACCATGAAAATGACAGTGTAAATTGGTCTATATCTTCAGGTTTATTCTAGGTCTTCCATTATGCATGATGTACAGGTATTAGGAATACTTGAGGGTGATGTGATCATTAACTATTGTATAACCATGACGCTTCCATTCCGAGGGAGTGATGAAACAAGTTTGGATTTTAGTGACTCCCCTTATAAGAGAAGTAGTCTAATCTTAGTCCAAGTGTTGGACATTGATATGAATGTGATTGGGATGCAATAAGAAGATTAGATATATGGTATTGACTTAATCAAGCATCAATGAGAGGTCCCCTAGATCTGGAATTGAGATGTGATCTCAATATCCTAGTTACTCTACATGGAACGTAAAAACACCATGTCCTTATCTCCAAATATCCCGGAGAAAGCGCATTGTTATTGAAATAGTTACAGAATAATTCCATTGTTGAACTATGTATCTGAGTATTGAGATATTGATTATTAAATGTGATTTAATTATCATGAATAATGTGAATACAAATCATATTATTTAAATACATGAGAATGATGATCCAATATAATTAAATGTGATTTAATTATCAAGTATATAAATTATGTGGAGAGTACTATCCATATTATATATATATATATATTATATAAATGTGATTTATAATATATTAGAGAGAATTTATTGTAAATTGTATCTTCAAATAAATTGTTGATGTGAATTGGATTCTCATTGAAAATTAATTAGACATATAATTTACATTTTATTTTTGGGTTGTTAATATGATTTGTAATTATTCATCAGCATGATTGCAATATTCAAAAAATTAATTTTGAAATATTTTTTAAATTAATTTACAACAAAAGTTGTTGTAAATATATTTGAAGGATAGTAGGAGCCAACATGATCCATTTAATTGATGGTGGATGGCTACACTTTGAATTGTTCTCAAGGGTGTCAATCCCCCCCATTTTTTGAAGGTAGGGTGGCCTCGCTCCTAATCTTTCTATGCTAATTTATTTAGTTCAAATTAAATTATATTGATTATTAAATACATTTAATTTAATCTAAATTAATTGTTTTTATATATTTTTACAACAAAAAAATCATGGCCACTAAATAGAAACACAATTCAATCTCAACGATAGACTTTGTGTTTCACATGGATTGAAATCTATGTACTCCAATAATACTATAAAATAAGAGGCAACCATATCTCTTCTTTGACACACAAGAATTGAGTAATCTCTCTCTCTCTCATTCTCGTACTATACAACCCATCTCTCTCTCTTTGTGGCTATCCACCTTATGCCCTACAGAGAGTCGTTGTCATCACGATGTTGTTGTGCCGCCTCTTTGACCACTCGTGGATCTCTGTCTCCTTCGATGTGCCACGCTTGTGAAGAATGCATCAGATCTCACGTGAAAAGATCAGAAGATTCACCACTTGGATCATCAACTCGGATTACGAGGAGTTCATGTCTCATCAATGCACTTGCAAGTGTCTCCTCTGTCGGATCGGACTTGAGACATGAGGTCTCTTGGTTTACAGACTTTATCGCAACAACTCTTCAAGAGGTAATCCTACATATTAATTGTGGTTATATGAAACGATCCGAGAAGTGTTCTTGGATGATGTGGTTTCATCACTTTAAAATTTTAAATTCCGTTGCACCGAGCAACTAGTGTAACTAGTCACTCTGATCCCATACGATGCGATCATCACGTTTCAGTGATGCACTTAAGGATCTTTCCATATACCTCATGGTACCATGCCAAGTGTATTATACTTGAGGATCTGGGGTTGTTTGGTCCATACTAAAAATGTGGATTCAAGCAAGTTGGAATCTCGCACTAGAGATTTCAACATCATTGGATATGTTAAAAATAGTATAGATACCAACTTTATGATCTTGAGACTCAAAAGGTATCTATATCTAGAGATGTTAAATTTCTAGAAGATGAATTCCTTAAGATTCAACAAAATAATTACTAATGAAACTAATCGAGTCTAGTATGACTGATGAAGTTCCTACACCAGAAACTTAAGAGATAATTGAAAATGACATGACCATACCTCTTAGAAATAGTTTAGGGTTGTAAGTCAACCAGAAAGGTACAGATTCCCATGTATCAAAAGAGTATGATGATGATCCAACATCATTAGATGAAGCTTTGGGTGATCATTACATGGATAGTTGGATGCAAGCAATGAAGTCTAAGATAGACTCCATACATAAGAATGGTATATGGATCCTCGAGGATCTGCCTAAAGGGGTCAAACCAATTGGGTGTAAATGGATCTTCATGAGAAAGAAGGGACCTGATGGGAAGGTAGAGACCTTCAAAGCATGACTCATTGCCAAGGAACACACATAGAGAGAAGGCATCAATTACTCTGAGACATCCTACCATGTGGCCATGCTTAAATCCATCCGGGCACTGCTTGTTATAGCGGCACACCTAGACTATGACATCTAGCAGATAGATGACAAGACAACATTCCTCAATGGATGCCTCAAAGAGGATATATATATGGAGCTATCCCAAGGCTTCATAGCCGAGGAAAGAAAAGTTCGCAAGCTAAAGAAACCCATCTATTGGATCAAACAAGCCTCTCGTATTTGGCACATCCAATTCGATGAAACCATAAAGAGTTATGATTTCATGCAGAATCCAAATAAGCCATGTGTGTACAAGAAGCTTAGTGGGAGTGCAATTGTGTTCATTGTGCTTTATGTAGATGATATCCTTATCATTGGAAATGGTATAGGGATGATGACTAGTGTTAAGATCTGGCTTTCAATAAATTTGACATGAAATATCTTGGAGAAACATCTTATATCTTGGGTCTGAAACTATTCAGAAGTAGATAAAAGAGTGTATTGGGACTATCATAACAAGGATAGTACAAAAAGATCTTGGAAAGTTTCAGTATCGATAATTCCAAGAAAGTTATCCTTCCATTAAGACATGGTATGCATCTGTCTAATGGGATGGCTCCTCAAACTTTTGAGGGAAACTAAAACCTGAATCACAACTGTCATGATCAGACACACATCCATTGACCAGAGACAGATATGCATCTATATACCTTAGTATGCACATTTGCTTGACTAATAAATTGGTGACCTAATCAAGGTCCACATACTGACGAGTTGGTGTGCATAAAAAGACATATGAGAGGTATGATATCTCAAAGGAATCATACATGTTCATATATGATTAACCGAAGATAGAGCTCACTCATGAGATATTTTGGGGTCAAAAGGAATTCCTTTCATGGTCGTCTTATTATGAAATAAGACACGAATTTGAGATATTAATATATACTTTTTGAAAGTATATGATTGATTCACCCTATTATCAAATGAGAAATCTATTGATATGTTTTAAAATAGATAGTCAAAATAGGGTTTGAACTTTGGATATATTAAAGTCTTCCGGTATGAAGGATGTGTGAGTACTGGGAATACTCAGGGTTGAATTTATCGTAATGGATCATCTACCATGACACTTCTATTTTGAGAGAGTGACAAAACATGATGGATTTTAGTGGCTCCATTTTGCTAGATTATTTAAGATTTAATTGGATGACATCACAATTCATTTGAATCGAATTTCTAATTCCAATTCTAATTTCAATGTCGAAATGGTGGAAACAGAAATGGTTGTGGAAATGGAAAAATACAAGATCCTTAAGCTCATTTATTACCTCCAAATGGTTTGAACTATGATTATAAATGGTCGAGGAAGCTATATTCATCTCACCGATACTTTCTTGAGCTAACATAGAGTGGCTTGAATTTCATTGAGCTCACTTAGAGTGTGAAGTGTTCCACTCGAGCTCAATAGATAAGTGTGTATCAATTTCAAGCTAAAATGGTAGAAACCTTGAAATTGGATTGATATCATTATTTCAAGTCACTATACATGGATTGTATGATCTTCCCAACATTATCTCCAAGTATATGCATTTGTATCTCATGAATCCTAATTGGATTAGGACTCAAACTGTTTGATGTCAATATTGAGACACTAATTGGTGTTGTCATAGTCTTCAGGGTAATTTTGTGAGTATGATTCACAAAAATATAATCCATTAATTATTATAATGATTCATAATAATTAACATTTATATGAATACAATTCATATAATTAATATTTATGTGAATATGATTCACATAATATTTCAAGGCACATATGTGAATATCAATCGACATTTATGTGAATCACATTCACACACGTGCGTTGAAATAATTATATGAATTATATCAACAAAAATATTAATTATATTATGATATTCATATACATTAATTATTATGAATCATTATTCATATTTAATTAATGGGTTATATTTCTGAATCATATTCATAAAATTACCCTCAAGAAAACAATAATTATTGTCTCAATAATGACATCAAATAGTATGGATCCTAATCCAATTAAGACTCATGAGATACAAATGTAGATACTTAGAGATAATATCGGGATGATCATACTACCATGTATGTTCACCCCGAAATCTGGATATCAATCAATTTCAAAATTATACTATTTTAGATGGAAAATGATACACTCTCATCAATTGAGCTCGAGTGGAATACTTCACACTCTAAGCGAGCTCAATGAAATGCAAACCACTCTATGTGTGAGCTTGACAAAGTATTAGTGAGCTGAACCCAGCTTCCTCGATCATTTCTAATCATATTTCAAACCATTTAGAGCTTAGAAATGTGCTTAAGGTGTTCGTATATTTCCATTTCCATGATAATTTCTGTTTCCAATATTTGAACACTGAAATTGGAATTGGAATTGGAATTAGAAATTGGATTCATATGAATTGTGGTTTAGTCCAATTAAATCTCATCTAGCTAAATGGAGCCACAAGAATCCATCATGTTTCATCATCCCTCGGAATGGAAGTGTCATGATAGATGATCTATAATGATAGACTTACCCCGAGTATTCATTATACTCATTCATCCTTTGCACTGGAAGACTTTGATAAATCCGAAGTTCAAAACGTGGTTTGACTGTATTCTTCGTAATAAATCAATAGATTTCTGGTTTGACATTAGGGTGACAATATTAATCATATACTTTCCAAAATATATATTAGTATAATGAATTTGTGTCTTATTTCATAAATGAGATGACTATTCATGGAATTCATTTTAACCCCAAAACATCTCATGACGGGGCTCTGTATCTAGGTTCATCAACTATGAAGCTATATGATTCCTTTGAGAGATCATACTTCTCATATGTCTTCATATGCACACCAACTCACAAGTATATGGACCTTGGTTAGATCACCAACCTATTGTTCCGTTAAATGTGCATACTCGGGCATATAGATGCATATCTGTCGCTGGTCAGAGGATGTGTGCCTCATCGTGATAGTTACGATTTAGGTATTAGTTTATCTCGACCTCATCAAGTTAACTCTTTGACTTGATTATTCCATCACTTCAGAATCTGCATTCATATGTAGAGGACCAACACCAAGAAGTCAGTTGAAATCAGTTTTAAGAGAAAGATTCCCATCTCTTTCTCAGAATGGAGATCATTATTGAATATCACATGTTTGAAGTCAGATATTTCCTTCTAGCTACATGGTATCCGATATGGCCATGGTACATAACCCTAATTATACAAAGGAACATTAATAGAAAAGTGCATTCATATTCATTCATTTTATTCCGGATGGACATAATAAAATAACAGCTTTTATTGGATTAATGGGTTGGTAAGGGCTTACAAGTCCAACACCTTGATGGACCGATGGTAGGTATACTACTGTTGAGGCCAGTATCCACTTGACCTTAAACACCTACGACGTCTCCTTGCAAATTATGGGGTGTACATTCTATTCCTGCAGATGTATTGCTAATTATCTACATAGCTGCTCTAAGGTCCTTGTACTTACTCTTATACAAGGTCAACTCGATGTACAGATGCAGTTTGTGGAGATGGGGCGGGTATCTTCATATTAGCTACCTTCTCATCTAACTCCTCCACTTTCTTCAGCAATCGAGAAAGGCCATCAATGTCGGTGACCTTCTTGTTGATCTTCTTTACCGTCGTAAGCTTATCTATTATTATCCCCATGCTAGGGATGACATCATCTATATTACCAGCTACAATCTTCCTGAGTATCTCCTCATATAGGAGTGAGGGAGATGCCTGGTAGGCTTTGGTAGCTTGAGATCTACACCATATGATTTCTTCAATTTTGCTCAGATAGCTTCCTCCACAAGATGCACTCACTTACCCCTGCATCTTAGGGTTCATACCACATAACATGGTCTGAATTAAGATCGCCTTAGAAATGCCATGACATAGGTATTTATGTAATAAATCATTGAATCTCTCCCATGTCTCATTGAATGGCTCATGGGGGACCTGAAAGAAGCTACCAATATTGGTTCTCATCTGTTTAGTTCTACTAAGTGGGTCGAACTTCTATAGAGATAAATCTTTGAACTGCAACCAGATAGTACATCTAACCTCAAGATTCTTCAACCAATGGGTTGTCTTATCTTCTAAGGAAAATGTGGTAGCCTTAAGCCAGATGTAGTCTTGACCAACCCTAGGATGGCTAAGGTTGTCACAAACTAACTCAAAGTATCGTAAGAATGCATATGGCTCCTCAGTGGCATTCACATTGATTTTCAGTAGCAACCCTAAGAATTGGGGATTCAACTCAAATGCCTTTGCTAGTATAATAGGAACGAGCTAACCACATGTCCAATATGAGCTCTTGGATCTGCATTCTATCATTTTGCTCTAGCTAACGAGACCATGATATGCTACAATGGGACATCTCTATTGTCCTCATCATCACCCGACCACTTCTTAGGAGGCGTCTCTTTAAAATTTTCTTTACCTTCATAAAAAAAGGGATTTGAATTAGAATGGTGTGAAGAATTTATGTTGATATCACAAAGGAAAAAGTCTTCCTCGATGAGAAAAGAATAGAGAAAGGGATTTCTCTAGGACTGACCAAAACCTTAGATTTATTGAAATTGAACTCAAGACAAGAGTGATCTTGAGCCGGGATGAGATGGATCCAAGATCTCAAAAGATAATAGATACGGAATATTTAGGGAAAGATTCGCAGAGTCTGAACAAATATCACTTCATTTATTCATCTCAAAATCAAACAGGTCGGAGAGAGATCATAATAAATAAACCAAAGAGATATGGTGAAAGAACGAACATGTAGTCTTTGAAACACACATAAATTAAACACAATACAAAGCCCAAGTTCACCAACTTCACAAAGTGAAGGTCGTAAATGTCTAAAATTTGAATTTTAAATTGGTAATAATATAATCTTGTGAGTCTCTTACACATTGGTGTGTCTCCCTGACACCCAGATGTGATTTTTCAACACCTCAATCAAAGGGATGATCTTCCTGAACTGTTGGGTTATATCAAACCCCAACTAGTAAATGGACACATCCAAAATGTCTACTATGATTGGAGGCAAGTGCTTACAGCTTCCAAACTCGCAAAAGTTAGATATGGAGACCTAGGGGACATGTATAGATTTGTGGGCTCTAACCTTAGGTCTACGTCCTTACCCACTCGTAGTCTTGAGGTAAATACCTACATACAATGATCGAGGTTATGATGAACATAAATGATCGATCTGTTGACCTAACAAGCTAAGATAGCATTCAATGTGGTGAACAACCAAATGTCAATCAACAATCAACCCTCAACTTAGATAAATCAATATGTCTATGTGAGTTACAATTTATTCTAACTCCACAAAAATGTGTATAGGTGTAAGTATGGTAGAGTATCAAACTCAGAGAAGCCTAACGAGGATAGACAAAAATATTACTAAATATTACTAATTAATTATATTTTTTGGATTTTTCTTTTATTTTTAAGTATTTTTACTTTTATACTTTTATGGGTTTTTTAATTATCTTTAATTTTTTATAATTTTCAATATTTTATATTTTGTTTTAAATTTATGATTTTTTAATTCCTTTCTAATTTGAAAATGAAATAAATAATAATAGAAATATAGATATTATATATACTCTATAGATAATATAAGGAGAAAATGTGTTTTTAGATTTTTTTTAATTAGGTAAAATAAAGCAAAAATGAAGAAAATAAAATGTTGTTGGGTTTTAAAATTTTTCCTTTATTTAGATAATTTTTCTGGTATTTTTTTATGGATTTTTAGAGTTAAAATACAAAAACTAGTGAATATTTTAAATATAAAAACTTGTTTAGGATTTAAAATAGTCATTAGTACAAAATTAACCCTAGATTAATTTTAATATATACCATATAGAATAAAGAAAAACCAAATTTAGAAAACATAATTTTTGGTTTTTTCTATAATTTTTGCAAATTTTTAAAGAGATTTTTAAGGGTTTTAATTTTTAGAGTTTCTATTTGATACTTTATGAGATTTTTTGATATATGTCAAAACAGACTAAAATACATATACTTTTATTTTTCGGAATTTTTAGACAAATATTCGAATTTTTATGGATTTTTAATAGATAAATAAGAGAAAATAACATTTTTATTTTAATAAATCCAAAAATAACTTTAAATGTCAAATCAAAATCATATGTGAAAAATATAGGTTCCAGGTACGTAATGTAATTTTCTAATATTTTTACGTACACGAAAGCAATAAATAAAAATAAATTTACACAATAAAAATAATATGCAACATAAGGACCTAAACGTAAGTTTTAGAGACTATTCATGCATTTAATAATGCCTTAAACAAATCCAGGGACATACATGTAATGTCTGCCATAAAGTTGTAAATTATTCACACATGGCAGGGGTATCCATGCAAATGTAGAGAAGTCTATGCCCAAATATGCAAAACTACCTAAAATATTACACTTATTTAGCAAACTAAAACTAAAATGAAATAAACAAAGATGGAGGGGTTGTGACGCAAAATACCCAAGAACCTCAAGTGGGGAGACACATGAGGTGACCTAGCACTGGATCGAAATGCAAATACAAAAAGATGTGACAGTTGATGAATCCGCGATTCATCATCACAATATCTTGATCTTAGCAAAATCCCCGAGTAAAATTCGAAATAAATGTCCATAAAATCAATAAATTAACAAAATGACTCTTGTAAATAAAACACACTAATTGTTGTATATTAGATTGTACAAAATAAATTAACATAAAAAGCCGCAAAAATAAAGGAGTTTTATACATGTAAATAACCCAAAAAATCATGTATTTTTAATAATTTCATTTCAACTTCTTTTTGGCTAATTCTTTCTCTAACTTGTTCACAATAATGTACATAAAAATACAAAAATACAAAACAAATTATATCTCAAATAATTACTCCTAGATCCCAATGGGAAAAAGCAGTAAAGACCAACTTCCAAGCTAAATTCCCGCTCCGTATGAACTCCAAATTCACCAAACTTACTTTTAAATTTCAAGTTAGAAAATTATCTATCCAACGGAAGTGGTTTCATTAAAATCGGAGCTCGTTTGCAAAAGTTGGGTTTTGGGACCTAGATGTACATTGTATATTATGTATATATTCTTTCTTTCTTCATTTTTTATTTTATCTTTCTTAATTACTAAAAATCCAAAAAAATCATTGTGGTCTTGTATTTTGATTGTACTATTTTATTGTATTTTCCTATTGTACATAGCTACTATTAAAAAGACAAAAAAATATAAAAAGAAAAGCAAACAAAAAATGTACATGTTGTATATCTTCTTTTTGTAAATTCCCCACTCTTTTTCTTCTCTTTATTTTATTTTCTCTTTTTAGTAGCCTACTTTATTTCATTTCATTTTTTATTTATTTAATAACATTCTCTACAATAACTTCCCTTTCTCCATTAACCTCCAAGTCTTCTTTCAACCTCCATTCCACTCCATATTCTTCATATAACCTCCCATTCAACTCCACCAATAATCTAACTTCTCATTCAACACCACCACCTCTCTAACTCCCATTATTCATTTCTTTATAATCATCCCCACATCCACATTTTTTCCTATCCACCATTCTTATAGAATAAGGAGAGAGCTTGGAGTGTTTTGTTGGTGACAGCTGCGAAGCATCATCCTTAAGCGACGACCTCCTTCAGGTGAGATCCGCGGAGCTCCGCTCCGCGTCACGAGTTCCCCGTCGAGCTCGCGGAGCTTCTCCGATTTTTATTTCGCCAATCGGATCGAAGCGACGACAGGGGTCCAGCGTAGCTGCTCCGCACATCCGGCGAACACCAGGTAAGTTATTTCTTCTAATTTCTCTTGTTATTTTATCTTATCTAATATTTTGTTTCTTTGTTGTCTCTTTCCACCATTTTTTTTACCACCAACTCATCCTCTTCCCCTTTTATATATAACCACATTTATTTCCTGTTTAACAAAACAAAAAAATATAAAAATTAAAACAAAAAATAGAAGTTTTTTTTATTACAGCAGCAAACAAAATCTAAAAAAAATAGAAAAAAAATTTAAAAAAAAATAACAGAGGGCTAGGAACGGCAGCTCCACGCCGCCGCCCCCCACCCCCTCTCCTCATCGCCATTAACTTGGCCGGCTCCTCCGCGCTGCGGCGCGGCCGTGCGCGCAGGACCACCGCGCGCTAGCGGCGTGAGCACCGCCGACCGGACACCAACGCCCCCCTCCGCCCGCCACCTCCTCGCGCCACCGCCCCTCCGCCGTGCGCCCATCCTCGCTCCCCGCCACCTCCTCGCGCCACCGCCCCTCCGCCGTGCGCCCTCCGCGCTCCTCACCGCGCCTCCGCGCGCCGGTGCGGCGCGGCCGCCGCCGCCGCCCACAACCCTTTTGGGTTCATCTCACCTGCGTACAAGGAAGAAGGAAAAGAACTACCCCTTTCTTCTTCCTTCTTCCTTGTACGCAGGTGAGATGAACCCAAAAGGGTTGTGGCGGCGGCGGCGGCCGCGCCGCACCGGCGCGCGGAGGCGCGGCGAGGAGCGCGGAGGGCGCACGGCGGAGGGGCGGTGGCGCGAGGAGGTGGCAGGGAGCGAGGATGGGCGCACGGCGGAGGGGCGGTGGCGCGAGGAGGTGGCGGGTGGAGGGGGGCGTTGGTGTCCGGTCGGCGGTGCTCGCGCCGCTAGCGCGCGGTGGTCCTGCGCGCACGGCCGCGCCGCAACGCGGAGGAGCCGGCCAAGTTAATGGCGATGAGGAGAGGGGGTGGGGGGCGGCGGCGTGGAGCTGCCGTTCCCAGCCCTCTGTTATTTTTTTTTTAATTTTTTTTCTATTTTTTTTAGATTTTGTTTGCTGCTGTAATAAAAAAACTTCTATTTTTTGTTTTAATTTTTATATTTTTTTGTTTTGTTAAACAGGAAATAAATGTGGTTATATATAAAAGGGGAAGAGGATGAGTTGGTGGTAAAAAAATGGTGGAAAGAGACAACAAAGAAACAAAATATTAGATAAGATAAAATAATAAGAGAAATTAGAAGAAATAACTTACCTGGTGTTCGCCGGATGTGCGGAGCAGCTACGCTGGACCCCTGTCGTCGCTTCGATCCGATTGGCGAAATAAAAATCGGAGAAGCTCCGCGAGCTCGACGGGGAACTCGTGACGCGAAGCGGAGCTCCGCGGATCTCACCTGAAGGAGGTCGTCGCTTAAGGACGATGCTTCGCAGCTGTCACCAACAAAACACTCCAAGCTCTCTCCTTATTCTATAAGAATGGTGGATAGGAAAAAATGTGGATGTGGGGATGATTATAAAGAAATGAATAATGGGAGTTAGAGTGGTGGTGGTGTTGAATGAGAAGTTAGATTATTGGTGGAGTTGAATGGGAGGTTATATGAAGAATATGGAGTGGAATGGAGGTTGAAAGAAGACTTGGAGGTTAATGGAGAAAGGGAAGTTATTTTAGAGAATGTTATTAAATAAATAAAAAATGAAACGAAATAAAGTAGGCTACTAAAAAGAGAAAATAAAATAAAGAGAAGAAAAAGAGTGGGGAATTTACAAAAAGAAGATATACAACATGTACATTTTTTGTTTGCTTTTCTTTTTATATTTTTTTGTCTTTTTAATAGCAGCTATGTACAATAGGAAAATACAATAAAATAGTACAATCAAAATACAAGACCACAATGATTTTTTTGGATTTTTAGTAATTAAGAAAGATAAAATAAAAAATGAAGAAAGAAAGAATATATACATAATATACAATGTACATCTAGGTCCCAAAACCCAACTTTTGCAAACGAGCTCCGATTTTAATGAAACCACTTCCGTTGGATAGATAATTTTCTAACTTGAACTTTAAAAGTAAGTTTGGTGAATTTGGAGTTCATACGGAGCGGGAATTTAGCTTGGATGTTGGTCTTTACGGCTTTTTCCCATTGGGATCTAGGAGTAATTATTTGAGATATAATTTGTTTTGTATTTTTGTATTTTTATGTACATTATTATGAACAAGTTAGAGAAAGAATTAGCCAAAAAGAAGTTGAAATGAAATTATTAAAAATACATGAAGTTTTTGGGTTATTTACATGTATAAAACTCCTTTATTTTTGCGGCTTTTTATGTTAATTTATTTTGTACAATCTAATATACAACAATTAGTGTGTTTTATTTACAAGAGTCATTTTGTTAATTTATGGATTTTATGGACATTTATTTGGAATTTTACTCGGGGATTTTGCTAAGATCAAGATATTGTGATGATGAATCGCGGATTCATCACCAGTCCAACTTGAAATTTATCAAAGTTGTTTTACATTACACCTTTAATTTACAATACTAAAAATAAACTACAAAATGTGCGGAGTGAATATACCCAGGATCTTGTGGCATGGCACACATGGATGAATTAGGCGGTTGAGGTCGTTCCACATGGCACCACTTAAGTTGATCAATGGTCGAGGCAGGCAATTTATCATTTGAAATCAAGGGCATATATTAGATCTAGGGCCACATCACGATTGAACGATGTTGGAGGCCCTTAGAAGAATAGGGAAGAACACTTCCATTCCCTTGCTTCAATCCTTGATGTTTTCTTCCTCAGGCCATCATTCGATGCATCGTTAGGTTCAACAGCTTATTGGTGATGCTCAGCATAGTTGAAGCTATTTTAGAAGATCTGTGCCTCATTGGAAGAGTCCTGGCAGTAAATGAGAGCTCACGTGACCTAGAGGTGCTTAACAGGCTCCGATTCCACTCCATATGGAGTCTTTCAGCTCGTGAACCTACACAAAAACCTTCCTGGGCTTGAGAGGGTCTCTCTCGACCCACAAAAATGTGGCAAAACAAAAAATAGATAAGATGGAATGGTCCTCTGGTGAAGGGTGGCATATGGAGGTTGAATTATTGATCGTTATGAGATTAGGTGGGTCTGATGAGTCAAATAGATGGAGCAGATGACGGGGAATGGAAATGGAATGATTTGGGGGTTGAAACATGTGTATTGTACATTGTCACAATGGTCGGAACCTAGAGCTCCAGCAAATATTTTTTTGAATTTTCAATGAAGACCAGATGAAATCTCGCTAAATAAAAACCTCAATTACATTAGTGATTAACCAACAAAATAAAAGATAGAAAAATGACGGGCTCACCTTGTTAGGAAGACTAATAAGCAAAACCTCCTGGAGCCCAGCTTTGGTGATGATGAATCGCCTTCCCCTTGCCTCGAATCAGAGAGGAAGCTCCTCTAATCACTGGGGCTCTTCTCTAGGAAGAACTATAGGGGTTATGGTTGGGAAAAATTATATTAGTTTTGACTTGAGATGAAGATCAACTTTTATATCAATCGAATGGGGAGGCTCTCTTTGATTAGGGTTTCCACATGAGTTGATGGTTGATCGAGGAAGATCTTGGATTCACATGATGTAGGGCTACAAGGAGAAGATTTCTAACGAAGGAATCAAGAGTAGAGGGAGTATGGACTAAGCTAGAAAAATTGACAAATGGGGAAAATGCATATCTAGGATCTGCCCGAGGGTTGAAAGTGGGGCGTTTACATGGGTCTTCCTAAGGTACGTCTTGATTGATCCATGTGGAACACTAGAAGACAAAAAAGTGTCAAAATAGGAATAAAACAACAACAAAATAGAAGATAATGTTATTAAATAAATCTCAAATATGAAAGTTGACTCTTATTTTATAAACTTAATTTAGGTGATTTTTATTTATTTTTATAAACTTTTTTATTAGTATATAATATTTACAGACTTTATGTATAGGGATTTATACCTATGTATTTGCTATTTGTAATTTTGTTTTATTATATATATATTACATTTACATAATTATATTACATTTACATAATTTATTTATTTATAATATAATGTAATGCATATTTATAGACATTTATGGTATTTTTATTATTTGATTTATACGTATAAATAATTATGTATATTTACGATATATGTATCTTATACTTGTGTATTTAGTGTTTAGTAATTATTTTTAGTATTTTGAATACTTTAATTTTATTTATATTTTATATAGGTGTAAAATAATATTTACAGCCAATGAAAGTATACAAAATTTCAAATACAAAAAGTAAAAAATATTGCGTTAAAATACATATGTACAAGCACCATAGTACCCCAATTAGTCTGCTTTTGCATCTTAACTCCAATTTAAATGAAACCACTTTCATTTGATAGATAATTTGATTTGAAATACAATGGAGGTAAGTTTGATGAATTTTGAGTTCATATGGTTCGGATATTGATCATTGGAGTTCTATTTCCAGCTGTTTTAACTGAGTTTATAAAGTGACTTGTGTATGATTTATTTGTGCTATTATTTTTATTATTTTCCTTGTATATTTATGTATATGTTTCATATTGAAAATATTTTTACTTGAAGTGTGTATGAGTGTGTATAAAATAGTGTAAAAGTAAGCTATATACAATGTATTATACAAACGGTGCTTGTGTAGTATGTACAATATTCTACCCTTATCTCCCTCTACTTTACTCCTTGTCGATCTAATCAATATCTTATTAGGTCTCAAGGTTTAGGGTCAGTCGGTATCTTTGATACCTCCTTTATTTTTCTTTTCTTTATTATTTTATTTTAGGTTAAAATACAGATATTTATACACAAATTATAGATTTATGATAGATGTTAATTCATGCATGTTAGTGATATTTACATGTCTTTTACTAGGTATTTGAAGCCAAATAAGAGAATAATGGTGAATGAATGTATATTGATCACCCCCTATACTTACCTTTGCTAGTCCCTAGCAAACACTTATGAGTGTCAAAAGAGAAATAAAAAAAAGAAAAATAAAGAACTTAGAATGATTGTGGTTCTTAAACTTACCTTCATAAAATCAAAGTTTGGAGCTTAATAAGGCCTTTGGATTGTTAGTTTATCGTAACCTTATTGAAAATAAGATTTAAAGCTTAACAAGCCTCAAGTTCCACAATTATATGTTTACTTCACCTCAATAGTTAGGTCAAAACAAGTATTCTCATACGCAAACACTTATGACTATGACACTCACTTGTACAGTTTATGTTAAATGTAACTCCCCACATCTAAAGTGGTAAAGAAACAATCTCCCTCGGCAATTTAACCCTAATTCCCTCATCTAGAAACTCTTTCCTCGAGTAGTAGTGTATTCCCTGATAAGTTCAAGTGCAACTAGCTTAAAGAAGAGGGGGGTAGAGAAGAGAATAGACTGTGACCAGTGTAGTCACATATCCGTTGGAGCTTGACCAATGTAGCCAAGTCTCCAACTACATGCAACCTTGTACCTTTGACTTTGAAGCATATGTCTTTCTTATTGATACATACTCCGACGGGAATGATTTTTCATTGACTTTTTTCCCATCTATTTTTTTTTGGATTTTTTTATTTTGTACTTTTTTAATGTATAAAACAACATTTACATATGGAATTTTTCTTATTGAGCAAGTAGACTATCCCACTTTTGAAGCTTTATTGCAACCCAAAGCTTCCTATCTTTAGATATCCATGACACTAGATCAGGTTGGGGTGCGCTGCCCTCCTATTGGGGCAGTGTATGTTTCCACACGTGTGCTTCTCAAGCTAAAGAAGTCTACCCGCCTACACTTCATCTAAGTTGAGCTATGTGCAGAGTGCTTTGTCGAAGTTCGACCACTGTCGACAAGAGTCATGTGTGTGTCTTGAAATATTCTAACTTAGGCTAGTCAAGATGACATGCGAACATAGTCTAGCGGACTCAAAAAATTAAGTCGCATTAACTTGAAAAGTCTTAATTCTATATCCTATAAGGTTCCTAAGAAATAAAGTGGATTAAGGTCTAAACCAAGCTCCAATCTTCATATTTTATTCCAGACTAGTTTAATTGTCAAAATCATTCTAAAAAATACTTATGCAATGCAAAGATATTTTTGTGAAGTAGATTTTTTGGGTTTGAACTTTTTATGTGTTTTGGAAAGTTTTGCAAATTTTTAGGAGATTTGAACTTTTTCAATCTTTAAGGGGTTTTTGAAAAGGGTTAGTAAATTATAAACATTCACTGACTTTACAAAGAAACATTTTTAAAAAGTTTGAAAAATATCTAACAAATATTTTTCAAAAGATTTCAAAAGATTTCTGAAAATATTTTACAGTCATTTTTAAAAATCATTTGCAAAACATTTTCAAACAAATTTTTAAAAATAATTTTCAAATTTTCACACACATTTACAAGATATTTTGATCTTTTATTTGTATGCACACACCTATTGTAAATTAGTTGTATTATTGAAAATACAAGCAAGTACGAGTTATGGCTAATGTTATACCATATTTACGACCCCTATACTTAGCTCGAACTATGTCCTCATAGTGATCAAGGAGTAACAAAGGAAGACTTAACTCATGCTATTGATGAATAGCCATTCATCTACTTTTATTCTTCCAATTTTATCTTTGAATCTCTCACAAAACACATGTAAATATCAATAACTTGTACAAATTAGCAATCATTATTCATCTATAATAGTTTGTAATTAATGTATAAATATATGTATTTAAATCCAAAATTGAAGAATAAAGAAAAGAAAAGAAAAATAAATGAAGTATCAAAGCTATTGAATGATCCTAAACCCTGATACCGAGTCAATATTGACTAGGTTGGCAAGGAATAAAGTACAGAGAGGTAAGGGTCAACACACAGTATAAAACCTTAGTTTTATCCTGAAAAACCCTATTTCTATACATTGAAAATACCCATTTTTATACCATTTTTATCTATATTTTACACACTCCAAATAGTAAAGTTTTCAACATAATATTTGTACATAGTAATATATAGAAAATTACAAAAAAATTTGTCAATAAAAATAATGCACTATGAATCACACAGATGAAAAAGTGCAAACCGAACTTCACATATCAATATCTTCTCCATATGAACTCATAATTCACCAAACTCACCTCCATTGTATTTAAAATCAAACTATCTATCCAATGAAGTGGTTTTCATTAAAAATATAGATAAGATACAAAAGTTGACTTTCTGAGGTCCCATTGTACGATGTATCTATATATTTTATTATATATTCTATTCTTTGCATTTTTACTCTGTTATATTTTTAAGTCATTGTGAATATTATTTAAAACATATTAAAAATATAAGTTTAAAATAAATTGATTAAAATACACTCGAAATAAATAATACATTAAAGTATATATGTATACGCTACCTATTATGTATACATACACAATTATTAATATATGTAAATAAAATCATAATAATAAATTTAAAATATGTAAATATGTATTAAGTTATGTTTTAAATATATAAAATATGTACATATGGTAATAAAAACTGCAAAATACAAAATAAAAATAAAATAAAAAAACATGTAAATATGCCTATATTATTACATGTATATATTAACATCCTACCAAATAGGTTGTAAAAATAAATATAAAATAACCACAAAATAGTTTACAAAATTAGAAACATTTTTTTATGTTTTTATTTTTAATAAATAAACTTATTTGTTATTTTTAATTGAATTAATAATGTATTTCATTCCTATTTTCTCCTGACTTAGGTCTATGTGGACCAATCGGGACTCGACTTTTGTTGATCTTGGGTCAGTTGTACGGTCTTCAATATGATGAATGTCAGAACCACCTACCCTATGATCATCACCACTTTTTCTCCCATAACCCACTACTTTATGTGCCCCGATTCCTTCATGAACACTCTTCACAACACGATCCTCCATCACGGCATGCATATATCTTCGTTGTACATACATCCATTCATCCACGCATAATGGATCTTTGAGGCCACCTCACCTATGTATAAATAAGAACCTCAACCCTTCCTTTTGATTCTTGATCCCTTTTAATCTCTGAAACTTCTTGAATTAACACCGGGAGCTTGCCCTTTGTGATAGGAGGAGGTGCCCCGCAATCCACAATGAGGAGAAGGGAGGAGAAGGTGATCCACCATTGTTGGAGTTCAACCTCCCTTGTGGATATGCTTCCTACGTCTAGCGACCAGGTCGAGACCATTTTATTGCTTTCTAGTGTATTTTTTACTTATGTATTTAGTTATTTCATTTTATGTGATGCATTTCCTTATTTTTAGCCTTAGATTCCAGTAGCTAATGATCATTGGAGCTCTAGGCTCTGGCCATTGTCCATGCTTATTTAGCCATCATTTCTCCCATCTGACGAATCCACTACATCGTCTTCCATCTCTCCACTTCCTTAACCACCCATCCACCTTAATATGCACTAGATCGAGTCCCCTAGGTCTTCACCTCCAATGCTCGCTGAAGACCTTCCACTCCACCTCATCCAGTTGTGTTTCCCATTAATAATAACCCAGGAACCTTCACCTTTTTGACCTTGTTCTAATCATGTAGTGACTAGGAGTAAAGAGCCACATCTAGAGTCCAATCAAGTTGTGGGTAGATCCTGGTGCTGTAGACTTCATCCCCAACCTCCAGGCCTCCATCGATGGGGCATGGACCTTTTTGAAGCATCCGGGTGTTGCAAAGGAGCATCAGCTCCATTTTACGACCATTGGGAGCTCTCCAGGTGGCCTGAGCAACGCTCCATCATCAAAGGAAGCAGCCACATTTAGTTGTTCTTCAATATTCCTCTAGGCCATAGCATCACCATTAGATCAGGAACTTACTTTAGATAGCACAGCCATCGTTAAATCTTGTCTATCACCCACCATCAAATCTATCCCAAGATCTAATGTCAGATACATATCCATGGATCAGTATGGAGTGGCAAAGTTGTTGATCCACTTAAGTGAAGCATGTAGAATTGTTGGATGGTGCACCTTTAAATTACACGAAATCCCTCTCACCTTTTATATCATATAATTAGTCATGTAAAAAATATTAAGTGTAATATTTTCTGTATAAATTGCAAGTAGGACCCTGGTCTTATTTGTATTTACAAAAGGCCCTTCCGCCTAACATGTTGCACCACATGAGGCATTGTGTACTTTGTATCTATGCTAGTGTAATTTTGAGACATGACATTGAGCGCATTTAAAGTTTATATAAATTGCAATCAGGTTCGTCTATCTGTAGCTTTTATTTTTGTGCATATTTATCATTATAAATATTTTTATTACTCTGAAAAAATTGTTGGAAGTAAATTTAAGAGTTTGATATGATGCTCGTACTCGCGTAATTTTTATTTGGCATTTTAGTTGACTTTCCTAGTTATTTGAAATATAAAAGATGTTTTTATTTTATGTTTAAATATTAAAGCTCATAAAAAATTAGAAAAACTTCTCCAAAATTCCCAAAAAATCACATCATCTACCTTACTATATATACTACCACATATATAAAAATCCCTAAAATACAAAATATAAAACAAAAAAATCATAAAACCCTAAAATCCAAATAAAAATTAGCAAAAAAAAATTGAAAAAAATCCAAAAAGATATCTGTCTATTTCTAAATTTTCTACATTATATATACTATATTATAAAATAGATTTAGGTTACTTTTGCTTTTTATATTTATTAAACCCAAAACAATCTTGAATAAATATTCTATTCATTATTTTATTATATTTTACTTTAAAATACCTGAAATTCAGTAAAAATTCTAGAAAAATGGTCAAAAATATATAAAAGCTAAAAACCATAAAAATATTCTATTTTCTAGAATTTTAGTATTCTCTATGTAGATGAAAATATAAATATATATGCATATATATATCCTATATATTACTTATATTAACTATAATGGGAAAATGGGGCTACCCTGTCTGATTTTTTGGCGATTTTTTAAAATTTTTTCCAAAAGTATCGCTATGTATATTCATCACTATATCCCTCAAATATATCATTCCAATTTTGTCAGAAATAGAGACTCATATGCCATCAATCTAGAGCAGGTAATTTTAACGATCTTAGAATTGCTGTAATTGACATTTTCTAGTTGGAGGGCATATAAGTCTCTATTTCTGGTGAAATGTGAATGACATATTAGAGGTATATAGTGATGAATATATGTAGTGGTATTTTTGAAAGAAAGAAAGAAAATATCTGAAAATGGGGCAAGGGCAACCGTGTTCGCTTACACCAGTGGGCAACCCAATTGAACCCTATCTATAATATCATTATTATGATATATAATTATAGATTTTATTTTAAAAATTAAAAGAACATTAAAAAGTAAAAAACTGAAAAGAAAATATAAAAATAAAAAAACATAAACAAATAAAACAAATAAAAATCCATAAAAATTAAATATAATTCAAAACCCACAAAAACAATTAAAAATAAAATACATAAATAGGGAAATAATACGAATTTAATATTAACTAGAAACAACTAATTTTTAATATCTCAATCTATATGTTTGCTCCTTGTTTTCAACACTCTACACATAATTACACTATACATATCTTATGTAACGTTGTAACAAACATTAACTCACATTCGCATTTATTGATTTATTTATCCATTTATGGGTTAACTGTTGATCGAGAGACACTTGGTCACAACATCAATTGCTAATCATGTTTTATTAGCAGACCAGTGCAAAACCTCTCTATCAAATGGCATCGTTGCCGGGGAGCAACATAGTGTAGATTGCTTGGTTTTTTCACTTATTCCATTTCTTTCCTTGTATATTACCCCTTTTATTTTTTGTCTATATTTTGTGAACTGTTCCAATACATCTCTTTTTTTAACTTTTCTACGATGACCCGTGGATCGAGGGTAGACTTTCTATGAAGATGAGGCTGGCTATTCATCCTAGATGATAGGAGAAAGCAAAGAAGGAAAACCAGGAGACTTGAAGAGCAGTTTTAGTTTAGATTTTATTTTTATTTGGTGAGAGAGAGACTTATTTTAAGTCTATAATAATATGACTTAGATTCTAGACATTTAGAGTTTTGTGGGGTCCATTTCATCAGGTGTCTGTTCACCTTGGGGACCTCATAAGTTTTTTGTGATTTCTTCATCGTCTATCTTTATTCCTCCATTTTTTTCTTTATTTTATTTTGGTTCAGGTTTTTTTGTATTTTCCAACTTTATTTTTCTTTATTTTGTATCCATAAACCCCTAAGTCTCAGGTTTCTATTTGGTTGAGCTAGGTAGAATTAGGTCCAAACACTTAATAGAGTTATGTACCTATAAATCAATTGGACTTAGTCAAATTTATAAATATGTGCTTCCCGAGTAAAAGTTCATGCTAGGACGGTTCCTTCTTGCACACATATAGGATAGATTGATTTGTATGCGTGGATCATCTTACACGTAGACCGCTGGGGTCAATTACACATTCCCACTCGAGCATTTGCATTCATTGATTCTCCCACATTGACTTTTCCAATTTCCTTATCCCCATTTTCCTAAACTTAGGCAATAAAAAGGAATTGAAAAATTCGTTAGACATTTTTCTTTAAAATACCAAAAAAAAGTGATTACCAATAAATTGGCGCTACCAATTATACTCAACCCTAAAACTATGAATCCATGATTTATTAACTTTTATTTTGCATTTTGCCTTAAAATCCTTATGCATTAAAAAATGCATTTCTGATTTCATTATCCCCATTTTCTTTCACATTATACGCAAATACATGTAAATATGCATTAGTTTCCACATCTTATAAAAACACCATTTATGAATAAAAATGCATTTTTATGCATTAAAAATAGATAAATAAATAAAAGAATAAAAAGTAATAAAAGAAATGAAGTCGGACTGTAAATATGTATATATGTATAGCATGATTAAATAAATATAAATACAGTTGTAAGATAGTCCTAACCATCGAGACCAAGTCAGCATGGATTGGTCGACAAAAAATGAAGTAGGGAGATAAGAAAGAAAACAACAAAAATAAATAGTTATGTATATTACACACTAATTCTATTTATTCACTATTTGTCAAAACATCAACTATTTTTATTTATTTCATTTGTACATATTTTTCACCAAACTATTTTCCCTTGTGTTTATAAAAATATATGAAAATTTTAAAACCATAAAAAATTCTAAATTGTATATATGCCAAGAAATTTGATTTTCAATTTATCAATTTTCCATATTCAGAACCTCATAACTTCTTCATATGAACTCCAATTTCACTCTACTCACTTCAAAGTTCATAAAATAATCTTCTTTAAGTAATGAAGGTGATTTCACTAAAATCAGATTTCTTTGCAGAAAATCAGTTTTGGGACATAATGACAATTGGGTTTTTGTGCTATTTATTTTATTCTATACACACTATTTAGAGTATTGATTTGATAATTTTTAATTATAGTTTATCTATAAATAAATAAAAAATTAACACCTTTATTTAATATTTGAAATAAACAAAAAACCCTAAAATATAGATAATTTTGAACTACATACTATATATATGTATTTATTAGTATATATACATTAATTTTTCAAATTCCATAAAAATCTTACAACTCATATTTATAAAAATAATACACTATTTATTAAAATATTGAATTAAAAATATATATGCTATTTATTAAGTATATTATAGATGTTTGTATTAATATTATATTTATATTTCATAAATTAATTTTTAAAAAATAAGTATACCATGATTTTGGTAAATTAATTATTTACATTTTTTATTTTTATACCTATCAAAAATAATACCATTTATTATTTATTATGTAATTTATAACAAATTTTAAGTTATTATCCAATGTGGTGTTGACACGTGTCAGCACCACTTGCCTTATTCACCAAGAAGGTCTCTTCGTTATATGTTCTAACAAGCCATCTTCCACTAATTTTTCCTACGCCACTCTTCAACCTTCACCTAATCTAACCTATCCATCTTCTACTCCTAACAACCTAATTGACTTAACTCTCCTTCGATCATTATATATAATCCAATGAACATCATTGTTCAAAACAAATCACTCCAGACAACAGTACAGACTGCCCAACTACCCATCTTCCCAGTCGAGCCCCGAGGACCTCTGGTGGTGACAGCATCTGTGGATCGAGTCACATGGATGAGGAACGATCACAGAAGGGTGTTAGCGATGTGAGCCCGAGGCGAACCATTCCTGCAATAAATGTTATTGTAATAAATGATTTATCGATAAAAGTTATTGATTGTTTTTCACTCTCTTTCTGAGATTGAATGAATGAATGCAATATAGGATCCCTCTATACAATAAGGGTTATCTACCATGGCCAATTTGATAATCATATAATTGTTGATTCATTAATTGAATCATAGAGGTTGATGCCTGGATGAATATCTGAGTTAGATAGAGGACTCATCAAGCATCATCAAATGATTGTCAAGTGATGATCTCCAGCTAGAATATGAGATGGCACTCCTCTCTCATTAGGCCGATATCTGACCGACCTCTTGATGCAGGTCCTCTACATGGGAATAGTGATTCGGAGGTGTCAGACTAGTTGAGTCAATGGGTTGACTTAACGAGATCGAGATAACCAAAGACCTATGTTCAATAATGTCACAGCATAGGCACACATCCTTTGACCAAAGACAGATGTGTTGCTATATGTCTGAGTATATACATTTGGCAGACCAATAGGTTGATGACCTAACCAAGGTCTATACACCGGCGAGCTGGTGTGCATGTAAGGACATATGAGTAATACGATCTCTCGAAGGGATCATACATGTTCACTTGTGAACTGGGAGACATGAGCTCACTCATGAGGTATTGGAACCGATCAAATTCCATGCATGGTCGTCATGCTTTGGAAGCATGACATGAATTTGAAGGTAAGATGTATGCTTTGTGAAAGCATATGATCTATACCAAATCCCAAAGACCAAGATTGAGAAACTTAGCGATCAAACCCTGAAGATGATAGTGTAAAAGTGATCTATATATTAAGGATGATCATAGGTCTTCCAGTATGCAGGATGTAGATGTGTTGGGAATACCTGAGGGAGTGATGAAACATGTTTGGATTTTAGTGACTCCTCTCAGTAGAGAAGTGACCTAATCTTAGTCCATGTACTGGACATGGATCTGAATAAGATTCCGACGCGATGAGAAGATTAGGTTTACGGTCTTGATTTAATCAAGCATCTATGGGAGGTCCCTGAGATCTGGATTTGAGATGTGATCTCAATATCCAAGTCACTATACGTGGAACAATAGAATCACCATGTCCTTATCTCCAAGTATCTACGGAGAAATCACATTATTCTTGAAAAGATTCAAGAATAATTCCATAGATTTAAGCAATAAGAAATTGATAATTAAATATGATTTAATTATCTTGATCTATGTGGAAATTATCCAGTATAATTAAATGTGATTTAATTATTGTGGATAAGAATAATGTGGATAGCAATAACTAATTATTCATAAAATATTATAAATGTGATTTATAATATATTAGAGAGGGTTGATTATAATTTATATTTGTTAATTAATTATTGATGTGTATTGGATACACATTATGTAATTAATTGAAAATGTAAATTGTATTTTGTTTTGGGTTGTGAATGTGATTCACAAATATTTAATGGTAAGATTGCAATATTCTCAAAATTAATTGTGAATTATTTTTGAAGAATAAATCACAACAAAATTTGTTGGAGATTATCAGAGAAATTCATGGAGACCTAAAGTCTCATGATATTACATGACATTGCCTCCACCATGAGGAAATGGTGGACGGCTACCAATTCCCACAAGGAATGTGGTAGCCATCCCCACCTTTCCTTATGGGGAGTAATCTCCATGCTAATCTCTCCTTAATTGCTTGATCTAGTTGAGGATTGAATTATATTTGACATGCCAAATATATTTGATTTAAATTAGATTATTAGTTGTTAGCTTTTACCAACAACAATCTTGACCATTGGATTAAACATAAATCAATCTCATCCATTGATTTTTTGTGTTCCATGAATTGAGATCCATGGATCCCAAAACCCTAGAAATAGAGAGGCATATCATGCTCTCTAATGCTATGCTTCTGAATCACATCTCTCTCTCTCTCTTCTCTTCCCATACAGCAACTCTCTCTCCCTCTCTCCTTGGTGGCTGTCCACCAAACCCTAGAGGAGAAAGCCATCGTCGCCTTCACCACCCGATGCATCTCTGATTCATCATCTTTATTCATTTATTTTAGCTTAAAAATCTCTTATAAAACACATGCATATAACACTAACTTCACATTCTTACTAACTTGCATCTGTGCGTAAATATTGTACATTTCTGATTAATATTAACCTGAAATAAATAAATAAATAAATAAAGGAAAAATAAGGAAAATAAAATAAAAAAAGGAAGAGTGTGTACAGGCTGACCCGAACCCCGAGAGAAGGTCAAGAATTGACCTGCTCGACCAAGAATAAAGTAGGGGGAGATAGGGTCCTTAACCAGAAAATCCAAAAAAATTTATCTTCTCACTTATTTTGTGTATATCTGTATAAAACTGACACTAATTTATTTATACCTTAATTGACCTCAAATCAAATAACATTCAAAACCAAAATTGTAAATAAAAATGTGTTCTAATTACTAAAAATAATTGCACAATTAAATCATGTACAGAATAAAAGTAGCCACACTTGGAAAAAGCCACTAAGCACTAATTGAAAGACCAATTCCGGCTCCATATGAGCTCAAATTGAACAAATATCACTTCCATTGCATTCTAAATGAAATTATCTTCAAAATGGCTGTGATTTCATAATTTTTGGAGTTACGAGTAAAAAGTCGGTTTTCTGGGGTGGTTTGTGCAATTTTCCCATGTATTTTGTAAATATTGTAGTTGTATATATTTGTAAATATTTTTACTATTTTTTAAAATAAAAATAAAAAGAAAAAATACTAAAATTCTTTAAAAACAAAAGGCTATTTTTGTCATTTACCCTTGTATATAATGTCCTATATGTATATAGTATATGTATATAGTAGCTATTTTTAATTAACCTCGATAAAAAAATAAAAAATAACATTTTTTTAATCGAATCAAATAAGTGATGAAAATTAAAAAAAAAGATAATTTTGTAAATATTTTTTATCTCCTTTATTTTGTCTCTTTTCATCTCTCTTATCTCTTCCACCAAAAAATTCAAATTTCATCTCTTTTCTATTTATATGGATCCTTCTCCCTCATTCCAACTTGATCAATCTTTAGAGAGAGGAGCCTAATCTCCGAGAGTCTTCTTGTCGACAGAAGGTGTCTAGCCTCCGAGCCGTCTGGTGACAGCGAGTCGGCCTTCGTCGAGGCGATCACGATCATTTTCCGCTCCTAAGGTGAGATCCATCATCATTTTTCTTCTTATTTCATCTAGTTTAATCATATCTTCATTGTCGCAATTTTATTTTGTAGTCATTTTTTTAGATCATAGAATCATCATCACGATTTGATCCACCAACGATTCGAGTTTTCATCTCATCTTCTCGATCTCTCCGCCTTCAATTTCTATCTCCCACGATCTATCAACTCCGACCATACACGGTGGTCGGAGAATCGGATTCGAATCTCTCATACCCGCCGGATCCTCATTCATTTTTCCGATTTGTTGATAAATAAAAAAATCCATTGGTTTCGTATTCTCTAATGTTTGTTTTGCAGGATTATATAAAAATAGAAAAATTAAAAAAAAAGAATTTTTTATCACTTTTTTTATTTTGGATTTCAAAAAAATAAAAAATAAAAAAGGTTTTTTTTATTATTGCTATTCACTGTTTACAGTACATAATAAAATCAAAAAAAATAAAAAAAACAAAAAATAAAAAAGGAAGAGGATGGCCTCCAGGCGCCGCCGTCCCCTCCATTATGTACGGCCGCCGTCACAACAACCGCCCCGCGCGGCAGCCTGACACTTGCTGCTCCACCTGAGTCCCGCGCCTCTCCGCCTCCAGCGCCGCGGTCCTCCCTCCAACAACCGCCCCACCGCCCTTTGAAGCTTCCTCAGGCCGCCGACCTCCTTCCCCAGCGCTTGCCCGCGTCCCCGCCGACACGCGCATACACCATCGCCGTCGCTCCTTCAGCGCCAAGGCGGCGCTACGCATTGTCCACCACCACGCCATCCTTCACCGACCGCCGCCCCACTCCACCTGTCAGGCACCGCCCGCCCCTCCTCATGTGGAGAAGAAGAACAAGGGGCGGCGGTCCTTGTTAGTTCTCTTGGATTTGGTTGAAACGAAAAGAACCCTCCCTAGGGTTGAATTATTTATTGGGCAAATTACAGGTCTATTCCCAAATATTTCTGAGATTACAAAAGAACCCCTGCCAGAACAAGTCACATGCTCTGCACACCTTTCGTAGGTAAATTACGTTTTCTTCTTCGTACTTTTTTTATGTTACTTATTTAATATAGAAACATTGAAGCTTTGCAAACTAGTCCTTGAATTTCAGATTTTGAATTTGCATGTGTTTTTCATTGAAACAATTATTATGTGTGATCTAAAAATCTTGCAAAAATTATGCTATACTCCTGATATGCTATTCTTCCTAGCATAAAATTTTCATTGCATTTTGCCTTCATTTATTATTTTTAAAAAAATAAAAAATAATGTCTTTTTGTCTTATTGAAATGTCAAAATTCATAAAAATTCAAATATTGCTCCAAAAATTCCAAAAAAAATAGAATAGTTGTATTTCATTGTCTTTTAATTTCTGATCAATTTTCACGCATTCATTGTTTATAAAATCTAAAAAATGAAAAATATAGAAAATCTTCTAAAAACACAAAAAAATTCTACAAAAATCCAAAAAATTGTAATTTCAGTTCCTGTTTGTAGATATTTGTCTCTAGTTTGTCATAAAAATATTTGTCAGGAGTTTTCGGCCCTTAAAATTCTTTTAAGTTGTAAATTACTCCAGGTTGTCCATATTTTCTTATTTTCTCACTGTTTGATTTTTAGAAAAATACAAAAACATCCAAAATTTCTACAAAATTTCTCAAAAATATTTCAAAACATTTAAAACCCAAAAATATTTTCTTGGGATTTTTCTGAGTATTTTTTATTAATTGAAAAATTGCAAAAAGCGTTGGTGTGTGTATTCCTTGAGTTTGTTCATATTTTTCATTATTTTTGATAATTAAAAATAATTACAAAATCAAAATCACTAAAAATTTGAAAATCAGAAAATACAAAAAAAAACAGAAAAAAATAATAAAAAAATTTAAAAAGATAAAAAAATCACAAAAACCAAGGATAGTTGTCCTTTGAGATTCTCGTTTTCTCTTAATTGATTTTCGATTAACTGAATAACCCTCGAGATTTGTAGCCTCCCTGAGTTCGACCCTGTCCGCTATACAGGTTAATAAGTAGTAAAAATAAAAAAAATATTTTTTTATTATCACGGGATTTTGGGAGCAACAACGACCAATACGAGACCTACTTTTCACCAATAATATTTCTGATCCCCTCAAAATCGTTGTCAACAAAATAGAGATTTTGCCGGGGAAATAAAAATATCAAAAACCCCCAAAGATTTCCTGAACAACAAAATGGCGTCATTGTTGGGGAGGCATGGCAAGGGTAGTTAGGTCTCTCTTTTGACCTGCTATTCTTGGTTGTGAATATTTTTTTACCTTTTTGCCATTCATTCCATTGTTCATATTCACTGCATTCATTTCATTTTCTTCTTTCTTTTCTCTTTAGTTGATAATTGTTTTTTCTTACACATTTCTTTTCTTCTTCTTGCGAGGGTCCGCGGAGCGAAGGAGGCGATCCTAGGAGAGCAGAAGCACCCAAGCGATGTGGAGGCGACTTTATTCTTCACCAAGCCACAGGATAGCGTGAGAAGAGGAGAAGAAGAAGTGAAGGAGACAAAAGAAAAAACATATTTTTAAAAAGATAGAGAGAGAGTTTCATTTTCATTTGAACTTTGTAAAAGGACATTCATTTGTTGCAGGGTCTGTTTCGTCAAGTGCCGGTGCACTTGGGGGACCTCACTGATTTTGTTTTCATCGCCTTTATTTTTCTTTGTTTCCCGCAGATTTTGTGAGCTACCTCTTGATTGCTTTAATTAATTTTTTTGAGCCAGATAATTAATTAGGTCCAAACACCATAAACAAGACATTTCTGTGCCTATAGAGTAGAGCGTAATTTGGACTTAGTCAAATTAACTTGTTCTTGCCCGTTAATAGAAGCTATCATCTAGGACAGTTCACTTGCATCATATAGGATACTTTATTTCAATTCTGTGCGGATCACTTGCATGTACAGTGCTGGCAACAAGGTACACATCTCTAACTCCTGCATGCATCATTGTTTTTAATAGCGCATTGGCATTTCCGATCTCCTTCCTTGTTTTCACTCACATATTTTAAAAAGGAAATTGGACACTCGGTAGGCGATGAAAATATTTTAACCAAGTGATAACTGCTAAAACCGGGACTGCTAAAGAAAACTCGACCCTAAAAAAATACAAGGAAAAATCATTGTTTTGGAGAGAGCAACCCCATCATTGTTTGGTTTGCTTGAGCGAGAGAGCGACCCGCATACTAGGATAGAGCCACACCCGAACTCTTTCCAGACTACTATCTTGGGTTAGTCGTTCTCAAGTGAGGATCTCTCCGGTAGCCGGTAAAGCGGCCCGTGACGTCCTTAACAGATTGAATTGATCGGGTAGCCGGTAAACGGTCCGCTTTTCATACTGGCTGGGAAAGATCTAATTTTGGGATAGGCCAGTCTTCTGAGAGCATTGGGTTCCTAATAGCTCGCTTCTAACTGCTCTAATATATTGTATTCTTAGCAAACTCTAAAATTGACAAGATAATTGACCGAACCTTCACGGTCTTCACTTTGAGTTGAATTGGTGAAATGGGGGTTTGTATTGTGTTTGATTGCTTGTGTGCTTGCTAGATCCTTCTGTGCATTTGCGCCCTTTTCTCCATATCTTTTGACTTGACCATTCGTGCTCTCCTGATTCCGTCTTTTGTTTCGAAGATGGCTAACTGGAGTTATTTCAATCCGATATTCGCAGACTTCTCACACTCTCTAGACGATCCACCTTCCTTTTTCCAGGAGGACTTTCCTCCTAATTTTTGTGCTTATCCGCCTAACCCATTATTTCGGGAATTGGACGACTTTGATTTTCACCCACCCTCATTCAATCCACCCGATCCTGGGATTTTGGAGTCACCTTTCACGATTTCCACACTTGAAACACTGAACCAGATGGTGGAGCATATGAATTCGAGGATTAGTAATCTATTTAACATCAATACGAGCCAAAATGCTGCTCCAGTATTTGAGTATATGAGTTCACTTGAGGATAATCTTGAGAGCTTGCAATCGCCCAAAATACAAAAAATGAGAAAAAGTTAAAAATCCAAAAAGATTCTGGGAGACACATTATTGATTCATTTTGTGAGGAGAGGACCCAAATGCCCAACCAATTACCCACACATCTATTCACATCATGTCCCAATCTTGACCCCGAGGATTCCATTATACAGACTGCTCTTGGCAATCCTCGTGTAAATGCTGATTCCGACCTCTTCCGTTGAATGGATGAGGTCCAAAAATTCAAAAAAATGTTGACTGAACCCGAAGTAGTAGCCACCCTTCATGAGATCATTAAAGCTCCACTTCAATAGGCCATGACAGATTTATCTACTCCTCAACACAAGAAGAGAAAGAGAAGGAGAAGATCTGAGCGTCACATCTTGACCATGGCCACTGCCTACGCCATCTCTCACCGTCCGCATTTTAAGAAAGGGAACACAACCACACCTCTTGTGAGTTGCTCCATATCTGACTATTCTTGTGATAACACACTCCTTGACGACGGTTCGTCAATCAATGTAATACCCTTCTCTATGGTACAGTCTCTTCATCTTGGCCCTCTCAAGAAAATCAGGATGATAGTTCAATTTGGTGATGGATCTATCAAGAGGCCGAAGGGTATTCTAGAAAATGCTATCATTATTATTCAGGGCCTGAATTTTACTTCGGATTTTGTTGTAATGCCCATGGAGAACTCCGCTCCTGTGGAGCACCCTCTAATCATCCTGGGATCGCCTTTCCTCGCCTCTGCGGGAGCCGTTATTGATTATGGTTCAGGAGAGATTCGCTTCCGTTAATGTAGGGAGCGATGTGTTGATCACTACACCCACTACTGCCCAGAAACATGCATCTCATGAGAACCCGCCCGTGTTAGCCAACCCCAAGGAATTTGACATCGATGATAATATCAGAGATTCTTGTTATATGTTGGATGATAAGGAAACCCAGTAATTCCTCTTCACGGAGGAAGTCTCAGAAAGCATAGACCTTGGAGTTCCCTCTTCTGGTATATGGCGATGCATTGATGACATCCGTGGAATTTACATGATAGAAACCTTAGAGCAGAAGGCAGAATCTGAGACTAGATAGGATGTACATGAGTCGACTACTCCCACTAATGAGTCCATTCCTATTCACCATGATTCAGATGAGACCGATCATGCCAAATTTGATTTGATTGCTTTTATAAAAGAATTTGGGCCTTTTGATAAAGATGATGATCCCGTAGAGGCTCGCCGCTGAAATTGATCCTACTTTTTCTGATAATGATTTCGAGCCATTTTACTTTGAAGTTTGCAAGACTTCCCAGGCAAGACATGACCACACTACTTCCAATAATCGGTTTAGGCCTGCACAATCTGAAACAAGTGAGGATACATTCTTGGTCGATACTGATCAGTTCATATCTAATGATAACCCTAATATCGACCTACACATTGTCAGATCCATACCTCAGCGGTCCCGTAAGAAGGTTCGCTTTCGACCTTCTTGACCTTTGTACATCCACTCCTCTTATATATCCTTTCGTTTTTCTCTTTCTTCTCCCGTTTTATCACTCACCCTTTTTCCGTGTGTGTATATATGCTATACTTAGGATGTGCTTTTTCCTAAGTATGGGGGGGTGAATGATTTGTGTTGTTCATATTCGTCCTGTTCATCACTCTTGTTGTTGCCTATACTGAGGGATACTCTACCCTAAGTATAGGGGGTGATGTGTACATATCATGTCTTTTTACTTTTGAGTCTGTACATTCTCGTCATTGGTTTTTCCCTTTTGTACACTCCACTGTACTTAGGATTACTCGATCCGAAGTATAGGGGGATCACCAACTTCTCTTCTTTTTATCTTCTGTTTGAGTCGTTGTAGCATAAGAGTTCTTTTCACTTTTCTATACTTAGCACGAGTTATGTCTTCCTTTTTCGCTCTCTGATCACTATGAGGACATAGTTCGAGCTAAGTATAGGGGGTGTTGTATATATTGTATATAAACTTTAGACATAACTCGTACTTTTAAATACATTTATTTGGGTGGTTATGTATACTTTTTTTTGTAAAATCCACGTGTGTAAAAAAACAAAAAAACAACAAACAAACAAAAAAACATAAAAACAAAACACAAAAAAAAAACAAAAACAAAAAAACAACAAAAAAACACAAAAACAAAACACAAAACACAAAAAAACAAACAAAAACAAAAACAAAAATAAAACAAAAAAAACCTTGTATATACTTGTATATATTTTACTAACCCTTTTCCTTAAAAAAACTATAAAACCAAAAATCTATAAAAATTTGCATAATCCAAAAAAAAACCTTTCTTTTGCATCTGCATTTTTTTCCTCCAAAAATCCATAAAAAGTTCAAAATTAGAAAATTGTTTAAAAAAAGTCCTTTTCACATGTGCATCTTTTCTTTTCAAAAAAATAAAAAAATGTTGCATTATTCATATGTTGCATTTGCAGGTGCATTTTTCAGGATAGTATTGACATTTAAACTATGTGTAGAATAAAATTGAAGAATGGAGCTTAGTTGGACCTTAATCCACCTAATTCTCAAAGGAACTTCACCGATAAATAGGATTTTAGAAGCTTCAGGTCTTTGACATAATTCTTTGAGTTCACATGACAATGTGCAGCGTTTGACTCTTAGTGTCTAACCTGGTCTCCTCATTCTGGGTATAACTCTGGAATAGGGAATCAATTTGTACTCTCACACTATGCACTTAGCTCAACTCAGACGGGATGTTATAAGACTGTGTGAGTTTCTTTTCTGGTAGCGTGGAAATCTAAAGATCGGAGTACGGGTTGAAATAAAGCTTCGGAAAAGGGATGGACGACTGGGCACAATTGTTTCTAAGACCCCAAAACATGTACGGAAACAAAAGATTCTATATCCGTAGGGGCACAACAAGATCCAAGCAGAACCACCAAAAATCCAAATACAAAGAAGCCACTACGAAATAAATATCTGACCAAAAAGGTCCAAGCTTCAAGAAAACATGCAGATCTTGGTGGAGACTCGGCTACACTGGCCAGCTTCACAAGGAGAGGTGACTACACTGGCCACCCTCCAGTTCTTTTCTCCTTGTTCCAACTTATCCCCCAATTCGATTATGAACACAACGTAACAGACCTTAGAAGGAAATACTTGACTCCCTGGGGACGAGTTACTGGAGAGAAGATTTGCATGGTAGTCCGGCATTCTGGATGGGAAGAGCTAAAACCTTTCACACATGAATCGATTGTTCAATGTTCATAGGGTGTGCTTTGGGAAGAGGATTGATCTAAGATGACTTCTGAGACGAAACTGTGACAGTGATGTGTAGAACTTGAAGGTTGTCGATTTTACAATTCTAAGTCTCACAGAAGTTCCGACACACTAATAATCCAAAGGTCCGACAGAGCTCCAAACTACGATTTTATGAAGATAAGTTTAATACTCAATTTTATCCTACTTTCTTTATTTTCCCTTTCTTTTTCTTTTTCTTTTTCTTTACTTATTCTTAAAAATAAGTGTTTGCTAAGGGACTAGCAAAGGTAAAGCATAGGGGGATGATGAATCTCCGATTCGTCATCTTTATTCATTTATTTTAGCTGCTTATAAAACACATGCATACAACACTAACTTCATATTCTTACTAACTTGCATCTATGTGTAAATATTGTACATTTCTGATTAATTTTAACCAAAAATAAAGAAATAAAGAAAGAAAGAAAAAATAAAGAAAATAAAATAAAAAAAGGAAGACTGTGTACAGGCTGACCCGAACCCCGAGAGAAGGCCAAGACTTGACCTGATCGACCAGGAATAAAGTAGGGGGAGATAGGGTCCTTAACCAGATAATCCAAAATAAAATTGTGTTCTCACTTATTTTGTGTATATATGTATAAAACTGACACTAATTTATTTGTGCCTTAATTGACCTCAAATCAAATAACATTCAAAACCAAAGTTGTAAATAAAAATGTGTTCTAATTACTAAAAATAATTGCACAATTAAATCATGTACAGAATAAAAGTAGCCACACTTGGAAAAAGCCACTAAGAACTAATTGAAAGACCAATTCCGGCTCTATATGAGCTCAAATTGAACCAATATCACTTCCATTGCATTCTAAATTAAATTATCTTCAAAATGGCTATGATTTCATAATTTTTGGAGTTACGAGTAAAATGTCGGTTTTCCGGGGTGGTTTGTGCAATTTTCTCATGTATTTTATAAATATTGTAGTTGTATATATTTGTAAATATTTTCACCATTTTTTAAAATAAAAATAAAAAGAATACTAAAATTCTTTAAAAACAAAAAAGGATAATTTCGTCATTTACCCTTGTATATAATGTCATATATGTATATAGTATATGTATATAGTTGCTATTTTTAACTAACCTCCATAAAAAATAAAAAAACAACATTTTTTAATCCAATTAAATAAGTGACGAAAATTCAAAAAAATAGATATTTTTGTAAATATTTTTTATCTCCTTTATTTTGTCTCTTTTCATCTCTCTTATCTCTTCTACCAAAAACCTTCAAAAATTCAAATTTCATATCTTTTCTATTTATATGACTCCTTCTCCCTCATTCCAACTTGATCAATCTTTAGAGAGAGGAGCCCGATCTTCGAGAGTCTTCTTGTCGAGAGAAGGTGTCTAGCCTCCGAGCCGTCCGGTGACAGCGAGTCGGCCTTCGTCGAGGTGATCACGATCATTTTCCGCTCCTAAGGTGAGATCCATCATCATTTTTCTTCTTATTTCATCTAGTTTAATCATATCTTCATTGTCACAATTTTATTTTGTAGTCATTTTTTTAGATCATAGAATCATCATCACGATTTGATCCACCAACGATTCGAGTTTTCATCTCATCTTCTCGATCTCTCTACCTTCGATTTCTATCTCCCACGATCTATCAACTCCGACCACGCACGGTGGTCGGAGAATCGGATTCGAATCTCTCATACTCGCTGGATCCTCGTTCATTTTTCTGATTTGTAGATAAATAAAAAAATCCTTTGGTTTTGTATTCTCTAACGTTTGCTTTGCAGGACTATATAAAATTAAAAAAAATAAAAAAAAGAATTTCTTTATCATTTTTTTTATTTTCAGATTTCAAATAAATAAAAAAAAGATTTTTTTTATTATTACCATTCACTGTTTACAGTACATAATAAAATCAAAAAAAAATAAAAAAAACAAAAAATAAAAAAGGAAGAGGACGACCTCTAGGCGCCTCCACCCCCCTCCATCATCTACGGCCGCCATCACAACAGCCGCCTCACGCGGCAGCCTGACACTTGCTGCTCCGCCTAAGTCCCGCACCTCTCCGCCTCCAGCGCTGTGGTCCTCCCTCCAACAACCGCCCCACCGCCCTTTGAAGCTCCCTCAGGCCGCTGACCTCCTTCCCCTGTGCGTGCCCACGTCCCTGCCGACCCGCACGTACACCGCCGCCATCGCTCCTTCAGCGCCAAGGTGGTGCTACGCATTGTCCACCGCCGTGCCATCCTTCACCGACTGCCGCCCCACTCCGCCTGTCAGGCGCCGCCCGCCCCTCCTCGTGTAGAGAAGAAGAACAAGGGGCGGCGGCCCTTGTTGGTTCTCTTGGATTTGGTTGAAACGAAAAGAACCCTCCCTAGGGTTGAATTATTTATTGGGCAAATTACAGGACTATCCCCAAATATTTCTAAAATTACAAAAGATCCCCTTCCAGAACAAGTCGCGTGCTCTGCACACCTTTCGTAGGTAAATTATGTTTTCTTCTTCGTACTTTATTCTTGTTACTTATTTAATATAGAAACATTGAAGCTTTGCAAACTAGTCCTTGAATTTCAGAACTTGAATTCACATGTGTTTTTTCATTGAAACTATTATTATGTGTGATCTAAAAATCTTGCAAAAATTATGCTATACTCCTAATATGCTATTCTTCCTAGCATAAAATTTTCATTGCATTTTGCCTTTATTTAATATTTTTAAAAAATAAAAAAAGTGTCTTTTTGTCTTATTAAAATTCCAAAATTCATAAAAATTCAAATATTGTTCCAAAAATTCCCAAAAAATAGAATAGTTGTATTTCATTGTCTTTTAATTTCTGATCAATTTTCACGCATTCATTATGTATAAAACCCAAAAAATTTGAAAAATATAAATATCTTCTAAAAATCATATAAAAATCTACAAAATTCTAAAAAAATGTAATTTTAGTTCCTGTTTGTAGATATTTGTCTCAAGTTTGTCATAAAAATATTTGTCAGGAGTTTTGGGCACTTAAAACATTTTTAAGTTGCAAATTACTCCAGGCTGTGCATATTTTCGTATTTTCTCACTGTTTGATTATGAGAAAAATATAAAAACATCCAAAAAGTCTACAAAAATTCTCAAAAATATTCCAAAACTTTTAAAACCCAAAAATATTTTCTTTGGATTTTTCTGAGTATTTTTGACTAATTGAAAAATTGCAAAAAGAGTTGGTGTGTGTATTTCTTGAGTTTGTTCATATTGTTCGTTATTATAGAAAATTAAAAAAAATTGCAAAATCAAAAAGATTAAAAATTTGAAAATCAGAAAAAAAAACTAAAAAAATTAGAAAATAAAAAAAAATTAAAAAGATAAAAAAATCACAAAAACCAAGGATAGTTGTCCTTTGAGATTCTCGTTTTCTCTTAATTGATTTTCGATTAATGGAATAACCCTCGAGATTTGTGGCCTCCCTGAGTTCGACTCTGTCCGCTATACAGGTTAATAAGTAGCAAAAATAAAAAAAATATTTTTTATTGTCACAGGATTTTGGGAGCAACAACGACCTATTTTTCACCAATAATTTTTCCGATCCCCTCAAAATCGTTGTCAACAAAATATCGGTTTTGCCGGGGAAATAAAAAAATCAAAAACCCCAAAAGATTTCCTGAACAACACCACCGCAGCCCCGCTTCGACGTTTTTCAGATCTCCATCTTCTTTGGAGTGCTACGCTCGTGAAGAAGGCGTACGATCTCGTACAACGAGATCAGGAGATCACCGTGCTTGGATCAACTTATTGGATTGCGAGGATCACGCGACTCATCCCCGCGCTCGCAAGCTTCTTCTCCGAGGATCGGACTTGAGAAAGGAGGTCTCTTTCGTAGAGACTCGGTCAACCATGCTTCAAGAGGTATTCCTTTTTACTTGTTGTGGTTATAGATGAAACGATCCAAGAATCGTTCTTGGATCATGTGTTTTCATCATATGAAAATGTTTAAATTCTGATGCATAGAACAACTAGTATGACTAGTCGTTCTTCATCGTATTTGATACGATGCTCACTCTTCCATGATGTGCTTGAGGATTAAACCATATCCTTCAAGTGGTATCAGAGCCTTAGGTCGAAGGTTTTGGATACGATCCACAATCCTAGGATGACTTGGGTTCGTAGAGGTCGCGAAAGTTTTTGTCGCATTTGATTTTCGCACTTCTGTTTAGTTAATAAATTCGGCCCAGATTAAAATGTTTAAACACGAATTAATCACTTAGAATTTTTTCCCCACTAAATAAGGAAACCATAGGATCTGAGTTTACGTAATTTGGATTCCGTATGCTCGAGATATGGTTATTTTAATGAACATGTATTCACTGTTGCGGGAACTGCGAATCTTAACATGATTAATGAGTGAATTATTGTTTTTATATGCCAAGGAATGCGTGAAATATCACTTAGGTTCTGTCCTAAATCAAATTAACAACTTTTGAAAATTGATTTTGTCTAATTTGGATTTAAATTGACTGAGATATGTTAATTTTAGTAAGTAGGGGTCACTGCTGAAATTAGGGTTTACAGTCCTAATCAAGAACCATGTGATTGTCAATTATTGAAATTAATTGTTAATTTCATGAAATAATTATGAAAAATATTTGATAAATATTGAATGATGATTATTTCCTTAATTGACTTGGCCTCAACCAATAAATTGATTAGATTTGATCTAGATCATAATTGGAAACACAATCATCAAACTCCTTGCTTGAATAGGATTGGGAATTTGTCTAGCAAATTTCCTTATAATAAAAAAAGTTTTGATTATTACTATATGGTATAATTTTGGTTGAGGAACCGATGATCATCTCACGTACAAAGTGATTGACTCGGCATTATTTTTTCCCGAGGCGGATATGGTGTCTAGTCGGGGATCGCTGGGGTAGCGGGTTGCATCGGTTGCGGTCCGTCCTACTCCCACCGGTACTGGCCATGATAGCGGGTAGGGAACGAATGATGCCTGAGAGATCATGATGTATTTTTCTAATTATTAAAATTCGAATTAATACGTACTTTGATATAATACCATATATTCAAGTAAAATCAAGTTTGTTAATTAAATTGGATTGATAATTAATTTAATATGATTAAGTTAATTATATTCAAATTAAAAACACTCTATTATGAATAGAGTTATTATTTTCCTTGGTAGATTTAATTATATAAATATGATTCATAATAATTGATTAAAATTTGAATAAGAGGTGGAGGATCACATAAGTGGCATCCATGGTCTTCCGTCAAGGCGAAGGGTTCCGTCGCCAGATATTGTATGTGGGAGACACTTGTCCGAAGTGACAGCTCCTGCATACGATCCATTTGGATCGGGCTCGTCGCTTATCGAAAGAGTATGAACGTATGCGTAGTGACCCCAATATCGGGTCCTCATATTATTGGGACGATATTGGATTGTGCATAGCGAGTTGTATTCCTGTTCACGGTTGGTTCAATTAATGACGGGTCATCACCACCTTAAGGGTGGTGGGCCCAGGTATTAAGACCGAATTGGGAAACGCAAGTTGGACTTGCAAGGAAGAATGTGTTCTCGCTTCTCTTTATTGGAGTCATAGGTTCTCATATTATTGGGATATGATAATGATAAAGAGGAGATCCCAATTCTTGCTTGAGATATAGTGGTAAGTATATCTCTTACTTTGAAAGTGATTAAGGAAATAAACTTTCAAAGTTGACATAGCAAGACAAATTTGATTTAAAATGCCTTAATCAAATATCATACATTTGAATATATAATTATATGTTCTAATATAGTGCATTCTTAATTTCAGAAAATGAAGTCCATGAACCCACTAAGCAGGCTTCTGACGGTCAACTAGTTGACCGGACCGAATTACTCAAATTGGATCTGTAATTTGGACCTTGTTCTCTCGGCTGAGCGCATAAGTTATGTGCTCTTAGAAGACAAGCATGAAAGCCCTAAAACGAAGGAAGAAAAGGCATATAGTGACAAGTATGATGAATATCATGTCTTGATAAGATGTTATATCCTAGGTTCTCTCTCCAATGTTCATCAGAAGCAACATGTGGAGATGAGCACATGCCAGGAAATAATGCAGAATCTGAAAGATATGTTTGGTGACATTAACTGCACCCAGCGTTACAATATTATGAAAGAACTCGTTCGCTGCAAGATGCAGGAAGGAACTTCAGTCCGAGAACATGTACTTAAAATGTTTGGGTACTTGTCTGAGTTGGAGACTCTTGGGGAAAATATGGATGCAGAAATGCAAGTTGACTTCATTCTATTGTCTTTGCCCAAGTATTTCAATAATTTTGTGGTTTCATTCCACATGAACAAGTTGGAATTGATGAACGCTGGACTTCTTGCTGCATTAAAGCCTGCAAAAGACGTAATGAAGAAAGATGGTCCCGCTGGCATGCAATGGTTGCACAGGTCAGAGGGAAGCACGGTCGGAAGCAAGGTTCTCGGAAGGGCCCGACCCAGAAGAGAAAGAAGAAGAGTCAAGGCGTTGGCTCATCTTCCAATGCATCCACACTGATAGCGTCGAAGAAAACCGACGTCTATCACCACTGCAAGAAGCCGAGCCCCTGGGGGTGTAACTGACTGGAATACCTTAAGTCGGTCGATAAAGGTAAAGCCCCAATAGGTATGAAATCTACTTTTATCATTGAAACTAGTTTTCTCGTTGGATGAGAGGGAAGTTGGGTTGTTGATTCTGGTGCTTCTGTTCATGTATGCAATTTGTTGCATTTATTTCAGGAAACTAGAAATCTAGAAGAAGGGGAGATAGTCATCCAGATGGGATTTGATGCAAGTGTTGCAGCAGTCACCGTCGGGATCTGTCGACTATCATTATCTAGTGGTAGAGTCCTAGTACTTAAAGAGTGTCTTTATGTACCTGAAGTCAGAAGGAATTTGATATCTGTATCGAAGCTAGTTAGAAGTGGATATTCATTCCTTTTCTGTAATAAATTAGTCATAAATCATTATGATAAATATATTGTGGATGGTATTTTGACTTTTGGTGGACTCTATGAATTGTGCATTAATGAGCATGTCATGAATGCTACAACCACTAATAAAAACCCTAAAATATCCGGGGAGAATAAAAATCATTCAAATATGATTTGGCATCAAAGGCTTGGTCATTTATCTGTTGATAGGATCAATAGATTGATAAAGAATGGACCTTTAGATTTTCTACAGGTTCAATCTTTACCTACCCATTAACATTGTATTCGAGGTAAAATGACTAGGATGCCTTTCCGTAACAAGGTTACAAGATGTGAATGTATTATTGACCTAATACATACCGATGTATGCGGTCCCTTCAGTACCACGACTCGAAATGGATATCGATATTATTTGGCATTTATTGACGACCATTCACGATACGGGTTTATCTTCCTATTACATCATAAATCTGAAACCTTTGAAAAGTTCAAAGAATTCAAGGCTTTGGTTGAGAACCAAACCGATAGGAAGATTAAACGGACTCGATCTGATTGAGGTGGCAAGTACCTCTCAGATGAATTCAAGGAATACCTTAAAGAAAATGGAATTGTCTCCAATCTCACTCCTCCTGGAACTCCCCAACTTAATGGTGTTGCTAAAAGACGCAACAGGACCATCATGGATATGGTACGTTCAATGATGAGCAAAGCACATTTACCACTTAGTTTCTGGGGATATGCAGTAGAGACTGCAAATATATCATGAATAAGATTCCTAGCAAATATGTACCTAAGACTCCTCATGAGCTCTGGTATGGTACCAAACCTAGTGTTAATCACTTGAGGGTTTGGGTTTGCTTGGTCCATGCGAAGAACGTGGACGCAAGTAAGCTAGAATCTCACACTCGTGAGTGTTACTTCATTGGGTATGTTAAAGATGGTATTGGATACCAGCTCTATGACCCTGAGACCTAAAAGGTTTTTGTTTCTAGAGATGTAAAATTTCTGGAGGATGATTTCCTTAAAGGACAAGACAAAAATGAAGTAGAGGAACTCATTGAATCCCCTGAGGATTCTGAGCTTCCTAGACTAGAAACTGAAGAGGTAAATAAAGATGAAACACCCATACCTCTTCGAAGGAGTTTGAGGGTGGTTGCACCACCTGAAAGGTATGAATTCTATGTGTCAAGTGAGACTGACATTGATCCTACTTCATTTGATGAAGTACTCGCGGATCATGACATGGATAGATGGATGCTAGTAATGAAGTCATAAATTGACTCCATGCATAAGAATTGCGTATGGACCATAGAGGATCCACCTAAAGGGGTAAAACCCATTGGGTGTAAATGGATCTTCAATAGAAAGAGGGGACCTGATGGGAAAGTAGAGACTTTCAAGGCACGGATCGTAGCCAAGGGATACACACGGAGAGAAGGCATCGACTACGATGAGACATTCTCTCCTGTGGCTATGCTTAAATCCATCAGGACACTGCGAGCTATAGCTGAATATCTTGACTACGACATCTGGCAGATGGATGTCAAGACAACTTTCCTCAATGGATACCTCGAGGAGGATATCTATATGAAGCAGCCCCAGGGCTTCATAACTGAGGATGGCAAAGTATGTAAGCTGAAGAAGTCCATCTATGGGCTCAAGCAAGCATCTCGTAGCTGGAACATCAGATTTGATGAAACGATAAAGAGTTATGCTTTCGTTTAGAATCTTGATGAACCTTGTGTGTACAAGAAGCTTAGTGGGAGCGCCATTGCGTTCATCGTGCTCTATGTTGATGACATCCTTATCATTGGGAATGATACATGGATGATGACCAGTGTGAAGATTTGGCTATCCCATACCGTTGACATGAAATATCTTGGATAAGCCTCTAACATCTTGGGTCTGAAGTTGTTCAGAAACCGAGAGAAGAGGATATTGGGATTGTCACAACATGGGTACATTAAGAAGATTCTTGAACGATTCCGTATGGATAGTTCTAAGAAAGGTTTCCTCCCCTTAAGACATGGTATCCACCTGTCTAAAGGGATGGCTCCTCAAACTGTTGAGGAAAAGAAAGCCATGGCTGGATGCCCTTATGCATCAGCTGTAGGAAGCTTAATGTATGCCATGATGTGTACAAGGCCAGATATCTACCATGCAGTGGGAGTAGTAAGTCGTTATCAATCCTACTATGGAGAACAACACTGGAATGCAGTAAAGAACATATTCAAATATCTAAGACGGACACAAGATTACATCTTAGTCTATGGAGATGGTGATCTCCAAGTCTTGGGATATATAAATTCTGACTTCCAATCGAATACTGATGATCGAAAGTCGACATCAGGGTTTGTATTCCTGTTGAATGGTGGTGATGTGAGCTGGAGAAGCAAGAAGCAAGACACTACAATAGATTCAACAACAGAAGCCGAGTACATTGCCGCATCGGATGCTGCAAAGGAGGCGGTGTGGTTATGCAAGTTCATCCTGGAGCTTGGCGTAGTTTCCTCTGATACTCCCATGCTGCTACTCTGCGATAAGACGGGAGCCATTTCCCAGGCCAAAGAATCCATATGGCATAAAAAGAGCAAGCACGTGGAAAGGAAATACCACATCATTCGGGAGATTCAAAATCATGGTGATATCATCATCACCAAGGTGGCCTCTACCGACAACGTTGCTGATCCTCTTACCAAACCTCTGACACAGAAGGTTTTCGACCAGCATGTAATGAGTATGGGTTTAAGGATTTTTCATGAATGGTTCTAAGGTCTAGTGGGAGATTGTTAACAATGTGAGCCCGAGGCGAACCATTCTTGCAATAAATGCTATTGTAATAAATGATTTATCAATAAAAGTTATTGATTGTTTTTCACTCCCTTTCTGAGATTGAATGAATGAATGCACTATAGGGTCCCTCTGTACAATAAGGGTTATGTACCATGGCCAACTTTATAATCATGCAATTGTTGATTCATTGATTGAATCATAGAGGTTGATGCTTGGATGAATATCTAAGGAGTTAGATAGAGGACTCATCAAGCATCATCAAATTATTGTCAAGTGATGATATCCAGCTGGAGTAGGAGATGGCAATCCTCTCTCATTAGGCTGATATCTGACCGACCTCTTGATGCAGGTCCTCTGCAAGGGAATAGTCATTCAAAGGTGTCAGATTAGTTGACTCAGTGGGTTGACTTAATGAGATCGAGATAACCAAAGACCTATGTTGAATACTGTTACAACATAGGCACACATCCTCTGACCAAAGACAGATGTGTTGCTATATGTCTGAGTATGTACATTTGGCAGACCAATTAGTTGATGACCTAACCAAGGTCTATACACCGACGAGCTGGTGTGCATGTTAGGACATATGAGTAATACGATCTCTCGAAGGGATCATACAGGTTCACTTGTGAACCGAGAGACATGAGCTCACTCATGAGGTATTGGGACTGATCAAATTCCATGCATGGTCGTCATGCTTTGGAAGCATGACATGAATTTGAAGGTAAGATATATGCTTTGTGAAAGCATATGATCTATGCCAAATCTCAAAGACCAAGATTGAGAAACTTAGTGATCAAACCTTGAAGATGATAGTGTAAAAGTGATCTATATATTTAGGATGATCATAGGTCTTCCAGTATGCAGGATGTACAGGTGTTGGGAATACCTAAGGGTGATGTGATCATAAACGATTGTATAACCATGACGTTTCCATTCCGAGGGAGTGATGAAACAGGTTTGGATTTTAGTGACTCCTCTCAGTAGAGAAGTGACCTAATCTTAGTTCATGTACTGGACATTGATCTGAATAAGATTCAGACGCAATGAGAAGATTAGGTTTACGGTCTTGATTTAATCAAGCATCTATAAGAGTTACGTAAGATATGGATTTGAGATGTGATCTCAATATCCAAGTCACTATACGTGGAACAATACAATTGCCCGGTCCTTATCTCCAAGTATCTGCGGAGAAATCGCATTATTCTTGAAAGGGTTCAAGAATAATTCCATAGATCTAAGCATTAAGAAATTGATAATTAAATATGATTTAATTATCTTTATGTATGTGGAAATTATCCAGTATAATGAAATGTGATTTAATTATTGTTGATAAGAATAATGTGGATAGAAATATCCAATTATTCATAATATATTAGAAATGTGATTTATAATATATTAGAGAGAGAGCTAATTATAATTTACATTTGTTAATTAATTATTGATGTCTATTGGATACATATTGTGTAATTAATTGAAATTGTAAATCATATTTTATTTTGGGTTGTGAATGTGATTCACAAATATTCAATGGTAAGATTGCAATATTCTCAAAATTAATTGTGAATTATTTTTAAAGAATAAATCACAACAAAAGTTGGAGACTATGGGAGAAATTCATGGAGACATGCAATCTCATGATATTACATGAGATTGCCTCCACCATGAGAACATGGTGGATGGCTACCAATTCCCACAAGGAATGTGGTAGCCGTCCCCACCTTTCCTTATGGGGAGTAATCTCAATGCTAATCTCTCCTTAATTGCTTGATCTATTTTAGGATTGAATTATATTTGACATTTTAAATATATTTGATTTAAATTAGATTATTAGTTGTTGGCTTCTACCAACAACAATCATGACCATTGGATTAAACATAAATCAATCTCACCCATTGATTTTATGTGTCCCATGGATTGAGATCCATGGATCCCAAAACCCTATAAATAGAGAGGCATACCATGCTCTCTAATGCTATGTTTTTGAAGCACATCTCTCTCTTCTCTTCCCACACATCAACTCTCTCTCCCTCTCTCCTTGGTTGCCGTCGACCAAACCCTAGAGGAGAAAGCCGTCATCGCCTTCGCCACTACGGCCCCGCTTCGACGTTCTTCGGATCTCCATCTTCTTTGTAGTGCTACTCTCGTGAAGAAGGCGTACGATTTTGTACGACAAGATCGGGAGATCACCGTGCTTGGATCAACTTATTGGATTGCTAGGATCACGTAACTCATCCCCACGCTCGCAAGCTTCTTCTCTGACGATCAGACTTGAGACATGAGGTCTCTTTTTGTAGAGACTCGGTCAACCACGCTTCAAGAGGTATTCCTTTATACTTGTTGTGGTTATAGATAAAACGATCCGAGAATCGTTCTTGGATCATGTGGTTTCATCATATGAAAAATTTTAAATTCCGCTGCATAGAACAACTAGTACGACTAGTCGTTCTTCGTCGTATTCGATACGACGCTTACGCTTCTATGATGCGCTTAAGGATTAAACCATATCCTTCAAAGGGTTGAAAGGGTTCTCTCTACCTTGAGTCGCCAATTAGCGTAACATCTAGCTATGAGAACTTCATCGTCTCATCGAACGAAAAAAACAAGGGTCTGATACCCATCTTCCTAAGGTGAGTTCATCCACTTCCTTTTCATTTTCTGTTGAAATTCGTGTTCGATTAGATCATCTAATCAAGTCATTAGCATCCATAATAATTCTTCTTTCATTCTCAATAAACAGCCATTCCCAAATTTAGTCCAAGTTTATCTAATTTCATTTCCATATTCCCTTGTCTTGAACCAAGTATTTGTACTGCAAAATCCTTCATAAATACGGTCGATTCTTTGTGAATCGAGCAATTGATCTTTAATTATAGGTCAATCCACATAATCTAAAGCGATTTAATCCTTCATCTCGATCCATATTCTAGAGCATCTTTATGCATCCTCGAGTAGCTGAGTAAGTTCTTAGAAAACCCTAGCAGTCGATACATTCATCTCTCATCGCCTCCCTTCACTGATCATCCCCCACCGCAAGGGATCTCGAAGGGGTAGGCGACCCCATTCTAGCCCTGCAAGAGCACCATCGTCAACCGCCATTGACACAAGCCTCGCCTGAGACCAGAACCACTATCATCGCTCGAAGATTTGGGGAAGAACAATTTCTTCAGCCAAGCACTTCCATATAATCAAGATTGTCCATGCGAAATGGTGTAACAATTGCAAGGGCGTAAAGATAACTTTCCAAAACTCCCGAGCACCCCAGTCTCTTTTCAATATTGCATTTAGGTCCCTGAGTGGGGACCAAATGTAAAATCCAGATAATTTTCTTACAAATCCCTGACCAGGGACCTATCTAAAAGAAGTTTTGTTTTTTATATTCTTTTACATTGAAAATCTTGGACACTGCAGTTATTTTGGACACTATATTGACAATAATCATTGACAATTTAATTTGGGTAGTTACATAACAACCATAGTTTTTTTTGAGTCAAATTTCAAAGATTTTTATCGCACTTTTATCAAGATTTAATCCTTCTACTTCTAACTCTATCTTGGTATTATTTTGTATGTTTTTCGAGCCCATTGCTCGAGTTCTTATTATGGATCTACTATATAGTATCACCCTATATCGTTACCAAATATTACTATATTGTAGATTACATTTATTTTAAAAATGTCCCTTTGAAAATTAAATAAAAATTGGAAAATAACAACTCAAATAAAAATATAAAAATGAAAATCGGAAAAAAGATTTTCTCAGAGAAGAGATTAATCAAAAAAATTCACAAAATTATTTCTCACTCAAAAATAGAAGCATATTTTCTTCCTCCTTGTGTTCAACCCAGTAACACTTGCCTGGTTAAATAAATACTGAAACGTCAAAATCAGTATAGAGTTGTATTTTCTCTTTCTCTTTTTCTCTCCTGATTTTATTGTCTTTTATTTGATTAATAGGATCTCAGTCCATGGTTCTCTACAACTGACTCGAATTTAACCGCGAGTTAGACCTCAGTTATCAAAATTGCACCGTTGCTGGGGAGACATAGTCGCGCTTGATTTTTAAGTTTCTTCTTTTTTGTGATTTTTCCTTTTCTTCTCTTCTTCTCGAATTTCATGGTTTTCTCAATTTTTGTTTGTTTGGTTTTCTCGGTTTCCTTTTCTTTTGTCTTCTTTGATTTTCTTCTCGACTTTTGTGTGCCTTATTTTCTCTAGATTTTTCTTGATTCTGTTTACTCAGTTTTTATCATCTTTTTATCTGTTGATTTTCTTGATTTTTTATTTTCTTTTTGTCTCTAATCTTTCTTGATTCATATATTGTATTTTCTTTTATATTTGTTTAAGCTAACACATTACGCAGGGCATGTAGTCAGCTTCCTAGGAGGTTGAACCAACTGAGAGCCGATTGCAGATGAACAACGCGAGTTGGACATCAATTTTTTTTGTATTTTGCAAAGACAATTTATTTTTTGTTTTCTTTTGAGTGAGAGGGCATTTACCTGCGTTTTTATTTTTGGTGGGAGAAGAAGGGGCACTTGCCCATTTTTATTTTCAAGCAAGGGGTCCACTAAGGGCATCCTGAGTTGCAAACCGGACATTCAATTTTTCTTCTCGGGGTTTGTTTCTCTAAGTACCAATGGACTTGGGGGACCTCACTGCGGTGTTTTGTATTCCGACTTATTTTCTTTATTTCATGTGATTTTGTGGAAACCTAGGGGCGAATGCATGTTTGAATATATGAGTAAAGTAGATCATATTACCCTTATTCACACTTAGATTTAATTCTGCACGGATCATATTGCACATAGAGAGCCAAGGTCAGATATGGTTTCTTTCCATGCATGCATCATGATTTCCCATTGCATTTTTTGATTCCCCCCTCTGTGAGACATAGTTTTTAAAAATAAAAGAAATCGAATGCTAGATAGATATTCTAAAAAATATCCAAAAAAGTAGAAACCCTAAAACATATTTTTTTCCTTTGAAACATTAACCCAAAAAAAAAAAATCTGGACTTATTTATTTTGGGAGAGCAAACCCCTCATTGTATAGGTACTAAACTCCAGACAAAGTGGGTGACAACGTAGCCCTAAGGACAGATCCAAAAATCACTGGACTTGAGCTCTAGGTACCTGTGTATCACTCTTCGGTACATGGTTGCAAATACAAGCACTTGCTTCCTACCATAGAAAGTCATTTTGGTGTACTCTGCCTCATAGTTCCCTTTAGGCCTGATATAACTCAGCAGCTCAGGTAGACAGTTCCACTGTTTGGGGGATTGTGAGGACATATGTTGGGTGATAGGGAGACACCACCTATGAGTCTGAATAAATAACCGCTTGATAACATAACTAAAATTGAAAAGATAAATGGCCGAATTCTTATGATCATCACTATGTGAAGTTGGTGAATTTAGTGTTTGCTTTGTGTTTGTTTACGGAGTATGCGTATTCAACATCTTATATGCCTTTACACTCTTCTTTTGTCTTGTCATTGTGCTCCACTTCTATATCCTTTTGACATTGAGGATGATGTTTAGACGGATTTTACGCTCGAACTCTGCAAGTCTTCGATCTTCCACCATCTCACCTCACAGCCTCAGGATGACCCTCTTCCTGAGTCGGTCCCACTTAGTCATGAGGTGAGTCAGACCACGACTCCCTCGCCTCCTAGCCCTTCAGTCGAGGTAGACCCTCACCTCAACTTTTCTTTTATTTCTCCTACACATTTTTCACTTAGTGCTTACAAGATTTTTTCTTCCCAACGGATTCGATGTATATCATGGCTAAAGGGAAGGCCCCAATACAGGAGCAAGTTGTTGATGAGCGAGAAGTTGAGGAGAGACACACAGATGAGATACCTGATCTGGCTATGAATATTATAGTAGGGATTCTAGAAACCCTTTAGCAGATGAACACACAGACTAGAGATCATTTTAGAGTCCAGGACGAGTTGAGAGTTGAGACAGTTGCATTGAGAGAAGGAACTGGGAAGCCACCACCACATGTTGTGGTTCTCACTACTTTGAGAGATGAGTATGACCCTGGAGCTATCATGCTACAACATTGGATTCGGTTATGATCAAATCAAGAACCATACGATTTGAGACCATCCTTCATTTCCTTGCTTCCAAAGTTCTATGGGAACAAGTCAAAGGATACATTAGTAGTTTGAGAGGATATGTGGTTGGGAGACCTATCTAGGAGTTACGTAAGAGGCTATACACCTCAAGGATTTCCTTTTCGCCTTAGCAAATAAGGCACCATTTTGGCAGAATCATTTAGGGAGAGAGATTTTGACTTGGGAGTATCTCAAGTCAACCTTCCTGTGTAAGTATTTTCTCATAGGACAGATGAATACGATGAGGGGTGAGATATCCAAATTCATTCAGAGCCCACATGAGTCATTACATGAGGCATGGGAGTGATTCAAGGATTTGACTGAGAAATGCCCTCATCATGAGAAACCTTTGAAGGTGCTAGTGCAGGAGTTTTTTAGAGAACTCCAGGCGGATATTCAAGGGCTAGTGAGTGTCGCATGTGCCCATAGCTATTTGAATAGGGATGCTGATTCTGTTTGGTCCATTTTTGAGGGTATGGTATAGAACTCACGAGTTGTAGATTCTACTCAGGAATTCCAGAAGTCCCCATAGCCACCATACCAGCGAGATCATCAAAAGTGGCACATAGTTATGATTCTTAGTCACGAACTATAATCGGTATTATTAGGGAGAAACTTGCATTTGTCATTGTGATCTAGAAGTAAGTACAGGACTTGTAGTAGCTGCGAGAGTTGGAGAAACTCTCATCATTACCACAACAGTTGAGTAATCTAACGAAGAAGGTGACCGAGATACAGCTACAGTACCAGCAGTCACTTTCTTCCTCTTCTCAACCTACACGGAGGTCTTTACCCGCTCCTCCCGCATGTCAGAGTCATTGCGTTCATAGGGAGCTGGCATGTTCTACTTGGACTCTGTAGTTGGATTGGCATAATTGTCCACTACCAACCAGAGTTAGATCGCGATACCTGCAGTTGATGGTGTTAATCATTCCTCTACTCTTGATATCAACGGTATATGATACGCTCATGTTCAATATCAGTCACCATCACACATTACACCTTAGAGCGTACACCAGCAGCCACAACAGATTCATCCATAGCATGGACGTCCACACTTTCAACACTGACAACCATATACACATCAGACGTCTCATCATCATGAATATCAGAGACCACCACATTATCAGTCTCATGATACACATCCACATTCATATCATCACTAGCTGTAGTAGTCCTTTGTTACACCTCAGAGATCTCCTCAGCTATATACACCACAACAGCATCACACTTCTAGGTAGGAGAGAGCAGAGAGCCACATACAGACTAATAAGACAGAGATATATGCATAGTCCTTGGCACTGAACCAGATCATGGATATATTGAGCATGCTTTATGTCGTACATAGGACAGAGATGAGAAGTTTAACCATCATATGGATGAGCTAGTCGCATCCAAGACCACTCTCCCAGCACAATCTCATGTGAATCTGAATAAAAAGAGGCGTAATATGGATCAGGTATATGCCACTACAGGTATGGTCACTTTTCCTTAATTTTTATCTAACTTTGTTAGTCTCATGAGCTGTAGACACCCACAAGCACCTGATCTAAAGGGGGAGAGGACACATAATGGTGAGGTGCGAGAGTCTATCCATGATGTTGATGATACACATTCTGATGCTGAGGAGGATGATTCGATGATGATACCAGGCAAGGCCATACAGACCCTCACAATGAGTCTACTACTTTCCCTGTATTTGAGAATTTTGTACATATTTCTGAGACTGTTGATTTACATGTTGATTCCTTTGATGAGATTAATAGAAAAGAAAGTTTTTTTATTCTTAAGATTGTTCCTTTCCCATATTCTTTCTTTGGTAATGGAAAGAAAAATATCAAAAATAATGTTATTACTCCAGAAGTAGAACTATTATTGAAAGATCGCATATTCTAGATTCCACTCCATGATGCCTTGGATCATTTTCCTACGCTCAAGCAACAATTGAAGAATAGATGTACCATGCATAGGAAAAGGAATTCTTGAGTTGAGAAACTTGTTTTGACCAATGCTACTTCATGGACTATTCATAATAAGGTACCCAAGAAAAAGAGAGATTCAAGTGCTCACTATGTCAGATGTGAGATTTCAGATGCTACATTCGATTGCACTCTCCTAGATAATGGTTCCTCGATTAATTTGTTACCATGTTTGTTACTTGATAAGCTCGAGTTAGATCCTATTTACATATCATGAGCGTTACTTCAGTTTGTAGATCGATTAGTAAAGAGACGTAAAGGCGTGTTGAGGAACATTATTATAACCATACAGGGGTTGCAGTTTCCTTGGACTTTACTATCCTAGACATGACGTACCCTACACATTTACACATTGCTCCAATCATTCTAGGGAGGCCTTTCTTGCATACTGTGAAGGCCCTCTTTGATTATGAATTTAGGAGAGTATCATTTTGCATAGACAATGGAGAGGTACACATTGAGATGGAGAGAGGATGTAACAGTCCTAGATTTGTATTTTCATTCACTTTAGAGGACACCAACTTAGCAAATGACTGTCAACACATAGATGAGATGTGTCCTCTTGATCTTGAGAGTGTTTATTTTTATAAACACGATATCCATTAGGAGGATAGGGTTGATCATATGGTACCTAGTTATTCGGACGACTATTCACATGCAAATACATAGATCTTGTCAGGACCAGATGAGCAGTCAGTTGCAGTAGATATCTCAGTTCCATAGATTGAGAGTTCCAATATTTCGGTAGAGATTCATTTGATTACATTTCAGAAATCATATGATCAATTCAATATAGAGAGTCGTATGGTGTGATGGACACATGTATAGACACCTTATGTAGTCCAAGTCTAAAGATCTTTACTACAATCGAGAGACCTATGCCATGTAGATAGTTCACTTACAGAGGTAGCTCTACTCAATTAGCCAGGGATTGGTACACACATGAACAACAGATGATTTCGTACGACCCAGTTTGAGGTGATCTACTTTGTATAGGACTCGTTACTACTCTTCCACTTCATTTTGTTATGTACAGAGACTTGTGAGCCATTCATTTTTCTGGAGTACACCATCACTTGTATATTCTTCTAAGATCCCAATTGTCCCCATTTTTGCTCATTTTTATACTTAGGATATCAGATCCTAATTATAGGGTGACCTATTGTAGGTTGATTCTCATTTTCGATTTTGTTCTTTTTACTTTTCTTTTGATTTTCCTTTCTTTTACACCAAGCATTCATCCCCAATTTTTACTACATTCTCACATTCTTTTCTGTACTTAGGATGCTTGATCCTAAGTATGGGGGGGACTGAGTGATTTCGTTTCTTCTTCTTTTTCTTTCTTTCTTTCTTTTGTATATTCCTTGCTTTTAGTCACCTCATTTTTTCCTTCCACTATACTTACGATGATCAGATCGTAAGTATGGGGAGGGGACGACTGACTTCTACTCTTTCATTCTTTTTACCTACTTTTACTTAGCACAAATGTCCTCCTTTTTCTCTTTTCATGTTATGAGGACATTGCACAAGATAAGTATAGGGGGTACACATATATTGAATATATATTGTTGTCCATAACTCATAATTTTATGTATTTTCTATATCTATAAAATCCATAAAAAAGTGGGTAAGGCTTAATTTTATTTAAAACCTATTTATTAATTATTTATAAAAGTCTTGTAAAAAAGTAAAATATATGTAAAATTCTGATTTTGAATTCTTAGTTTAAAATTTGTATTTAAAATATGTATTTAAAATGTATAATACTTATTTAAAATCATATTTATTAAAATATGAAAAAATAACTTAATATGTAAAATTTTTGTATATAGAATCTGTAAATACATTAGTTATTTAATATAAATAAAATATTTGTTATTCATCTTATAAATTCTTGTAAATATGTTTGTTTATAAAAAATGAAAAATCCATAAAAAATATAAAGTCCTAAAATTCATAAAAATTACAAAATCTTTAAAATCCATAAAGATGAATATAATTTAGAAAAATATACTTCACAAAAAAAAGGTTGCATTTCCATTAGCATTTTCACAATAAGTTTGATTTCTTAAATTAAAGATTGGGAATAGTCTAAAGGATAGAGCTTGATTATGGCCTTTGACTTTCATTGTAAGGAGCCTAGGTAGGAACTGGAATTTAGACTTTTCAGGTATTTGACTTAATATTTTGGGTTCCATGAGACCATGTTCGGACTTCAACTTAAACTTACCCGAGTAGAACACTTGATGTCATCCATTTAACTCTTCAACAGTGGACCAATTTTGGATACATATGTTGGACATGCGAGCCCATGGCGAGCCATTATGAAATAAATGTTATTACGAATATCATTCCCTGATCTGAAACGAAGAATAAATAATTTGCATAATAGGTCCCTTAGTACAATTAGGGTTATGTACCATGGACATCTCGATGATCATACAGCTGTTGATTCAAGTTCTGAATCATAGAGGCTGGTGCCTGGATGAATATCTAAAGAGTTAGATTGAGGACTCATCGAGCACCGTCAAATGATTATTAAGAGATGATCTCCAGCAAGAGAAGGAGATGGCAATCCTTTCTCTAAAGGCTGATATCTAACTAACCTCTTGATGCAAGTCCTCTGCATAGGAATAGAGATTCGGAGGTGTTAGATAAGTTACGTCAAAGAGTTGACTTAACGAGATCGAGATAACCAAAAGTCCTATATCGTATGCTGTCATGATATAGGCATGCATCCTCTGACCGGAGACAGATGTGTTACTATATGTATGAGTATGTACATTTGGCAGACCAATAGGTTGATGACCTAATCAAGGTCTATACACCGGCGTGCTGGTATGCATATAAGGACATATGATTAATACGATCTCTCAAAGGGATCATACAGTTTCATTACTGAACCGGAAGACATGAGCTCACTCATGAGATATTGGGAAGAATCGAATTCCGTGCACGGTCGTCTCGCTTTGGAAGCTTGATTGAATTTGTAGATTTGATATATACTTTTGGAAAGTATATGATCAAGACCTAGGTATGATATATGCTTTTGGAAAGTATATGATCGATACCAACTCCCAATGATGGAATGAGAAACCTAAAGATAAAACTCTGAAGTAGACGGTGTAAAATAGATCTTATACTTCGGGTTTATTCTTAGTCTTCCAGTATGCAGGATGTACAGGTATTGGGAATACCTTAGGGTGATGTGATCATAAATGGTTGCATAACCATGCCGCTTCCAATCCTAGGGAGTGAAGAAACGGGTCTTGATTTTAGTGACTCCTCTCAGTAGAGAAGTAATATGATCTTAGTCCAAATATCGGACAATGATCTGAATGCGATTCAGATTTAATGAGAAGATTTGATTTGCGGTCTTGATTTAGTCAAGCATCTATGGGAGGCCCGAGATCTGGATTTGAGAGGTGATCTCAATATCCAAGTCACTATACGTGGAACAATACAATCGCCATGTCCTTATCTCCAAGTATTCGCGGAGAAAGCACATTATCCTTGAAAGGAATCAGGATAATTTCATTGTTGATAATATGTATCCGAGCATTGGGAAAATGGATAATTAAATGTGATTTAATTATCATGAATAATATGAATTTGATTAATATTATAAGGAAAGTTATCTTAGATAATTAAATGTGATTTGATTATCAAAGATGTGAATAATGTGAATGTGATTCATATTATTTGGGCACGTGAGAATAGAGATCTAAGATGATTAAATGTGATTTAATTATCATGGATATAAATAATGTGGATAACACTATCCATATTATTCATAATATATTATAAATATGATTTATAATGTATTAGAGAGAGCTAATTATAATTTATATTTGTTAATTAATTATTGATGTGTATTGGATACACATTGTGTAATTAATTGAAAATGTATTTTGTATTTTGTTTTCGGTTGTGAATGTGATTCACAATTTTCCAATAGCAAGATTGCAATATTCTCAAAATTAATTGTGAATTATTTTTGAAGAATAAATCTCAACAAAATTTGTTGGAAATTATAGGAGAAATCTATGGAGATATGCAATCTCTTGATATTGCATGAGATTGCCTCCACCATAAGGAGATGGTGGACGGCTACACATTCCCACAAGGAATGTGGTAGTCGTCCCCCCCTTTCCTAATGGGGAGAGATCTCCATGCTAATCTCTCCTTAATTGCTTGATCTAATTTAGGATTGAATTGCATTTGATGTGTTAAATATATTTTATTTAAATTAGATTATTGGTTGTTGGTTTTTACAAACAACAATCTTGACCATTGGAACAGACATAAATCAATCTTATCCATTGATTTTATATGTCACATGGCTTGAGATCCATGGATTCCAAAACCCTATAAATAGAGAGGCATACCATGCTCTCAATGACACATGCTATTGGAGCACATCTCTCTCTCTCTCTCTCTCTCTCTCTCTCTCTCTCTCTTTCTCTCTACACGTCTACTCTCTCTCCCTCGCATATGGCTGTCCACCATGGATGCCCTAAAGGAAGTCTCCATCGCCGCAGCATCGTCGTTATGCTGCCCGATCGTCTGCTCGTGGATCTCTGTCTCCTTCGGTGCGCCTCGCTCGTGAAGAAGATGTTGGATCTCGTGTACCGAGATCAGGAGATCCGTCGCTTGGATCATCAACATGGACTGCGAGAAGCACACGATTCATCCTCGCGCTCGCAAGCGTCTCCTCCGTCGGATCAAAGTTGAGACAAGAGGTCTCTTTGTTTAGAGACTCGATCGCAACCACACTTCAAGAGGTAATCCTATTACTTGTTTGTGGTTTAGACGAAACGATCCGAGAAGTGTTCTTGGATCATGTGGTTTCGTCGCATGAAAATTTTTTTAAATTTCGCTGCATCAAGCAACTAGTGCGATTAGTCGTTCTTCGTCGTATTCGATACGACTCTCACGCTTCTGTGATGCGCTTGAGGATTATCCCATATCCTTCAAGTGGTATCAGAGCCTTAGGTCGAAGGTTTTGGATACATTCCATAAAACCGAAGGCGACTTGGGTTCGTTAGGGTTGCAAAAGTTTTATCGCATTTCATTTTCGCATCTCTGTTTAGTGATTATTTTCGGCCCTGTTTAAATTGTTTAAACATGAAAATAAGACTTTTATTTTATTCCCCATTAAACAAGGAAACCATAGGATCTGAGTTTATGTAATTTGGATTCCGTTTGCTCGAGATATGGCTGTTTTAATGAACATGTATTTACTGTTACGGGAACTGCGAATCTTAACGTAATTAGGAGTTAATTACTGTTTAGAAACACCTTGAAATGCGTGAAAATCACATATATTCTGTTGTAAATAAAATTAGCAAACTTTGAAAATTTACTTTGCTTAATTTAGATTTAAATTGATTGAGATATGCTAATTTTAGTAAGTATGGGTCACTGCTGAAATTACTTTTCTAATCAAGAACCATGTGATTGTCAATTAGTGAAATTAATTGTTAATTTCATGAAATAATTGTGGAAAATATTTGAGAAATATTTGATGATTATTATTTCCTTAATTGACATGGCATCAATCAATAGATTGATTAGATTTGATCTATATCATAATTGGAAACACAATCATCAAACTCCTTGCTTGAATAGGATTGAGAATTTGTCTAGCAAATTTCCTTATAATAAAAAATGTTTTGATTATTACTATATGTATAATTTCGATTGAAGAACCAATGATCATCTCAAGAACAAAGTGATTGACTCGGTATTATTTTTTCCCGAGGCGGATATGGTGTCTAGTGGAGGATCGCTGGGGTAGCGGGTTGCATCAGATGCGGTCCGTCTCACTCCCGCTGGTATTGGCCATGACAACAGGTAGGGAACGAATGATGCCTGAGAGATCATGATGTATTTTTCTAATTATTAAATTTTGAATTAATATGTATTTTGAGATAATACTATATATTCAAGTAAAAAATTCATGTTTGTTGATTGGATTGGATTGATAATTAATTTAATAAGATTAATTAATTGTATCCAATTAAAAACACTCTATTATAATAGATGTGTTATTTCCCTTGGAAGAATTAATTATGTGAATATGATTCATGATAATTAATTAGAATTTGAATATGATATGGAGGATCACATAAGTGACATCCACAGTCTCCCGTCAAGGCGAAGGGTTCCGTCGCCAGGGTTTGTATGTAGGAGACGCCTGTCTGAAGTGACAGCTCCTATATGCAAGCGCATCTGGATCGGGTTCTTTGCTTCTCGAAAGAGTAAGGCCGTATGCGTAGTGACCCCAATATCGGATCCTCATATTATTGGGGTGATATTGGATTGCGCATAGCGAGTTCTATTCCTGTTGACGGTTGGTTCAATTAATGACGGGTCAACATCACCTTAGGGGTGGTGGGCCCGGGTGTTAAAGATCGAATTGGGAATGCAAGTTGGACTTGCAAGGCGGAATATGTTCTCGCTTCTTTTTATCTGAGTTGCAGATTCTCACATTATTGGGATGTAACAAAGATAAGGAAGGAGATCCTAGATCTTGCTGAGATATAATGGTAAGTATATCTCTTACATTGAAAGTGATTAAGGGAATGAACTTTCAGTGTTGACAAGGCAAGACAACTTTGATATTAAAATTCCTAAATCAAAGTAAATTATATATTCATATATGTTTATGCAAATTTCTTATTTCAGACAATCCTTCTTTAATCCCACTCAATGTTATACTCAATAATAACCAGTAGAATATCATGGATTGGACCCATGATCCGGATATTATACTTGCAATTGGACACATAATGTATGTGGTTGCAATATGCAAGTTTCCTCATAATAATGAGGAATGATAATTAAATAGACAATAGGACTGAAACCCTAGGGTTTGTATGTCTCTATAAGTCTTGATCTCATCGATTGTAATTTTGAAGTGACATGTCGATAATGATCATAATTATCAAATAATCCTTATAAAATCTAAGAAGATGTTTTGGCATACATATGTGCTCTCGACATTTAATCATGAATGACGTGGTTCTCTGCATCATGCAGAATAGTAGCTCTATAAGAGATTATGTATTCAAATTGTTTGAGTACATATATGAACCAATGTTTTAAGAGTTTAGATGGATGTAGATATGATGAGTGTCATCATTCTACTATCTATACACTATTCATTCATGAAGCTTCAGAATATTCATATTGTATGAATTTGAATGAAGCATGTATAAATGTTGAAATACTCTTATATTGAAATTTTTGATTTCGATATAAGAGATCCTTTGTCTTGAGCAATGGTTGCTTATAGATAAAGGGAGTGCAGTGGAAGCATGGGTTGGACCCAAGTAAGAAGGAAAGTCAAAGAGTTGACTGCACTTCTGTGACTTCCATATGACATCCAAAGAGTTGGATGAAAGCCAATACTGCAATAAGTTGATGTGTTGATAGTATGATTATCAAATCTATCTAGAATCCTTAGAGAAGGAATCAGATAGTATATCAGAATAATCTGTATATAATCATTTAAATTGGCTTACTTATTTGTTAAGATAAAGTCTGGTAATTGTATCTCAATCTTCTAATGAAACTTGCTAGTTGCATATGTATTAGAAGATTAGAAACTTGATCTTATAGGCTTAATAGTCATCCACATGGATATTGATGCAATTGTTGCAACAATCTCTGTTCGATATATGGACTTGTTATTTTCAGTGGAAGAGCCCTTAGTCTTAGAGAATATCTCTATAATCAAGATATTAGAATACACTCATTGTTTATTTCTAAATGTTGGAAATAAACATGAATTCTTTAATAGACCCATCATAAAGAGTTATGATGGAGATATTTCAGATAGTAATCTAAAATCTAGTGGACTCTACTAAATTAGAAAATTAATGAATGGTTCATTAAGATTTCTAATACTGAAAATTAAACCATTAAAGATCAATAGGAGGATGAAGATCATTTGATAATGATCTGGCATCATGTTTTGGACATTTGTCTGTTGATGTGATCAGTAGACTGATAAGAGATGAAACTTTAGATTGTCTAAATGTTGCAATCTTACATACTTGTGAATATTGTATTCAAAAGTAGAAATATCCAATACACCCTTCCTTGGGAAAGGTGTACGATGTCAAAGTATTCAGGATCTCATACATATAGATGTATGTGAATCATCTATATCATAGTAAACATTATGGATATGTGATATCTATTGATGAGTATGTATGATATGACATTTCTTCTCTTCATCTAAGAAACCTTTGAAATGTTCAAAGATTTCACAATTTTGGTTTAGAACCAAAGTTTGAAGGAAGATGAAATGAATTGATCTAACCAAGGTAGCTTGTACCTATTAGATGAATTCAAGGAATACCTTATGGAGATGTGAATATCATTTCTATCTCACCCCTCCTAATGAACCTTAACTCAATATAGTTGTAGGGAGATACAATTGATCATGTGTGACATGATTTGATCAATGATTAATCTTAGCATAATTATCTCTTAGTTTTCAGGTATATGTATATGTGGTAGAGACTACATTATATATCCTTAATAAGGTTCCATGTAATTAAGCTGGAATCTGGCACTGGAGAGTGCTACTTCATTAGGAAAATAAAGGATGGTATTGGATACCTTCTTTATGACCTTGAGATTCCTAAAGGATCTCATCTCCGAGAATGTGATTCTTAGAGGATGACTCTCTTGAGAATCAAGATGAAAATGAAGTAAAGTAACTCATTTAATCTTGAGATGATAATGAGGCTCCTGGAATCGGAAACTAAAAAGACAATTAAAGATGAAACACTAATACCTCTTCAAATAAGTTTGAAGATGGATTCCATGTGTCAATTGAATCTGACAATGATCTAACTTCATATGATGAAGCTTCTAAAGATCATGACATGGAAAGATAGATGTTAGCAATAAAAGTCTAATGTAGATTTCATATACAAGTGTTGTATATGGACCCTCGAGAATGTACCTATAAGTGTCAGACCCATTAAGGTGTAAATGGATCTTCAAGAGAAAAAGGGAACCTGATGAGAAGGTAGACACCTTCAAAGCACGGTTCGTAGCCATAATCTACACACCGAAGAGAAGACATCGCTTGCGACGAGACTTGCTCTCCAGTGACCTTGCTTTAACCAATCAGAATATTGCTAATTATAGCTACACAACTTGACTATGACATCTTCATGATGTGAGTCAATATTGCATTCCTCTATGAATACCTCTTTGAGGATATTCACACGAAGTAGCCCCAGGGCTTCATGGTTGAGGAAAGCAAGGTGTGCAAGCTAAAGAACTCCATCTTTGGACTCAAATAAGCTTCTTGTAGTTGGAACATAAGATTTGATGAAATTATAAATGTTATGATTTCAGATTAAATCTTGATGAACCATGTGAAGCTTAGTAGGAGTGCCATTGTGTTCATCGTGCTAAATGTAGATATTATTCTAATCATTTAGAATGATATAAGAATAATAATAATTGTTTTATAATTTTGTTGTTCCATACCTTGATATATGATCTCAAGGATACCTCTTAGATATTAGTTCTGAAGTCGTTCAGAAGCAAAGAGAAGAGGGTATTAGGACTGTCGCATTAGTAGTACACCTTGGACTTATTCCATTTTTCTGGAAAATTCCAAGAAAATATTCCTTCCCTTAAGATGGTGTAGTGACCTGTCTAAAATGGTTCGCACCTCAAAGAGTTGAGGAAGTGAATGCTAGAACTGCTTGTACTTGTGCATCAGTTATGAGAAGCTGAAGTGTATGCTAGATGTGTACAAAAGCCATATGTCTGCCATGCAGTGGGAGTAGTAAACTGTTAACAATCCTACTATGGAAATAAAACACTTGGTTGCAGTAATAACAATATCTTCAAAGATGATGAAACTTAGAGATAGTGATCCCAAAGTCTTATCTTCAAAAGTTTAAGACCTTGTAGATAGTGATCTATAAGGGTCTTAATTGTAGATACCTTAGGAGATAGAGATCTCTAGGAATATAGGTATTCTGATAAGGATTATGGGCATACTGGTTATAATAATTATCAAGCTATAGTGTCAAGGACACTATAACAATATTGAGTATTGGTTGCATAAGATGCACCATTCGCATTGAATGCGAGCACTGTAACTAGGAGATATGCAACTACCGTAAAAGGACATGGTGTAGTCTCTCAGGAACAGAGTGACTGATCAGCTTACCTAGCTATTTTCTAAATAGCCTATGATTGTCACATGAGTGTGGGTTTAAATGATTAGCCCATTAATGGCTCTATGGGCTAGTGGGAGATTGTTGGACATGCGAGCCCACGGCGAGCCATTATGCAATAAATGTTATTGCGAATATCATTTCCAGATCTGAAATGAAGAATAAATAATTTGCATAATAGGTCCCTTAGTACAATTAGGGTTGTGTACCATGGCCATCTTGATGATCATACAGCTGTTGATTCAAGTATTGAATCATAGAGGCTAGTGCTTGGATGAATATCTAAAGAGTTAGATTGAGGACTCACCGAGCACCGTCAAATGATTATTAAGAGATGATCTCCATCCTGAGAAGGAGATGGCAATCCTTTCTCTAAGGCTGTTATCTAACTGACCTCTTGATGCAGGTCCTTTTCATAGGAAAAGAGATTCAGAGGTGTTAGATAAGTCAGGTCAAAGAGTTGACTTAACGAGATCGAGATAACCAAAGGTCCTATGTCGTATGCTGTCATGATATAGGCACGCATCCTCTGACCGGAGATAGATGTGTTACTATATGTCTGAGTATATACATTTGGCAGACCAATAGGTTGATGACCTAATCAAGGTCTATACACTGACGCGCTGGTGTGCATATAAGGGCATATGAGTAATACGATCTCTCAAAGGGACCATACTGGTTCATTACTGAATCGGAAGACATGAGCTCACTCATGAGATATTGGGAAGAATAAAATTCCGTGCACGGTCGTCTCGCTTTGGAAGCTTGACTGAATTTGTAGATTTGATATATACTTTTGGAAAGTATATGATCAAGACCTAGGTATGATATATACTTTTGGAAAGTATATGATCAATACTGACTCTCAATGATCGAATGAGAAACTTAAAGATAAAACTCTGAAGTAGATAGTGTAAAATTGATCTTATACTTTGGGTTTATTCTTAGTCTTCCAGTATGCAAAATGTATAGGTATTCAGAATACCTGAGGGTGCTGTGATCATAAACGGTTGTATAACCATGACGCTTCCATTCCTAGGGAGTGATGAAACGGGTCTGGATTTTAGTGACTCCTCTCAGTAGAGAAGTAATCTGATCTTAATCCAAATATTGGACATTGACCTGAATGCGATTCCGATTCAATGAGAAGATTAGATTTGCGGTCTTGATTTAATCAAGTATATATGGGAGGCCCGAGATCTGGATTTGAGATGTGATCTCAATATCCAAGTCACTATACGTGGAACAATACAATCGCCATGTCCTTATCTCCAAGTATTCGCGGAGAAAGCGCGTTTTCCTTGAAAGGGTTCAGGATAATTTCATTGTTGATAATATGTATCCGAGCATTGAGAAAATGGATAATTAATTGTGATTTAATTATCATGAATAATATGAATTTGATTCATATTATAAGGAAAGTTATCTTAGATAATTAAATGTCATTTGATTATCAAAGATGTGAATAATGTGAATGCGATTCATATTATTTGGGCACGTGAGAATCGAGATCCAAGATGATTAAACGTGATTTAATTATCATGGATATGAATAATGTGTATAGCACTATCGATATTATTCATAATATATTATATATATGATTTATAATGTATTAGAGAGAGATAATTATAATTTATATCTGTTAATTAATTATTGATGTGTATTGGATACACATTGTGTAATTAATTGAAAATGTAAATTGTATTTTGTTTTGGGTTGTGAATGTGATTCACAATTTTCCAATGGCAAGATTACAATATTCTCAAAATTAATTGTGAATTATTTTTGAAGAATAAATATCAACAAAAGTTGTTGGAAATTATGGGAGAAATCTATGGAGATATGCAATCTCATGATATTGCATGAGATTGCCTCCACCATAAGGAGATGGTGGACGGCTACACATTCCCACAAGGAATTGTGGTAGCCGTCCCCCCTTTCCTTATGGGAAGAGATATCCATGCTAATCTCTCCTTAATTGATTGATCTAATTTAGGATTGAATTGTATTTGATATGTCAAATATATTTGATTTAAATTAGATTATTGGTTGTTGGTTTTTACCAACAACAATCTTGACCATTGGATTAGACATAAATCAATCTCATCCACTGATTTTATATGTCCCATGGATTGAGATCCATGGATCCCAGAACCTTATAAATAGAGAGGCATACTATGCTCTCAATGACACATGCTATTGGAGCACATCTCTCTCTCTTTCTCTCTACACGTCTACTCTCTCTCCCTCTCATATGGTCGTCCACCATGGATGCCCTAGAGGGAGTCTCCATCGCCGCATCATCGTCGTTATGCTACCTGATCATCTGCTCGTGGATCTCCATCTCCTTTGGTGCGCCTCGCTCGTGAAGAAGATGCCGGATCTCGTGTGTCGAGATCAGGAGATCCACTGCTTGGATCATCAACATGGATTGCAAGAAGCACACGATTCATCCCCGTGCTCGCAAGCGTCTCCTCCGTCGGATCGGACTTGAGACAGGAGGTCTCTTTGTTTAGAGACTTGATCGCAACCACTCTTCAAGAGGTAATCCTATGACTTGTTTGTGGTTTAGACAAAACGATCCGAGAAGTGTTCTTGGATCATGTGGTTTCGTCGCATGAATTTTTTTTTAAATTCCGTTGCATCGAGCACTAGTGCGACTAGTCGCTCTTCGTCGTATTCGATACGACGCTCACACTTCCGTGATGCGCTTGAGGATTATCCCATATCCTTCAACATGCTTTTGCACTTAGCTCAACTTGCATGAGGTGACGAAGGGCGGTTCATTTTATTGGTGCATTTTTATCCTTGTCTAGTGGTGCCGGCGTCTAAAGACGGGAGTTGTGGGGTTGAAATAAAGCTTCAGATGAGGGAAGGATCTGCTGGCACAATTTTTCCATGACCATAAAAAATGGACGGAAGAAAATATGTTATATCCATTAGGGCACAAAAGATTGATGCAGTGCAAGCAACATTACAAATTATGCCAAAAAGAAGCCAACCACCAAATATAAATATGACCACAATGGTCAAAACATCTAAAAAGCCTGCAGATCTTAGTGGAGACTTGGCTACATCGAATGAGCATCACAAGGATATGTGACTATACTGGTCACACTCCAGTTATTTTCTCATTCTTCTACATTATCTCTCTATTCCATTGTGGACACATCACGGCTTGACCTTAGAAGGAAATACTCCTTCCTCAAAGAAAGAGTAGCTGGATGAGGAACCGATGAGAGTGTATTATTTGGATGGGTGGTTTCTTTAGTTCTTTAAGAAAGAAGAGCTATCACAATTCACACATTGTACAGATTGAATTCAAGGATAAAAGAGTTAGTAATGGATAAGTGGATCAGAGCTAGTTATTGAGGTGAACCTGAATAAGGATTTGTGGAACTTGAAGACTGTTGGATTAAAATCCTAATCCTAGTTAAGGTCTGACAAAATGCTTATTTTAGGCCCGACCAAGCTCCTTCCTTTGTCTCTTCTCATGAATTGGTTTAGGAAAACAAATTCATTCTAACTTTCTCTCTTTTTCCTTATTTTTCAAATAAGTGTTTGCTAATGGACTAACAAAGTTTAGGTATTGGAGGTTGATGATTCCCTTATTCATTAACTGTTCTTTCACATTTTGTCTTAAAAACCTTAACAAATATATGTAAATATGCATTAGTTTTCACAACTTATAAAAAATACCATTCATGAATAAAAATACATTTTTATATATTGAAAACATGTAAATAAATAAAAGAATAAAAAGAAAGAAATGAAAAATAAGGCAGACTATAAATATGTATATATGCATAGTATGACTAAATAAATATAAATAGAGTTGTAAGATATATTTATATGACCTAACCGTCGAGACCAAGTCATCATGGTTTGGTCGACAAACAATAAAGTATGGGGAGATAAGGAAGAAAACAACAAAAATAATTAATTATGTACACTACACACTAATTCTTATTTATTCATTATTTATCAAAACTTCAACTATTTTGAATTAATTCACTTGTACATATTTTTCACCTAACTCCTTTTCCTTGTGTTTATGAATAAATTCATAAACATATATATATATATATATATCATAGAAATTCCAACCTATATATATGCTAAGAAATCATTTTTTCAAATTATCAATGTCTCATTTTCCGAATCTCAGAAATTCTTCATACGAATTCCAATTTCACTCTACTCACCTTTAAAGTTCATAAATAATATTCTCTAATTATTGAAGGTGATTTCACTAAAATCAGATTCCATTTGCAAAAAGTCATATTTGGGACCTAATGAAAACTGAGTTTCTAGGCTATTTATTTTAATTTATACATATTATTTATAGAACACTTGATTTTATAAATTTTAATTATTTCTTGATCTTGTAGTTTATCTATAAAAAAATTCAAAAATTAAAACCTTTATTTATTATTTTAAATAAATCAAAAACATGAAAATATAGATAAACTTGAACTACATACTATATTTTTGTATGTATCAATATATATATACACATATATAAATTAACTTATCAAAATCCATAAAAATCATACAACTTATATTTATTATTATATTAATTAATAAATGAAAAATGTTACATTATTTATTAAAATGTTGAATTAAAAATATATATGTTTTTTATTAAGTATACGATTTATGTATTTATTAATATTATATTTATATTTCATAAATTATACATTATTAATATAAATAAATTAAACCATAATTTAGGTAAATTAACTATTTAAAATTTACACTTTTATATCTATTTAAATAAATACCATTTATTTATAGTCCAATGCAGTGTTGACACATGTCAGCACAACAGGCCTTCTTCCCCAAGAATGTATGTTTGTTATCTATTCTAACATGCCATCTTCCACAAGTTTTCATGTGCCAGTCTTCAACCTTCACCAAATCTAACTCATCCATCTTCTACTCCTAACAACCTAATTCCACGCCCTTCATTGGATTCACTTAACTCTATTTCGATCATTCTATAAAATCCAATGTACATCATAGTTCAAAACAAACCTCTCCAGACACCAATAGAATTGCCCGACTACCCATCTTCCCCATCGAGCCCAGACCACCTATAGTGATGACAACATCTGTGGACCGAGTCATGTGGAGGAGGAACGACTGGAGGAGGGTTCCAGGGCTTCTCTTTGCCTTGAATCGTCGTCTAGCATAACATCTAGCTTTGAGAACTTCACCATATCGTCGAGCAAGAAATAGAAGGGTTGAATACCCATAATCCCTAGGTGGGTTCATCCATTTATTTTTCATTTTCCATCGAAATTCATGTCCAATTAGATCATCTAGTCATGTCATTAGCAACCCTGATTATTCTTCATTCATTCTCAATCAACATCCGTTCCCAAATTTGTGTCCAAATCGATCCAATTACACTTCCATATTCCCTTATCTGGAACAAAATATTTGTACTGCAAAATCCTTCATACTTGTGGTTGATTCTTCATGAATCGAGCATTTGATCTTTAATTGCAGTTCAATCCACATCATCTGGAGCGATTTAATCCTTCATCTGGATCTAGCATTTGGAGCATCTTCGTGCATCCACGAGTAGTAGTGCAAGTTCTTGGAATACCATAGCAGTCGAAACCTTCATCTCTCTTCGTCGCCCTTCTCCGATCATCCCCCACCACAGGGGAGCTCAAAAAGGGTAGGTGACCCCCTTCTGACATTGCAGAAACACACCGTCAACCGACGACGACACTAGACTCGTCGGAGACCAGAACCGCTATTGCCACTCAAGGATTTGGGGAAGAATAGTTTCTTCAGCCAGAGCGTACAAGATTCAGACATGTTTCCTACACGGACGATCCGGATCAAGTGCTTCCATATAATTGTGATCGTCCGTGTGAAATGATGGAAGAATTGCAAGGGTGCTCAGATAACTTTCTCGAACTCTCGATAACACTTGAGTCTTTTCAATATTGCATTTAGGTCCCTACAAGGTGATCTGAGTGTAAAATCCAGATAGTATTCTTATGAATAGGTACTTGACTAGGGACCTATTTGAATGAAGTTTTGTTTTTTTATATTCTTTTACATTGATACTCTTAGACATTATTGTGTCTATTTTGGATATTCTATAGACATTATTCATTGACTATTTTCTTATGCTAGTTACATAACTACTCTAGTTTTCTTTTAAGTTGAATTTCAAATATTTTTATCATGCATTTATTGAGATTTAATTCTTCCATTTACGACTCCATCTGGGCTTTATTTTGTGTGCTTTTCGAGCATGTTGCTCGAGTTCTTTTTGTGCATCTACTATATAGTATCACTCTATATATTCTACCATATATTACTATATTGTAGATCACAATCGTTTTAAAAATATAAATTTGAAAGATTAAATAAAATTTGGAAAATAAAAATTAAATAAAAAATATAAAAACTAAAATCAATAAAAATACTTTCTCATAGAAGATATTAAATAAAAAATCACAAAAATATTTTCTCGCTAAAAAATCATAGCACGATTTTCTTCCTCCTTGAGTTCGACCCAGGAACACTTGCCCGGTTAAATAAATAGTGAAACATCAAAATTAGTGGAGAGAGTCACATTTTCTCTTTCTCTTTTTTCTCTCTCTTGATTTTGTTGTCTTATGTTCGATTAATCGGATCTCTCTCCATGGTTCTCTATAATTGACTCAAATTTAACCAAGAATCAAGCCACGATTATCAGAAATGTAAGGACACATATCATAATTTTAGGGAGAGTAACCCCCTCATTGTCATTGGTACACTCCTAATCGAGTTAGGCCTACACAAATAAGGAATAGAGCCCAAAGGCATGGACTTGTGCCCTAAGCTCTTGGACTCAATTTTGGGTCTTGATATTGTTGCAAGCACTTGCCTCCGACCATATTTGAAGTAGTATTGTGTTTGAGTAGGTGTGCTCAGCCAACATGAACACAAATTAATCTAAAAGACTTCACATGTGAGCTTGCAAATAACTGATTTGTCACCTAACTCTAAAATAGAAAAGATAAAATATCAAACCTTCACGGTCTTCATAATGTTGAGTTGGTGAATTAAGGGGTTTGATTTGTGTTTGTTTTTGTGTGTGTTTGATCATGCACATTTGAGCCTTTTCTGTTCATATCTTGACTTTACTATCATGATCTCCTCGATACTCGCCTCTTGAAAGCTGAGATGGCTTATTGGAGCAATTTTTATCTGGACTTCACAGACCTCTCTCATTCTGCTCTAGTCAGTGCAACTCCATTTTGTCATGAGGACTATGTTCAGAATTTTCTTTTTGTACATATCTGCCAACAATCCCATCTATCGAGATGGACCCTCCTCTCGAATGTTCGCACTGGCAGCCTACACACTTTGATTTCCCATATCAGTTAGGGTATCCTTCACATTCACAATTTCAACAACCGGATTTTGAGTACCTGCCTCCACTATCCACACCACCATAGTCACATTACCCATCATCACCTCCACCTGATGTTGTGATGTTGGTTTTACCTCCCTTGGACCCCACTCTTGACTACATGATCTGATTAGTGGAGTACATGCAAAAGAGGATAGAGAACCTCACTGAATAGAATAAGACCCATAATGGAGCTTCACCTTCTGGTGTGTCGGAGTCATGAGAGGCCACCCATATGTAACATTATAGCCAAAAATACAAAAAATGAACCAAATATAAAATTCCAAAAAAGATAATAATGGGATATATCTGGCCAGAATAAATTATGAGTATAGGGCACCTATGGCAAAACCTTTTACCCACACATGCACACATCACAGTTCCCACCACTTACCTATCATGGATGATCTTGTACAACCTTCCAGTCACCCTTGTGTACATGTTGATTCTAGCCTCTTCCATGGTCGAGAAGAAATAAAAAATTATAAAAGAATGATATCCGCCCCTAAGTGGTGGTTCTTATTTAGGCTATCATTGAAGCCCCGCTTCTTAAAGCCATGGTGTTTTTGCATGCACATAGGAGAAAGAAGAGACATCGCAGGACTGAGCAACACATTCTATGCATGACCACTACCCACACTATCACCCATTATCTACCTAACAAGAAAAGAGAGACAGGTACACCCGTCGTTAGATGTGCCATTTCTGACCACCATTTTTCTCACACTCACCTTGATAGCAATGCATAGATTAATATAATATCCTCCTCACTTGTTGAGACACTCAGCCTCAGACATCTCAAGAAAACCAAGATGATTTGTCAATTTGTTGATTGAAAAATACAGAGGTCAAAGGATATTCTTGAAAACATTGTCATTCAGATCTAGGGCATGATATACACTATAAACTTTGTTGTATTGCCATAGAGATGTCCATCGATGTGGAGCGCACTCCAAAAATCCCAGGTTAGCCTTTCCTCGCTACTACAAAGGTCATTATTGAATATGGATCTAGAGAGATACACTTTCATTCCCACAATGAGAGCATTGTGATTGAAATGATCACTGCACCTATTGCCACAAAGAAATTGAAGGATGTGGAAAGATCCTTAAGCGCATCACGGAAGCGTGAAGATCGCATCATATGCTATCAGAGCGATTAGTCACACTAGTTGCTCAGTGCAGTGGAATTTAAAAAAATAAAAGATAAAACCACATGATCCAAGAACATTTCTTGGATCGTTTCATCAAACCACATACTAGATTATGGATTACCTCTTGAAGCGAGGTTGTGATTTTAGTCTCTAACATAAGAGACACCCTGTCTCAATTCTGATCTAACTGGAGAGATGCTTTCGAGCATAGGGATGAACTGTGTGGCTCTCGCAATCCAAAGTTTTGATCCAAGTGATGAATCTCCTCATCTCATCTCATGAGATCCAACGTGTTCTTCACGAGCAAGGTGCATGATAACAAGGTTTTTGCGAGCGATAAAATGTCAATGACAGCGTAGAAAAAATCGCTCAGAACAAAACCCTAATTAATCAAACAATAATCAATAAAATAAGAGAGATAAAGTGAATCGAAGTGTCTTCTCTCTCCTATTTTATCTAAACTAATTATTTATATAGGTAAGTCTCCCTAGGTTGATCACAAAGAGGCATAATAGTAATACTTAGATTTTTGAGAGGTATTCTTATGATTTTTATTCTTTTTGAAGAAAGCGAGAAAATCAGGAAAACCTTTTGTCGATATTTAGTTTTGAATTTTTTTATTTTATTTTTCTCTTTTCCAATTTTTATTTAGTTTTCAAAGTGATGTTTTCAAGATAAATTTGTCCACAATATAGTAGGTTAAAAATATAGTAGATAGGTGGTACTATATAGTAGATAAATGCTCGAGCAACGGGCTCAAAAAGAACTCAAAACAAATCAAAACGTAGTTGAAAGATGAAGAATTAAATCTCGATGAAAAGATGATAGAACCCTCGAAATTCGACTCGAAATAAAATGTAAGAAAATAATACTCGATGTAATAACGTCCAAGGTCCATAATGTCAATGTCTAGTGTAGAATAAAAATATAAGAAAATTACACAAGAAAGTAAAAGGTTCTTCTTTTAAATAGGTCCCTGGTCAGGGATCTATTCGTAAGAAAAAAATCTAGAATCCTTACAGTTAGTTCCCCATACAAGGACCTAAATATAATAAAATAAAATTATCTGAAGTGGGGATAAAGTCAGGAAACCGCTTGGGCTTATGATGCAAATTTCCAACGCTTCGCGATGCGCAACCTAGATTAGTTGAGGATCTTCAATCTGGACCGTTAGATGTGCCACTTGTCATAAGCATGTACCACGCCTGTTCGTCGGTGTTCTTCCCCAAATTAGGGGGTGCGGCGACGATATCTTCTTCCTATCGATCTCCGAAGATGTGACGGTGGTTAAGCTACTCCTGTAGGACCAGAAGGGGAACTCCTTCCCCTTCAAGCTCTCCTACGATAAGGGAAGGTCAGAGAAGGCGACGAAGACGACTGAAGGTTCTAGGGTTTCAAACCCTAGCGCCTAGACTGCGGCGCGATTTATTGAATTAGCGATGAAGACGATGTTCTCCAGATAGATTGACTGCTCTAGATGGTAGATAAGGCATGAAAAGATAATGTTCTAGCTAGATTTGCAATGAATCGGTCAAATCATTGGATGAAATTCTAGCTCAAATATGAATTCCAGGAAATGGTTATAACCAAATGAAAATGGTCAAATCGAGCATGAATTGGAAAGTGGATTCGATAATGTATTAAGAAGATGATCATGATGGTCTGATCGTGTGATTATACAAGTTAATTTGGACACAAAAATCGAAACAAAATGGAAATATGGTGAAGGAGGTCACCTGGTCCTGAGAGTGTATCACTCTCTGGTCGTTGCTTCTAAGGGTGGTGGTTCCCAGAGTTGAATGCTGCAACATGGCGATTCAAGGCCAATGATGGGCCTTGGAATGTCTCCTCCATCGATCAGTCTTCCACGCGAGGCAATTCTTTGGCCTTGTCACGATCGGAATAAGGTGGATGCGGTGGAGAATATTGGGTGAGGGCCACTATACTGGTGGTTAGAGGAGAGTTAGTTGGTTCACGCCAACTCTAGAGAGATTTATAGGAAGATCGATGGAAGTTGGAGATGAAATCGAGGGCTGGCATGAATTACGATCGTTAGGTGGGTAGGAATAAGGGGTAAGATTGATATTAGGATGAAAGGTGGAGTGGGTAAAATTAGTTGAAGTCAGCCGGTAAGAACAGCTGCAACGAGCTCCCTTCATGAAGAAGATGAACCAAGTGCAGACACGTGTCAACACCAACTTGGCCAGATGGTGTAAATGTATTATAAATTAGATATTAAATAAATAATGATGTTATTTTAATTAGGAATAATAAAAGAAAAATATAAATAATTAGTTTTTATAAATTATGGAATAACTAAGTTTTATAAATAATAAATAATTTATGATATATAAATATTATATTAATAAATAGATATAAATTATACTTTATAAATATTTATATTGATTTTAGATTATTAAATTAATAAATAATACCTTGTTTTTATATTTTCTTAATTATTATAAGTGTATAAGTTACATAGTTCAATTTCATCTAATAATAGTGTCTTTGATTTAATTAAAATAATAAATAATGTCAGAAAAATAATAAAGATCATATTTAAAATAAAAGATCAAGAAAATAATTCTAAATTATAAAATAACTAAAATTATAAATAATATGTGCTAGACAAAAAGTAGCCTAGAAACCTCGTTGTCATTAAGTCCCAAAACCGACATTTTGCAAACAGACTCCGATTTTAGTGAAATCACCTTCATTAGGTAGAGAATATTATTTTACGAACTTTAAAGGGCGAGTAGATTGAAATTGGAGTTCATATGAGAAAGTTATGATGGTCGGAAGTTGAGAATTTGACAATTTAAAAGTTGGATTTCTTGACATATGTACAAGATAATATTTTTAACTTATATTTATATTTTTCTATACATTTTTAGAAATAATTAAAAAAAGAGTTTGGTGAAAAATAAATACATATGAATTAATTAAAAATCAATGAAGATTTGATAATTATTTGATAAATAATGAAAAATGTATAGAGTGTATAATTATTATTTTTTATTGTCTTCTTTCCTTATCTCCCCCTACTTATTTGTTTGTCGACCAATCCATGCTGACTTGGTCTCGAGGGTTAGGTTATATAAATATATCTTGCAGCTCTATTTATATTTTATAAGTCATGTTGTACATATATACATATCTACAATATGCCTTTTTTCTTTTCTTTGTTTTTATTCTTTTATTTATTTACATGTTTTGAATGCATAAACGTGCATTTTTATTCATGAGAGTGGTTTTGATAAAAGATGCAAATTAATGGATATTTACTTGTATTTGTTAAGGATTTTAAGACAAAATGCAGAAAGAATGTTAATGAATCATGGATTCATCAATCCCCTTTACTTAAACATTGCTAGTCCTTGAGCAAACACTTTTTTTAAAAAATAAGGGAAAAAGAAAGAAAGTTAGAATGAATTTGTTTTCCCAAATCAATTCAAGAAAACAAACAAAAGGCAGAGCTCGGTCAAGCCTAAAACAAGCATTTTGTCGGAGCCTTAACTTGGATTATGAATTTAATCTTAACAGTCCCCAAGTTCCACAAATCCTTATTTAGGTTCACCTCAAAAGCTAGCTCAGATCCACTTATTTATATCTCTAACTCTATCAACCTTGATGTCAATCTGTACTATGTGTGAATTGTATTAGCTCTTCCTGTTTAAAGAAGCGAAGAAACCACCCATCCCAATAATACACTCCTAGTAGGCCCTCATCTAGCTACTCTTTCTTCAAGGAGGGGGTATTCCCTTCTAAGGTCAAGTCATGTTGTGTCCACAATAGAATAGACAGAGAAAGTAGAATAATGAGAAGAGAACTAGACTGCGACTAGTGTAGACACATCTCCTCGTGAAGCCCAGCCAATGTAGCTAAGTCTCCACTAAGACGTGCAGGATTTTTAGTGGAAGCTTGGACCATTGTGGTCATATTTATATTTGGTGTCTTCTTCTTTGAATTGACTTTGTAATGTTGCTCGCACTGCATCAATCTCTTTGTGCCTCGATGGAAATAGCATCTTTTCATTCCGTCCATTTTTTGAGGTCTTGGAAAATTGTGCCAGTAGATCCTTCCCTCATCCAAAGCATTATTTCAACCCCAATCTCTCCTGCCTTTAGATGTCAGTGCTACTAGACAAGGATAGAAATGCAACATTAAAATGGAATGCCCTTCGCAACCCCATGCAAGTCAAGCTAAGTGCAAAGTGCATGTGTCTGAAATTGGTTCACTGATGAAGAATTAAACTGATTACACCAAGCGTTCTACTTAAACACGTTTAAGTTAACTTCCCAAACATGGTCTTATGGAACCTAAAGATTTAATTCAAAGACCTGAAGAGTCTAAATTCCAGTTCCTAACTAGGCTCCTTATAATGAAAGTTAAAGGCCATAATCAAGCTCCATCCTTTAGACTATTCCCAACCATTAGTTCTAGAAATCAAACTTATTATGAAAAATGCTAATGCAAGTGCAACCATGTTTTTGTGAAGTATATTTTCTGAATTTTACTCATTTTTATGTATTTTGTAATTTTTATGAATTTTAGGACTTTACATTTTTATGGATTTTTCAATTTTTATAAACAAGTCTTTGCACAAAAATTTTACAAAATAAATTACGCATATTTTATTTGGATTAAATAACTAATGTATTTTACAAATTTAATATACAAAAGATTTTACAAGGATTAAATGAATTTTACATAAATTTTAATCAGTAGGATTTTAAATAAGTATTATATATATTTTAGATACATATTTTAAATACATATTTTAAATTAAGAATTTTAAATAAGGATTTTAAACATATTTTACTTATTTACAAGGATTGTATAAGTAATAAAAAAATAAATAGATGGATTTTAAATTAACCCTTACCCATTTTTATGGATTCTATAGATATAGAAAATACATAAAAGTACGAGTTATGGATGCAAGTATCTATACAACATATACGCACACCCCTGTACTTAGATTGTGTTATGTCCTCATATCATCAAAAGAGAAAAAGGAGGACATAACTCGTGCTAAGTAAAAGTGGGTGAAAAAGAATAAAAGAATAGAAGTCAATCGACCACCCTATACTTACGATGAGGTCATCGTAAGTATAATGGAAGACAAAAATGAGGTAACTGAGGAAAAGGAATATACAAATGAAGGAATAAAAGGAAGAAAGAAAAACAAAATCAACGAATTCACTCGATCCCCCCTATACTTAGGACAAGGCATTCCAAGTATAGAAAAGAATGTGGCCAAAAGTTAGGGACCAGTGACTAGTGGAAATGAAAGGAAAACAAAAGAAAAGTAAAAAGAACAAAATTAAAATGTGCAAATCAACAGGCAATCAATCCCTCCAATACTTAGGATCAGGTATCCTAAGCATATAAGATGAGCAAAAAAATGGGGATTATTGTGATCTACGAAGAATATACAGGTGGTGTACTCTAGAAAATCGAAAGTCTCATAGGTCTCTGTACAGGATGAAATGAAGTGAAAGAGTCATGCATCCTGTACAAAGTAGATCACCTCAACACAGGACAGATGATCAGTAGTCTCCACGAAGTGCTTCAGCATCTGTGTATTCACCACGAATGGCTCTGCACCAGGTGAGACATCTAATGTATAAATACTTCCATTATTGTGCACCATTCTTACTATGTACGATCCTTCTCATTTGCTCTTTAATTTACCAGGAAAAAATCCCAATTGTGCATTGAACAACCAGACTTTCTGATCAGGGACAAAGATCTTATGTTGAATGTGTTTATCATGCCATCTCTTCACTTTTTCCTTATAAATGAGGGTGTTCTCGTATGCCTGATTTCGAATATCTTTTAACTCATTCAGATCCATCTTCCTCTTGACTTCTGCTTTCTGCATATCAACTGAAATCTCTATGATAGCCCATTTAGATTTGTGCATGATCTCTACGGGCAAATGCCAGGGTTTCCCATAAAATAGTATGAAGGATGAAGTACCTAAGGGAGTCTTGTATGCATGATATGCCCAAATAACCTGGTCTAGAAGCTGTGACCAGTTCTTCCTATCTGGTCATAGTAATTTCTTAAGAATGAATTTCACTTCCCTATTTGAAACTTCAGCCATGTCGTTCGTCTATGGGTGGTATGGAGAAGCTACTCCGTGATCAATGCCATAATTCTTCACTAGTTTTTTCATCTCCTTATTAATGAAGTGGCTTCCCCTTTCTTAAATGAGAATACTTGGAATATCAAACTGTGAAATAATATGTTCCATCAGGACATGCATATTGTCCTGCTATCAGCGGTTCGTGCAGGTATAGCTTCCACCCATCTACTAACATAATCCACAGCAAGAAGAATGCACTCAAAGCCACTGCTGGAAGGAAACAGTCCCATAAAATCTATGTCCCATGAGTCAAAGATCTCGCGAATAATAACAGGTCGCATCGACATCGCATCTCTAGCACTGACTATCCCTATCACTCTTTGACAATTCGCGCAACTCTTCACGAATGTGCAAGCATCTCTAGTAAGAATCAGCCACCGAAATTTGCTCTGAAGTACCTTATGTGCTATCCACTTTCCTGAATGGTGTCCCTCTGCCTCTAAGGAATGGAATAGAGTGAGATCTCTATTGTATTCCTCCTTAGGAATACATCGCCTGTAAACACAATCTGGTCCCTCACAAAAAAGAATCGAATCCTTCTAATGGTAGTATCGTGCCTCGATAACTAGTCTGTCGACTATGTCCTTCTGCCAACCCTATGGACTCTTCTATATAACCAAAAAGTTCACTATATATGCATACCATGGAAGCTCTGTAACTACAAACATACTCTCATTTAGAAATCTTTCTGCAATCTCTGGTGTGTGCTCATTCGAAGGCTACTCTATATGTAATCAGGAGAGGTGATCAGCTACCATGTTCTTTACGTCAGGTTTATCCCTAATATCCAAATCAAACTCATGGAGTAATAGAATCCATCTAAGAAGGTGTGCCTTGGCATCCTTCTTCTCCATATAAAATCTGATAGCTAAATGATCTGTGAAAACTGTAATCTTTGAGCCAAGAAGATATGATCTGAATTTGTCCAATGCAAATACCACTGCCAACATCTCTTTCTATGTCACTATGTAATTGCGTTGAGCATCATCGAAAGTATGGTTGGCATAGTAGAAAGCAACAAGAAGTCCATTCCTCCTCTGTCCTAGTACATACCCAACTGCAAAATCTGAAGCATCCATCATGATCTCAAAGGGAAGAGACCAATCAGGTGGCTATAGGATAGGAGAACTGATAACCATCTCCTTCAATGTGAGGAAGGCACTAAGACATTTGTCATCTAACAAGAACTCGATGTATTTGCCTAATAATTCAGTTAACGGTCGGGCAATCTTAGAAAAATCCCGGGTGAACCGTCTGTAAAAGCCAACAGCCCTAGAAAAGACCGTAACTGCTTGATGTTCGATGGTGGTTCGAGATGCTTAATGACATCCACCTTGGCAGGGTCAACCTCCATGCCTCGCTTGGAGACGACATGCCCCAACACGATCCCATTTGTATCAATAAAATGGTTTTTTCCAATGACAAAACGAGATCTATCTCACAGCATTTTTGAAGAACATGGTCCAGGTGCATTAAACAATCATCAAAGGACTCACCATAGATCAAAAAATCATCCATAAAGACCTCGATAAAATCACCAACCATGTCCACAAAAATGGCAAGCATCACCTCTGGAATGTAGCAGGGGCATTGCACAATCCAAAGTGCATCCGTCTAAAAGCATACGTGCCAAAGTGACATGCGAAAGTTGTCTTCTCCTGATCTTCAGGAGCAATAGTAACATGGTTGTATCTGGAGTAACCATCAAGGAAATAGAAGTACTCTTTCCTTGCCAACCTCTCTATGACCTGGTTTATAAAAGGCAAAGGGAAGTAGTCCTTCTTCGTCGCGGCGTTCAATTTCCTGAAATCAACACACACCCGCCATGATGTGGTTACTCTCTTTGGAATCTTCTCTCCGCTCTCATTCTTAACCATCTGAATTCCTAACTTATTTAGGACAGGATGTAATGGGCTAACCGATTCAGTGTTGGAGATGGGATAAATAAAGCATGTGTCACACCATTTCGTAGTCTCTTTCTTGACAACATCTCGTAAATCCGGATTCAGTATGCGTTGAAACTCTCTAGAAGTTCTGTTGTCATGGTCAAGATAGATATGGTGCGAACATAAAGCAGGATTTTTCCTGCGGGGATCAAATACAATCCACCCAATAGCCTTGCTATTTCTTTCAAGAATCTCCATCAGACGAGATTCTTTCTCTTTGGTCAAAGATGAGTTGATAATGACTAGAAACTGTCAATGTGGACCCGCAAGGAAAGCATACTTCATATTTGGTGGCAATGTCTTAAGTTCTGGTAAGGTAGAATCTGGCTCTGTAGTAACCTCATCTGTATGTGTAATGGGATCAGTGTTGGTGGTAGATGTGTTTGCAATATGATTATCCACCATCTCAATATATTCCAGAGTCAGACAACAGAAGATGTCTAAAACATCATCCGACTCACTACTATGCTCATCTTCAGAATGACTAGAGGAAAATAACTCAGCTAAATGAAACTCAGTCTCTAAATCATTTAAAGTGGAGGAATCGTGTAAACACTAAGAATATGAAATATCTACAATAAAATCATCAGGTATCTGCTCCATTTGCTCATCATCATCTATGTTGAAATATAGTGTACCATTAGAAGAACTGCCGACTGTAGTCTCAGACCCATCCTCTGCTAGGATATCCTGGTTGTCTACTCGATACCTTTTAAGGTTGTCAAGGCGAACCTTATCCATGTAATCACAGGTGACTAAGGAACTCAAGTCATCTGGACAACCTATAGATGTGGCACTTGATGTATGTGATTCTTTCCCCATCTCTATATGTACCTTCTCATCCTCGGCATGAAAAGATACCTCCCCTGTATTATAATCGAAGGGGGCCTTCACAGTTTCCAAGAAAGGCCTCCCAAGAATGATCGGGGTAACGTGCAACTGTGTTGGGCAATCCATGTCCAGGACAGTAAAGTCCACTAGGAACTACATGTACTGCATGGTTAGGATAACGTTCCTCAAAATGCCCCTAGGTCTCTTTACAGATCTATCAACAGACTAAAGGATCATGTGGGATCTGTAAAGAGTACCTAACTCGAGCTTGCCGAGTAAACAAGATGGTAATAAATTGATCGAGGAACCGTTATCTAATAGGATGCGATCAAATGCTGCATGGGAAATGTCGTATCTAACATAATGTGCTCCTGAGTCCTTTTTCTTCTTAGGTAATCAATTTTAAATAGCGCAGGATGTGGCCTTGGTCAAAACATGTTTTTCTGTATGTGATCTCTTCTTCCTACGCATGGTACATCTATTCTTCAATTGTTGCTTGAGGACAGGGAAGTGGTGCAAGGCATCATGGAGTGGAATCTTCATAAAATGTGATCTTTAAATAATTGCTTAGTCTCTAGAGTGACAACATTCTATTGGTATTTTTCTTTCCTTTCCATACAAGGCATCCAAAAAAGGAACAAACTCAGGAACATCAAATTCAACATCTTTATTCAAATCATAAAAAATAGAATCAACATGTACATCGAGAATCTTAGAAGTATGTCCAAAACTCTCTAAAATAGAGGAAGAAAAATCTTCATCGGGAGTGTCTACATGGTGTGGCGTGGTATCATCATCTGACTCGCCTATGTCCATGTCTATTGTCTCGGCATCGCTCCCCTCTCTATGATCATCAAGATGAACATCATGCTGGTCCTCATCATCGTGGTGGTCCTCCTCCTTAGCATTAGTATGTATATCATCATGGATTATCTCTCGCTCCTCATCATGTACCCTCTCCTCCTCTTGATCAAGTGCTCTTGGTAATCTACCACTCCTGAGATGAATGAAGTTTAATAAAATTCAGAAAAAGAGATCTCACATGTAGTGGTGTCTACCTGATCTGAGTGACTCCTCTTATTTTTCGGATTCATCTGAGGCTAGGTTGGGAGAGTGGTCTTGGGCATGGTTAACTCATCCAGACGATGGTTAACCCGCTCCATCTCTATCATGTGCGTTGTATGGAGTGTACTCAGCATATCCATGATCTGGTCCAGTGTCAGGGCTTGTGATGACGTCTCAAACTTAGTGTGGTGACCCTGGCTATCTACTATCTCCTTCCTAGGAGTGTGCTGTTGTGGTGTGTACGGCTGAGGAGATCTCTGCGTTGTGAAAGAAGACTGTTGCTACTATTGGTAATGATGTAGTAGTGAATGTATAGTAGGATACTAAAAATAATGTGGTCTCTGATATGCGTGCTGGTGAAACTGCTGCTTCATGTAGTGCTATCATTGTTGAAAATGTGGACATCCATGCTGCAGATGACTATATTGCTGCTATTTCTTGTGATGTATGCTCTGAAGGGTAAAGTCTGGTGAAGGCTGAATCGAAGATTACCATATCCCATTGATCTCAAGAGTTGCATGAGAATCAACATCTTCCGGGTTAGTGATCTGTCTCAAATTGGCGTTGGACAGATCCTCATGCCAATCAATCTGCGTAGTCTAAGTAGGCTGAACTGGCTCGCTCTGAGCAAACTATATCTGACAGGTGGGAGGAGCGGGTAAAGATCTTCGAACAGGCTGAGACGTGGAAGGAGTGCGAGACTGCTGGTACTGAAGTTACAACTCAGTCACCTTCTTTGTCAAATCACTCAACTGTTGAGGAAGTGATGAGAGTTTCTCCAACTCTCACAGCTGTTGTAAATCATGAACTTGCTTCTGAATCACGTCGACTAATGTCAGCTTCTCACTAATAATGCACATGTCAGACCTTGACTTAGACTCTGAAATATGTGCCACCTTCTGATGCTCTCTGTGTCGTGGTTGTGGGCCCTTCTGGAATGCCCGAGTGTAATCGATAACACGTGAATTCTTTCTCATCCCTTCAAAGATGGACCAAACTGACTCAACATGCCTATTCAGATAGTTGTCACCACATGCGGCGCTCACTAGGCCCTGAACATCCGGTTGGAGTCCTCCGAAGTAATTTTACACAAGCACCTTCAAAGGTATCTCATGATGTGGGCATCTCTCTGTCAAATCTTTGAATCGATTACATGCCTTATGGAATGATTCATGAGGTAATTGTCTAAAATTAGAGATCTGTCTACTCATCATGTTCGTCCATCCTAGAGGAAAATACATATGCAGGAATGTGGACTTCAGATCTCCCCATGTAGAAATCTCCCTCCCTAAGTGATTAAACCAATAAAGCGCCTTATTTGCTAAGGTGAAAGGGACGGCCTTAAGGCGAACAACCTCCTACATAACTTCTGGATAAGTAGTCATATCACAAATCATCTAAAATTGTTGTAGAAAGGTAAACGACTCCTTTGTAGCGTTCCCATAGTACTTGGGATGTAAAGAAATGAAGGACGGGCTCAACTCATATGACCCTTGATTCAGTGGTAACCGAATCCAATGGTGTACCATCTTGGCTCCTGGGTATACTCGTCTTTCAACATAGCGGGAACCACAGCAGGTGGTGGACGGTTCGCAGCTCCTGCTCTCAACGTAGTGATATCAACTCATCCTGGACTCTACACTGATCTCTGATTTGTAGGCTCATGTGCTGCAGTGTGTCAAGAATCCCTGCAGTAATATCCAAAACAGGATCAGGTCTCTCATCTTTATGTCTCTCCCTAGTCGGTATGTCCTCAACAACTCTGTCCTCAACTGGTCCCTTCCCTCTAGCCATGATCTTCGAATACTCTGGGAAGGAAAAAGTCTCATAAGAATTGAGTGAAAAATGTATAGGAGAAATAGACGAAAACTTGAGGTGTGAGTCTACCTCAATAGAAGGGCTGGGAGGCGAGGGAGTTTGGGTCTGACTCTCCTCATGAATAGGTAGGACCAACTCGGGAAGATGGTCATCCGGAGTCTATGAAGATAGCGACTGATGGTGGATCATTTAAAGCTCATGGAGTGTGAGTGCAAAATCTGTCTGGTCATCATCTTCGATGTCAAAAGGAAATACATGAGAGAGCACGAAGTCAAGTCAAAAATGTGAATGTGAAGGCGTACAAGATGCAGTACAACGAACACCTCGCATATAAACACAATGCAACCCCAAGTTCACCAACTCCACATGATGACCGTAAAAGTTTGGTCTTTTATCTTTTCAATTTTAAAGTTAGGTGACAAAGGAATTATTTTATCATGCTCATAGGTGTAGTCTCCTTGGTTAGTTCGTGTTTAAGCTAGTAGTGCACACCAACCTAAACAATACTACTTCTACTAATGGTTGAGGCAAGTGCTCGCAACAATTAATAGGACCCGAGAGTGAGTCCAAACTCTTAGGGCACAAGTCCATGGATTTGGGCTCTATTCCTTAAGTGTACATGCCTATCTCTGTTTGGAGAGTACCTGGAAACAACGAGGGGATTGCTCTCCCAATACAATTTTTGTCCAGGTTTTTTTATTTATGGTCAAGTTTTTCTTATTTTTATGGTTTTCAACTTTTTGGTTATTTTTAACAATATCTAGTGGGAGGTCAGTTCTTTTTAATTTTCAAAATACGTCTCACGGAGGGAAAATTTGTTAGCAATGTGAGCCCGAGGCGAACCATTCCTGTAATAAATGCTATTGTAATAAATGATATATCAATAAAAGTTATTGATTGTTTTCCACTCCCTTTCTGAGATTGAATGAATGAATGCACTATAAGGTCCCTTCTGTACAATAAGTGTTATGTACCATGTCCAACTTAATAATCATACGGTTGTTGATTCATTAATTGAATCATAGAGGTTGATGCTTGGATGAATATCTAAGGAGTTAGATAGAGGACTCATCAAGCATCATCAAATGATTGTTAAGTGATGATCTCCAGCCTGAGTAGGAGATGGCAATCCTTTCTCATTTGGCTGATATCTGACCGACCTCTTGATGCAGGTCTTCTACATGGGAATAGTGATACGAAGGTGTCAGATTAGTTGAGTCAATGGGTTGACTTAACGAGATCGAGATAACCAAAGACCTATGTTGAATACTATCACAGCATAGACATGCATCTCTGACCGGAGACAGATGTGTTACTAAATGTCTGAGTATGTACACTTGGCAAACCAATAGGTTGATGACCTATACACCGACGAGCTGGTGTGCATGTAAGGACATATGAGTGATATGATCTCTCAAATGGATTATACAGGTTCACATGTGAACCCGGAGACAAGAGCTCACTCATGAGGTATTGGGACTGATCAAATTCCATGAATGGTCGTCACGCTTTGGAAGCATGACATGAATTTGAAGGTAAGATATATGCTTTGGGAATGCATATAATCTATACCAATTCCCAATGACCAAGATTGAGAAACTTGGTGATTAAACCTTGAAGATGACAGTGTAAAAGTGATCTATATCTTCAGGATGATCATAGGTCTTCCAGTATGCAGGATGTACAGGTATTGGGAAAACCTGAGGGTGATGTGATCATAAACGATTGTATAACCATGACGCTTCCATTTCGAGGGAGTGGTGAAACAGGTATGGATTTTAGTGACTCCTCTCAGTAGAGAAGTGACCTAATCTTAGTCCATATACTGGACATTGATCTGAATGAGATTCAGATGCAATGAGAAGATTAGGTTTACGACCTTGATTTAATCAAGCATCTATGGGAGGTCCATGCGACCTGGATTTGAGATGTGATCTCAATATCCAAATCACTATACGTGGAACAATACAATCGACATGTCCTTATCTCCAAGTATTTGCGGAGAAATCGCATTATTCTTGACTGGGTTTCCATAGTTGAAATATATCTAAGAATTAAGAGAATGATAATTAAATGTGATTTAGTTATCTTGATGTATGTAGAAATTATCCAATATAATTAAATGCGATTTAATTATTGTGGATAAGAATAATGTGGATAGCAATATCCAATTATTCATAATATATTATAAATATGATTTATAATGTATCAGAGAGCAAATTATAATTTATATTTGTTAATTAATTATTGATGTGTATTGGATACACATTGTGTAATTAATTGAAAATGTAAATTATATTTTGTTTTGGGCTGTGAATGTAATTCACAAATATCTAATGGTAAGATTGCAATATTCTCAAAATTAATGATGAATTATTTTTGAAGAATAAATCACAAAAAAGTTGTTGGATTAAATAATGGAGATTTCCATGGAGATATGCAATCTCATGAAATCTCATGAGATTGCTCCCACTTGGAAACAAGTGGACGACCACCATGACCAATATGGAATTGGTGGCCGTCCACCATATTCCATGGGATATGCAATCTCCATGTTGGTTAGTATACTTATTTGATTGATTTAATTTAGTATTGATTTATATTTAATTTATCAAATATATTTTATCTAAATTAAATAATTAGTTGTTGGCTTTTTACCAACAACAATCTTGACCATTGGATTAAACATAAATCAATCTCATCCATTGATTTTATGTGTCCATGGATTGAGATCCATGTATCCCAAAATCCTATAAATAGAGAGGCATACCATGCTCTCTGGGGTTATGCTTTGGAAGCACATCTCTCTCTCTCTCTTATTCTACACGTTAACCTCTCTCTCCTATCCATTGGTGGCCATCCACCAAACCCTAGAAGAGAAAGCCGCCATAGCCCTCGCCACCGTGTCGTCGCTTCGATGTTCTTAGGTTCTCCGCCTTCTTGGAGTGCTACGCTCGTGAAGAAGGTGTTCGATCTCGTACAACGAGGTCAGGAGTTCACCGTTCTTGGATCAACTCGTTGGAATGCGAGGATCACGTGACTCATCCCCGCGCTCGCAAGCTTCTTCTCCGACGATCGGACTTGAGACAGGAGGTCTCTTTTTGTAGAGACTCGATCAACCATGCTTCAAGAGGTAATCCTTTATACTTGTTGTGGTTCTAGATGAAATGATCCGAGAATCGTTCTGGGATCATGAGGTTTCATCGCATGAAAAATTTTTTAAATTCCGTTGCATAGAACAACTAGTTCGACTAGTAGTTCTTCGTTGTATTCGATACGACGCTCACGCTTCCGTGATGTGCTTGAGTATTATTCCATATCCTTCAAGTGGTATCAGAGCTAGGTTGAAGGTTTTGGATACGATCCGCAAACCTAGGATGAGTTGGGTTCTTTAAGGTCGCAAAAGTTTTTGTCGCATTTGATTTTCGCACATCTGTTTAGTGAATACATTCGGCCCTGTTTAAAATATTTAAACACAAATTAATCATTTGTATTTTGTTCCCCATTAAATAAGGAAACCATAGGATCTGAGTTTACATAATTTGGATTCCGTTTGCTCGAGATATGGTTGTTTTAATGAACATGTATTCACTGTTGCGGGAACTGCGAATCTTAACATGATTAATGAGTTAATTACTATTTTGATCCATGTCAAAATATGTGAAATATCACTTAGGTTCTGTTCTAAATCCAATTAGCAATCTTCAAAAATTGATTTTGCCTAATTTGGACTTAACTTGATTGAGATATGTTAATTTGGGTAAGTAGAGGTCACTGCTTAAATTACATTCCTAATCAAGAACCATGTGATTGTCAATTAGTGAAATTAATTGTTAATTTCATGAAATAATGATGGAAAATATTTGAGAAATATTGAATGATGATTATTTTTTTTAATTGACTTGGCCTCAACCAATAACTTGATTAGATTTGATCTAGATCATAATTGGAAACACAATCATCAAACTCTTTGCTTGAATAGGATTGGGAATTTGTATAGCAAATTTCCTTATAATCAAAAAATCTTTTGCTTATTACTATATGGTATAATTTCAGTTGAAGAACCGATGATCATCTCAAGTACATATTGATATATTTGGCATTATCCTTTCCTGAGGTGGATATGGTGTCTAGTCGGGAAGCATTGGGGTAGCGGGTCACACCGATTGCGGTCTGTCCCACTTTCGTCGGTACTAGCCATGACAGTGGGTAGGTGATAACCGCCCCCGCACCCTATGTTAATTCGTTCAGAATAATGTCCAAATTAATCGATATTTGTTCGTTGCAGTCGGATACGATAGGTAATATCGAAAACCCCTTAAATTAGATTAAAGTTAATTTCAAGCGGCAGATTTTTTTTACTTGGTGAAGTCCAAGGTCGAACTCAGGGAGGCATCTGTCTCCTTAGGTAGATTTTTAGCAAATTTCCAAGTGTGTGATTTTCGGAGAATTATTTTTTTGGTCTTTTTTTAATTTCTATGCAGGACACATGCAACAAGCAAGCCAATTCAAAGTTAAATCAATTAAGGTATCAAATGAAGTCCAAAAATTATGAAAATTGGCCAGATGATGAATTGTGATGAAATTAAGCTACCCTAATTTTTTTGAAATTCTTAGACACTAAATGAATTTACTATGAATTAAAAATGCAGGCAGGGTGATTTTCACCATTTTATTTTTAATAAATAACAAATCACAATATTTTAAGGAAATAAAATTACCCTAGATAGATCTAATGATAAGGAATCTAGGAAAATTATCAAACCTTAATTTTACTGTGAAATGAACCTATTAAAATTAAACTAAGGAAATCACTAAAGAGTTTATTTAGGCCTCGATATGTGACAAATGTCATGAAATTTTTATGCAAAGTTGAGTTAACTATTCTAGAGCTATTGCGAATTTTTCAGAATTTTTGGAGCTACAGAGAATTAATTATTATTTAAAAGGTCTAACTGGGCAAAATATCACAAAAGTCAATCAATTAATTAATTCAAAAATCTACTGCAATTACAAAAATGTGACAAGTGGCACAACAGATCGAGGACAAGTTACTCAACAATACGCAATTTTTGGAATTTCAAAATGATGCTAAATGACACCTAGGGATGCGTGCAAAGACAGGGGTGTATTTGCAATACAAAAAATAAAATTACATAAAAAGAAACATGCTGACAGGGACTTAAATGCAATTACCTATAATGCTGGGGGTAGAATGCAATTTCTCCACTGGGCATGTGCTCCTCACGTGGGGGCTGCTTCACAGGGACCTTTCTACAATTTTGAAAAGCTCCCAGGGCCTCTGTGCAATTTACCCAGGCCGCACGTGCTCCTCACGTGGGGACCTAGGCTAGGGTGGCTTCGGAGGCTCGGGGCTTGGCTCGGGTGCTACTGGAGGTCTGGAGTAAGGCTCGGAGTAGCCTCGGATGGTCCGAGCCTAGGGTCGGGGAAGAGGCTCGGACTTCGTCGACGTGGCTGGCTGCGGGCCTTTGGATCAAGATCGATCCAAAGGATGTCGGTGCTGACGCGTGGCGATATCAGAGGCCGTCAGATCTGGATAGATCCAACGGTGCTAGGAAACCGCGGAAGGGGGCGATGTGGATGAGTGCAGACCGCTGGATCACAGATAGATCCTACGGCTCTCGGCTGCTGCAGATGTTGGACACGTGGTGCGCTAAGATCCGTGGGATCACAGATGATCCTACGGCGGCTTGCAGCCCCAGGCAGATGGCAACGTGGCATGAAGTTGACCGTTCGATCAAGATGATCGAATGGTAGCTGGGGCTTCTCCCTCAATGGTCCTGCGCTGCCTGCGGAGGAGATGGCGGGGCTCCGGCGACGAGGCCTTGGCTCCGCCTGGTCCTCCTTGCGTTGGTGAGGCTCTCCGGAGGGTCGGAGATATCCCAGAAGATGTGCAGCGGTCTGGCGAAGCTTCAGGTGATCCCAAGAAGGAGAGAGGAGCGTCGGAGCTCTCTGGTGATGAAGCTCGAAAGGCTCTCCGGTGATGTTCCGGCCAATGCACGAGATTGGTACCTGCAGGTGTTAGAAGAGTAGTTGAAGCTAGTGCGTGCTAGTGGAGAGGTGAGGATGGAGTGGCGAGGCCAAAAGCGTAGGGAAGAGGTTCCGGCGATGGTGCTCCGGCCAGGTTGCGGAGCTGGAGCTGATGAAAGGTGAAGTGTGTCGTCGGAGGGTGCAAAGTGTAGCGCGAGGATGAGAGCTCCGTCGCGGAGCTCGGCGAAGTGGAAGCGGAGCGTGAAGATGAAGGTGGACGGTGAATAAATTCGGAAAAATAAAGGGAAAAGTCAGAACGAGAATCAAATGGAGATGGAGGAGTTTACCTGGGGTTTGGAGCTCGAGGTCGAGGTCCAGGTAGTCGCTCGAAGGAGCGGTAAGTCCCTGAGCTCAAGCAGCTACTCGGAGGAGTGGCTGCGACACGGCGGTGGCGCAGGGGATCTCGCCGGAGAAGAAGACCGTCTTCGCTCAAGGATTCGTTCAATCTCTGTCACCAATCGGACGCTCCGAGCTCGGGGGATCTCTCAGGGGTGGTGGATGGGCGTGACGATGGTCGGTGCTCGAGTATTTAAAGGGTGAAGTAGACGGCCGGGCTGGTGCTGGGGCGAGGTTCATGGAGTTCGTGGAGCGTCGCTGGCGGTCGATGTGGGCAGTGAGGTGGCTGGCGAGGATGAGGGATGAGTGGGGAAGGACGTGGAGGTGATGGTGGTCGGAGAGGGTGGCTGGAGTGCGGCCAAGAATTGGAAGGGGCAAGCCCCTCGCGCACGGTTGAGAACGTGGGAGAGAGGGGCGCCAGAGGTACGAGACGAGGTCGTGGCCGTTGGATCTTGTGATCCAACGGCCCAGATCTAATCGCTAAGGAGCGAGCGAGATCTGATCGAGGTGAGGTGATCTGAGGATGTGATTTCGCCACGTGGCTCGTCGGTGGCGTAGCGTGCGTGAGTGGTGTGGATCACATATGGGGTGGCTTGATCAGAGGGACGTGGAGCGACCATGTGGCGCAACGGAGGTGAGGCGCGAGCGGGCGGCTGAGATGCGATCAGGGTGTAGATCGGAGGGCTGATATGCAAGGCGGGATGAACGATTGTGATGGAGGGGTGGCGTGCATGATCCAAGGGCGCAACATGCGCCACATGGCGTGCTTTGAAAGAGGCACGAACGGGAGGATTAGATGAGGCCCTGGAGATCATCAGACGGTGGATATTTTTGGCGTATGTGGAAGAGGCTCCACCGTTGGATGTGGATGAAGATCCAACGGCTGAGAGCGCAGGCAGATGAGTCAAGGGGGCAGGCCGCGTGGCGCAACCAGAGGGCGCCACGTGGCCAGCTGGGATTGGTCGAAATAAGAAATGAATTTATGGAGAGAAGGAGGCCAAATTTGGGAAAACTCAAAACATGAAAGTTGTAGATCTCGATGAGATCTACAAGTTTGTTAATGAAAGACGGAGATGAGGTTAAATATGATACAAAATTACAAAGATACAAATATACATATATATAGTATACAAAGAGGCCCAAAAACCCAACTTTTTCATACGAGCTCCAAATTGGATGAAATCAGTCTCATTTTAAAGGTCTTTTAATGTGTATTAATCTGAAAGTGAGTAGACCTATTTTGGAGTTGGTATGAGGGATCTATGGGCATTTTATGGTTCAAGAGCTTTAGGGCTTTATTGGTGCTTTTACAAAGGGGATTCCTGGCTTTCTTCCTTATATTATTAACTAAGGTGTATATAGTATAAGGGAGAGCTTATTTTGCTGAGTGGACATTTTACAAATGATGTTGGCTTCTTATTTAATGCAAATGGAGTGCTACAAGGCATGTTTTATGTATGCATGAATGAATGCTATTTATGCATTATAAAGGGAAATATGACTCTATTTACTTGGGAACAAGGCTCTATTTTTAACTTTTGGAGTGATGAATCACAGATTCATCAACCCCCTATACTTAAACCTTGCTCGTCCCTGAGCAACTAAATGAAATGCAAGAGTGAAATGATTTTGGATTCCATACCAAGGTCATGAACAAAAGCTAAAAATGGAGCTTGACTCGACCTTTGGATTAATTGTGTGGCAGAACCTTATTTGGACCTGAACTTAAGACCTAACAGACTTCAAGTTCCATAAGTCTTCTATTCAAGACTCCTCAATAGTCAGGTCAGAAAAAATCCTCAAACACAAATTTCTGATGACTATGATTCTTACTTGTACTGTGTAAGTGAGATATAGCTCTCCACATCAGAAATGGCTCGGAACCAGCCTCCTCTAACAAGGTAACTCAATAACCCAGTCCAGCAACTCTTTCCTCGAGGAGCGGGGTATTCCCTTCTAAGTTCAAGTGCGACCAACTCAAGAGGAGGGGGTAAAGAAAAGAATGGACGGTAGCCAGTGTAGCTACCTATCCCGGGATGCCTGACCAGTGTAGCCAAGTCATCCAGCTGCATTTCTTTGCTAATATACAGACTCCGATAGGTATTTTATTTTCAATTGGACCTGTCTGATTTTTTGGAGTTTTCGCATTTTTTTTCACACTCATACAAGGTGCAGCATGTACATCAGGAGTTTTTCCTCTTGAGTCAGTAGACTATCCCTCTTTTGAAGCAGTATTGCAACCCACAGCATCCTGTCCTTAGATGTCAACACCACCAGACTAGGTTGAGATGCACTACCCTCCCTAGAGGAGGATGGATGTTCCCACCCGTTTGCTACTCCAAGCTAAAGGATTCTACCTCCTCACCACCTCATCAATGAAGAGCTACGTGCATTGTGCTTGTTCAAGTTAGGTCAGTATCTAAAAGAATCCTGCGTATGCACGAGATATTTTATTTATACTAATCGAGATGACATGTGAACATAGACTTGCTGACTCAAAGAATTAAGTCACTTGACCTGAGAAATCTTAACTCCAGATCCTATAAGGTTCCTCTGAAATTAGGTGGATTAAGGTCAAATCAAGTCCATCCTCAATATCTACTCACAACTTGGTTCAGAACCCACTAGCTTTCCACCTTGCATATGCAAGATATGCATATGAGATGCATATGTCATGCAATGAATATGAATGAAAATGCAATACTCTTTTTCTTTTCTTAGATGCAGAGATGATATGCAAGAGTAAATAAGAAGCCTATTGTTATTTTCATTTTTTTTGGTATACCTCCTATTTTACAATAATTTACAAGAGGTTACAAGTATTATACAAGTATATACACATTTTTTTTCAATTTTTACCCACCCGTAATTATTGTAAAATATATACAAAAATAGGCGAAAGTACGAGCTATGGGTAAAGTATATATGTAATATATACACGCCCCCCTATACTTAGCGTGTGCTATGTCCTCAGAGCACGAAGAGAGAGGAAAAAGACATAGCTCGTGCTAAGCGTAAGAGAGCTAAAGAGAAATGAAAATGTATAGAAATCGACCGGCCCCCCTATACTTAGGCTCTGGCAGCATAAGTGTAGAAGAAAGTCAAAAAGTGGGGCGGACGAGGTCAAGAAGAGAAGTGGATGAATATACAATGTGGGCATCGGTCCCCCCTATACTTAGGCTCAGGTCAACCTAAGTATAGGACGGAAGTGAGTATGAGGACCGATGTGATTAGGAGAATGTACAGAGAACCGACTAAAGTGACTCATCCCCCCTATACTTAGGATATGGTCATCCTAAGTATAGTCCAAGATAGTGATTCGATGAGGTGGGGATGGTTACTAGAGTCGTGGGGGAGAAAGGATAGGATGTACAAGAACGATGATATATACAAATGAGTCGGTCTGAATCTTTCAAGATGCTGCCGATGGCTGGAGCTCACTGCTGCAAGGTCTCATAAGCGGCTCGAGGTGTATCTGTTGAATCTGTCTCGCACATGAATACAATCTTCTCAACATGGACTAACTGCTCATTGGATTCGACGAAGTGCTTCAACAGTTGTCCATTCACTCGGAATGTCGGTGTGTCATCTGCGAGATCTGAGATCTCGACACATCCACTATCATGCACCGTGCGGACGACAAATGGGCCTGTCCACTTGGACTTCAACTTGCCTTGGAAAATCTTCAGCCTAGCATTAAACAACCATACCTTCTATACAGGAACAAAGGTCTTTCGTCTGATATATCTATCATGCCAACGCTTCACCTTGTCCTTGTACACCAAACTGTTGTCATATGCACGGTTTCTGACTTCCACAAGCTCATTCAGATCCATGTCTCTCTCTTTCTACCCAAGGTGCGCGTTCCAGTTGACCTTCTTGATTGCCCATTCTGATTTGTGCACTAACTCTGCGGGCAAATGACATGGCTTTCCGAATACCATTCGGAGTGGGGAGGTTCCTAACGGTGTCTTGTAAGCTGTCCGATACGCCTAGAGGACTTGATCCAGGATCTGAGACCAGTCGTTCATGTCCGAGCGGACAAGCTTTTGCAATATGGTTTTCACCTCCCTATTTGACACCTCAGCCATACCATTGGTCTGTGGGTGGTAAGGGCTAGCGACACGGTGTTCGATGTCGTAGTCCTTCAGGAGTTTCTTCACCTCTCGATTCACAAAGTGGCTACCCCCGTCTGATATCATCATTTTGGGGATCCCGAACCTAGAGATGATGTGCTCTCTGATGAATTTACAGACAGTCCTGTTGTCTGCAGCTCGAGTCGGGATAGCCTCCACCCATATGGATAGATAATCCACTGCAAGAAGGATATATTCGAACCTGTGGATAACAGGGAATGGGCCCATGAAATCGATGCCCCAGGCGACAAAGACATCACAAATGATGACAGGATGCATAGGCATCTCATCCTTGGAACCGACGGTTCCTCCCATTCTCTGACATACCGGACACGACTTCGCAAAAGCGGTGGCATCGCGAAACAGAGTCGGCCAGTAAAAGCCACACTGAAGTACCTTCCATGCGGTCCTCTTCCCGGAGTGGTGTCCTCCTGCCTCTAAGCTGTAGCATAAAGAAAGGACACTCTGGTATTCCTCCTGAGGAATACACCATCTCCAGACACAATCCGGTCCTTCGAAGAAAAGGATCGGATCCTCCCAATGGTAGTGTCTAGCGTCCGACTTCAGTCGGTCAATTTGGCTCTTGGGCCAATCTTCGGGAACTTTCTTGGAGACAAGATAATTAACGATATTGGCGTACCATGGGAGTGAGTCGACAATAAAAATCAACTCGTCAGGGAAGGAGTCTCGAATTGGTGAATCCTCGGAAGTATTAAGATCTTCGAGACGAGAGAGATGATCGGCTACTACGTTCTTCTTTCCAGGTTTATCACAGATGTCCAAATCAAACTCCTGGATAAGCAAAATCCACCGAAGAAGACGTGCCTTCGTGTCCTTCTTCTCCATCAAATATCATAGTGCCGTGTGGTCAGTGAACACAATTACCTTGGATCCAATTAAATGAGATCTGAACTTGTCCAAGGCAAACACTACCGCAAGCATTTCCTTTTCCGTAACTGTATAGTTACGTTGAGCGGTGTCAAGCACTTTGCTTTCATAGTGAATTGTGAACGGGACGTCATCTCTTCTTTGTCCTAACACAACCCCAACATCATGGTCTGAGGCATCCGTCATGATTTCAAAAGGTAGAGACCAATCTGGGGCTTGTAGGATGGGATGGGTTCGTCCATTATCATTCCTTGCAGTAGCTTAAAGGCCTTAAGACATTTGTGATCAACAATAAACTCCATGTCTTTGTTTAGAAACTCAGTTAGTGATCGGGCAATCTTAGAAAAATCCTTAATGAATCTCCGATAAAATCCAACATGTCCGAGGAACGATCGCAACGGCTTGACGTTGGTTGGTGGCTGGAGTCGTCTGATCACATCCACCTTGGCAGGTTCAACCTCCATTCCTCTTTTGGAGATGACATGCCCCAACACAATGCCCTCCATCACCATGAAGTGACTTTTCTCCTAGGAGAGCACCAGATTAACCTCACAACATCTTTTGAGGACTCGGTCTAGATTCCTAAGACAGGAATCGAAGGAATCACCATGGCCGCGAAGTCATCCATGAAGACTTCCAGGAATTCGCCGACCATTTTGGCGAATACAGCAATCATGCACCTTTGGAAAGTATTTGGAGCATTGCATAACCAAACGGCATGCGCCTGAAAGCATACGTACCAAAGGGGCATGTGAATGTGGTCTTTTCCTGGTCGTCCGGAGCTATGGCTACTTGATTGTAGCCCGAGAACTCATCTAAAAAGCAGAAGAATTCTTTCCCCACTAATCTTTCTAAGATCTGATCAATGAACGGCAGGGGGAAATGATCCTTCTTCGTCGTGGCATTCAAGCGTCTGTAATCCACACAGACGTGCCACGACGTGGGTACTCGCATCACGATCTCCTCTCCGTCCTCATTGGTGGTCGTCTGAATTCCCGAATTTTTCAGGACAACATGGATTGGGGCCACCCACTTAGAGTCGGAGATTGGGTAAATGAAACCCGCGTTGCACCATTTCTCTATCTCCTTCTTCACGACCTCTCGTAAATTTGGATTCAAACGATGTTGGAATTCACGAGAGGGTTTGGATTCATTCTTCAAGTAGATATGGTGCGAACACAGAGCGGGATTTATCCTGTGGAGATCGGAAATGCTCCAGCCTATCGCCTTGCGGTTTTTCTCCAGGATCTCTAGCAAGCGAGATTCCTGCTCTTCGGTCTATCGCGAACTGATCATGACCGGATATTTCTTGTCCTGACCCGCATGGAAGGCGTATTTTAAAGTTGTGGGTAAAGGTTTGATCTCAGGAATAGTGTGATCATCTAAGAAGTCTGGCTCAATCTGATATGGCTCGGTGTTGGAAGTGGTTGAATCTTTCTCTGTGATAACTGCCACCAAGTTGTTCGGCTCTGGAGTCGGATCGACAAAGGTTTCCATGCAATCGGCAAAAGCCTCGTCCGACTTGTCATCCTCATCTTCCGATTGTCCTAAAGATGTAAGGACTGACAGGCCCAACTGGGCCTCTAAGTCATCGAAGATGTAGGGAGATGCAGGTTCAGAGATGTACTCGTTCCTGAGGATCTCGCAAACTGACTCATTCACTGGATCGTCTCCGGAGGGGATGGACTCGTCGGTGCTGGCTGGGTTCTGTCTCCGTGGCCCAACTGTGTCTACATGATCGCAGTCTGCTTCGGTAGAAGAGTACTCAGTGCTGGATTCTGAATCCGGTCTCTGCCATCTTGTCTGCTTCATCTCGAGTTCCTCATCTCCGCCTGGAGTTTGGAACTGGATCTTCCTGATCTTCTAATCAAACAAGGCCCCTGCTGTTTTGAGGAAGGGCCTGCCTAAGATAATCTAGGAGTCTCTCCAATTACGAGCGGTTTCCATATCCAAGACAGTGAAGTCCACCATGTATTCCTTCCCCTCGACTTTGATCACAATGTTCCTCAATTCTCCTTGGGACCTCTTAGTTGATTTATCAGCAAACTGTAGAAGGGCTCTAGATTTCCTAAGGGGTCCGAGATTAAGCCGCTCATAGAGGGCTGTAGGCATCAAATTGATTGAGGAACCATTGTCCAGGAGAGTGCGTGCAAACACGATGTCATCAACATGACTCACTACATAGTGTGCACCCATGTCTCTTCGTTTCCTTGGAAATAAGTTCTTTATTGCACAAGTCGTGGCTACTGAAAAAACGTGTTTCTCAACATGGCTTTTGGTCTTCTTGCTAACCCTAGTAGGTGTGCATCGCACCTTAAGGTATTTTTGGAATGCATGGGTCATCTCCACGTACTTGTCAAAGGGGATTGTGACCTTGATGTGTTTGTTCCAGAACTCTGCCATCTCAGGGTCATCTTTTTGGATTTTTTTAGATTTCTTCTTTCCACCCTTGAGAGCTCGGGGGAAAGGGATTATTGACTCCAACTCATGTTCGGAAACTGAAATAATCTCATTAAGATCAGGAACTGAGTTCTTAACATGACTCAGACTCTTTGACAGACTCTGACTCTGACTCTGATTGAAAAGAAAATGCTGAGGCGAAACCGGTGATGCTTCTTCCGCGACTTCTGGACGATCCTCCTCAGATGGAGGTGCGGGCTCTTCATCGGTTTTGTCGGACTCCATGCTGATGCAAGACTGCTACTTCGAGGACTCAGACGTCCTCTTCTTCTGCCGGTGGTGGTGGTGGTGATGCTCCTCCTCTTCCTCCAAGTTCTCCTCTGGTAGAGACTTGGAGGCTCCTTCCTTCTGTGCACGTGCCCGATCAGGTATGGTCATGGTCCTTCCGCTCCTGAGGGATATATGATTTACATTATCGTACGAAAGGATCTCATGTTCAGATAAATAATTATCTGAATAATATACCTGATCACGAGGTCGGTTCTGGCCATGGAGTATGTTGTTCGGGTTGGCCTGAACCTGTGAGGGAATTGGGGCCTTTGTCGCCATCTGTTGGTCCTGGGTACGAGAGACATGATTGATATCTATTCTCATATCCAGATAATCGTTCTACATCTGTTGGACCCTATCAGACATGGTCTGGGTCACCAAGGTGAGGGACTCCAATTAAGTAGGCTGGGCTGGCTGATGTGCAGACGAGGTTCTGTATTGGCCCTGCTGGCCATGTCGATACTGCTGCTGCTGGTGGGACGGTGCTGGGCCCTGCTGATATGTGCACTGCTGCTGCTAGTGCTGCTGAGGCTGGTACACTTGTTCTGGCCTGGACTGAAAGCGCGGTGCGGGGACGGAGCTGGTTCCTTGGTAAGCTGGGGAAGGTCGATGAGGCTGACCGTTCCCCATCCCCGACTATCTACTGACGGGGTCACGGCTGTACCACAGCCCGTTGATCTCGAACACCTGCGGAGGCTCCTCGTATCCAGTCTCCACTTGTCGGGGTGCATGCTGGTCCTGCTAGGTGTAAGTCTGGTCCTCCACCCAGCCACTCTGAGGCCCTGGTGCCTGCTCCTGCACAAGATGGACTCGATGCACAAGTGCAGGTTGTGCAGAAGGGGCAGGTAGCTTCATCTTAGCTACCTTCTCAGTGAGTTTCTCCACTTGCTTCGGTAGACGCGAGAGAGACTCATGGTTAGTGACCCTCTTGTGGATCTGCTCGACCATGGTTAGCTTGTCAGCAATCATCCCCATGCTGGGGATGAGGTCCTCGGTCAGATCCGCTACAGTCCTTTGGGTTGTCTCGTTGGATAGGATTGAGGGAGACAACGTATAGGCCCTGGTGGCCTGCGACCTGCTGGTTTCCGCCATCTGCTCCAGGATCTTCCATACGGCGTGCTCATTCTTATTCAGATAGCTTCCTCCATAGGCGGCACTGACTAACCCCTGCATCTACAAGGTTAGACCACAGTACAAGGTCTGGACTAGGATCACCTTAGAAATGCCATGGCAAGGCACTAAGTCATTGAACTGATCCCAATCATCATGGAAACGTTCACTGGGTCCTTGAGAGAAGCTGGCGATCTTTGTTCTCATATGGTTAGTGCTACTGAGAGGGTAGAACTTTTTCAGGAAGAGGTCCTTGAACTGTATCCAGATTGTACAGATCACCCCTAGGTTCTTCAGCCAATGTGCTGCCTTATCTCCTAAGGCAAATGGGGTGGCCTTCAGTCTAATGTAATCTTGGCCAACATTGGGATGGCTAAGATTGTTGCAAACCGATCGAAGTCACGGAGGAAGGTATACGACTCTTCATTGGTATTCCCATTGAACTTCGGAAGCAGACTAAGGAAGTGGGGCTTCAGCTCAAAAGCTTCGGCGGGAACTGCTGGTGCCAACCAATTCTATATCTCATTCTCCACCGGGTTGTAGGCATCGACCATTGGTCGGTCGATTCCTCCTGCTACTATGATCTGTCCCATCCGAGCCGTGAGATCTGCATTCTTTTGTTCGGCTTCGGCAAGTCGAGCAAGAATCTGTCGTAATTGCTCCTCATCCGATGGCATCTTAGGCGGCATCTTGTCCTCTATTCCTGGGGATGAATTAAGATCGGTGTCAGAGGACAAATCAAGGAAGGGGTTCTTACCGAGGTGATGGTCTTCCTCGGTAAGCTCAGAGGAGATGAAAGGGTTGGTTTGAGAGTAACCAACCTGAGTATGAGGGAACCAAGACTCAAGAGGGTAATGAGTCCTGGGTGGTCCAAGGTGCGCTTGGGCCGATGAAGATGAGTTACGTTGGGGACTCATAGAGAAATCAGTGAATAAAGAGTCGAGATCTCCCCAGTCGCTCATCTTGATATGGCGAGAAGAAGATAGGATTTTACTCCTACCTGAAGCAAACAAATCAATCCAAAACCCTGGGTTAACACTCAACACAGTGAAGGACTCGAAATCAAGTCCAATTAATCTTGTAGATTTTAAGTGTGATTTTCAAGCAAGATAGCAAGGATTATGCGGCCTATAGGGAAGTCGGCTCAGAGCCGGATGCGTCTTCCCTGTTTAACCTGTCGCCTAAGATACCACCGGTCCTTCCTTTCTTTGCTCCTATCCCAAGTCGATGGATTCAAAGACCACACCCCTATCTACCTGCAAGCAGGCAGAGGCTGACAAGGCTGGAACTTCACCCTGGGGGGTTACTGGCAACTTGTCGCAAAGTACCGCAATTTCGCCCCTATCTACCTGAGACAGCCGGAGGCTACTTGGTACTAGTCAGTGAATCTGAAATTATTCGACTTGTGATATTTGCAAGGATCAGTCAGAACGTGATATGGAAGGCGGGGATTTGGGCTCTGCCTTCAGGTGTTCACACACACTCAAGTACCCTCACTCAGCCTGAAAACAAGGTCGGGGATTAATCTCCCGCAAATAATTTTTCAATTTTATTGATTTTTTTGTCAATAGTGTTTAGCAGTCCCGATTTTAAGTTAAGTTGTCACTAAATTAATCCAACCATACAGCACACCTATCGACCAGTCCCAATTTCCTTTTAATTAGATGTGAAAAATCAGAGGGGGAAATCGAGAAAAAGCCGATGCAAGATAAAAACAATGATGCTATGCTGAGTTCAGGAGACTTACAGTGATCCCTTCACTTTTTTATGCAGGATGCAAAACAGAATTGAAAACTTTTATCTAAATGCAAATGCAGGCGATAAAATCCGCTCCTAGACAAGCCGTTCTATTAGCGTGAAGAACAGGTTGATTTTGGCTAAGTTATGTGGTCTAAGTGCGTCTTTTAAGTGAGTTGTGTGGTCCTAATGATTACGAGCACAAGCAATTCCTAGATTGGCTCGGGGAGCCGCTAGTGCAAGCTAAATTACATTCACCCACACAGCACATGGGGACAAAGTTCCACTATATTTACATGCGCGAGAACCTAAACAGGAACCGCTGGAAATGATGCGAAAAAGAAATAAAATAAAGAAAAAATGAAAATTACAAAGCCTCTCTATTCACTCAATATATTTAAATGCTAGATCCTCGAAGTGTCCTCGACTCCTCGCGTTCCTCGCACAGAAAAAGATTGAGGTCAGAGAGTGACACAGAAAAATAAATAAAAGAGATGAAAATAATTACAAGAAACCCGGGGGTCAGACTACCCGGGGGTAGAAAATCAAACAATCAGGATTTCACTAAAAATTAACCTAAGCCATGACTCCCCGTTAACGGCGCCATTTGATAGCCGTCCCTGCACCCTATGTTAATTCGTTCAGATTAATGTCCAAATTAATTGATATTTGTTCGTTGCAGTCGGATACGAGAGGGAATATCAAAAACCACTTAAATTAGATTAAATTTAATTTCAAGCAGCAGATTTTTTTTACTTGGTGAAGTCCAAGGTCGAACTCAGGGAGGCATCTGTCTCCTTAGGTAGATTTTTAGCAAATTTCCAAGTGTGTAATTTTCGGGGAATTATTTTTTTGGTCTTTTTTTAATTTCTATGCAGGACACATGCAACAAGCAAGCCAATTCAAAGTTAAATCAATTAAGGTATCAAATGAAGTCCAAAAATTATGAAAATTGGCCAGATGATGAATTGTGATGAAATTAAGCTACTCTATTTTTTTTTTGGAATTTTTAGACACTAAATGAATTTACTATGAATTAAAAATGCAGGCAGAGTGGTTTTCACTAATTTATTTTTAATAAATAACAAATCACAATATTTTAAGGAAATAAAATTACCCTAGATAGATATTAAGATAAGGAATCTAGGAAAATTATCAAACCTTAATTTTACTGTGAAATGAACCTACTAAAATTAAACTAAGGAAATCGCTAAAGAGATTATTCAGGCCTTGATATGTGTGCAAATGACATGAATTTTTTATGCAAAGTTGAGTTAACTATCCTAGAGCTACTGTGAATTTTTGAGAATTTTTGGAGCTACAAAGTATTAATTATTAATTAAAAGGTCTGATTGGGCAAAATATCACAAAAGTCAACCAATTAATTAATTCAAAAATTTACTGCAATTACAAAAATGTGACAAGTGGCATAAAGATAGAGGTCAAGTTACTCAACAATATGTAATTTTTGGAATTTCAAAATGATGCTAAATGACACCTAGGGAGGCGTGCAAAGACAGGGGTGTATTTGCAATACAGAAAATAAAATTACATAAAAAGAAACATGCTGACAGGGACTTAAATGCAATTACCTATAATGTCAGGGGTGGAATGCAATTTCTCCACTGGGCACGTGCTCCTCACGTGGGGGCTGCTTCATAGGGACCTTTCTGTAATTTTGAAAAGCTCCCAGGGCCTCTGTGCAATTTACCCAGGCCGCACGTGCTCCTCACGTGGGGACCTAGGCTAGGGCAGCTTCGGAGGCTCGGGGCTTGGCTCGGGTGCTCCTGGAGGTCTGGAGTAAGGCTCGGAGTAGCCTCGGATGGTCCGAGCCTAGGGTCGGGGAAGAGGCTCGGACTTCGTCGACGTGGCTGGCTGCGGGCCTTTGGATCAAGATCGATCCAAAGGATGTCGGTTCTGACGCGTGGCGAGATCAGAGGCCGTCATATCTGGATAGATCCAACGATGCTAGGAAACCGCGGAAGGGGGCGATGTGGCTGAGTGCAGACCGCTGGATCACAGATAGATCATACGGCTCTCAGCTGCTGCAGATGTTGGATACGTGGTGCGCTAAGATCTGTGGGATCACAGATGATCCTACGGTGCCTTGCAGCTCCGGGCGGATGGCAACATGGCATGAAGTTTACCGTTCGATCAAGATGATCGAACGGTAGCTGTGGCTTCTCCCTCAATGGTCCTCTGCCGCCTGCGGAGGAGATGGAAGGGCTCCGGCGACGAGGCCTTGGCTTCGCCTGGTCCTCCTCGCATTGGTGAGGCTCTCCGGAGGGTCGGAGATATCCCAGAAGACGTGCGGCAGTCCGACGAAGCTTCAGGTGATCCCAGGAATAAGAGAGGAGCGTCGGAGCTCTCTGGCGATGAAGCTCGATAGGCTCTCTGTTGATGTTCCGGCCAATTCACGAGATGGGTACCTGCAGGTGTTAGAAGAGTAGCCGAAGCTAGTGCGTGCTAGTGGAGAGGTGAGGATGGAGTGGCGAGGCCTAAAGCGGAGGGAAGAGGTTCCGACGATGGTGCTCCGGCCAGGTGGCGGAGCTGGAGCTGATGAAAGGTGAAGTGCGTCGTCGGAGGGTGCAAAGTGTAGCGTGAGGATGAGAGCTCCATTGCGGAGCTCGGTGAAGTGGAAGCGGAGCGTGAAGACGAAGGTGGACGGCAAATAAATTCAGAGAAATAAAGGGAAAAATCAGAACGAGAATCAAACAGAGATGGAGGAGTTTACCTGGGGTTTAGAGCTCGAGGTCGAGGTCCAGGTAGTCACTCGAAGGGGCGGTAAGTCCATGAGCTCAAGCAGCTACTGGGAGGAGTGGCTGTGACACGGCGATGGCACCGAGGATCTCGCCGGAGAAGAAGACCATCTTCACTCAAGGATTCGTTCAATCTCTGTCACAAATCGGACGCTCCGAGCTCGGGGGATCTCTCAGGGGTGGCGGATGGGCGTGATGATGTCCGATGCTCGAGTATTTAAAGGGCGAAGTAGACGGCCGGGCTGGTGCTGGGGCGAGGTTCATGGAGTTCGTGGAGCGTCGCTGGCGGTCGATGTGGGTAGTGATGTGGCTGGCGAGGATGAGGGACGAGTGGGGAAGGACGTGGAGGTGATGGTGGTCGGAGAGGGTGGCTGGAGTGCGGCCAAGAATAGGAAGGGGAAATCCCCTCGCGCACAGCTGAGAACGTGGGAGAGAGGGGCGCCAGAGGTAGGAGACGAGGTCGTGGCCGTTGGATCTTGTGATCCAACGACCCAGATCTAATCGCTAAGGAGCGGGCGAGATCTGATCGAGGCGAGGTGATCTGAGGATGTGATTTCGTCACGTGGCGCGTCGGTGGCATAGCGTGCGTGAGCGGTGTGAATCACATCTGGGGTGGCTTGATCAGAGGGACGTAGAGCGACCACGTGGCACAACGGAGGCGAGGCACGAGCGGGAGGCTGAGATGCGATCAGGGCGTAGATCGGAGGGCTGAGATGCAAGGCGGGATGAATGGTTGTGATGGAGGGGTGGCGTGCATGATCCAAGGGTGCAACATGCGCCACGTGGTGCGTTTGAAAGAGGCGCGAACGAGCGGATCAGATGAGGCCCTGGAGATCATCAGACGGTGGATATTTTAGGCGTATGTGGAAGCGGCTCCACCGTTAGATCTGGTTGAAGATCCAACGGCTGAGAGCGCAGGCGGATGAGTCTAGGGGGCGGGCCGCGTGGCGCAACCAGAGGGCGCCACGTGGCCAGCTGAGATTGGTCGAAATAAGAAATGAATTTATGGAGAGAAGGAGGCCGAATTTGGGAAAACTCAAAACATGAAAGTTGTAGATCTCGATAAGATCTACTAGTTTCATGTTGACTAAATACGGAGATGAGGTCAAATATGATACAAAATTACAAAGATACAAATATACATATATGTAGTATACAAAGAGGCCCAAAAACTCAACTTTTTCATACGAGCTCCAAATTGGATGAAATCAGTCTCATTTTAAATGTCTTTTAATGTGTATTAATCTGAAAGTGAGTAGACCTATTTTGGAGTTGGTATGAGGGATCTATGGGCATTTTATGGTCCAAGAGCTTTATGGCTTTATTGGTGCTTTTACAAAGGGGATTCCTGGCTTTCTTCCTTATATTATTAACTAAGGTGTACATAGTATAAGGGAGAGCTTATTTTGCTGAGTGGACATTTTACAAATGATGTTGGCTTCTTATTTAATGCAAATGGAGTGCTACAATGCATGTTTTATGTATGCAAGAATGAATGCTATTTATGCATTATAAAGGGAAATATGCCTCTATTTACTCGGGAACAAGACTCTATTTTTAACTTTTGGAGTGATGAATCACAGATTCATCAGTAGGGACTCGATAATGCCGGAAAAATCAAGATGTATTTTCTAATTATTAAAATTTTAACTACTACGTACTTTGAGATAATACCATATATATATATATATTCAAGTAAAACAATCAAGTTTGTTGATTGAATTGGATTGACAATTAATTTAATATGATTGAATTAATTATGTCCGATTAAAACACTCTATTATGAATAAAGTCATTATTTCCCTTGAAAGAATTAATTATAAGAATATGATTCATGATAATTGATTAAAATTTGAATAAGAGGTGGAGGATCACATAAGTGACATCCATGATCTCCCGTCAAGGCGAAGGGTTTCTATCACCAGGGATTGCATATAGGATATGCCTGTACGATGTGACAGCTCCAATATGCAAGTGCATCTGGATCGGGCTCTTTGCTTCTCGCAAGAGTAAGGTCGTATGCATAGTGACCCCATATCGGATCCTCATATTATTGGGGCGATATTGGATTGCGCATAGCGAGTACTATTCCTGTTGACGGTTGGTTCAATTAATGACGGGTCAACATCACCTTAGGGGTGGTGGGCCCGGGTGTTAAAGACCGAATTGGGAAATGCAAGTTGGACATGCAAGGCGGAATGCGTTCCTGCTTCTCTTTATTGGATTCACATATTCTCATATTATTGAGATGTGACAAAGATAAAGAGGAGATCCTAGTTCTTACTAGTGGTATAGCAGTAAGTATATCTCTTGCTTTGAAAGTGATTAAGTGAATGAACTTTCAAAGTTGACAATGCAAGATCAATTTGATTTAAAATGCCTTAATCAAATATCATAAATTTGAATATATGATTATATATTCTAATATAGTGCATTCTTAATTTCAGAAAATAAAGTCCATGAACCCACTAAGTAGGCTTCTGGAGGTCAACCAGTTGACCGGACCGAATTACTCGGATTGGATCCGTAATTTGGAGCTTGTTCTCTCATCTGAGCGCATAAGTTTTATGCTCTCATAAGACAAGCATGAAAGCCTTAAAACGAAGGAAGAAAAGGCATACAATGACAAGTATGATGAAGTTCATGTCTTGGCTAGATGTTATATCTTGGGTTCTCTCTCCAATGTTCTTCAGAAGCAACATGTGGAGATGAGCACATGCCAGGAAATAATGCAGAATCTGAAAGATATGCTTGGTGACATTAACCCCACCCAACGCTACAACATTATGAAAGAACTCGTTTGCTGCAAGATGCACGAAGGAACTTCAGTCCGAGAACATGTACTCAAAATGATTGTATACTTGTCTGAGTTGGAGACCCTTGGGGCAAATATGATGCAGAAATGCAAGTTGACTTCATTCTGTTGTCTTTGCCCAAGTCTTTCAATAATTTTTTGGTTTCATTCCACATGAACAAGTTGGACTTGAATAATGTTGTACTTCTCGTTGCATTAAAGTCTGAAGAAGACATAATGAAGAAAGATGGTCTCATTGGCAGTGCAATGGTTGCACATGTCAGAGGGAAGCGCCTTCGGAAGCAAGGTACTCGGAAGGGCCAGCCCAGAAGAGAAAGAAGAAGAGTCAAGGTGTTGTCTCATCTTCCAATGCATCCACACCGATATCATCAAAGAAAACCAGCATCTATCACCACTGCAAGAAGCCTGGGCACTAGAGGGGTAACTGCTCGGAATACTTGAAGTCGATCGACAAAGGTAAAGCCCCAGCAGGTATGAAATCTACTTTCATCATTGAAACTAGTTTTCTCGCTGGACGAGAAGGAAGTTGGGTTGTTGATTCTGGTGCTTCTGTTCATGTATGCAATTTATTGCATTTGTTTCAGGAAACTAGAAATCTGGAAGAAGAGGAGATAGTCATCCAGATGGGATCTGATGCAAGTGTTGCAGCAGTCGCCGTCGGGACCTGTCGACTATCATTATCTAGTGGTAGAGTCTAGTACTTAAAGAGTGTCTTTATATACCCGAAGTCAAAAGGAATTTGATATCTGTATCTAAATTAGTTAGAAGTGGATATTCATTCCTATTCTGAAATAAATTAGTCATAAATTGTTATGATAAATATATTGCGGATGGTATTTTGACTTCTGATGGACTCTATGAATTGTGCATCGATAAATGTATTATAAATGTTACAACCACTAATAAAAATCATAAAAGATCCAGGGAGGATGAAAATCTTTCGAATGAGATTTGGCATCAAAGGCTTGGTCATTTATCTGTTGATAAGATCAATAGATTGATAAAGGATGGACCTTTGGATTTTCTACAGGTTCAACCTTTTCCTACCTGTAAACATTGCATTCTAGGTAAAATGACTAGGATGCCTTTCCATAACAAGTTTACAAGATGCGAAGGTATTATTGACCTAATACATACCGATGTATATGGTCCCTTCAATACCGTGACTCGAAATGGATATCGATATTATTTGACGTTTATTGGTGACCATTCGCGATACCGGTTTATCTTCCTATTACGTCATAAATCTGAAATATTTGAAAAGTTCAAATAATTCAAGGCTTTAGTTGAGAACCAAACCGATAGGAAGATTAAACGGATTCGATCTGATCGAGGTGGCGAGTACCTCTCAGATGAATTCAAGGAATATCTTAAAGAGAATGGAATTGTCTCTAATCTCACTCCTCCTGGAACTCCCCAACTTAATGGTGTTGCTGAAAGACGCAACAGGACCATCATGGATATGGTCCGTTCAATGACGAGCAAAGCACATTTACCACTTAGTTTCTGGGGATATGCAGTAGAGACTGCAATATATATCCTGAATAAGATTCCTATCAAATCTGTACGTAAGACTCCTCATGAGCTTTGGTATGGTACCAAACCTAGTGTTAATCACTTGAGGGTTTGGGGTTGCTTGGTCCATGCGAAGAACATGGATGCAAGTAAGCTAGAATCTCGCTCTCGTGAGTGTTACTTCATTGGGTATGTTAGAGATGGTATTGGATACCAACTCTATGACCCTGAGACCCAAAAGGTTTTTGTTTCTAGAGATGTGAAATTTCTGGAGAATGATTTCCTTAAAGGTTAAGTCAAAAATGAATCAAAGGAACTCATTGAATCCCCTGAGGATTCTGAGCTTCCTGAGCTAGAAACTGAAGAGATAAATAAAGATGAAACACCCATTCCTCTTCGAAGGAGTTCGAGGGTGGTTGCACCACCTGAAAGGTATGGATTCCATGTGTCAGATGAAACTGACAATGATCCTTCTTCATTCGATGAAGCACTTGGGGATCATGATATGGATAGATGGATGCTAGCAATGAAGTTAGAAATTGACTCCATGTATAAGAATGGTGTATGGAACCTAGAGGATCCACCTAAAGGGGTAAAACCCATTGGGTGTAAATGGATCTTCAAGAGAAAGAGGGGACCTGATGGGAAAGTAGAGACTTTCAAGGCACGGCTCGTAGACAAGGGCTACACATAGAGAGAAGGCATCGACTACGATGAGACATTCTCTCATGTGGCTATGCTTAAATCCATCAGGATACTGCTAGCTATAGCTGCATATCTTGACTACGACATCTGGCATATGGAAAACAAGACGACTTTCCTTAATGGATACCTCGAGGAGGATATCTATATGGAGAAGCCCTAGGGCTTCATAACTGAGGATGGCAAAGTATGCAAGCTAAAGAAATCCATTTATGGGCTCAAGCAAGCTTCTCGTAGCTAGAACACCAAATTTGATGAAACCATAAAGAGTTATGATTTTGTGCAAAATCCTGATGAACCGTGTGTGTATAAGAATCTTAGTGGGAGCACCATTGTGTTCATAGTGCTTTACTTAGATGACATCCTTATCATTGGGAAAGATACAGGGATGAGGACCAGTGTGAAAATTTGGATGTCCCATACCTTTGAGATGAAAGATCTTGACGAAGCCTCTTACATCTTAGGCCTGAAGTTGTTTAGAAACCGAGAAAAGAGGATTTTGGGATTGTAACAACATGGATACATTAAGAAGATTCTTGAACGATTCTGTATGGATAGTTCCAAGAAAGGATTCCTACCCTTAAGACATGGTATCCACCTATCTAAAGAGATGGCTCCTCAAACTGTTGAGGAAAAGAAAGCCATGGCTGGATGCCCTTATGCATCAGCTGTAGGAAGCTTAATGTATGACATGATGTGTACTAGGCCAGATATCTGCCATGCAGTAAGAGTGATAAGTCGTTACCAATCCTGCTATGGAGAGCAACACTGGAATGCAGTAAAGAATATATTCAAATATCTAAGACGGACGCAAGATGACATCTTGGTTTATTGAGATGGTGATCTCCAATTCTTGGGATATACATATTCTGACTTCCAATCGGATATTGATGATCGAAAGTTGACATCAGGGTTTGTATTCCTGTTGAATGGTGGTGCTGTGAGATGGAGAAACAAGAAGCAGGACACTACAGCAGATTCAACAACAGATGCTGAGTGCATTGCCGCATCGGATGCTGCAAAGGAGGTCGTGTGGTTGCGCAAGTTCATCCTTGAGCTTGGTGTAGTTTCCTCTAATACTCCCATCCTGTTACATTGCGATAACACGAGAGCCATTGCCCAGGCAAAGTAACCCAGATGACATCAAAAGAGCAAGCAAGTGGAAAGGAAATACCACATCATTTGGGAGATTCAAAAGCATGGTGACATCATCATCACCAATGTGGCATATGCCGACAACGTTGCTGATCCTCTTATCAAACCTCTGACACAATAGGTTTTCAGCCAGCATGTAATGAGTATGGGTTTAAGGATTGTTCCTGAATGGTTCTGAGGGCTAGTGGGAGATTGTTAGCAATGTGAGCCGAGGCAAACCATTCCTAAAATAAATGTTGTTGTAATAAATAATTTATCAATAAAAGTTATTGATTGTTTTTCACTCCCTTTTTAACATTGAATGAATGAATGCACTATAAGGTCCCTTATGTACAATAAGGGTTATGTACCATGGCCAACTTAATAATCATACAGCTGTTGATTCATTAATTGAATCATAGAGGCTGATGCTTGGATGAATATCTAAGGAGTTGGATAAAGGACTAATCAAGCATCATTAAATGATTGTTAAGTGATGATCTCCAGCCTAAGTAGGAGATGGCAATCCTTTCTCATTTGGCTGATATCTGACCGACCTCTTGATGCAGGTCCTCTACATGGGAATAGTGATTCGGAGGTGTCAGTTTAGTTGAGTCAATGGGTTGACTTAACGAGATCGAGATAACCAAAGACCTATGTTGAATATTGTCACAGCATAGGCATGCATCCTCTGACCAGAGACAGATGTGTTACTATATGTCTGAGTATGTACATTTGGCAGACCAATAGGTTGATGACCTAACCAAGGTCTATACACTGGCGAGCTGGTGTGCATGTAAGGACATATGAGTAATACGATCTCTCAAAGGGATCATAAAGGTTCACATGTGAACCCGGCGACATGAGCTCACTCATGAGGTATTGGGACTGATCAAATTCCATTCATGGTCATCATGCTTTGGAAGCATGACATGAATTTGAAGGTAAGATATATGCTTGGAAAAGCATATAATCTATACCAATTCCCAATGACCAAGATTGAGAAACTTGGTGATCAAACCCTGAAGATGACAGTGTACAAGTGATCTATATCTTCAGGATGATCATAGGTCTTCCAGTATTTAGGATGTAAAGGTATTGGGAATACCTGAGGGTGATGTGATCATAAATGATTGTATAACCATGACTCTTCCATTCCGAAGGAGTGATGAAACAAGTTTCGATTTTAGTGACTCCTCTCAATAGAGAAGTGACCTAATCTTGGTCCATATACTGGACAGTGATCTGAATGAGATTCAGATGCAATGAGAAGATTAGGTTTACGGCCTTGATTTAATCAAGCATCTATGGGAGGCCCATGAGATCTGGATTTAAGATGTGATCTCAATATCCAAGTTACTATACGTGGAACAATACAATCGCCCTGTCCTTATCTCCAAGTATCTGCGGAGAAATCGCATTATTCTTGAAAAGGTTCAAGAATAATTCCATAGTTGAAATATATCTAAGCATTAAGAGAATGATAATTTAATGTGATTTAATTATCTTGATGTATGTAGAAATTATCCAATATAATTAAATGTGATTTAATTATTGTGGATAAGAATAATGTGGATAACAATATCCAGTTATTCATAATATATTATAAATGTGATTTATAATGTATTAGAAAGAGCTAATTATAATTTATATTTGTTAATTATTTATTGATGTGTATTGGATACACATTGTGTAATTAATTGAAAATGTAAATTCTATTTTGTTTTGAGTTGTGAATGTGATTCACAAATTTTCAATGGCGAGATTGCAATATTCTCAAAATTAATTTTGAATTATATTTGAAGAATAAATCACAACAAAATTTGTTGGATTAAATAATGGAGATTTCCATGGAGATATGCAATCTCATGAAATATCATGAGATTGCTCCCACATGGAAACAAGTGGACAACCACCATAACCAATATGGAATTGGTGGCCGTCCACCATAATCCATGGGATATGCAATCTCCATGTTGGTTAATCTCCTTATTTGATTGATTTAATTTAGGATTGATTTAATTTTGATTTATCAAATATATTTGATCTAAAATAAATTATTAGTTATTGGCTTTTACCAACTACAATCTTGACCATTGGATTAAACATAAATCAATCTCATCCATTGATTTTATGTGTCGATGGATTGAGATCCATGGATCCCAAAACCCTGTAAATAGAGAGGCATACCATGCTCTCTGGGGTTATGCTTGGGAAACACATCTCTCTCTCTCTCTCTTATTCTACATGTCAACCTCTCTCCCCTATCCATTGGTGGCCATCCACCAAACCCTAGAGGAGAAAGCCGTCGTCGCCCTCGCCACCGTGTCGCCACTTCGATGTTCTTCGGTTCTCCGTCTTTTGGAGTGCTACGCTCGTGAAGAAGGCGTTCGATCTCGTACAACGAGATCAGGAGTTCATCGTGCTTGGATCAACTCATTGGATTGCGAGGATCACGCGACTCATCCCCGCGCTCGCAAGCTTCCTCTCCGATGATCGGACTTGAGATAAGAGGTCTCTTTTCATAGAGACTCGATCAACCACGCTTCAAGAGGTATTCCTTTATACTTGTTGTGGTTCTAGATGAAACGATCCGAGAATCGTTCTTGGTCATCGCATGAAAATTTTTTTAAATTCTGCTGCATAAAATAACTAGTCCAACTAGTCATTCTTCGTCGTATTCGATACGACACTAACGCTTCCGTGATGCGCTTGAGGATTATTCCATATCCTTCAAAATCATAGAATGCGACGGAAAATGATGTAGAGATCATACCTGACGCCAGTAGTCTACATGTAAGTGATCCATGCAGAAATTTAAAACATATGTTAATGCATGCAAAAGGTGATAAAAAACATATCCTAAACCAGCAGCTCTAGCGTAAGAATGAATTAATTTTTTAAAACTGTGAATTACTCCTAAGTGTGTATTAGGAGATAGGTTTTTACTTTAATCGTATAGTTAATCAAGCATGCAACTCTAGGCTCCACGAAATCACGTGAAACAAAGAAAAATCGATGAAAACCCAAAAACCCACGGTGAGGTCCCCCAAGTGCATCTATATCGGGAGAAACAGAGCCTAAAGAAGTGTCAAAGTTCGGGTACAAGTCAGGATGTCCTTAATGCACCCCTTCTAATAAAATCAAAAACGGGAAAATGACCCTTCCTCTCTCATAAATAAAAAAAGTGTATGTAAAAAAATCTGCCAATGTGCTCTACTCATCTGCAACTGACTCATAGAGAAAGAGTCGATCTCTGCGCTCTCAACTAGTTCAGCTTCCTAAGAAGCCGGCTGATCCTGTAGGCCCTGCAAAACTCATCAGCAATCACAAACAAAAATCATGAAAACCGTAAAAAATAAAAAAAAAACTATAAAATCGGTGAAAAATCAAGAAAACCATAAAAAATCACAAAAAATCTGTAAAGGTCGTAAAACAATTCGAAAGAAAACTGAGAAAACTCAAAACAACTCGAGGAAAAACAGAAAAAAAAAACGTAAAAAGAATCGAGAAACAAGAAGAAATAAAAATAACAAAATAAAAGTCAAAAACAGAAGTATGGCTAATGCCTCTCTAGCAATGGTGCCATTTTGATAACTAGGTTTTTCTGAGTGATAAAATGTCAATGTCGGTGTAGAAAAAATCGCTCCAAATAAAGCTTCATTAATCAAACAAAAATCAATAAAAGGAGAGAGAGAGGAAGTGAATAGAAGTGGCTTCTCTCTCCTATTTTATCTAAACTAATTATTTATCCAGGTAAGTTTCCCTGGGTCGATCAGAAGGAGGCAGAATAGCGATACTTAGATTTTTGGGGAAAAGAGGTATTTTTGTGATTCTTATTCCTTTTCGAAGAAAGCGAGAAAATCGGGAAAATCTTTTTATCGATTTTTAGTTTTGAAATTTTTATTTTATTTTTATATTATCAAAATTTTATTTAGTTTTCAAAGTGATATTTTTCAGGATAATTTATCTACAATATAGTAGGTGAAAATATAGTAGATAGGTGTTACTATATAGTAGATAAAAGCTAGAGCAACGGGCTAGAAAAGAACTCAAAAAAAATCAAAACGGAGTCGAAAGGCGAAGAATTAAATTTCGATGAAAAGATGATAAAACCCTCAAAATTTGACTCAAAATAAAATGTAAGAAAATAATACTCGATGTAATAAATGAAGGATATGGTTAGATCCTCAAGCACATCACGGAAGCGTGAGCGTCATATCAAATACGACGAGGAGCGACTAGTCTCACTAGTCGCTCGATGCAGCGAAATTTAAACAATTTTCATACGACGAAACCACATGATCTAAGAACACTTCTCGGATCGTTTCGTCCAAACCACAAATAAGTAATAGGATTACCTCTTGAAGCTTGGTTGCAATCGAGTCTCTAAACGAAGAGACCTCCAGTCTCAAGTCCGATCCGACGGAGGTGACGCTTGCGAGCGCGGGGATGAACCACGTGCTTCTCGCAATCCATGTTGATGATCCAAGCGGCGGATCTCTTGATCTTGACATACGAGATCTGACGTCTTCTTCACGAGCGAGGCGCACCGAAGTAGACGGAGATCCACGAGCAGACGATCAGGCAGCATAGCGACAACGCTGCGGCGATGGAAACTTCTCTCTAGGTAATCCATGGTGGACGACCAAGAGAGAGGGAGAGAGAGTAGACGTGTAGAGAAAGAGAGAGAGAGAGAGAGATATGCTTCTCAAGCATTATGTGTTGTGTAAAGAAAGAGCATGGGTATGCCTCTCTATTTATAGGGTTTTGGGATCCATGGATCTCAATCCATGGGACATATAAAATCAATGGATGACATTGATTTATGTCAATCCAATGGTCAAGATTGTTGTTGGTAAAAGCCAACAACTTGTGATTTAATTTAGATTAATTATATTTGATAAATCAAATATATATTAATACCAAAATTAAATCAATCAAATATGGAGTGAAATACAAAGGAGATCATCCATACCCTTAAAAGGGAGTGGACGACCACCAATCCCACAAGGGAATTGGGTGCCACCCACCCCTTCCATATGGGGAGGGCAATCTCATGGAAATCCATGAGATTGCATATCTCCTTGATTTTCTCTCTACTTATTTCCGACAACTATTTGTTGGGATTTTATTCATCAAAAATAATTTATATTTGAGAATATTGCAATCTTGACATTAGAAAATTGTGAATCATATTCACAACCCAAAACAACATATAATTTACATTGTCAATTAATTACACAATGTGTATCCAATACACATACTAATTAATCAACAAATATAAATTATAATTAGCTCTCTCTAATACATTATAAATCATATTTATAATATATTACGAAAAATTGGATATTGCTATCTACATTATTCTTATCCATAATAACTAAATAACATTTAATTATATTGGATAACTTATTCTCTTGTGCTCAAATAATATGAATCACATTCACATTATTTACATCTTTGATAATCAAATCACATTTAATTATCTAAGATAACTCTCCTTATAATATGAATCAAATTCATATTATTCATGATAATTAAATCACATTTAATTATCCATTTTCTCAATGCTCAGATACATATATCAACAATAGAATTATCCATGAACTCTTTCAAGGATAATACGCTTTCTCCGCGAATACTTGGAGATAAGGACATGGCGATTGTATTGTTCCACGTATAGTGACATGGATATTGAGATCATATCTCAAATCCAGATCGCGGGCCTCCCATAGATGCTTTATTAAATCATGAACGCAAATCTAATCTTCTCATTGCATCTGAATCACATTCAGATCAATGTCCAACATTTGGACTAAGATCAGATTACTTCTCTACTGAGAGGAGTCACTAAAATCCAGACCCGTTTCATCACTCCATAGGAATGGAAGCGTCATGGTTATACAATCGTTTATGATCACATCACCCTCAGGTATTCCTAATACATGTACATCCTGCATACTGGAAGACTCAGAATAAACCCGAAGTATTAGATCAACTTTACACTGTCTACTTCATGGTTATATCAGTAAGTTTCTCATTCGATCATTGGAAGTCGGTATCGATCATATACTTTCTAAAAGCATATATCATACCTAGGTCTTGATCATATACTTTCCAAAAGTATATATCGAACCTACAAATTCAGTCAAGCTTCCAAAGCGAGACGACCATGCGCATGGAATTTGATTCTCCCCAATACCTCATGAGTGAGCTCATGTCTTCTGGTTCAGTAATTGAACCTGTATGATCCCTTTGAGAGATCGTATTACTCATATGCTCTTATATGCACACCAGCACGCCGGTGTATAGACCTTGATTAGGTCATCAACCTATTGGTCTGCCAAATGTACATACTCAAACATATAGTAACACATCTGTCTCCTGTCAGAGGATGCGTGCTTGTATCGTGACAGCATACGATATAGGACTTTGGTTATCTCGATCTCGTTAAGTCAACTCTTTGACCTAACTAATCTGAAACCTCTGAATCTCTATTCCTATGCAGAGGACCTGCATCAAGAGGTCAATCAGATATCAGCCTAACTGAGAAAGGATTGCCATCTCCTACTCAGGCTGGAGATCATCTCTTAATAATCATTTGACGGTGCTTGATGAGTCCTCAATCTAACTCATTAGATATTCATCTAAGCACCAACCTCTATGATTCAATAATTGAGTCAACAGCTGTATGATTATTAAGATGGACATGGTACATAACCCTATTTGTACTAAGGGACCTATTATGCAAATTATGTACTCTTTATTTCATATTAAGGAGTGAATTGCAATAACATTTATTGCATAATGGCTTGCCGTGGGCTCGCATGTCCAACAATAAAGTCCAAGGTCCACAATGCCAATGTCTAGTGTAGAATGAAAATATAAGAAAAATACACAAGAAGTAAATGTTTCTTCTTTCAAATAGGTCCCTGGTTAGGGACCTATTTGTAAGAAAAAAATGTAATCCTTACAATTAGGTTCCAATGTGGTGTCCTAAATGTAATAAAAGAAAATTCTTTTGAGTTCGGATAAAGTCTGGAAACTACCTAGGCTTATGACGCAAAATTTCCACCGCTTCACAATGCACGGCCTGGATTAGATGACGATCTTCAATCTGGACCGTCAGATGTGCTGCGTGTCGTAAGCATGTACCACACCTATTCGTCGGTGTTCTTCCCCAAATTAGCGGGCTACGACCGTGATATCTTCTTCTGATCGATCTCCAGCGATGAGACGGTGGTTCAGTTACTCCTGTAGGGCCAGAAGGGGAACTCCTTCCCCTTGAGCTCTCCTATGGCGAGGGAAGGTCGGAGAAAGTGGCAACGATGACTGAAGGTTATGGGGTTTCAAACCCTAGCTCCAGGGCTGCGGTGCAATTATGAATTGGTGATGTAACCGAGGTTCTTCAGATAGATTGACTGCTCTAGATGGTAGATAAGGCCTGAAAAGATAATGTTCTTGCTCGATTTGCAGCAAATCAGCTAAATCACTAGATGAAATTGCAGCTCAAATATGAATTCCTGGAAGTGATTATAACCGAACGAAAATGGTCAAATCAAGCATGAATTGGAAAGTGGATTCGATGATGTATTAAGAAGATGATCACGATGGTCTAATCGTGTGATTATACTAGTTAATTTGGACACAAAAATTGAAACTAAATGGAAATAGGGTGAAGGAGGTCACCTAGGGCTGAGAATGTATAACTCTATGGTCGTTGCTTCTACGAGCTTTGGTTCCCAAAGTTGAACGTTGCAAGATGGTGATTCAAGGCCAAGGATGGGCCTCGGAATGTCTCCTCTGTCGATCAATATTCCACACGAGGCAGTTCTCTAGCCCTATCATGACTGAAATGAGGCGGAGCATGGTGAAGAAGATTGGGTAACGACCATTGTTCTAGTGGTTAGAGGAGAGTAAGTTTGTTCATGCCAACTTTGGATAGATTTATTGGAAGATCGATGGAAGTTGGAGATGAAATTCAGGGATAGCGTGAATTAGGATCGATAGATGGGTAGAATGTAGGGTTAATATCGATATTAGGATGAAAGGTGGAGCGGTCAAAATTAGTTGAAGTTAGCCGGTTAGAACAGTATGCAACGAACTCCCTTCTTGAAGACGATGAACCAGGTGCTGACACATGTTAGCACCTGATTGGCCAGATGATGTAAATGTATTTTAAATTAGATCTTAAATAATAAATGATGTTATTTTAATTAGGAATACAAACGAAAAATATAAATAATTAATTTATCTAAATTATGGAATAATTAGTTTTGATAAATAATAAATAATTTATGATATATAAATATTATATTAATAAATAGGTATAAGTAATTCCATATTTGTAATAACTAGTGTCTTTAATTTATTTAAAATAACAAAAATGTTAGAATATTTTGAAATAAATCGTGGCTAAAGTACAAGATCAATAAATAATTAAAAATTTCGAATCATTAAAACTAGAAATAATGTTTGCTAGATAAAATAAATAGCCTCATAAGCCCGATGTCATTAGGTCCCAAAACCGACTTTTTGCAAACGGACTCTGATTTTAGTGAAATCACCTTAATTAATTAGAAAATATTATATAAAGGTGAGTAAAGCAAAATTAGAGTTTGTATGAGAAAGTTATGATGTTCGGAAGTTGAGAATTTAATAATTTAAAAGTTGGATTTCTTGACATATATACAAGATAATATCTTTAACTTATTTTTATATTTTTTCTATCATTTTTAGAAATAATTAGGAAAAGAAATTAATTAAAAATCAATGAAGATTTGATAATTAAATGATAAATAACGAAGAATGTATAGAGTGTATAATTATTATTTTTTATTGTTTTCTTTCCTTATCTCCCCCTACTTATTTGTTTTTCGACCAATCCATGCTGACTTGGTCTCGAGGGGTTAGGTTATATAAATATATATATATATATATTGCAGCTATATTTATATTTTATAAGTCATATTGTACATATTTACATATCTACAATCTGCCTTATTTTCTTTATTTTTATTCTTTTATTTATTTACATGTTTTGAATGCATAAAAGTGCATTTTTTATTCATGAAAATGGTTTTGATAAAAGGTGGAAATTAATGGATAGTTACATGTATTTGTTAAGGGTTTTAAGACAAAATGCAGAAAGAACGTTAATGAATCATGGATTCATCAAGGCATTGAAGGAGACGGAGATCCACCATTAGTCAAGGCAGCAACATAATGGTGTAGTGACGACGACAGTCTCTCTAGGGTTTCCAAGTGTACGACCACTTAGAGAGAGAGAGAGGTCATGTGAGATGAGAGAGAGAGCCCTTTCAAAAGTTGTGTTAAAGAAGAGCTAGGGTTGCCTCTCCTTAAAAATATTTTGGGAGTTCGTGGATCTCGATCAATGGAGAACACAAATCCAATGGTTCATATTGATTTGTGTTTCTTTCAATGACCGTGATTTTATTGTTAAAAACACAAAAATAATTAATTTTATTGAATTAAATATATTAAATAATAATCAATAAAAATTAATTTGCATTAAATCAATCTTCCTTGGAGAAATAGGAAGGAGGCTGGCCACCAATTTCCATAAGGAAATGTGGTCGTCCACGCTCTCCATCTAGAAGGGTGGCTTCCTCTTCCTATTTCATGGTATTTTGAATCCAATGAATATCTCCAAAATTTACAACAACATTTGTTGTAAATAATTCCACAAAAATAATTCATGATTATTTTGTGAACATTGCAATCATGCCATGGAAAAAATGCGAATCAAATTCACAACCCAAAATAAAATGTAAATTACTTTTTCAATTATTTGGCCAATATGAATCTAATTTATATCAACATTTAAATTGTAAATGTTATTGACAAATAGCTCCCTCTTATATATTATAAATCACATTTATAATAAATATGAATAAGGATAATGCTATCTATGTTATTCTTATCCATAATAATTAAATCACATTTAATTATATTGAATCATCATTCTCAAACATATATATTTGGACAAGATAAGATTACTTCTCTAATAACAGGATTCATTAAAATTCAGACCTATTTCATCACTCCCTCAGAATGGAAGCGTCATGGTTATATAATCGTTAATGATTACATCACTCCGAGCTATTGATGAATCTCCATTTCCACACCTTTATTTTTTTTTCATTTTTTCCTTTAAACCCTAGCTAAATGCATGTAAATATATTTATTTTGCATTAATTGACATCCACTATTTATTATATAAATAATGTATAAAATACATTATTTAAAGCCAAAATAAAAAAATAAGAAAAAGAAAAGAAATAGAATAAAATGTCAAAGGTATTTTGTGACCCTAAGCTCTAAGACCAAGTCAAGAATTGCTTTGGTCAACAAGGAATAAAGTAGGAGAAGATAAGGGCCAAATATACAATAAAAACCCCATGTTTATTTATTCATCAATAATTCATTTTTGGGACCCATTTTATTCTTCATTATTTATACCTCAAATAAAGAAACTTTGTACATGAAACTTGTAGATAAAGATACATATAAAAATAGAAAATTGAGTTGCACAAAAAAATATACAATGTACTTGTTATAATAAGAATAAAAGGCCAAAAACCAAACTTCTCAAATCCATATCTTCTCAATGGAAACTCAAAATACATCAAAATAATCATTAATTGTATAAAAATTTTAATAATCTATTCAATGAATGATGTTTCATTCAATTTGGAGATAAAGTATGAAAGTTAGGTTTTAGACCCCTATTGTTTAGTATACCTTAATAAAATATCCATTTTATTTATTTTTAATTATTTTTATAATTTTTATTTTTATAACTTTGGAAATATTATTTGTAATATATGTACTTATTTAGAAGAGAATAAAACCATAAAGAAAACACAAAAATAAAATAGCTTATATAAATACATAGATGAAAATAAAATACTTATACTTATATAATATATACCTCAATTTTTTTAAATGAACAAATAACATTAGAATTACAACAAAAATTTATTCATATATATAAATAAGTCATAAATATATAAATTATGAGAATAAAATAATAAAATCAAAAATACAAAATAAAAAAATATACATAATATAGGTAAATAGACCTATAAATAAAGCCCTAAAAAGTAACGTATAAGAAATACACTCATAAAAATAAATAAAAATCATAATTAAGTACTACAGAAAATACTAAAATATTTTTATGACCTAAAATTAATAAATTCATGTGATATTTATTCTTTATTCATCAAATCATTTTTGCCTTGCATTTTTCCTGGTTGGTCCACGTGGACCAACCATAGCTCAGCTTTTGTTGACCCTATGTCAGTTGACCCTCCCCTCTCTTCTTGACTGAAGACATGTCAGACTCGTAATTTTTTGCATCGAATCCACTCGTGATCTGTCTTAGCTCCCTGAACGAAAAACATCGACCTCACCCCCGTAATTTCCGTCCACGTCTTGGATTTGTTCAATCTTCTTTGAGCTAAGCAAAATCACTAGATCTTTGAAGCCTCCTTCGCCTTGTCTATAAATAAGACCCTCCGCCATTCTTTGATCCTTGATCCCTCTCCAAGCTTTGTACCTTTCCAGTTGTACATTTGAGTTGTCCAGTGACATAGGAAGCTTCCATGAGGCTTCGAACGGTGCAGGAGGAGAGGAGGTCCAGGAAACGCTCTGGAGGCGTCCTTCTCCATGGCATCCTGGATAGGTAAGAGATGCACAACTTTACTTTCTAGAGTGGATTTTGATTCCATCATTTCATTCCCGCATGTATATATATCCTTAGATAGTAGGATTAATTGTAATTTTATTAGTTGAGTTCGCCAAATCCAATAGGGCTTCGACCATTTCACCGTGAACCAACTTGTCCCAGCTACGCATGGCCGCCTCATCTTCTTTCCTTTATGCTTCTCCATCGATACCTAACATTTCCCCCTTGAATCAAGCCTTGATTTGAGGAGATAAAAGCTCCATATTTGATCCTCGATGGAGCTGCAACCACCTCACCGTTCACGAGGTTTCAGACCTCCTTTTAGGGTCAAGAAGGACCTCTCGAGCCATCGAGTCTTTTGTGCAGAACCAACCTCCCAACAAACCACCTGGAGCCTCGATTCGAGGCATATTGCACCTCCCAGGTCGCATGAAGCTCTCGTTGCTCGCCAGATCTCAACCGAGGAGATATGGATCTTCTAGAGGTCCCTATCGATACAGAATGATCCAAGGAATCTACAGAGCCTTTTCGTATGAAGATTGGTCCCCAGAGTCGTGTGGAGTCGGAGATCGAAGCTCAACATCTCAATTGTTATTCGTGTTCTTGCTGATGCTCTAGATGTCGTCAGACCAGGAGGCCACCCTAGTTATAATCTCCACCCTTGGATCAAGATCGAAGTGACGTGCAACCTTAGTCGTCCGATGCGCTTTAGTGAAGATTCCAAACTGTCAGATGTCATGCAAAATAGGGGTAATTTTCATTGTACCTCCTTTATTTTCTTTGTTTTATTTTAGTACTTAAATATTCGTCTGGAGTGTAAATAGTTTTATATAATTTGCGTGTAGACCTCCATGCGTTCGTGTATTTACCTACAAGTCCGTGCCAGCTCAACTCAAATGGCTTACCACGTGAGTTGGGCATTTTACAAGCATGACCTCCTAGTTTTGTATATTTATTTTTTGTTCATAAAATTGCATATTCAGTGTTATGTTTTGGAAAAAATGTATATGGGACATGGAACTTTTATATATTTGCATAAATGCCTTTTCAATGCATTTTTAATTTATTTATTTTGCACAAAAATTACATGTATGCCTTGGATTCAGTAAAATTATTCTAAAATGAATGTATACTTTGTTTTAATTGTAGTTCGGTCCCTTCTAGTACTTTGAATTTTATTTAGTTGCTTATTTTTGTTAAAAATATCCTCTATTTGTATTTTATTTTGAAAAATTGCATGTAAATGCCTTGGATGACATAAATTCATGCTTTCAATTTTAATTTGCATTTATTGGCTTATATATATTTATTAAGATTCAAGCCGTGAGCATCAATTCCCTACTTAGCTTAAAATTGCCCAAAATTATCAAAATACCTTTAAAAATTATAAAAAAAAATTATATGTTATTTCTTATTACCTGTATTGACTCTAGACCAAAATTCCTAAAAATGAAAGAAAAGGACTGAAAATTAAAAAGATCCAAAATCCTTCATAAAATGTAAAAAATCCCCAAAAATTCTCATTTCTATACTGTAATTTTATTTTTATTATATATTATTAATTAAAAATAGTTTTGGAAATTTTGACTTTATTTTCTATTTTTAAATTTCAAAACAAATCAACATAAATATTTAATCCCTGTTTTGGGATAATTTTTACTTTAAAATTAAAAAAAATTGTAAAAAATCCAGAAAATAATAAAACCATTAGTAAAAAATAAAAAGCTTAAAAAATATTTTTCCTGGAATTTTATACTATTTATAGATGTGTATATCATGAACTATCTATAAACACACACACACACACGCGCGCGCGCGCACGCACACACACACACAAACACAAACACACACACACACACATATATATATATATATTAGGGAAAATGGGGCTGCCCCCAAGGGGCAGCCAACATGGCTACCCCCACCCCATTTTTCATAAATTTTTTTATTTTTTTGGAAAATATCACCATGTATATTCATACCCATATCCCTCCTATATGTCATTGGAATTTCGTCAGAAACAGAGACTCCTAAGGCCTCCATCCAGATGTCATTTTTTTAACGGTCGCAGGATTTTTTAAATCGACCATGTCTAGATGGAGGCCATATGAGTCTCTGTTTCTGACGAAATTCGAATGGCATATAGGAGGGATATAGGGGTGAATATACATAGCGATATTTTTCAAAAATAATAAAAAATTTCCCAAAAATGGGGCGGGGTAGCCATGTTGGCTGCACTCAGGGGGCAGCCCCATCTACCCCTATATATTATCTATATACTTATATTATGGGCTAATATATTCTATATAAATATACTTCTATTTTATTTTCAACAATCAAAAAAGAAATTAAAAACTTGCAAATTAAAAACCTAAAAATATTTAAAAATGTTTAAAAAATAATATATCTATATATACCTATAACATGCAAATTAAAAACCTAAAAATATTTAAAAATGTTTAAAAAATAATATATCTATATATACCTATAGTTAGACCTCGCTTATATTTGATTGTCTCTTGTATCCCCTACCTATATGTATATATATAATATTAAAATTATCTATATACACATATTCACTATCAATTTGCTATTATTTTTAAAAAAATTAAAACCAAAATAACACATAAAAAGGCTCAAGAACAAGTCTGTACATAACTTACATTGATTAGCAACAATCATTAGGCTACCATGCTTGCACTCTGTGGTTCGACCACTACATGCTTACATGTTATACATTTTTGTTTGTAGAGTATAACAAATTGTGCCTCGTATTTTTTAATACTCATTGGTTATTTTTATGTTTGGGTACTTGTTGATTGATTAGAGAATTTATTGTGGGTCACCTCAGCAGCAAATGCATCTTTGCCATCTGTGAGAATTTTGACCCGTGAGAAAATCATTAGTCATCAAATAGCACCGTTGTTAGGGAGCAAAGTGTGTAGCCTAAAGTTGTATATATATATATATATATCCTTTATTCATTTATTCATTCATTTCCTTGTACAAAATTTTCTATCTCTTTCTTGTATATATTTCATTTCTTATTCTGCTTAAACACATTATTTGATTAATTGTACTAATACACCTTTTTAGTTGTGTTTGTTATGAGGGCCTTCTATGCGAGGATGACCTCTTAGAAGGATGATGCAGCCAAGCAAAAAGGAGACTGGTCTTCTTCACATGACCAGTTGAAAGGCAACAAGCATAGCAAGGAGACCCATTAGCCTAGACATTTAATTTAGAAATTTCTTTTATTTTTGTGAGAGAGAGTGATTCATTTACTCATTATTAATTATAAAAATTTTGAGACTTGGACACTACACTATTCTACGAAGTCCATTGCCTAGGTGATTGTCTACCTAGAGGCCTCATCGTGATTTTCTCGAGTTTTCATTGCTTTCTTATATTTGTTTCCTAATTTTTTGAGTTTTCCACCCTTCTTTTTATTTTTTATGTGTGCATGGAGCCCCTAGACTTTAGGTTTTCTTGAATCGATAAGTAAGTTTGAACCCTAACAAAAATTATGTTTATGTAGTCTCTTACATATGGATATAGTTAAATTAATGATTGTCAATTATTTGGACTTGAACCCATGTGCCGAGAGAGCCATCATACATCGACAGCAGGATCCGTTGTGGCGGGCACCGAGATGTCTCGAAGATCGGATGCTCGAGTTCATTTCTGAGTAGTTGGCATGTGGTTCTTCATGACTAATAGCAATACTGTTTAGGGCAATTTTATCGATTGCACACTGCCATGTAGATAGGTTTAAAAATTCTATTTTGCATACCACATGGAGAGAGCTGGGAAGCACGATAAGTCATGTAACTCTGCTTGCATTATTAGATTCAATGACGAGATTTCCATCATCGAATCGACTTGCACAACTTTTTCACTATCTCCCTCTGATTTTGAGCACCTAGGATATATATATATATATATATATGAAAATCTACAAAATTGTTAGGCGCTTGTATGCAAACTATCCAAAAAAAGTGAAAAACAAAAATCTAAAATAAGGGAACTGCTAAATAAATTTTGACCTTAATTAAAATATGTAATTGTTATCACTGCATAGGTTTCATAAAGCCCTCATTGTTTTAAAACCCAGTCTGTAACTGCCTTGTGTATCGCCTGGATTATCACTCCCTAGGAGGAGACCAAAACCCCTCCTATGAGCGAGGTATGACCTGCTAAAGATTAGAGGCCCAAACCCAGTTTGTAACTGCCTTGTGTATCGCCTGGATTTCTGAAGTATAGGTGCTTCTATCATATGTGACCGAGTAGGGACCTATCATCGATGGTGTTCCCACCTTGTGTGGAGCAGCGACTTAGTCCGAAGTACTGGGCTTAGGCCATGCCCTCACGGGTGTGTCTGTCTCATCGGTTTGTGTCTGACTAGGTCCTTGCACTCTCACGGGTGATTCCATTGAGTGTGAGGTCTGAAGTAGTGATTTCACCTATCAACTTCCTACCTCTTTTCCTTTGACTAAGTAGGGATCCAGGAAGGGTTACAAGGACCTCAAAAAGTACATACTATAGGTTACAAAGGAGGAGGACAAGTACGCGATACTTTTTTGTAGTACTCTCTCTCCTATTAGTTTAGCGTCTAAGGACTTGTTAAAAGATATGCTTGAAATCACAACTCAAAAAATGAAAAGATAAAAATAGCCAATCCTTTATGGCTTCACATTGTGTTGAGTTGGTGAACCCAATTTTATATTTTTTTTGTATGGATCTAGATTAAGGTTCAAAGATCAAGTCCCGCACACCTAAGCAAGTTTTGTTATATATGTCTCCTCTTTGACCCTCTGCTCATTTCAAGCCTTTCTACTATTTTAAACTCTGTTTTATTCCTCGTTGACCATCATATCCTTTTTCCTGCATCAATCCTCTCTTGCTTCACGATGTTGATCCATGGATGGTTTAGTCGGGACTCCGACGACACCTACATCGATTCCATAGAAACAACACCATCAATAATTCAAGGTGACTCTCGAGAACCCAGTTCCAACCTTGTGAACCGATTTATAGACTCCTCATCTTCTATCCACTCTCCTTTATCTCCTAATAAATCGGGACCACTCTTATCCCACTTCTACCTGTTGTGAATGGAGTTCGATTTCAGTCTTCATCTCTTATTCCATTAACAACCATATGAGATTAATCATGATCTCAAATTTATCATTGTAGCTGACATTTAGTTTCACAGTGGTCTGATTGGAATTATCTTACATTGTACATAAAAGCTAGTCCTAGATCCAAATCCAGAATTCATCTCCTCAGACTCAGACCTTGAGATGGCACCTCTTGGTGGAAAGGGTAAAGGGCAATAGCCACCCTAGTCATAGTAGGGCCACACACCGGACCAGAACCAGGTGAACGCTTAGTTGTTGGCTTCCATTCAAGCCAACCAACTACAAGTGATAGAACAAGCCCTCACACTGACTGCATTTCAAGATATGTTTATTGACTTGAGGAACAGACCCAGAGGAGGAGGAAGAAATGAAGGTCCACCTTGTGATGATGAAGAAGAGGAAGAAGATCTAGGGAATGGGGCCCCAAATTGATACTGAAGGAGACATACAATCATGGAGACAGCCAGATGATCGAGAGGTTTCGCATCCCACTAGTACACACTCACTTCGAGCTAAAGCCTAAGTTCCTTGCACTTCTTCCCTTATTTCACAAGAATACCAATGAGGAGCCCTACATTCACCTACAACAGTTCTCTCACATCTGCAGAACCACCCAATACCCTAACATTTAGGTGTATTAAAGATGAGTGCATTCCCTTTCATCTTACAAGACAAGGCCATGTATTAGGTCAATCATCTAGGAAAGGTCGTAACGACTTGGGAGGAACTTAAATCTGTGTTCCTTCATAAGTTCTACCCTCTCGGTCAGCTCAACCAGATGCAAGACAGGATTAGTAAATTTTATCAGACTACCCATGAGTCCATCTATGAAGCCTGGGAATGATTTACAGACCTGTAGGAGAAGTGCCCCCACCATGAGATACAAAAGAGAAGTTTGGTCCAACAATTTTTCAGGGGCCTAAATGTAGAGAGCGAGATATTAGTCGACACTGCTTGTGGGTGATCCCACTTTAACAAGGATGAAGATGCGGTATGGAAAATCTTTGAATAAATGGTCGAGGGAGCGGTCGCCCACTCTTCATCCAGTACTTATCAGCGACAACCTCAGGTCCTCCAGAAGCCAGTACACATGGTAGTGTCTCGTGAGGCAGAGAGAGATGAGAGCTCCAACCTCAGCATTATTGGGGGCCATCTCTCTAAGGTTGACATTATTGAGAAATGATCACACAATCTTGAGAAGCTCACTGTGATCGACAGAGGATGCAAAACTTGGATAAATTGGAACAAATCACCAAGTAGTTGTAGTTGTTGGTGAGCACCATCAGTGCATGCCAATCGACGACACCACCGTTAGAGACTCCGGCTTAGAAGAAAGATGAATTAGCACCTCCATAATAGTCTCAACGAAGTCCACAACAGTCGGTGATACAGCACATGTACTACATGCAGGCACCCAAGCAGGCATCACCGCAGCAACAGATGGTGGTCTACCATCCAGACTACCTACCATCTTTTGATCCAGCATTCTCGCCACCACCCTTGATTCAAGAAGTCAACGGTGCCTAGAATAATGACGCACCGTTGGCTCGCCCTGCTGGACAACCCAAGGGCCAGCCAATCGGTCGTACCACCAACCTTAGGGTGGTCGTTTTGCACAATCCTTTCAGCCTCTGTATCAACAACAGTAGTCTCCACAGTACCACAATAATTGGAGATAGTCTCAGTAGTACTCGCAGCCACCGTAATGTTAGCAACAGCCGTACTGTCAGTACGCGGCAAGATCTCAATAGCAGTACCCTCCTCCTCCTCCTCCAAACAAGCAATATCAGCTTCCTCCTCCTCAGCAACAACATCAACAGTCCCAGCCTCAGCCTCCTCACCAGCAGTCACAGCGTGGTCTGCATGTTGAACCTTCCAAGGCAATTCCTGTTACCCCGAGCCGTGATTGCTTGGCCCAATTAGTAAAAGGCCTACTAGAGATAATAAGTAAGATAGATGACCTGGCGGTCACCAAAACTCCTATCCTAGCCCAAGTCGAAGCTAATCCCAATAATCTCAAGAGAAAAGAACAAGTAGAATGTGATGTCCCACCTGTGCTTATAGAGTCAGGTGATTGTAGTTTTGCTTTGTCTAATGATGTTACTCTTAGGAGCGGTAGTAGCTTGCCTCCGTCTTTAACAATCAAAGGGAAAAATAAAGCCTCGTTAGGTGAATCATCGTCTTATGCATTAGTTGTGCCATCTACAGGTTTGGGTGAGTAAGAAGAAGGAGGAGGAGTAATGCTAGTTGTCAGCTGCCACCGCCTCCATCAGCAAAAAGAACAAAAAATCAGAAAAATCAAAAAGACAAAAAATATGATCGCAGTCAATGTGAAGCCACACCAGAAATGGGGAAGCAAGACACTACAGTTGACTCGGAGCCAGACGAAGGTCGAAGACCGTGCTTTTTGCATGTCCAACAACAGAAGTACCACCATTTCTAGAATGTACACCTTTTTATATTCCAAATGTACAAGACATTGTAGACAATAGTTCTCTTATAAATAAGAACAATGATTTTGATTTCACTTCTATAAATATTCCTTTTCTTGAAGCAATTGAAAAATCCAAAAATATTGCAAAAAAGAAAAGTTCATTATCTGATCCAGGGGTTGTGAATATCCTTAAAAAATTGACTGTTGAATTTCCTTTAATGCAAGCCATGGAAAACATGCCCGTTGTGAAGAAGGGATTAATGGAAGCGTGTACAAACAAGTGTCGGTTGAAACACAAAAAGAGACGGCAGAAAGTTGAGAAGAACTTCCTTACCATGGCTATAGTTGCAGCCATTAACAATCTCCTAAACAAGAAACATGACAAAGGAGCACCTTTGATCAGATGCAAGATCTTTAACCAAATCTTCGAGCAAACGCTACTTGATAACAACTCTTCCATCAACCTCATGCCTTCATCACTATTTCAGGAATTTGAGCTAGGTCCACTCAAGCAGACACGCATGATCCTTCAGTTTGGTGATCGGTCCATCAAACGACCCTGAGGTTTGTTGATAGACGATGTTGTAACGGTGCAGGGCATGTAGTTTCCTATAAATATTGTGGTCCTTGCTATGGGCTCCCATGCACCCTTACTCCTGACCCCAACCATTCTAGCCGACCATTCATATGCACCGCAGAGGCCGTGATTGACTATGTGTTGGGAAGATCACATTCTGCTCGAGCAGCAACGGAGTTACGATAGACATGGTTAGTGAGCCGAAAGTCGTATCTCATGAAAGTCATGCAACATCACCTGAAGTAGACTATGACTTTATTGCAGAAATCAGAGATATAGAACTCTCTTTGAATGACATGTGGACCCTGGAAATCTTCTCTCCTAAGGAGGACCTGGAAAGCACAATCGATGTAAGCGTCGATATCACTTGGGAGACATATTCCAATTGGTGGATGCATCTATTTGATTCAGAAGATTCATGCCAGTCCAAACAAGTTGAATTCAATGCATATTTGTTTGGCACATTGTCAGTTGAACAACAAGCTACTGAGATGAAGAGCACCTCCAAAGTCATGGCAGACCATCCACCTACAGCACCATTTCCGAAGTAACTGAGAAGCATGCTAGATCAGATCCAGAATTAAAGACACTTTTGACAGACCTTAAGTATGCCTTCCCTGAGGTGTAGAGAACATGTATCTGGTCATCATCAGCAAGAGGTTGACCCCGGATCATGAAACTTGACTTCTTGAGGTTCTGGAGAAAAACCAAGGCACTTTGTTGGCATGTATCAGACCTCCGCAGGATAAATCTGGCTCCGTGCTTACACCATATTTACTTGGAAGAAGATGACACGTTGTCCCGAGAGTTTCCAAGAACACTGAACCCAAATTCGTGGGACGTAGTCGTGAAAGAAATCACGAAATGCTGTAACACAGGCTTCATTTATCCCATCTCCGATTCAAAATGGGTAAGCCCCTTACATGTAGTTATGAAGAAATCAAGGCTTACTGAAGTAGGAGAGGAGATTTCTACTAAGTTACCAACATCCTTGCGGGTATGTGTTGACTATCGTCGCCTCAATGCAACAACAAAGAAGGATCACTTTCTCTTGCCATTAATCGATCAAGTTCTGGAGAGATTAGTCAGCAAGGAGTTCTTCTACTTTCTGGATGGGTACTCTGGGTACAACCAAGTGGCAATCACCCTAAAGGACCAATAAAAGACTACACTCACTTCCTCGTTCAATACCTACGCCTTCAGGAGAATGTCCTTTGTTCTATGCAATGCACTTGCCACATTCCAGAGATGCATGCTTGCAATTTTTGACGGGATGGTTGGTAGTTTCCTTGAGGTGTTCATGGATGATTTCTCCATCTATGGTGATAGTTTCAATGCTTGTCTTGAGCACTTGGATAGAGTACTTCAGAAATTTCATAAAGTTAATATTGTGATATCTCGAAAAAAGAGCCACTTCAAGGTCACAGAAGGAATTTTCTTGGGTCACATCATTTTCAAACGTGGCATGGAAGTCAACCCAGTAAAGTTGGATGTGATTGTCAATCTGGAGCCACCTCAGACTGTCAGAAATGTGAGGCCATTTCTGGTTCATGTGGGCTTCTACAAAAGACTCATTAGGAATTTAGCTGCATCACCTGACCTCTCACTGAATTGTTGTGCAAGGAGACCGAGTTTCATGCTGACCAGCATGTTCTCCTTTCATTCAATCGTGAAGGAGCTAATCACTCAAGCTCCAGTCCTACAGCTGCATGATTGGTCTTTCACTTTTGAGATCATTATAGATGCGTCAGGCATTGCAGTCGGGGTTGTTTTAGGACAAAAGAAAAACAAGGCACCCTATGACATTCACTACACCAGAAAAACATTAGATGAAGCTCAGATAAATTACACTGTCACAGAGAAAGAATTGTTGGCTATGGTATTCTTCCTTGAGAAGTTTAGATCCTATCTGCTTGGATCTAAAGTTACCATCAATACTGACCACTCTACTATCATGTACTTACAATAGAAGAAGGATGCCAAACCCAAACTAATCCGATGGATCCTTCTCTTTCAGGAGCTCGATTTGAGGATCAAAGACAATCCTGGAGTTCATAATGTGGTAGCATATCACCTCTCCAGAATTGAACAACAAGAGCCTCCATCGATCAGTGCACCCATCACAGACACCTTTCCTGACGAGTCAATTCTGGTTGTGGATTCACTTCCTTGGTATACCGATATTGTGAACTACTTCGTTTCTGTTGTTGTCCTACAAGATTGGATGAAAATCAAGAAGGACAAATTCTTGTCCACTCTCCATTTACCAATGGGAGGACCCACTCCTATTCAAGGAAGGAGCAAATTACATTTGGTGATGGTGCATTCCTCTGGAGGAGCATCGTAGTGTCCTAGTGAATTGTCACTAGCTCGAATCTGGTGGAAACCACTCTAGAGATAGAGCATAAGTGAAAGTATTGCAGTGTGGCCTCTAGTGGCTGACACTATGTAAGGGTGCATCATGCGTAGAGCACTGCACTAATTGTCAGAGATTGGGAGGCACCCTTATAGCAAAAGACTTAATTCCCCTGCAATTTATTCGGATTTTAGATGTGTTCAATGCATGGGGAATTGATTTCATGGGACCCTTTCCCATCAGCCAAGGATCTGAGCACATCCTTCTTGTTGTTGACTACATGAGTCGATGGGTTGAAGCTATCCCCGCCTGAGCCGCAGATAGTCGTACAGTTTCTTGGTTTCTAAGAGAGAACGTCATTTCGTGGTTCGGGATTCCAAAGATTATGATATCATATGGGGGTAGTTACTTAATTAACAGAGAGGTTAGGAAATTGATGAAGGAGTACAACACCGATCACCGAGTCACGTCTCCTTATCATCGCCAGACCAATGGCATGGCAGAATTATCAAACGGAGAAATCAAGATAATATTGCTGAAGCTTGTGAAGCCGGACAAAAAGAATTGGACCCAACTCTTGGACTCCGTCCATTGGGTATACAGAACCACTTACAAGTATCCTCTAGGCATGTCACCCTATCATCTCATGTATGGAAAGTCATGTCATTTACCTGTGGAACTGATCCACAAATCATTATGGGCAATCAATACCTACAATTTGGACTCATGAAAAGGTGGTCAGAAAAGAAAAAAGGATCTGAACAAGATCATGGAATTCTGAGACTATGCTGATGATAACACATTGATGTACAAGGAAAAGGTTAAATGGTGGCATGACCGGCACATCAGACGAAAGACCTTCAAGACTAGACAGAAAGTGTGGCTATTTGACGCAATGTTGAAGATATTCCTGGGCAAATTAAAGAGTAAATGGACAAAACCATTCAGAGTGAAAGAAGTGTGTGACAACGGAAGCATTGTGATATCAGACTTGTCAGCTAACGCATGACCATTCGTCGTCAATAGTCAGTTACTAAAATTGTAGCTGAGCATGACACTTTCTTAGTCATTGTCGATTCAGTTCAAGTGATATGCAATGCTTTTTTGATGCCTCCACAACCTCAACAGCATCGAAATATTTAGATAATGTTCCTAAAATACTCTTCCTCTAGTTTTCTTTTTATTTCTTCTTTTTGTCTTTTCTACTTTTCAGTTGTATTTTCTATCTTCATCTTTATTATCCTTACTCATTACTTGTATTCTTAGGATATGCTTCATCCTAGGGATAGGGGGGATGAGCAACCTCATATGTTCATTTTTTGATCCCCTCACTTGTCTTTTCTCTTGTGATATTTTCTATTTGTACTTAGGGATATCTTACCCTAAGTATAGGGGGAGACAGATCAAGTTGTGATTTGTTTATTCCCACCCTCGACCCTCCCTACCTTGTGTATGGTCTGCTATACTTAGGATTTGTTGATCCTAATTATAGAGGGGACGGTCGATTTCTCAATTTTTTGTTCCTTATTCTTTAGTCGTTGTAGTATAGGCTCTCTCATACTTAGTATGAGTTATGCCTTTTATTTTCTCTTCGATCTATGAGGACATAGCAAAGGCTAATTATAGGGGGTCATATATGATGTGTATATACTTTAGCCATAACTTGTACTTTCGTATTTTCAATAAGTATGGCTAAAATACAATTATTAAGTGTAAAGGACATACTTGTATAAAATTCTTTGTATATATCGATTATTAAATCGGATAAAAATATTTTGCAAAATGTTTGAAAAAATGTTTGGAAAATTCTTTGAAAAATCTTTTGAAAATTATTTGGAAAATGTTTTGTAAAATGTTTTCAACCTTTGTAAAAATATTTTGCTTGTAGAAATTTCTTTACTTTGTGTGAAATAAAACATGTTGAAAATCTATTTGTAGATGATTTTGAAAAATGGTTGCAAAAATAGTTTGAAAAATCTATACATATTGTCTGAAAAATATTATTCATATTTTGTAAAATATTTGTAAAAATTATCAAATTATTTGTCAAATTAGTTTGCAAAATAATTTTGTTAATATGTTTGCAAAAATCTTTTCAAAATTTTTTTAGAACTATGTACAAACAAATAAGGATTCTTTACAAACCTTGTATGTATAAGCTTATAAATTCCTATAACCCAACCCTTGTAAATAAAAGAATGCACACCTGTGTAAATAGCTGCACGTAATACCTCTTTGTTCCCAAAATCTTTTGTTTTTGAAAAATCCCTAAAAATTTGCAAAATTCAAAATCTCAAAAACATTTGCAAAAACCTTTTCAAAAATTGCATAAACCTTTGCAAAACTTTTTCAAAAACCCATAAAAGTTCAAAACTAGAAATTGCGTGACAAAAATATTTTTCTTGCATTGTATATAACATTCACATTTTTTGGAATAAATTAGACAATTGAACAAGTCCAAATAAAGCATGAATATTGGAGCTTGGAATAGACCTTAATACACTTAATTTCAAAGGAACCTACTGAGGACTAGAAGTGGAGATATTTCGGGTACCTTGACTTAATTCTTTAGATCCTATAACACTATGTTCATGAGTCAATTCAACATTCTTAAATAGAACCCTTCATATCATCCATAAGACTCTTGAGACAGTGACAGACTGGAAACATTGTACCTAGCATTTATCTCAACTCAGATGGATTGATGAAAAATCTTGGAGTCTAGGTCATGATGTTGCAAAGCCGCTTCATCAAGGGTGGCTCCGGAACCATTCTTCGGGATTGCCGACACCGATACTCTAACCCACCTATTTCAGTAACAATGATATCTAGAGACTAGAGATGGATTGAGACAATGCTTTAGATGAGGAATTGCCTACCATCGTAACTTTTTTCCAAGACCCCAAAAAAATGGGTGAAACAAAAGATGCTATATCCATTGGGGAATATGCAAGAATGTAGAAGCTGTACAGAGTCAAAGAAAATATCCAAAGAAGCCTATACCAAAAATTCCACAAAAATTTTAGCTTCAGAAAAAACCTGCTTCTTAGTGAAGAATCAGTTACAATGACCGACTTTACAAGGGAATGAAGACTACACTGGTCCATTCTCAGTTCTCTTCCAATTCTTCTAACTTCTTCACATTCGGTTGTAAAGATCGGGAGCACCTGACCTTAGAAGGGAATATATGTCTCCATGAGGACGAGTTACCGGAATAGCATATGCCTCGATGGTTCAATGGTTTTGTCTGGGAGAGCTCAACAAAAACACACACATTGTTGTATCAATTAAAGGTAGCAAGAGTATGCGACTGAGAGGACAGTTTTGACCTGGCTGTGAATTGGACTGCATGATAGGAGTATGGAACCTACGGGTTGTTATGTCACACTTCCCGACTTCCATGTGGTTCTGAATACACATTTAATCTAAAGGCCTTCTCTAAGCTACAAACTTTGACTTTATTAAGACAAGTATAAAAGTCGATAACTATTACAAGATATTTTCTTCTTCTTTATTTTAATTTTCTCCACTCATTGCATAAGTTTTTGCTAGGGACTAGTAAAAGCAAGAATAGGGGGGGTGATGAATCTCCATTTCATCACCTTTATTCTTTCATTTTGACCTATAAACCATAGTAAAATGCATGTAAATATCATTATTTTGCATTAATTAGCATCTGTCATATATTGTATAAATATTATATAAAATACATTATTTAAAGCCAAAATAAAACAATAAAAAAAAGAAAAGAAAAAGAATAAAATGTGAGAGGTATTTTATAACCCTAAACCATGAGACCGGGTCAATAATTGATTTGGTCGATAAGGAATAAAGTAGGGGGAGATAAGGGCCAAATATACTATAAAAACCCCATCTATTTACTCATCAATAATTTACTTTTGGGACCCATTTTATTCTTCATTATTTAAACTACAAATAAAGAAACTTTGCACATGAAAGTTGTAGATAAAGTTATATAGAAATTAAAAAATTGAGTTTGCACAAAAATAATATATAATGTACTTTTTGTATTCATAATAAAAAGCCAAAACCCAAACTTCTCTGATCCATATCTTCTCAATAAAAACACAAAATACATGAAAATCACTTTTAACTGTATATAAATTTTAATAAGGTATTTAATGAAGGTGGTTTTATTTAATTTGGAGATAAGATGTGAAAGTTTGATTTTAGACCTCTATTGTATAGTATACATCAAAAAATATTCAATTTATTTATTATTTATTATTTTTATAAATTTATATTTTTTTATAATTTCGAAAATATTATTTATAATATATGTATATATTTAGAAAGAATAAAACCATAAAGAAAACACAAAAATAAAATGGTTTATATAAATACACATATGAATAAACAATACTTATACATATATAATATATACATCTATTTATTTAAATGAACAAATAACATCATACAACAAAAATATTTTTTATGTATAAAAATAAGTTATAAATATATAAATTATAATAATAAAATAGTAAAATAAAAATAAAATAAACAGAATATAGGTAAATAGACCTATAGATAATGCCCTAAAAAGTAACCTATAATAAATGAACCCATAAAAATAAATAAAAATCATAAATATATACTACAGAAAAGACTCAACATTTTTTATTTTATGACCTAAAATTAATAAATTCATTTGTTAATTATTCTTTATTTAATAAGGTATTTTTGCCTTACATTTTTCTGGTTGGTCCACGTGGACCAACCAGAGTTCAGATTTTGTTGACCCTGGGTCAACTGACCCTCTTCCCTCTTCCTCGATTGTAGACATGTAAGACCCGATTTTTCATCCATGTTTTGCACCGAATCCATTGATGATCTATCTTAGCTCTCTGAGCGGAAAAAACGTTAATCTGATCCCCGTAATTTTCGTCCACGTCTTCAATTTGATCAATCTGCTATGGGCTAATCAAAATCACTAGATCTTTGAAGCCTCTTTCGTCTTGTCTATAAATAAGACCATCTACCATTCTTTGATCCCCGATCCCTCTCTGAGAATTGTAACCCTCTAGCTGGTGCGCATGAGTTCGTCAATGATAGAGGAAGCTTCCTCAAGTCTTGGAACGGTGCAGGAGGAGGAGAGGAGGCCCAGGAGGCGGTGCAGCAACGTCCTGCTCCTTGGCTTCCTAGCCAGGTAAGTCATGTGCAACTTTACTTTCTAAAGTAGATTTCGATTCCATCATTTCATTCACGCATTAAATTCATTCTTTAGATCGTAGTATTAGGTGTAATTTCATAAGTTGAGTTCGTCGGAGCCATTAGGGCTCTGGACATTTGATTGTGAACCAACATGTCCTAACTCCGCCTGACTGCTTCATCTTCTTTCCTTTGTGTTTTTCCATCGATCCACATAATTTCCCCCTTGAATCGATTTTTGATTTGAGGAGATCGAAGCTTTATCTTTCATCCTCGCTGGAGTTGTACCCATCTCGTCGTTCACGAGGTTTCAAACCTCCTTTTAAGGTCGAGAGGAACCTCTCGAGCCACTGTGTCATTTTTTGTAGGACCTGCCTCCCAAGGAACCACCTAGAGCCTCGATTCATGGCATTTCGCACCTCCCAAGTTGCTTGAAGCTCTAGCTGCTTGCTAGCTCTCCACATATGAGATATGGATCTTCTAGATGTCCCTACCGACGTAGAATGGTCCAAGGAATCTACAGAGCTTTTTGGTATGAAGATTGGTCCACAGAGTCATGAGGAATTGGAGATCAAAGCTCAGCCCCTCAGTTGTTCTTCGTGTTCTCCATGATGCTCCATATGCTGTCGGATCAAGAGGCCACCCAATTCTAATATCCACCCTTGGATCAAGACCGAAGCGACGTGCAACCTCAGTCATCCGATGCTCTTTAGTGAAGATCCCCAACTGTCGATGGCATACAAAATAGGGGTAATTTGCACCATACCCCCTCCAAGTTCTTTATTTTACTTTAGTACTTAAATATTCATCTAGAGTGTAAATAGTTTTGTAAAATTTGCATATACCCCCCAGGCTTTCATGTATTTACCCACGGGTCCATGCCAGCTTTGCTCACGTGGCTTTCTACGTGAGATGGGTATTTTGCAGGCATCTTCCCCCTAGTTTTGTATATTTATCTTTAGTAGATAAAATTGTATATTCAGTTTTAATTTTTTTTTGGAAAAATTGTATATGGGACTAGGAACTTTTGTATATTTGCATATATGTCCTTCCAAGGCATTTTAATTTATTTATTTTGTAGAAAAATTGCATGTATGCTCCTGGATTTTGTAAAATGGTTCTAAAATGCATGTATATTTTGTTTTAATTGTAGATAGGTCCCTACAAGTACCTTGAATTTTATTTTCTTATTTATTTTTGTTAAAAATAGCCCATGTTTGTATTTTATTTTGCAAAATTGCACGTAAATGCCATGGATGGTATAATTTCATGCTCTGATTTGTAATTTGTATTTCTTGGCTTCTATGTATTTATTAAAATTCAAACAATGGGCATCAATTCCATGTTTAGCTTTAAAAATGCAAAAAAATGCCTTCAAAAGTTATAAAATAATTATATGTTGTTTCTTATTACCTATATTGACTCTAGACCAAAAATCCCTAAAAATTGAAAAATAAAAGACTAAAAATAAAAAAGCTTCAAAATCATTTATAAAAAATACAAAAATATCCCTAAAATTCAAATTTCTCATTTTTGTTCTCTAATTTTCTTTTTATTGCATTTTTTATTGTATATTATTAATAAAAATATTTTTGGAAAATTTTGACTTTATTTTCTATTTTTAAATTCCAAAGAAGTCATCATATTATTTAACCCCTATTTTAGGATAATTTTTGCTTTAAAAATACAAAAACATTGTAAAAAATTCAAAAAAAATCATAAAAACATTAGAAAATTAAAAAAACTTAAAAATTATTTTTCGATTATTTTTAGACTATTTATAGATGTGTATATCATGAACTATTTATAAGTATATACATATATATTATCTATATACTTATACTATGGGCTAATATATTCTATATAAATATACTTTTATTTTATTTTCAATAATCAAAAAGAAAATAAAAATTTGCAAATTGAAAACCTAAAAAAATATTTATATACCCTTAAGAAACAATATATCTATATATACTTATAGTTAGACCTTTCTTTTTTGTATTTTCTCTTGTATCCCGTACCTATATGTCCATATATATCTTATTATTATTAAATTATCTATATACATATATTAACTATAAATTTAATGTTAATTATGAAAAATTAAAACCAAAACCCACATAAAAAGGATCAAGGACAAGCCAGTACATAATCACATTGATTAGGAATAATTTTTGGCTACCTAGCTTGCTTCTGTGGTTCGACCTCTACATGTTTACATGCTATACATTTTTGTCTGTAGAGTATAATAAAGTATGCCTCGCATTTTTGGCTATGTGATAAATCTTTGATTTATCAGCTAATTGACGTTATTTATCTCTCTTACTTAAATTAATCACAAGGTTCATTGCCTAATTGACACTAATTACTAATTTGTGTGTTGTAAAAAATTAGCACTAATTATTATATATTATTATAACTCTACTATGGTGTAATAATTTATGTACTTATTTTTTATTAAAAATCAAATAAAAAATAGAACAAAATTATGTACAAATAAAATAATAAAAGAAAATAAAAATACAAAAAATAAGCAAAGAAAATTGTTCTATATGGTTTTTATTAATACTTTATTTTTATCTATGTATAAATGACCTCTGATACCTTTGACTTCTACATGAAAGTTGTTGAGATCTACAACTTTCATGTTTACCTAAATCGCCTTCTAATTATTTCTTTTCTAATTATCTTTGTTTTATCTAATTTCTCTAATTCTGATTGGGCCACGTGGAGCTCCAAGAGTGCTCCACGTGGCCCGCTCCTGCGTCGCCACCCATCTCCATCTGAGCCACTTGATCTACCTCTTCATCAGGAGAATCCGACCGTTCTTTGGCGATCTATTCCCAACCGTCTGATTGATGTTATGATCAGATCAGAGCCATTCATCATTGCCCCAACCCCAACCGTCAGATCTGATGATCGGGCGGTTGATGTTCATCTTCAACATCTAACAATTGCGCTTTTGATCCCAAACCGCCATCTTCGCTGACTTATTCCAACCGACTCCAGCTTCCTTCCGAGAAACCACCACCATCCTCGCATGCTCCTAACTTCCCTAACTCACGTTAGTTACCCATTAATCCCTAACCCTAACTTCCCTACCAGTGGCAGAGATTAGAACTACCCAAAAACTACCTGCAACCTCCGCCTTTATTTCTTCAAATACCCCTCCACCGGCCATCGTTGCATGTTGTCCACCCTTGAACGGAGTAGTCCTAGCCACCTCTTCCCCTTAGCGATAGGAAGAGGGAAGAGCCCTTGAGCCATACTTGGAGTTTTCTCCTGGTGCGACCCATGGTCATCCGACCATGTTATAGCACTGAATGGCGATTGTTTGAGCTTCGTGCCAAGGCTGGGCACGTGAATTGAAGAACCTAAGGCCATCTTTGACCTTAAGCCCAAGCCAAAGATCTTCCATCATTCATCTTGAGATTCAGGTTAAGATTAGTTTTTATTTTGTGTTTGTTTTTTCAATGAATTTTCACCAGTTGTATATTCATCAAACCTTCGAACCAAAGTTCCACCAATCTTCCTCGCGAATTATTGATTTACGCAGAAGATCCACTCATCCTTCTTTCCTCCATACCCTCAACCACCCTATCATTTCTTCTTCGTTGAAACAAAGAGGAACCAACTTTGGGATTTACCTTCTTCAATCCCTTAGCCCTCCATTCCCTTTATGATCGTACGCACCCACTTCCAATCGCTTCAGTTATATTTGTTTTATTTCCAGCAGATTCAAAGGCCTTCAATAGCCGGAAGCTGAAGACCCTCGCTGATCTAGACCTTCTTCCTCGAATGGACATCAACCTCACCGACTTTTATCCATTTGCATATCCTCTCTAAGAGCATACCATCTTTGCGAGCCATGGATGTACCTTCACCGACCTTCTGAAGATCACCGAGAGTGTGGCGGTGCTATGGAGCTCTCACCGGTGCCCCGTGTCCTTGCCATCGCACATGGCGGTGTTATTTTGGGGAGGACACGGAGGTACCGTCGGATTGTCCCAATTTGGGGACGATCTGACGGTCCTATTTTGTCCACGATGGTGAACCCTAGCCTGCAGCCTTGGATGATCTGAACCAATGTCCGAAGCATCAGACAACACCATGTGGCCTGAGCCATGAGCCTCCTCCGGAGCCTAGGACCGCATGCCCTCATGTATTCAAGCCAGGGCAAATTGCATCATTACCCTCACCGATTTTGTTAATTGCAATTATATCCCCGCACGGGGGTATTTAATAATTGTTCCAGTCGATTTCTAGTATTTACATTTTAGTCCCTCCAGGGACCTGTATGCAAGTAATTCTTCATGTTTTTATCGTGTTTATGCCCATGGATTCAATGATGAATAATTTAAGCATGTTTATCTAATTAATATTATTTCAGTGGCATTTTGATCCTCATTTAATTGTCTTTGATCTGATATGATTTATTTTCTTATTAGATAATAAATGAAGTATTGATTTGTGATAGTCTATATTATGCATCCATGATTATTAAATGAAATATGACTCTACATTACATTGATCAATTAGACTTAGAATTAATTTATATAGTTGCTTAAGTTTGATGAATCTATCTAGGGCATATTTGTAAGTAAATATGAATATGTTAGAGTTTTATCATTATGTTCATTCTGTCATTATTTCTAACATGCATTAATGTATTAAATCACATTTCATCCAGGCATGCATTAGTAATTTGCATTTTACCATGATTTGCTTGGTTGTATTGTTTGTTTAATTTGACCTACATAATTTATTAGTCACTTAACCTAGATATTTAATACCTAAATGATCGTATTATGGCTCGTGTCCTTGTGCTCGACCCTGGACTTCCCAGGTTAAAAATTAAAGCCAAGAACCTCGTCACCGAGATTTTTCTCGGTTCTGTATGAGAAGCTAAGTGCCCGTGCTACAATGGATCGATTTTAATTCAGGCATTTAGAGCTTCATCAGATGTTGTTGTTGCCGGGGACACGGCTTCATTAATATATTTATTTAGGATTTAATGTTTTGGTTTAGCTTATTTTTATTTTATCTAGGTCAATCTCGTGTTGTGATGTTCTCTGCATTATTATATATATATATATGTATTGATAATCTTTGAAATATCTAATATATCTTATTCTATGGCAGGGCCCATTCATCGAGAACACTCATGGAGAATGGAGGCTGGAAGCTCAACCTAGAGTTCCCACTGAGATGAACTGCAGAAATGCCTTCAAGACGAACCGAAGATTTTTCTATTCATAGTTGTTGTATTATTGTGAACTTGGACTATATTATTTGTGTGTGTTGAGTCTATTTCACCCATGCAGGGTGGGGCTCAACTTGAGTGCTCGATTTAGGATCCAGGCACATGGCTCATAGAGTTGTTTTCAATGTATTGTCCTAAGTGCTTGATTCGAAAATTTGGGCACACTAACTGTATCTTATGAGACTCACTCATCTCTAAGATTCATTATACGTACGTAATCTACGTTCAACTTAGTCTGGATGAATAGAATATCTTCTTGCTAATAGACACGTGATTAGGTGCGTATTTCCATCGACTAGTATGCATTTAGCTAAATTCTATATTCAGACTAGCATATGCATGAAGAGAGCCAACGACACTATAAGTACTTCTCTTGAGCATGACATCATGACTTTACGTCTGCATGAGTTTTCCCTCTTCATGATTTATCATTTAGTATATTATGTAAAAGGGACTGGATGGTAGACGATGACTTATGTGTTCAAGAGATTTAAAACAAGTGATAACCTAATCTTTAAAATGAGACTGTGAATGCAAGTCGATGTAAATAAAATGGAGCTAAAATTCACCTTGTTTTGTGAGAGAAAACCCCACTTTACTTGTAGATATATGCATTCGTTGAGAGGTGAGGACGAATCCTTGAGGATAGAGCACAAATCCTAATTCAGTCTGCCCAAAATAAACATGAATTTTGTATTATCACCAATAAAAGCGACAATATAATTAGACCATATTTATGGTTTTCACTTGGTGTGTTGGTTAAATAATCGGGTTTGTTTTTATCTTGCTTAACTCTTTTGTCTCCCAAAACCCTAGGCTCCATTGTCATCTCCTGAGATTCATCATCTAAAGATTCATCTAACATTGATCCCTTCATCACTGAGCTTCATGTTCTTTATACTTAGGCCTATTTTCAGCCTAAGTATGGGGGGATCCTTTGTGCTTCTGATTGTTCCCCTCGGGTCACCTAGCTTTAATTCATATCTTTATACTTAAGCCATTTATCAGCCTAAGTATAGGGGAACTCGAGTCCCTATCTTCATCTAATCGATTCTTTTTATTCATTTTGCACCTATGATTCTATCATCAGTTTTTGGATTTTCTTTTATGCTTATCATGAGTTATGGCTTCATATCACTTTGTGCTATGAGGACATAGCAAAAGCTAAGTATAGTGGGTTATACCGTATATATTTCATATATACTTTGGCTATAGCTCATTTCTAAAAAAAATTGGGGGTTATGGGTATCTTATTACACCTTTGAACTGATTTTTGTATAAAATATTTTGAAATAATTTTGAAAACTATATACATATTTGACATGGTTTTCAAATGTTTTACATGGTTTGCAAAAATACGGTTTGACATGTTTGAAAAATCATTTGTAAATTGTTTTTAAAATCTACATATTTATGTGGCATTGTTTGGAAAAATGTTTTACTTAGATTTAAAAAAGGGGCTTCACTTTTTTTAAAAAAATCTTTGTAGAATGTTTGCAAAATTTCTATACATATGTGACAATATTTGCAAAAAGTTTTCAAAAAAAATTCAAAACTAATGGTGTAAAATGAGTTTAATTAATTAACTCTCTAACTTAAAATAAAAAATCAGAAAGAAATGGCTTATTAATTAGTGTTATTCTCTGACACTTTCACTATGCACTCAATGCTTGAGATGAGCTTTAAACTTGGTTTGTGGAGTCCATACACTGAGTTATCATGTATTAATCATTAGGGTCTTAGACTTAAAAATTCACACTCTCATATTTTGAAGATATGCATGCTATATTTCATGCTTAATCTCCCTTTAAAGAATTTGACTATCACTCACATGCATGATTACATTTATGGTTGAGATGAGTCAAGGTATCACTAAAGAGACTGAGATTGGAAGTTTGAGTTTGGACTTGATCTATATGATGCTCGAGGATGGGATAAGATTAATGATGGATTCATGAAACTTGAATGTCAACATCTTAGCTAGTATGGGACATGTTCTCATGATATCTCTTAAATTTAACCTAAAGTCTCAGGGTGTGATGAAATTTAATTAATAAGTTAATCAGTGTGTGTCAATCTTTTGGTAAAAGCACTGGAGCTAGCCAAAAACAAAGAAAAGAAAGAAATATTGAAAAAAAACCTCTCACTGTACAAAGTCAAATATCAAAGAGCTTCCACCAAAGGCAAGTGCTCCCAACCATTTTCAAAGTGTCCACTTGGACCACCGTTATTAGGACCAGGAGTCAAGCTAGCACCCAAAAAGGGCTCTGCATCATAAATGCTACAAGTCTTGGTGTAGAAGGTATATTAGATACTCAAAAAAGGCACATCCTGCTGTACTCCTAGGAAAATAGGTGCAGAGACTCCAACTTCTCTTAACGGACACAATGATTGGCAAAAATCAAAATGGAAATTGTGCTAAGTATTGTCACTTGAGAGAACCATGTTCCAATGAGAGGAAGAGAAAATAAGTACACCATACTACATTCTCCATAATCAGGACTTCCATCTATCCCTTTAAATTCTGACAAACTAAAGAGACGGTGGACTGAAGAAAGACTATATTTGTGACTTAGAGTTGAGGGTTGGGTCCTTAGGAGAGCTTCTGAGATTGGAATTTTCGATGATGTCTTGATGCTACTCTCATATTATAGTCTACACTAAGTCATGCTTCTTATATATATGTAGACATTGAGAGTTTGACAATTAGAGGGGTTGATTTCCTTTTGGTTAATACTTGGATCAACTTAGAGTTTTAGGATTCCTAAAACCTAGGGATCTCGATCAAATCAAGCCTTGTATTTTTACTTGCACTTATCAAGAATCTCACAAATTAAATTAACTCTCTAATCCATTCTTTCTTTATTAGCTCGAGGACGAGCTTAGCTTAAGTATAGGGGGTGATAAATCCTAGATTTATCAGCTTAATTGATTATATTTATCTCTCTTACTTAAGTTAATCACAAGATTCATTACCTAATTGACACTAATTGCTAATTTGTGTGTTGTAAATAATTAACTCTAATTATTATATATTATTCTAACTCTACTATGGTGTAATATTTAATGTATTTATTTCTTATGAAAAATCAAATAAAAATTAGAATAAAGTTGTGTATAAATAAATTAACATAAAAGAAAATAAAAATACAAAAAATAAGCAAAAGAAAAATCAAAGAAAATTATTCTATAGGGTTTTTATTAGTACTTAATTTTTATCAACCTATAAATGACCTCTGATCTCTTTGACTTCTACATGAAGTTGTAGATCTCATCGAGATCTACAACTTTCATGTTTACCAATTTTATAAATCGTCTTTTAACTAATTATTTTCTAATTATCTCTATTTTATCTAATTTCTCTAATTCTGATTGGGCCATGTGGCGCTCCCAAAGTGCTCCACGTGGCGTGCTCCAATGTCGCCACCTGTCTCCATTTGAGCCACCTGATCTATCTCTTCATCAAGCAAATCTGATCATTCTTTGGCGATCTATTCCCAACCGTCTGGTCTAATCTTATTATCAGATCAGAGCCATTCATCATCGCATATTCCCCAATCATCGGATCTGATGATCAAACGATTGAGGTTCATCTTCATACTCCAACAATTGCGCTTTTGATCCCAAACTGCCATCTACACTGACTTATTCCAACCGACTCCAACTTCCTTCCGACAAATCGTCACACCCTCGCATGCTACTAACTTCCCTAACCCACTCTAGTCACCCATTAATTCCTAACCCCAACTTCCCTACCAGTGGAAGAGGTTAGAACTACCCAAAAACTACCTACAACCTCCGCTTTTACCTCTTCAAATACCCCTCCACCGACCATCGTTGCATGTTGTCCACCCTTGAACAGAGAAGTCATGGCCACCTCTTCCCCTACGTGATAGGAAGAGGGAAGAGCCATTGATCCATCAAGGAGTTTTCTCCTGGTGCGACCCATGACCGTCCGGCCATGCTACAGCGTCGAATGGTGGTTGTTTGAGCTTCGTGCCAAGGCTGGGCACGTAAAGCAAAGAACTTGAGGCCATCTCCGACCTCGAGCCCAAGCTAATGATCTTTCATCTTGAGATTCATGTTAAGATTAGTTTATATTTTGTATTTGTTTTTTCAATGAATTTTCACCTATTGTATATTCATCAAACATTCGAACCAAAGTGTCACCAGTCTTCCTCGTGAATCATTGATTCATGCGGAAGATCATCTCATCCTTCTTTCCTCCATAACCTCTACCACCCTATCCTTTCTTCTTCGTTGAAACGAAGAGGAGCCTACTTTGGGCTTCACCTTCTTTAGTCCCTTAGCCCTTCATTCCATTCACGATCACACGCACCCACTTCCAATCGCTTCGTCTATATTTGTTATAACACATGTTGGTTCAAAGGCCTTCAATGGTCAGAAGCTGAAGGCCCTCGTCGATATGGACCTTCTTCCTCGACTGTCTTCACCCTCACTGACTTTCAGTCGTTCATAGATCCTCTGCGATAGAATACCATCTTCGTGAGCCACATAAGCACCTTCAACGACCTTCTGAAGATCACCAAGAGCGTGGCGGAGCTATCCAAATCCTCTTCTTCTCGCCACCGTGCACAGTAGTGTTCTTCTGGGGAGGACGTGCAGGTACCGTCGGATTGTGCCAATTTGGGGATGATCTGACGATCCTATTTTGTCTACGATGGCGAGCACTAGCCTGCAGCCTTGGATGATCAGAACCAATATCTGAAGCATCAAACGACGCCACGTGGCCCGAGCCACGAACCTCTACACGAACCTAGTACCATATGCGCCTCATGCAGGGGCTTAGGAAAATTGCATCGTTACCCTCATCGGTTTTCTTAATTGCATTTATACCCCTACAAGGGGGTATTTAATAATTTTGCCAGTCGGATTCTAGTATTTACATTTTAGTCCCTCCAAAGACATGTATGCAAGTTTTTCTTCATGTTTTTATCGCGTTTATGCCCCTGGATTCAATGATGAATAATTTGAGCATTGTTTATCCAATTGAGATGATTTCAGTGGTATTTTGATCCTCGTTTAATTGTCTTTGATCTGATATGATTTATTTTCTTATTAGATAATAAATGGATTAATTTATGATAGTCTATATTGTGCATCCATGATTATTAAATGAAATATGACTCTATCAGTTGGACTTAGAATTAATTTATATATTTGCTTAAGTTTGATGAATCATTCTAGGGCATATTTGTGAGTAAATTTGCATATGTTAGAGTTTTATCGTTATGTTCATTCTGTAATTATTTCTAACATGCCTTAATATATTAAATCACATTTCATCCATGCATGTATTAGTATTGTGCATTTTACCATGATTTGCTTGCCTGCATTGTTTGTTTGTTTGTTTTGACCTGCATAATTTATTAGTCACTTAACCTAGATATTTTAACACCTAAATGATTGTATTATGTCTCGTGTCCTTGTGTTTGACCCTAGACTTCCCAGGTTAAAAATTAAAGCTGAAAACCTCATCACTGAGATTTTTCTTGATTCTGTATGAGAAGCTAAATGCCTGTGCTACAACGGATCAATTTTAATTCATGCATTTAGCACTTCATCACTATTCATTGATTATTTTTACATTGTGGGTGCTTGTTGATTGATTTGAGGATTTATTGTGGCTCGCCTTAGAAAAAATGCATCTTCACCATCTGTGTGGATAATTTTTAGACCTGCAAGAAAACACTAGTCATCTGGTATTCCTAATATATGTATACCTTACATACTGGAAAACCTATAAAAAAACCCGAAGACATAGGTCGATTTATACTGTCATATTTATGGTTTTATCATTAAGTTTCTCATTCGGACATTGGGAGTTGGTATCAATCATATTCTTTCCAAAAGCATATATCATACCTCAAAATTCTTATCATGCTTCCAAAGCAAGATGACTATTCATGGAATTTGATCAATCCCAATACCTCATGAGTGAGCTCATGTCTTTTGATTCACAAGTGAATCTATATGATCCCTTTGAGAGATCGTATGACTCATATGCCCTCATATGCACACCAGCTTGTTGGTGTATAGACCTTGATTAGGCCATCAACCTCGGGTCATTGTATGCATGCATATATCATGACAGCATACGACATAAGACTTAGTTATCTTGATCTCGTTAAGTCAACTCTTTGACCTAAATAATCTGACACCTCTGAATCTCTATTCCTATGCAGGGGACCTACAACAAGAGGTAAGTCAGATATCAGCCAAAGAGAAAGGATTGCCTTCTCCTACTCAGGCTGGAGATCATCTCTTAATAATCAGTTGATGGCACTTGATGAGTCCTCAACCTAACTCTTTAGATATTCATCCAAGCACCAGCCTCTATGATTCAACACTTGAATAAACAGTTGTATGATCATCAAGATGGCCATGATACATAACCCTAATTATACTAAGGGACCTTATAGTGCATTCATTCATTTAATGTTAGATAGGGAGTTAAATAAACCCATAACTTTTATTGATAAATCAAACATTACAATAATATTTATTGTAGGAATGGTTCTCCTTGGGCTCACATGGATAACAATCCCACTAGCCCTTAGAACCATTCAGGTGTAATCCTTAAATCCATACTCATTACATGTTGGTCGAAAACCTTCTGTGTCAACGGTTTGTAACATTGTCAGCAGAGGCCACCTTGGTGATGATGATGTCACCATGCTTTTCAATCTCCTGAATGATGTGGTATTTCCTTTCCGCGTGCTTTCTCTTTTGATGCCATCTGGTTTCCTTTTCCTGAGCTATGGCTCCCGTGTTATCGTAGATTAGGGGGATGGGAGTATTAGAGGAAACTACACCAAGATACAAAGTGAACTTGTGCAAACATGCCACCTCTTTTTTAGCATCCGATGTGGCAATGTATTCGGCTTCTGTAGTTGAATCGGTCATAGTGTCATGCTTCTTGCTTCTCCGGCTCACAACACCACTGTTCAATAGGAACACAAACCCTGATGTCTACTTTAGATCATTAATATCTGATCGGAAGTATGAATTTGTGTATCCTAAGACTTGATGATCACCATCTCCATAGGCCAAGATGTAATCTTGTGTCTGTCTTATATACTTGAAGATGTTCTTCATTGAATTCTAGTGTTGCTCTCCATAGAAGGATTGGTAACGGCTTACCACTCCCACTACATGGCAGATATCTGGCTTTGTGCACATCACGGCGTACATTAAGCTTCCTACAACTGATGTGTAGGGGCATCTAGCCATGGCTTTCTTTTCCTCGGCACTTTGAGGAGTCGTCCCTTTAGAAAAGTGGATACCATGTCCTAAGGAAGGAAGCCTTTCTTGGAGTTCTCCATATGGAAACGTTCCAAGATCTTCTTAACGTACCCATGTTGTGATAATCCCAAGATTCTCTTTTCTCAATTTCTGAACAGTTTTAGACCCAAGATGTTAGGCTTCTCCAAGATCTTTCATCTCAAAGGTATAGGATAGCCAAATCTTAACATTGGTCATCATCCATATATTATTCCCAATTTTAAGGATGTCATCTACATAAAGCATGATGAACACAATGGCACTCTCACTGAGCTCCTTGTACACACATGGTTCGTCAAGATTCTGCACCAAATCATAACTCTTTATGGTTTCGTTAAATCTGATGTTCCATCTACGAAAATCTTGTTTGATACCATAGATGGGTTTCTTCATCTTGCACACTTTGCCTTCCTCGATTATGAAGCCTTGGGGCTTCTCCATAGATATCCTCTTCGAGGTATCCATTGAGGAAAGTCATCTTGATTTCCATTTTCCAAATGTCGTAGTCAAGTATGTAGCTATAGCTAGCAATGCCATAATGGACTTAAGAATAGCTACAGGAGAGAATGTCTCATCGTATTCGATGCCTTCTCTCTGTGCGTAGATTCTATCTACGATCCATGCTTTGAAAGTCTCTACTTTCCCATCAGGTCTCCTTTTCTCTTGAAGATCCATTTACACCCAATGGGTTTTACCCCTCTAGGAGGATCCTCTAGGGTCCATACACCATTCTTATGCATGGAGTCAATTTATGACTTCATTGCTAGCACCGATCTATCCATGTCATGACCCGCGAGTGCTTCATCAAATGAAGTTGGATCATTTTCAGTTTCACCTGACACATGGAATCAGTACCTTTCAGGTTGTACAACCACCCTCGAACTCCTTTGAAGAGGTACGGGTGTTTCATCTTCATTTACTTCCTCAGTTTTTGGTTCAGGGAACTCAGTATTCTCATGGGATCCAATGAATTCGTCTATCTCATTTTTATCATGACCCTTTAGAAAATAATCCTCCAGAAATTTTACATCTCTAGAGATGAATACCTTATGAGTCTCAAGGTCATAAAGTTGGTATCCAATACCGTCTTTAACATAGTTAATGAAGTAGCACTCTTGAGTGCGAGATTTTAGCTTACTTCCGTCCGCGTTCTTTGCATGGACCAAGCAACCCCAAACCCTCAAGTGTTTAACACTGGGTTTGGTTCCATACCAAAGCTCATGAGGAGTTTTAGGTACAAACTTGCTAGCAATATTATTCAGGATATATATTGTAGTCTCTACTACATATCCCCATAAACTAAGTGGTAAATGTGCTTCACTCATCATTGAACAAACCATGTCCATGCATTTTTCAGCAACACCATTAAGTTGGGGGGTTCCAAGAGGATGAGATTGGAGACAATTTCTTTCTCTTTAAGGTATTCCTTGAATTCATCTGAGAGGTACTTGCCACCTCGGTCAGATCGAATTCGTTTAATCTTCCTATCAGTTTGGTTCTCAACCAAATCCAAGAACTCTTTGAACTTTTCAAAGGTTTTAGATTTAAGACGTAATAGGAAGATAAACCCATATTACGAATTGTCATCAATAAACATCAAATAATATCGATATCCATTTCGAGTTGTGGTACTAAAGGGACTACATACATCAGTATGTATTAGGTCAAGAATAACTTTGCATCTTCTAACCTTATTACAAAAAGGCATCCTAGTCATTTAACCTCGAATACAATGTTCGCAGGTAGGAAAAGATTGGACCTATAAAATATCTAAGGGTCCATCCTTCATTAGTCTATTGATCCTATAAACAAATAAATGACCAAGCCTTTGATGCCAAATCATGTTAGAATGATTTCCATCCTCCCTAGTTCTTTTATGGTTTTTATTAGTGTCAATAACATTCATGACATTTTCATCAATGCATAATTCATAGAGTCTACTAGAAGTCAAAACACCATCCGTAATATATTTATCATAACGACTTATAACAGGTTTATAATAAAATAGAAACGAATATCCAGATATAACTAATTTAGATACAGATATTAAGTTCCTTCTGACATCTATAATATAAAGACATTATTTAAGTAGCAGGACTCTTCCACTAGTTAAAGATAGTCTACAGGTCTCGACGGTGAGTATTGCAACAGTTGCATCAGATCCCATCTGGATGACTATCTCCCCTTCATAAAGATTCCTAGTTTCCTGAAATAGATGCAAAAAAATGCATACATGAACAGAAGCACCATAATCGATGACCCAACTACCTTCTCGTTCTACAAGAAAATTGATTTCAATGATGAAAGTAGAATTCATATTTGCTGGGGCTTTACCTTTGTCAGAAGCCTTCAGGTAATAAGGGCAGTTACGCTTCTAGTGCCTCGGCTTCTTACAGTGATGACACACATCATCTTCTTTGATGTCACCAGTGCAGAAGCAGTAGAGGATAAGCCAACACCATGACTCTTCTTCTTTCTCTTCTGGGTCGAACACTTCCGAGATTCTTTCTTCCAATTGTGCTTCCCTTTGACTTGTGTAACCATTACACTGCCAGTGTTACTTTCTTCATTATGTCTTCTATAGACTTTAATGAAGCTAAGAGTTCAGTGTTAGTTAATTCTATTTTATTCATTTGGTACATTACCACAAAGTTTATGAAAGACTTGGGCAATGACAACATAATGAATTCAGATTGCATTTCTACATCCATCTCTACCCTAAGAGTTTCCAGCTCAGACAAGTACCCAAACATTTTGAGTATATGCTCATGAACCTAAGTCCCTTCCTGCATCTTGCAGCGAATAAGTTCTTTCATAACATTATAATTCTATGTACAATTGACATCAAAAGACATTTCCTTGAGATTCAACATTATATGCCGGTAGGTCTCCATCTCCACATGTTGCTTCTGAAGCACATTGGAGAGAGATCCCATAATATAACATCGAGCCAATGTACAAATTCATCATATTTTTCATTGAACGTTTATTCTTCATGTGTATTAGGGTTTATGTACTTGTTTTCTAATAGCACGTAAGAGATGTGATCTGTAGAGAAAATAAGATCCAAATTACGGATCCAATCCGAGTAATTTGTTTCGGTCAATTGATTGACCTCCAGAAGCCTACTAAGTGGATTCATAGACTTCACTATCTGAAATTAATAATGTACTATAATAGAACATATAATTAATTATATATTCACAAATAAATTCTTTGAATAAGGAATATTTAATCAAATTAGTATTTCATTTTCAACTTTGAAAGTTCATTCCCATAACCACTTTTAAAGCAAGAGATATACTTATTGTTATATGTCTAGCAAGAACTGGGATCTCCTTTTTACATTTGTTACATCCCAATAATATGAGAACTTGAAACTCGGATAAAAAGAAGCGGGAACACATTCTATCTTACAAGTCCAACTTGCATTCCCCAATTCGGTCTTTAACACCCAAGCCCACCACCCCTACGGTAATGTTGACCCATTGTTAAATGAACCAACTATCAACAGGAATAGAACTCGTTGTGCACAAGACAATATCACCCCAATAATATGAGGACTCGATATTGGGGTCACTACGCATATGACCTTATTCTTTCAAGAAGAAAAGAGCACGATCTAGATGCGCTTGTATGTAGGAGCTATCACTTCGGACAGGCGTCTCCTACATACAATCCTTGATGATGGAATCCTTCACCTTGACGGGAGACCATGGTAGTCACTTATGTGATCCTCCATATCATGTTCAAATTCTAGTTAATCATCATGAATCATATTCGCATAATTAATTCTTTCAAGGGAAATACTAATCTATTCATAATAGAGTATTTAATTGGATATAATTTATTTAATCATATTAATCAATCATCAATCCAATTAATTCAACCAATAAACAATTTTGATTAATATTTGAAAGGATGATATAATCTAAAAATATGTATAATAAATTTTAATAATTAGAAAAATGTCTCATGATCTTTTCAAGCATTATCCTTTCCTTACCCATTGTCATGGTCATTACACACAAGATGTGGGACATACCACTTATGGAGCAACCTGCTACCCCATCGATCCCCAACTAGACACCATATCCACCTCAAGTCAGGATAATGTGATTTGATCATTTTGTGTTTGAGATGATAATCGGTCTTTCGACAGAAGTTATACCATATAATATTTATCAAATCATTTTGATTAATATTATGAGGATATTTTCTAAACAAATCCCCAATCCTATTCAAGTAACAATGTTTTGCATGTAGAGATTATCCTATAACTATTGTAGGATAAACTAGTGTTTTCATGAGATGTTCATTCAATGGCCTATGATGGTTAATCGATTATTTTCATAATTATTAGGAATCATATCTAATCAGAAAAAAATTCATAATTCCATGATTTCCATTGAATTATAAAAACATTAAGTAAAGTGGTTTGATGATCTAATCATCTTCCGACCCATCCGCACTAAATATGGAATATCTAGGGAAAACAGAGTCAGAATCGCGTGAAATAATATCAAACAATTTGCTGGTTTATTCTCTATGTGTTTATTTCATATTTCATGATGGGAAAATAGTAAGTAAAAATAATTTTCTTACAGGTCCGTGAATACATGCAAAACAATTTTCCATGATGGGAACTATTCGAATCAATTTCACGCACTTTTGGTAACAATTAAAGGTTAATGTTTTGGGACATATTAGACATTTGAAATACATGTTATTAACTAAAAAACATGTCCAAATAGTGTGCACATAGTAGGTTTTTAATTAAGCTAAAAACGGACTCAAATCCTTCCTCCACAGTAAGAACTATGATTATGTGCATCCAAACATGAAACTCGATCGCTGAGGGTTTAGGATCATATCCAAGTCCTCTCGAACAAGGCTCTAATACCACTTTAAGGATATGTAAAGGTCCTTAAGCGCATCACAGAAGTACAAAGATCGCATCATATGCGATCGGAGTGACTAGTCGCACTAGTTGCTTAGTGCAGCAGAATTTTAAAAAAATGATGAAACCACAAGATCCAAGAATATTTCTTGGATCATTTCATCAAATCACATACAGAACTAGGGATTACCACTTGAAGTGTGGTTGTGATCGTAGTCTCTAGAGTAAGAGACCTCCTATCTCAAGTCTGATCCGATTGGAGAGATGCTTGCAAGCGCGGGGATGAACAATGTGCCTCTCGCGATACAAAGCATTGATCCAAGTGGTGAATCTCTTGATCTCATCTCACGAGATCTAATGTATTCTTCACCAGTGAGGAGCACCGAAGGAGATGGAGATCCATGAGTAGTCAAGGCGTCGGTACAACTGCGTAGAGACGACGACGGTCTCTCTAGGGTTTCCAAGTGAACAGCCACATAGGGAGAGAGAGAGAGAGAGAGAGATGGCGTGTGAGATGAGAGAGAGAGAGCCATTTCAATAGTTGTCTGCTAAAGAAGAGCTAGGGTTGCCTCTCCTTTTATAATATTTTGGGAGTTCATGGATCTCAATCAATGGACAAACAAATCCAATGGTTCACATTGATTTGTGTTTCTTTCAATGGCCATGATTTTGTTATCAAAAACACAACCATAATTAGTTTATTTAAATTAAATATAGTAAATAATAATTAATATAAATTAATATTTATTAAATCATTCTTCATTGGAGAAATAGGAAGGAGGCAAGCCTCTTTTCATAAGAAGAGTTCACAGCCACAAATTTCCATATGGAATTGTGGTCGTCCAACCTCTCCATATGGAAGGGTGGCTTCATCTTTCCTATTTCATGGTATTTTGAATCCCATGAATATCTCCAAAATTTACAAAAACATTTGTTGTAAATAATTCCACAAAAAATTCATAAATATTTTGTGAACATTGCAATCATGCTATGGAAAAATTATGAATCAATTTCACAACCAAAAAATAAAATGTAAATTAAATTTTCAATTATTTGTCCAATATGAATCCAATTCATATCAAAATTTAAATTGTAGATGTTATTTACAAATAGCTCCCTCTTATATATTATAAATCACATTTTTAATATATATGAGTAATATGGATAATGTTGTCCACATTATTTATATCCATAATAATTAAATCACATTTAATTTTTTTAGATCATCATTATCATGCATCTAAATAATATGAATCAAATTCACATTATTCATGATAATTAAATCACATTTAATTATCTATTTCTCAAAGCTTGGTATAATTTAACAATGAAACTATTCTTGACCTCTTTCAAGAATAATGCGCTTTCTCTGCAGATACATGGAGATAACGATAGGGTGATTGTACGTTCCATGTATAGTGACTTGGATGTTGAGATTTCATCTCAAATTCGGATCTTGGGGACCTCTCATAGATGCTTGATTAAATCAATGTCGTAGATCCAATCTTCTCATTGCATCTGAATCACATTCTGATCAATGTCCAACATTTGGACTAAGATTAGATTACTTCTCTAATAAGAGGAGTCACTACAATTTAGATATGTTTCATCACTCCCTCAGAATGGAAGCATCATGGTTATATAATTGTTAATGATCACATCACCCTCAGGTATTCGTAATACTTGTACCTCCTGCATACCGGAAGACCATGCATGGAATTTGATCAATCCCAATACCTCATGAGTGAGCTCATGTCTTCTGATTCACAAGTGAATATGTATGATCCCTTTGAGAGATCATATTACTCATATGCCCTCATATGTACACCAACTCGTCAGTGTATAGACCTTTATTAGTCCATCAATCTATCGGTCTACCAAATGTACATACTCAGACATATAGCAATACATATGTCGCTGGTCAGAGGATGCATACCTATATCCTGACAGCATACGACACATGACTTAGTTATCTCATTCTCGTTAAGTCAGCTCTTTGACCTAAATAATCTGACACCTCTGAATCTCTATTCCTATGTAAAGGACCTACATCAAGAGGTCGGTCAGATATCATCCAAAAGAGAAAGGATTGACATCTCCTACTTAGGCTGGAGATTGTCTCTTAATAATCATTCGACGATACTTGATGAGTCCTCAGTCTAAATCTTTAGATATTCATCCAAGCACCAGCCTCTATGATGAAACACTTGAATCAACAGTTGTATGATCATCAAAATGGCCACGGTACATAACACTAATTGTACTAAGGGACCTTATAGTGCATTCATTCATTTAATCTCAGACAGGGAGTGAAATAAACCTATAACTTTTATTGATAGATCAAACATTACAATAACATTTATTATAGGAATGGTTCACCTCGGGCTCACATGACTCATAGAAATCCACCCCTGGTGAGAGTATACCGTTGTTAGCCGATTTGGATGTCTATAACCTAGTTGTTGAGATTAGAGAGGTTTGTTATACCATTGACAATATCAAGACCTAATAATTCATCTTCAATGGGGAAGACTCAAAAAGAATAGCCCTCTAAGTTCCTTCTTCTTATGTGTGGTGGTGTGTTGATGAGATCTACATCATTTACATTGTGGATACTTTATCACATAGGGCAGAGAAAGGAGACTTCCCATGCCGGACCTGGCCTTACTTCTTCCATTGATGAGTTGGTGCCTTTCTATTCCAAGACCATTGAGGACTTCCACCACGTCTATCATGATCGGGCTTTGTCAGTACTTGACCCTGAAGACTACTTATACTTTTTCAGATCTATTCCTCAGCAGTCACGCAAAAAGGTAAATCGTATACCTTCTTAAACATTGTATATTCTCATATATATATATCCCTTTCATTTCTTTCATTCTGTCTCCCATTTCTCTATCTTCCTCCATCCATGTGTTTGCCTTTCTTAGGATGTACTTTATCCTAAGTATATGGGAGGGGGATGAGTCGAGTGTTCTTTCTTCATTCCATTACATCACTCATGTTGTTGCTTATACTTAGGGATCTCTTACCCTAAGTATAGGGGGAGTGATGATGTTCATTCTTTCTTATTCTCGTCTCTTTTATCCCTTTGTTTGTCTCCTCAACTTATTGATATTCTATTTTTAAGATCGTTTACCCTAAGTATAGGGGGAGACAAGTCGAGTCGTTGATTTCTTTGAATTCGAGTCCTCGATCATCCATATTTTGTACAACCTAATATACTTAGAATTAATTGATCCTAACTATAGGGGGTGATCGACTTCCTATTCTTTTATTTGGGTCATTATAGCAAAGACTTTTCTATACTTAGCACGAGTTATGTCTTCCTTTTAGCTCTTTGATCACTATGAGGACAAAGTTCGAGCTAAGTATAGGGGGTCATATATATGCTATATACGTTAGCCATAACTCGTACTTTAGTATTGAGCAATAATATATCTAATATACTATATTGGGTAATGGTATACGAATAAATTAACTATAAAGAGTAAATTCTTGTAAATATCTATAATTTGTTTTTTGAAAATTAAGTTGTAAAATTAATTTGAAACTATTTTGTAAAATGATTTGGAAAATGGTTGAAAAAATATCTTGAAAAATATTTTCAAACAATCTAAAAATGAGCACTTTGTAAATGTTTATAGAAAGTTTGTAAAAATGTTTTCGAAAAATCCTTCGTAAAATTATTTGCAAAACAAGTTTTTAAAATGTTTTATAAATATTTGCAAAAATGTTTTAAAATTATTTTGAAAACTCTGCAGATAATATTGATTAATTGTCATTAGTGCACATTTATTCATTCATTTAAGGCTTTAATCCCTACATAAATGCAGGTAAATGTCAATATCATTCTTGAATTAACACATGTATATCCATCTATATATTACATATAAATAAAATACATGTATTTAAACCTTAAAATTAAGGAATAAATAAAAGAAAAGAAAAATAAAGGAGGTATCATAGATACTTACTGACCCTGACCCTTGAGAGTGAGGCATGTAGTGACTTGGTCGACAAGGAATAAAGTAGGAGGGATATAGGGTGAAAAACCAAATAATAATTGGCATTAAAACCCTAATCATTTTTGTCAAGATATACACTATGGGACCTATTTTATTTTCATATTTTTATACCTCAAATTAATAAACTTTGAACATGAATATTGTACATAAAAAAGAAAAATATAAAGTTTATTTCATTCAAAAATAATGCACAGTGTGCCTGGGATACACAGAATAAAAAGCCACAAAGAAACTTCTCAAACATGTATCACCTCCATACAGACACAAAATTCACCAAACTCACCTTTATTGTTCATAAAATAAAATAAGTTATTTAATGGAGGTAGTTTCAATTATTTAGAGTTAAGATGTAGAAGTTAGCTTTTTGGGCCCTCATTATGCAATAAACTTGTATATAATATTCAATTTATTTTTCCTCTTTATTTTTCACATTCTTATAGTTTTATAAATATGTAAATATTACTTAAAATACATTTACATAATAAATTAAAATAAAATCATTAAAATAAAAGAAATAATGCACTCCATCAATAGGTAAATTTATCTGTAAAGTACATATTATATATGTATATACATTACTAAAGTACATAAATAACTTTAGAAAAATAAAAGAAAAATATCTTTATATGTAATTAAATACAATAAAAATACAAAAATTATGTGTATAAAATAATAAAATATAAAACACAAAATAAAAATAAAATAGGATTTATATACATATTCATACCTATATTTTATATTTAAAAAACAAAACCTCACAAATAAAGTGAAAAAATAAATAAATATCACCAAAAATTAGTTTATTAAATTTGTAACGTATTTCATGTTTTTGAGTTTATTTAAATAAAATCATCTTCTGCTTTGAATTTAATTTCCTTTTCAATTTGAGTTATTTTGTAGTTTTACACACCCATGGCATTGGCATGGCCCAATCACCAATCGTGGACTGTTGACCTCACGTCAAAAACCCCCCCTCCCCTCTATTATCTATCAAACCTTGTCGGGAAGCCGACTTCTCCCAATTTTCAAGTGAACTCCGTTACTCCTTTAGGCCCAATTTCTTTTTTGAATCTGCAGATCGGATCACCCTCTTGCGCATGGATCACCTTGCTGCGAGTTTTGTCGACCAGTCATGCCGAAAACCCAGCTTCCCTTTTCCACTAGTTATAAATAAGCTTCCTCCTTCTCCTTTGATTCGTTGATCGTCCACGGTCTCTCTGACACCTTTGAGACATTAGGAAGACTCACCTTAGTGATAGGTAGGTTGAGCATTCGCTCTTGGGTGAGGACAAAGTAGGAGTCGTATCCACCCTTCGCTAGAGCTTTCCTGGTGAAGTTTTGCTCCCTAGTCATCCACCGAGGTGAGCTGTTATTTACTAGCTTGCATTTTGTTCCTTTGGTTAGCTGTAATTTAGATTTAATTCTAGTGCCTTTATTCTACATTAAATCACTTGGAAATCCAAATAAAATATAACTTTGACGGAGCTTGTAGCTCTGACCCTCATTCCTGATCATACACACTCGCTCTGCCTTCCACTCTGCCTCCATCACTTTCCCCTCTGCTTCTTCATCTCTCAGACCATATCAGGCACATCAATCTTACAAAGATTGGGTTCCCCAGGTTTGCCCCAATCACCGTGCTGGAGATCGCTCTGCCTGCTTCATTCACCGCACTTCCCTGCATATTTTAAGGTTTGGAAGCTCTAATTCCTGGCCTCAGTGCTAACCGTGTAGATATTGGCTCGAAAGGACCCCATCTAAGAGGCCTCAGATACTAGAACAGGAAGTCTGGGACCCTCTCTGTAGGTCCCAGACTCTCTCCCGACCATCAGTCGCTCCGACGTCATCCTAGGAATGTTCCTAGCCTATTAGCACAATGGGAGACGGTCAGAGATCTCAGGAGCTTCTATCCAGAGTCGTCGGTCAAGTGTTCTTCGTCCCTTCTTCCAACGGCCTCATTCACCGTCTAATGAAGAACGCTCGTCCAGACTCAATAGCAGTCATCCGATGATAGGCCACCTCCACTGTCAGATCAGGTTTCAGATCTAATCTCACCCCTTCATCTGTGAATGAGTACCCACTATTGACAACGCGACATGTGTTCAAGTAAACAGATCTCATTCGTTCCCCAAAATGCATAGCTAGGGTATTTTGCAGTATTTTTTCTCGCATTTTTCTTATTTACGCTTTGGTCTTGTAAATATTTATCGTAGTTTAAAATCTTGTGGATATTTTGCATCTGGAACCCTAAAGTTTATGCTATTTGCATTTGAATCCAAGCCACGACACTTCACGTGCAGTCCCACGTGAGGATTTTTGGGAGTAATTTTCTCAATTTATCCCAAGGTTCTGTTGGACTTGTTTGGAAACATTGAAAATATTTTGGAAATTATAAATTGTTCCCTGCATATTTAAATTAGAATTTATATTTTATTGGGATATTTGCATTGCTAGCCCTAGAGTTTATTTTATTTGCAAATGCCCCTACTAGGTGCTTTTATTATGAATTTAATAGGGAAATTCGTGGAGAGGCCCCTAGACTTTGATATTTTGTTATAATTACATGACATAGGTTTCTTTATTTGCAGAATAGTCCCTATACATTGCAATTATTCACAAAACTATCTAATTTTACTATTTTGACTTAGAAAAATCACAAAAATTAAAATATAGCTCCGAAAATCACCAAAAAATTAAAATAAGTGTATTCTACTATATTTTATCACATATTGAAAATTCATTAAAAAAACATAATAGAAGCTTAAAAATTATAAAATACAGAAAATATTAAAAATATCATAAAAATTGCAGAAAAATAAAAAAATATGATTAAAACCTCAAATTTTCTTTGATTTATTTACTATACAATAAAAATATTTTGGGTCATTTGTGTTCTTATAGATATTTTCTAGTCCCATTTGAAGTTTTTGTCTTTTCTATTTCCTTTATTTTGTGTAATTTAATTTTAAAAATACATAAAAAGCTTTAAAATAGCTTTAAAATACCAAAAATAGAGAAAAATATTTAAAAAAAACTTAAAAATATTTTATATTTGTATTTTGACATTATTTGATATATTTGAAAAATAAAAAAAGATACTCTTTTTATATCTCTTTATTTATCTCATATATATATATATGGAGGCCCTTCCAATAGGATGTGCCCTTCCTGAGTTCTGGAAGGTTGCACTCTTTTTGTAGTAAATGCGGGCACCTTAGTAAAATATGTATACAATTTGTATTATATATGCATATTATAAATATAGAACCGCATACGAAACTACATATTATAATACAAATATAACAATACACATTATAATACAAAATGTATACAAATTCTACTAAAGTCATCATTTTTTTTACAAAAAAAGATCGATCTTCTTTAACTCGGGAAGGATCGCTTCCTATTGGAAGGAAATTCATATATATATATATATATTACTCTATATATTATTATATATTTTTTATTATATATTATTATTTAAAAAATATTTGTAAAATTAAAATTCCATAAAATATAAAATCAATAATCAAAGATTTTTTTTAAAAAACTCGCAAAAATTCATAAAAACCTAATAGGCTGCAAAACTGACAATTTTGTACTTGATTCCTTGAGCTAGGTTTCATTTTTGTAGTCTATCCCTGTTTACTCCCATTGACGACACTATACCTTCTTATTTTATACACATTTCATGTAGAGTTAAATAAATTTCTTCATTCACACCTGCATGATTATTTCATATACACATCCATGGGCTTTGATTATTGATTGATTGAGTTGAGTGGTTTGGAATATGAGTACTACGAGAGATGGTGATATAGCGATGGTCGAACCTGACTTTTTGGGCGCAACAGGCCCTCCAAGGCCCGATATTAGGAACTCCATCATTCATACCTCACTCATCAATTGGTGTTATTGCTGGGGAGCAATGTTTGGGTAGATTAGTAGCAATAGGCACTTAGGTTTTTGTTGCTTTGTCTGCTTGCTTGTTTATTTACATAGCTTTCTATATTATTTTTCTTATATTATTTCATAATTATTTCTGACATTGTCTCTTATTTCCATTGCTGCGAGGGACCGTTGATCGAGGGAGGTTGTCTTCAAATCTTCTCCCCCATGTGTGGCGGAGCAGGTCATTCTTCTCTGACATGAAGGAGAGAGCACTAGAGAAGATAGAGAATAGTGTTTATGAGATAGACTTGGCTTTAGTAGCTTTTTACTTTTATTTGTGTGATTGAGATATAATATATTTATTTGAAATTGTAATAAAAAATTTACATTAGACACTTTGACTATTCGAGGTATGTTTCACCAAGTGCCAATGCACTTGGGGGACCTCATCGAGTTTTGATGGTTTTCTTCACTTTTCTTTTCTTTCAATATTTTTGCTTTATTTCATTTCTTGTGATTTGTGTGTTTACACCTTTCTTTTCTTTTGTTTTATGTGAATGAGCCCTTAGATATTACTATTGCTTGATCGAGTAATCTAGGTCCAAAGCTTAATATATCTCATGCTCCTAAAGTCACTTCGCTTGGACATATATTCAAATTAATCGGGTACTTCACATAATGGAAAGTCATGTTTATGATGATTTCACATCATTGCATGAATCTATTGTAATTTCAATAATGTCTAGCAACCCGTATGGAGAGCACTGGGAAGCAAGGTGGGTCTTCTTACTGAGCATACATCATACAACATGATGATGAGTTTTCCAGCATCATCTTTGCTTGCATTGCTTTTCCGTCCTCTCTCCTATTTTTGATCACTTAGGAAAAACAAAGGAAATTGAGAAATCTCCAGGCCTTTGCATAAAAATACTCAAAATAAGCGAAACCCAAAAAATAGAAAAGGGACTAAAGAGAACTTGACCTAATTCTAAAATTCATAACGAACTTCATTATCTCAGATTCATAAAGCCCTCATTGATTCCAGGTACCTTCCAGACTGAGTGAGGCACCCCCCTAAAGATTAGAGCCCAAAACTCGATCTGTGGCTGCCTTGATAGTCACTTGGGATGACGAAGTGATGGAACTTCTATTGTATGTAAGCAAGTAGGGCCCTCTTGATGATGTTATTCCTGCCTTGTGTGGAGCATCTGACTTAGTCTGAGGTATTGAGTATAGCCACACCCTCACGAAGTGTCTGTCTCATCGTTCTGCGTCTGAGTACCTCACTTGTGAATGAAGTAGTGGTTTTGCCTATCGAATTCCCCTCTTTATTTCTTTGGCTGAGTAGCCCCCCAGACATGAGAACAAGTACCTCTAAGTGCGCAGATCAGAGGTTACAAAGGAGGTGGAACAAGTATGGGGTACCGCACTTGTAGTACACACACTCCTACAGGGATAGCCCTTTAAGGATAAGTAAAAAGATAATTTCCTGAAAATCACCAATAAAAATGACAAGATAATTTTCGAACTCTTCGGCTTCATTGGGTTGAGTTGGTGAATTAACCCTTATTTTGAGATTCATTTGGATCAAAAAAAAGTAGGTCAAGATCAAAAATCTTGTGCACTTTGTGTCCTTCCATCTCTACTTCTCTTCTCTCTTATCATTCATCCCTCTTGCTTCGAGCCTTCTCTTCTCAATTCCTCTTGAATTTTCTTTTTCTATCCCATATTCTCATTCTATCATCATCTCACTCCTTTTGTCATTAGGATGTCACATCTTGGAGGGTTTTGTTCAGAGTCCGCAAACACCTACATCGAGTCCACGATGCTGGCATCGCTGTTTCGCATGGGCGATCTCAGAGAGTCGTGTTCGGCTTTTGCGAACCTCGCTCTAAGCTGCATGATCTTTGCTCCACCTAGGGTTCAAAATGACTCTCTTCCTGAATATTCTTCTTTCACTACCAGCATTTCACCAATAAATCAGTTGTTCGATCTGAACTCTATGCTTGAAATATCATTTCAGACTCCACCATTTCTACCGACTGATCAGGGCTCGTTTCACTATGCATATCACCAACCCAAATAGGAGTCAGATAGAGGCATTGATTCAGAAATGGCTCCTCGAAGACAGGGAAAGGACAAGGATAAGACCAAGGTGTGGGTCGTAATGAGGTTAACTCCTAGATGCTAGCATCCGTTCAGATCATACAAAAACAGTTAACTGATTACGCCAATGCCATGGGTGATTTCAAGGAAATGCTCATGGATATGAGGAGGGAATGTGAAAACAAAGGAGTAGGAGAACATGGTGGTGAACAACTATGAGGTGCTAATGGAGGAGTTGCCAATGGAGGAGCAGGAGGAGCTGCATGAAAAAACCATGGAGGGGAGGAAGAGGAGAGAGAGGTCGAGAACAAACTGACTCTCAGAGAAACCTACAACCCTAGAGCAGGGAATGTAACAGACTGGATCCGCATTCCACATATACATGGTCACTTTGAGCTGAAGCCATCACTACTATCTCTCATGCCGACTTTCCGTGAAATACAAAGGAAGAAACATATATTCATCTACAACAATTCAACGACATATGTGGTATCATGCACTATCCAAATATACCACTAGAGGTGGTGAAGATGACTGCTTTCCCATTTAACCTTCAAGGTAAGCCTCTCTACTGGATAAATCTAGGGAAAGTAGTCATGACCTGGGAAGAGTTGAAATATGTGTTTCTCCATAAGTATTATCCTTTGAATCGACTCAATCAGATGAGATCTCTCAGTTAAAACTTCTCACAACTGTCCCATGAGACTTTCCAAGAGGCGCAGGAACAATTCCGAGATCTTCAGGAGAAGTGCCCCCATCACGATTTGTTGAAGACAAGCCTAGTGCAGAACTTCTTTGGGGGATTACATCAAGAGAGACAACAGCTTGTGAACGCCACCTGTGGAGGTTCCCACTTCAATAAAGATAAGGACGTGGTCTGAAAATATTCGAAGAAATGGTCGAAGGATCGACATTATTGTCCTCATCTCATGCTTTTTAGAAGGCTCCATAGATTCCTTACAAAGTCTCAACATGATGGCAGAGCAGTATGAAGAAGAAAGGAGAGATAAGAGTTCAAACTTGAGCATCTTCGGGATTCATCTTTCCAAGGTGGATATAGTAGAAAAGCGATCATAGGATCTTGACAAACTCAATGTGGTCGAAAAGAGAACCAAGCAACTTGATAAGCTCGATCTGATCACACAACAATTGGAGCCTCTTATTGGCACCATCAATGTTATCCATGTTGTGAGCACAACCACTGAGATGCATGCATCTAAGCCGAAAGAGCAGACACCATCCCCATCATAGTAGCATAGTCTAGCACAACAACCAGTGGTCCAGCATGTTTATTATTTGAAAGCTCCGGGCCAGGGTTCGCAGTTACCACAACACTCACAGATGGTCGTCTACCATCCAGAAGCTCCAATTTATTCCAAGTAGTTTACTTCACCTCCATTGATGAATATGCATTTCATCATCTTTATTCATTTATTTTAGCTCAAAATCCCTCATAAAACACCTGTATATATTAAAAAAATACATATTCTTACTAACATGAATCTCTATGTAAACATTGTACATTTATTACTATTTTAACCTAAAATAAATAAAGAAATAAATAAAGCAAAAATAAAGAAAATAAAAGATTGTATATATGTAATAGATACATGCTGAATCAAACCCCAAGAGAAGGTCAAGACTTCACCAAATCAACAAGGAATTAAGTAGGGGGAGATAAGGCCAAAAATCACTAAAAATATACTTGATATGTTTCTCACTTGTATAATATTGTCTATAATACAATTTCTTTAATTATTTTATCACATAATATGGTGTAAAGAATCATGATAAAATACCCTTCTAAATAACAAAAATAATTGGAAAATAAATATGTGTATATAGTGTAAATAATCACACTCTTCAGAGGCCACAAAAATACAAACTTTCCAGACAAATATCTTCTCCATAAGAACTCGAATTGAATCAAATTCACTTCTATCGTATTTGAAATTAAGTTATCTTTAAAATGGCAGCGGTTTCATAATTTTTGGAGTTACGATTTGAAATACGGTTTTCTGGGATGGTTTTTGTAAATTTACCACTTATTTATTGCATTTATTTTTTACATAATGTATTCTTAAATAATTGTAAATATTTTTAATAATTATTTAAACTAAAAATAAAATAATATATTATAAAGCATAAAATGAAATAGTTTCTTTATTTAACTATGTGTATAATGTTCCATATGTAAAAATTATATGTATATAATTTATTTCCTTAAATAACCACCATTAAAAATATAAATAACTAACGTTTATTATTTCAATTAATAAAATAATGAAAATGATTTATTTATTTATTTATTTATTTAATGATGTAAATAATATACCATATGTATATAATTTACTTAATTCCTTAATTAACCTACCATTAAAGTGGCTCATTAAGCTATGGATATTTATTACTATTTTTAATTAATATATTTTCGAAAATTATTAATTTATTAATTTAATTAATTCCACCATTAATATCTTTCCCTTTATTCCCTCCTCCATTAATTCAATTTTTTAATTCAATTTTTTCTATTTATTTGGCTCCTTCCCCCATCCAATTGATTAATTCTATGGTGAGAGGAGCCTATTTTCCCAAGAGCATTTTTTGGTGGAAAAGGTACCTAGTTCCTAGCCATCCGGTGACAGTGAGTCGGTCTTCGTCGATGCCATTACAATGTTAATCCGATTCACATTGGTGAGATCCACATCCATTTCTCATGTTTTGTTTATATAATTTTAGGTTTAAATTTATTTTTAATTTCACAGATATTTTTTCGTAATTGTAGTTAATTATTCCTAATTGTTCGTCACGATTTGATCCACCTCTGATTACCAGTCTCACGTCATTTTTCAATTCCTCATTATTCCACGTTCTATCTCTCACGACCTCTCACCTTCGGCCACATACGATGGTCGGAGAAACGGTTCAAATCCCTTACCGAACAACAAAACCATCTATTCACCTAACCTATATTTGAATTTTTTAGGTCGAGTCATCGTGCTCGAGTCGGTTTTTATTCTATTTTATCGTAGGTACATAGTAAAAAAATAATTTTCTATTCTTAAAAAAAATTAAAAAAAAAACATTTCGCAATAGTGATGCAGCAGGCACCGCCCTCCCAAACCGTCAGCGGCACCCGCTGCCCCAGCGTGCCTTCCAACCATGCTTCTTGACCGACTCTACCAACCACCGGAGCACAGCCCCTTCCATCACACAACAGATCCATCATCATCGAGCATCGGACCTAAAGGAGCCTCGTCGTCCTTGCTCTGATCGAAACCTCTACTGTGGCTTAGCTCCACCGTCGTCGCCACCATGCCCTCTAAGAAGCCACCTCATTGCCACCTTCACCCAAGCATCAACATCGCGATCTCCATATCAGTCGTATACCACCGCCATAGTCGTCCCATCGATACTCAATTTCCACCATCACCCAAGCGCTTGGAGAACCCAAGCCACCATCCGTCGCCGCTCGAGATCCACACTGCCTAACGAGGAACCTCCGCCCCAAGCACCATCCTCGCCACCATGCCCAAGCTCTACCTCCTGGAGCCGCGTACCACCACTAGAGATCAGAAGAACCTTTATCACATTTTCGCCCTCGAGAGCAGCATACGCCACCGCCCTTCGTTGATCCAACTCCACCTGCACAAAGAGCTCCTCTATTCTCAAGAGTCGCTACCGTACTCTCAAATTTGGGGGAGTAGAAAATGTTCCCCATCGCTTAAAACCTAGTGGCGCACGTGCGCCCTAGATATTTTCGACAAATATGAACCAGGCCCCTGGAATTTCAAAATTTGCAAAGAAGCCCCCGCCAGTATAAGACTGTGCATCACATACTTTCCATGGTAATTTGCGACTTTCCCTCAACATTTTATTTCATGTTATATTTTAGTACAAAAACACTGAATAATTACTTTTAAGTCCATGTATTCTAGACTTCTATTTTGCATGCTTTTATCATTGAAATAAATATTATCTATGCTCAATAAATTCTCCAAAAATCAGATTGTGTTCCTGTTACTTTTTCTTCGTCGTAAATTTTTTCATTGCATTTTATTTCCATTTGCTATTATTAAAAATTCAAAAACATCGCATTTTTCACTATTTGAAATTAGAAAATTCATAAAAATTCGAATTTTGCTTCAAAAAATAGAATAGTTTGCTTTTGTTACATTTTGTTTCCTATGTAAATTTCATGTATTAAATATTGTAAAAAACCCTAAAAATTTGCAAAACTCTATAAATCTTATAAAAATTGTAGAAAATTGTACAAAAATCCCAAAAATAGTGATTTCACTTCTTATTTGTAGATAATTATTATAGTTTTTAGGAAAAAAAATCAGTAAATTTTGAGTTTATTTGGTATTTTTAAATTGCAAAATATCCATGTTTCTTCACTGCTTAACATTATTTTGAGTTTCCTCTTTTTATAATATCCATAAAATCTTGAAAAATCAGCAGAAACATTATAAAAAGTATAAAACACAAAAACATTTTATTATGACTTTTTTTATCATTTCTACTATATTTCAAAAATAAAAAAGGCCTCCTCTATTTTTGTACATAAATTATTTGAAAATTATATTATTGAAAATTAAAATTTTACAAAACTAAAAATCAATAAAAATTAAAAATCAGAAAATATAAAAACTAAAAAATAAAAATATAAATTATAAAACCAAGAGTAATATTCATAAAATTTCTTTCTTCAATTAACGGATCCTTTCATTGATTTAATAACCCTCACAGATTTGTAGCCTCTCTGAGTTTGATCATGTTTGCTATACAGGTAAATTAAAAAGCAAATTCTCTTTCTACATTTTAAATTATTTTTTTGGCTCGAGAATCAATTTTTTTAGGGATTTTAGAGTTCCAATGACATCACAATTATTTCATATTTAAAATCCAAAAATTACTTGTTCAACAAAATGGTGCCATTGTTGGGGAGGCACACCGAGAGTAGTTAGGTTTTTCTTCTGATCAACTATTCTTGGTTGTGAATTTTCGTTTATATTTTTCTATATTTTTTCATTATTCGCATTCATTGTGTTTATTCAAATTCATTTTTTCTTGGTCATATTGTTATATTTGTGTCTCTTATACATTCTTTCTTTCCTCTATCATGCGAGGGTCCAACAAGCGAGGGCAGGATTCTTAGGAGTACCAGTGCTCCCAAACGAAGCAGAGGCAGCTTGATTCTCCACAAAGTCTTAGGAGAGCCTAAAAGGAGGAGAAGAAGATTTAGAGGAGACCATTAAATGGAGCATAGATAGCTATAGATAGATTTTAATATTTTTATTTCATGTAAAAACTCTTGTAAAAAGAACATTCATTTGTTGTGGGTGACGGATATGGGAAGATACTTAAGCGCATCACGAAAGCATGAGGATTGCATTGTATGTGATCGGGAGTGACTAGTCGTACTAGTTTCTCGATGCATCAGAATTTAAAAAAAAATAATGTGATGAAATCACATGATCCAAGAACATTTCTCGGATCGTTTCATCTAAACCACAATAGGTATTAAGGTTACCTCTTGAAGCGTGGTTGCGATCGAGTCTCTAAATGAAGAGACCTCCTGTCTCAAGTCCGATCTAACGGAGGAGACACTTGCAAGCATGTTAATGAGATGCGTGCTCCTCGTAATCCATGTTGATGATCCAAGCGGCAAATCTCTTGATCTCCTCACAGAAGATCCGACGTCTTCTTCACGAGCGAGGCACACCGAAGGAGACGGAGATCCTCGAGCAAATACTCTAGCAACATAACGACGATGCTGCAGCGATGGCGACTCTCTCTGTGGCTCCATGGTGGACGGCCATAAGAGAGAGAGGGAGAGAGCATTTGTCGTGTAGAGAGAGAGAGAGGAAGAGAGCAGATGGTGTTGTCATAAACATGTAACTCAAAGAGCAATGGGTGCCTCTTCTTATACAGGGTTATGGGAGTCCATGGATCTCAATCCATGGACAACACACAATCAATGGATGAGATTGATTTGTGTTTCTTTCAATGGCCATGATGTTGTTGTAAAAAAAAACACAACAATAATTAATTTAAATTAAATTAATAGATATTGATAACTCAATATAAATTAAATTCAAATCAAATCAATTGATTGGTCTTGGAGATAATGAGAAGATTGACCATATCACATAAAAAGGGGGGACGGCTACTCCTTTGAGATGGAATGGGTCTATCTCCTCGTAATCTCATGAGATTTCGTTTCTCATGAGATCTTCAAGATTTACAACAACATCTGTTGTAAATTATTTCACAAAAATATTCATAATTATCTTGTGAACATTGCAATCTTGCCATTGAAAAATGTGAATCACATTCACATCTCAAAACAAAATGTAAATTGTATTTTCAATTAATCATCCAATGTGAATCCAATTCACATCAATTATTAATTAAGAAATATAAATCACAATATGCTCTCTTTAATATATTACAAATCACATTTATAATATACCTGAATAATATGGATAGTGCTATCCACATTATTCTAATCCATGATAATTAAATCACATTTAATCATCTTGGATCTCAATTCTCATGCCCAAATAATATGAATCAAATTCACATTATTCACATCTTTGATAATTAAATCACATTTAATTATCTTAGATAACTCTCCTTATAATATGAATCAAATTCATATTATTCATGATAATTAAATCATATTTAATTATCCATTTTTTCTCAATGCTCGGATACATATATCACCAATGAAATTATCCATGAACTCCTTCAAGGATAATGCGCTTTCTCCGCGGATACTTGGAGATAAGGATAGGGTGATTGTATTGTTCCACGTATAATGAATTGGATATTGAGGTCACATCTCAAATCCAGATCTTGCATACCTCCCATAGATGCTTGATTAAATCAAGACCGCAAATCTAATCTTCTCATTACATCTGAATCACATTCAGATCAATGTCCAACATTTGGACTAAGATCAGACTACTTCTCTATGAGAGGAGTTACTAAAATCCATCTATGTTTCATCATTCCCTTGGAATGGAAGCATCATGGTTATACAATCGTTTATGATCACATCACCCTCAGCATTCCTAATAACTGTACATCCTACATACTGGAAGATCCATACTAAATTCAGAGTTTTAGATCTCTTTTTAGATTGTCTCCTTCAGGATTTTATCATTAAGGTTCTCATCAGATCATTGGGAGTCAGTATCGATCGCATACTTTCCAAAAGCATATATCATACCTAGGTTTTGGATCATATATTTTCTAAAAGCATATATCAAACCTTATAATTTCAGACAAGCTTCCAAAGAGAGACGATCGTGCACGGAATTTTATTCTTCCCAATATCTCATGAGTGAGCTCATGTCTTCCGATTCAGCAATGAACCTGTATGATCCCTTTGAGAGATTGTATTACTCATATGCCTTTGCATGCACACCATCACGTCGGTGTATAGACCTTGGTTAGGTCATCAACCTATTGGTCTGCCAAATGTACATAGTCAGACATATAGTAACACATATGTCTCTGGTCAAAGGATGCATGCCTATATCGTGATAGAATACGACATAGGTCTTTGGTTACCTCGATATCGTTAAGTCAACTCTTTTGACCTAACTAATCTGATACCTCCGAATCTCTATTCCTATGTTTAGGACCTGCATCAAGAGGTCGGTTAGATATCCGCCTTTAGAGAAAAGATTGCCATCTCCTTCTCAGGCTGGAGATCCTCTCTTAATAATCATTTGATGATACTTGATGAGTACTCAATATAACTCGTTAGATATTCATCCAAGCACCAGCCTCTATGATTCAATAATTGAACCAACAGTTGTATGATCATCAAGATGGTCATGGTACGTAACCCTAATTGTACTAAGGGACCTATTATGCAAATTAGTCATTCTTCATTTCATATCAGGGAATGATATTTGCAATAACATTTATTGCATAATGGCTTGCCATGGGCTCTCATGTCTAACAATCTTCCACTAGCCCAAAGAGTCGTTAATGGGCTAATCTTTAAACCCACACTCATGTGACAATCATAGACTATTTAGAAACTAAGTAAGCTGATCAGTCGCTATGTTCCGGAGAGACTATGCCAAGTCCTTTTTACAGCACTTGCATATCCCCCAGTAACGGTGCTCGCATCCAATGTGAATGTTGCATCTTATGCAACCAATATTCAATCTTTTCAGTTATAGTGTCCTCGACACTGCAGCTTAATAATTATTATAACCAGTATGTCCGTAATCCTTATCAGAATATCCTTATTCCCGGAGATCTCTATTTCCTAAGGTATCCACAATTTAGACCTTTTAAATCACTATCTATAAAGTCTTAAGTTCTTGACGATACGACTTTGAGATCACTATCTCAAAAATATTTTCATCTTTTAAGATATTGTTATTACCGTAATCAAGTGTTTTATCTCCTTAGCAGGATTAGTAACATTTACAACTCCCACTGCATTGCAGATTTCTAACTTTTGTACGCATCTAGCATACACTCGGCTTCTCGTAACTGATGCACAAGGGCAAGTAGTTCTAGCATTCACTTCCTCAACTCTTTGAGGTGATATCCCTTTAGATAGGTTAGTACCATATATTAGGGAAGGAAGCCTTTCTTGGAATTTTCCAGAAAATGGAACATGTCCAAGGTGTACTACTAATGTGATGGTCCCAATATTCTCTTCTCTTTGCTTCTGAACTTGTTTAGGAATAAGATCTAAAAGGTATCTTTGAGATCATATCTCAAGGTATGGAATAGTCAATCTATAAAACACTTATTATTATCCTTATATCATTCCAAATAATTAGGGTATCATCTACATTTAGCACGATGAACACAATGGCACTCCCACTAAGCTTCATATGATTCATCAAGATTCTATATGAAATCATAACATTTATGATTTCATCAAATTTGATGTTCCAACTACAAGAAGCTTATTTTGAGTCCATAAATGGAGTTTCTTTAGCTTGCACACCTTTCTTTCCTAAACCATGAAGCCTTGGGGCTACTTCATGTGAATATCCTCGGAGAGATATTTGTGGAGGAATGCAATCTTGACTTCCATCTTGAATATGTCAAAGTCAAGTTGTGTATCTATAGTTAGCAATAATCTGATGAGTTTAAGCATGGTCATTGGAGAGCAAGTCTCATCGCAAGCGATGTCTCCTATTCAGTGTGTAGCTCATGGATACGAAATGTGCTTTAAAGGTCTGTGCCTTCTCATTAGGTTCCCACTTTCTCTTCAAGATCCATTTACACCTTAACGGGTCATACCCATATAGGTGGATCCTCGAGGGACCATATACAACACTTGTATAAGAAGTCTACTATAGACTTTATTGCTAAAATCCATCTTTCCATGTCATGATCTTTAGAAGCTTCATCATACGAAGTAAGATCATTTAACTGACATATGGAATCCATCCTCAAACTCATTTGAAGAGGTATTAGTGTTTCATTTTAATAGTCCTTTTAGTTTCCCATTTCAGGAGCCTCATTATTTTCTCAAGATTAAATGAGTTCCTTCACTTCATTTTCATCTTGATTCTCAAGAGTCTCATCCTCTAAGAATCATATCCTTAGAGACGAGATCTTTTAAGAATCTCAAGGTCATAAAGTAGGTATCCAATACCATCATTTATTTTCCTAATGAAGTAGTACTCTCCGGTGCATGTCCAGCATACTAGCATGGAGCCTTTTAAAGGATATATATTGTAGTCTCTACTACATATATACCTTGGAAACTAAGAGGTAATTATGCTAATATTAATGATTGATCAAATCATATCACACATGATCCAATTGTATCTTCCATACAACTCTATTGAGTCAAGGTACATTAGGAGGAGTGAGATAGGAATGATATTACTTTCTCCATAAGATATTCTTAGAATTCATCTAATAGGTACTTGCTACCTAAGTTATATCAAATTCATTTCATCTTTCTTCAAACTTTGGTTCTAAACCAAAACTGTGAAATCTTTGAACATTTCAAAGGTTTCTAAGGTGAAAGGAAGAAATCGCATATCACAAATAAGCATTGAATGATATCACATATCATAAATGTTTATTATGACACAGATGATTCATATACATCAATATGTATGAGATCTTGAATACCTTGACATCTTACACCATTCCCATAGAAGGGTGCATTGGACAATTTTAACTTTGAATACAATATTCAGAAGTATGTAAGATTTGAAATTTCAGACATTCTAAAGTTTCATCTATTAGTGGTCTATTAATCTCATCAACTGACATATGTCCAAGGCTTGATGGTATATCATTATCAAATGATCTTCATCTTCCTATTGATCTTTAAAGGTTTAATTTCTAGTATAAAAATGTTAATGAACCATGCATTAATTTTCTAGTTTGGTAGAGTCATCTAGATGTTAGATTACTATCTGAAATATATCCATCATAACTCTTTATGATAGGTATATTCCAGAATTCATGTTTCTTTCCAACAATTAGAAATAAACAAGAGTGTATTCTAATATCTAGGTCATAGAGACATTCTTTAAGACTAAGGGATCTCCCACTGAAATTATAAAGTTTATCTATCCAATAGAGATTGTTGCAACAATTGCATCAATATCCATGTGGATGACTATTTACCTTAAGATGAAATTTTCTAGTCTTCTAAAACATATGCAACCAATTGCAAGTTTTATTAGAAGATGAGATACAATGATTAGACTTTGAACTTATCAAATAAGAAAGTCAATTTCAATGATTAAATTTAGATTATTCCGATGCACTATATGAGTCCTTCTCTAAGGATCCTAGATAGTCTAGATAGTCACACTATCTGTACATCAGCTTATTTTAGTATTGGCATTATCCAACTATTTGGATGTCATATGGAAGTCACAAAAGCACAGTCAACTCTTTGACTTTCCTTCTTACTTGAGTTTGATCCATGCTTCCACTGCACTATCTTCATTTATAAACAACCATTGCTCAAGACATAGGACCTCTTAGAATTCAAAAGATTTCAATATAAGAGTATTTCAACATTAATACATGCTTTATTTAGTTCATACAATATGAATATTATGAAGTTTCATGAATGACTTGAGTATAGACATTAGAATGATGACACTCATCATATCTATATACATCTTAACTCTTAAAGACTTAGGTTCAGGTAGGTACTCAAGCATTTTGAATACATCATCTCCTATAGAGATACCATTCTGCATGATGCAGTGAACCATGCCATTCATGATTAAATGCCAAGAGCACATATGAATGTCAAAACATCTTCTTAGATTTTTATAAGGATTATTTGACAATTGCAATCATCATCAACATGTCACTTAAAGTACATTCGACGAAAGATCACGACTACAGAGACATAAAAACCCTAGATTTGTAGAGCTATGGTCTATTTAATTGTCATTCCTCATTATTACGAGGAAACTTGCACATTGCAACCACATACATTATGTGTCCAACTGCAAGTACAATATCTTGATCATGGATCCAATCCATGATATTTTACTGATTATTATTGAGTATAGTACTGAGTGGGTTTAATGAGGGTTATCTGAAATAAGAAATTTGCATAAATATATATATAAATATATATACACATTTTACTTTGATTTAGGAATTTTATACCAAAGTTATCTTGCCTTGTCAACACTGAAAGTTCATTCCCTTAATCACTATCAATGTAAGAGATATACTTACCATTATATATCAAGCAAGATCTGGGATCTCCATTCTTATCTTTGTCACATCCTATAATATGAGAACTTGAAACTCGGATCAAAAGAAGCAGGAACACATTCCACCTTGCAAGTCCAACTTGCATTCCCAATTCGGTCTTTAACACCCGGGCCCACCATCCCTAAGGTGATGTTGACCCATCATTAATTGAACCAACCGTCAACAAGAATACAACTCACTATGTGCAATCCAATATGGTCCCAATAATATGAGGACTCCATATTCGGGTCACTACGCATATGTCCTTACTCTTTCGAGAAGCAAAGAGCCCGATGCAAATGGCTTGTATTCAGGATCAGTCACTTCGGACAGGCGTCTCCTACATACAATCTCTGACGATGGAACCCATTGCCTTGATGGGAGACCATGGATATCACTTATGTGATCCTCCATATCATGTTAAAATTTTAATTAATTATTACGAATCATATTCACATAATCAATTCTTCCAAGGGAAATAACAACTCTATTCATGATAGAGTGTTTCAATTTTAATTAGATTCTAATTAATTTAATCATATTAAATTAATGATCCAATTAATATCCAACAAACATTCTTTATCGTTACTTGAAATATGCTATTATCTCAAATACGTATTATTTTGAATTTTAATAATCATAAAAATACATCATGATTTCTCAAGCATAATCCATTCCCTACCTGTTGTCATGGCCAGTACCGATGGGAGTGGGACAGACCGCACACGGTGCAACCTGCTACCCCAACGCTCCCCAACTAGACATCATATCCACCTCGGGAAAAGATAATGCCAACTCGATCACTTTGTACTTGAGATGATAATCGTTTTTCAACCAAAGTTATACCACATAAAAATAATCAAAACCATTTTGATTAACATTATAAGGATATTTGCTAAACAAATCCCCAATCCTATTCAAACAACTTGTTTGTTGGATAGTGTATGAAGTAACCAATTTGTGGTCTAGATCATATCTAATCAATTATTGGTTAAGAAAATGTCATTTAATGAAATAATTATCATCTTTAAATATTCCAAAAAAATTTATCAATAATTATCTCAAGAAATTAACCATTAATTTTTTAAAAAATTAAAGGACAATCACATGGTTCATGATCAAGTATGCAATTTCCAGCAATGACCTCTACTTACTAAATTTAACATATCTCAATCATTTTAAATCTAAATTATGTAAAGTAAGTTATCAAAGTTTGCTAATTTTATTTATAACAGAACTCAAGTGATAATCACGCATTTTTAGACATTTCAAAACAGTAAATAACTCTTTAATTACGTCATGACTCGCCATCCATGAAACAATGGATATATGTTCATTAAAATGATCATATCTTGAGTTATCGGATTCCAAATCATGCAAACTCAAATCGCACAGTTTCCTTAATTAATGAGGAACATTATCCAAGTGATAATTTCGTGTTTAAATACTTTAAACTAGTCCGAAAATAATCACAAAACAGGGCTGCGAAAATTGAAATGCGATAAAAATTTTCACGAACCCTAACGAGCCCAAATCTTCTTAGGTTAATGGATCGTATCCAAAACCTCCAACCTGGATCTGATACCACTTTAAGGATATGGGAAGATCCTTAAGCTCATCACAGAAGTGTGAGGATCGCATCGTATGCGATCGAGAGCAACTAGTCATACTAGTTGCACGATGCATTGGAATTTTAAAAAATAATAATGTGATGAAACCACATGATCCAAGAACATTTCTCGGATCGTTTCATCTAATCCACAATAGGTATTAAGGTTACCTCTTGAAGCGTGGTTGCGATCGAGTCTCTAAACAAAGAGACCTCCTGTCTCAAGTCTGATCCGACGGGGGAGACGCTTGCGAGCACGTTGATGAGACGCGTGCTCCTCGTAATCCATGTTGATGATCCAAGGGTCAAATCTCCTGATCTCCTTACATGAGATCTGACGTCTTCTTCACGAGTGAGGTGCACTGAAGGAGAAAGAGATCCCAAGCAAATACTTCGGCAACATAACGATGATGATGCAGCAATGGCGACTTTCTCTATGGCTTCATGGTGGACAGCCATACGAGAGAGAGGGAGAGAGCATTTGGCATGTAGAGAGAGAGAGAGGAAGAGAGCATATGTTATTGTCGTAAACGTGTAACTCAAAGAGCAAGGGGTGCCTCTTCTTATATAGGATTTCGGGAATCCATGGATCTCAATCCATGGACAACACACAATCAATGGATGAGATTGATTTGTGTTTCTTTCAATGGTCGTGATGTTGTTGTAAAAAAAGACAACAATAATTAATTTAAATTAATATATATTAATAAATCAATATAAATTAATTTCAAATCAAATCAATTGACTAGTCTAGGAGATAATGAGAAGATTGACCATATCCCCTAAAAAGGGGGGATGGCTACTCCTTTGAGATGGAATTGGTCTATCTCCTCATAATCTCATGAGATCACCTTATCTCATGAGATCTCCAAGATTTACAACAACATTCGTTGTAAATTATTTCACAAAAATAATTCATAATTATCTTGTAACAATGCAATTATGCCATTGGAAAAATGTGAATCATATTTGCATCGTAAAACAAAGTGTAAATTATATTTTCAATTAATCACCCAATGTGAATCAATTCACATCAATAATTAATTAAGAAATATAAATCACAATATACTCTCTTTAATATATTACAAATCACATTTATAATATACCTAAATAATATGGATTGTGTTATCCACATTATTCTTATCCATGATAATTAAATCACATTTAATCATCTTGGATCTCAATTCTCATGTGCCCCAATAATATGAATCACATTCACATTATTCATATCTTTAATAATTAAATCACATACAGTTATCTTAGATAACTCTCCTTATAATATGAATCAAATTCATATTATTCATGATAATTAAATCACATTTAATTATCTATTTTTTCTCAATGCTCGGATACATATATCAACAATGAAATTATCCATGAACTCTTTCAAGGATAATGCGCTTTATCCGCGGATACTTGGAGATAAGGACAGGGTGATTGTATTGTTCCACGTATAGTGACTTGGATGTTGAGATCACATCTCAAATCCAGATCTTGCGGACCTCCCATAGATGCCTGATTAAATCAAGACTGCAAATCTAATTTTGTCATTACATCTGAATCACATTCAGATCAATGTCCAACATTTGGACTAAGATCAGTTTACTTCTCTATGAGAGGAGTCACTAAAATCCAGACATGTTTCATCACTCTGTCGGAATGGAAGCGTCATGGTTATAAAATCGTTTATGATTACATCACCCTCAGGCATTCCTAATACCTATACATCCTACATACTGGAAGACCCAGAATAAATCCGAAGTTTTAGATCTCTTTTTAAACTGTCTCCTTCAGGATTTTATCATTAAGGTTCTCATCAGATCATTGGGAGTCGGTATGGATCATATACTTTCCAAAAGTATATATCATATCTAGGTTTGATCATATATTTTCTAAAAGCATATATCAAACCCTACAATTTTAGTCAAGCTTCCAAAGCGAGATGACCGTGCACAGAATTTGATTCTTCCCAATATCTGATGAGTGAGCTCATGTCTTCCGGTTCAGCAATAAACCTATATGATCCCTTTGAGAGATCGTATTACTCATATGCCCTTGCATGCACACCAGCGTGCCGGTGTATAGACCTTGGTTAGGTCATCAACCTATTGATCTGCTAAATGTACATACTCAGACATATAGTAACACATATGTCTCTGGTCAGAGGATGCATGCCTATATCGTGACAGCATAAGACATTGGTCTTTGGTTACCTCGATCTCGTTAAGTAAACTCTTTTGACCTAACTAATCTGACACCATCGAATCTCTATTCCTATGCAGACGGCCTGCATCAATAGATCGGTCAGATATCAGCCTTTAGAGAAAAGACTGCCATCTCCTTCTCAGGATGGAGATCCTCTCTTAATAATCATTTGATGGTACTTGATGAGTCTCTAATCTAACTCTTTAGATATTCATCCAAGCACCAACCTCTATGATTCAATAATTGAATCAACAGTTGTATGATCATCAAGATGGCCATGGTACATAACCCTAATTGTACTAAGGGACCTATTATGCAAATTAGTTATTCTTTATTTCAGATCAGGGAATGATATTCGCAATAACATTTATTGCATAATGGCTGGCCGTGGGCTCGCATGTCCAACAGTGGGGTCTGTTTCGTCAAGTGTTGATGTACTTGGGGGACCTCATCAGTTTTATTTTTCATCGGTTTATTTTTATTTGTTTTAGGATGTTTTCCATGTTGGGCCACTAATGATTGCTTTAATTAATTTTCTTGAGCTAGGTAGTTAATTTGGTCCAAAACCCCTAACAAGAATTTCTATACCTATAGAGTAGAGTGTATTGGACTTAGTCAAATTAGTTGGTTCTAGTCTACTAATAGAGGCTATTGTTAGGATGGTTTACTTGCATCATATAGGTTAGTTTATTCATCTGTATTTTAATTTTGCGCAGATCACCATGCATGTAGAGTGCTGGTGATAAAGTACGCTTCTCTAACCCCTTCATGCATTATTGTATTTAATTGCACGTTGGCTTTTTCAATTTCCTCCCTTGTTTTGACTCACATAAATTAGAAAGGAAATCGAACACTTGGTAGGAAATTCATTGAAAATATCCAAGTGATAATTGTTTAAACCGGGACTGCTAAAACACTTGACCTTAAAATAAAACATAACAAATTCATCATTGTTTTGGGCATAGAAACCCCTTCATTGTATTTGCATTTTATTTGCCTTGTACACACTAAGGATTAGTGTCCCAATCACATACTTCCTACGTGTTTGTATACTTTGTGTTTGATCATCTAACTCTAAAATTGATAATGTTAACCACCGATCTTTAACGATCATCACCCGAGTTGAGTAGGTGAATCTGGGGTTGCATTATGTTTGTATGTGCTTGGTATTGAGTTTGTTACGTTTATTTTCTCAATATCATTAGCAATCACCTAAAAAATCATCATCTTCACTCATGTTTTCCCTCCCTCCCATCCTTTACTCTGAGGGCCAAATGTTATCCAACATTTCAAGCTCATATCGCTTCACTCTGGCAAGTCAATGATCTCTTTGATCTTGACCAAGTTTTCTTTTAGCCTTTTGTTTATGATCCAGTGGATGGCTTTTCTCTAACTTCGGGAGAGAACCCATTATTTGAGTTTGAGTGTTCGTTCTCTTCCTCGAGTCTTATTTTTCCTATCTCCTCGAGGGTTATCTCGGGTGATATGTTTTTTATACTCGGTTTCATTTCTAGAATGTGCGTACGATCCATCGGATAATGAGACCGAGTCTTCTTATTTTTCTTCTGAGTCTAAGTTGTCTCTCCTCGACGAGCCTTGTGAGGATGACCCTATATTTGAGATGTTCGATGTTGTTTCTGAATTTTCTACATTACATAAATCGGATATATGTTTTCCTAGAGAGACTCATGTTCTTGACCTTCCATACCCATTTGAGACGTTGATTGACGAGGAGGATCCCATGACTGATCTTTTTTCTCCACGTTTGATTTTTTCTACTCCACTTATTCACTCCATTCTGATCTGGAGCCGATTATTTCATTTGTGCTACCAGAGTCTATTTGTATGTTTTCTCTCTTTTCCCAGTAGTTGACACCCACCTGAGTGAGTATTCGGGTGTCTCTTTTGATTTTGTTGAGTTCGTTGTTGTTCTCACACCGAGACTACAATGACAGTATGTTATTCGCATTACATATGCCATCCTGAACCACAACACTGCATTGGTCTAGCCTTTGTGCTCAGTTAAGGGTATAAACTCTAGTGCTTGTTGAGAGGCACCTCAACACTATCTATTTTGTATATACTTGTTTGTCTTGATTTGTTCCTTATTTCTACCATTCTTTTTACACCCCCAAATCTCGCTTAGGATTATTTTTGCTATACTTAGGATGTACTTTATCCTAAGTATAGGGGTATACACTGGGTTGTTCTATTTTTCATTCTGTTTCATTACTCATGTTGTTGCTTATACTTAGGGATCTTTTACCCTAAGTATAAGGGGAGTGATGTCATTTATTTTTCTCTTGTTATTTTCGTCTTAGTTTTCGTTTGTTTTCTCGCTTGTCCCCTGCCTGTTGATATTCTTTTCTATACTTAGGGATCCTTTACCCTAAGTATAGGGGGGACAAGTCGAGTCATTGATTTTCACGTACATTCTCTTCCTCGGTCCTCGCCTTTTGTACAGTCTTCTATACTTAGGATTAATTAATCCTAAGTATAGGGAGGATCACTGACTTCTATTCATTCTTTGAGTTGTTTTTGTATAGTGTTATTTTCACTTTTCTATTCTTAGCATGAGTTATGTCTTCCTTTACAGCTCTTTGATCACTATGAGGACATAGTTCAAGCTAAGTATAGGGGGTGTCATATATATTGTATATATACTTTAGCCATAACTCGTACTTTGAATGGCTATAAAAATGTGATTAATTTTTTGTATATTACTGTGATATGTATATAAATACGTTAAATCCATGTGTCTATATAATATTTGGTCACCTTCCATCTTGTAAAAAATAAAAAAATCCTCTTATAAAAATATTGTATAATCCGTGTATAAACTTGTATATATTTTACTAACCCTTTTTATCTTAAAAATATATGCTCTGTATATATTTCTTGCATTTGCATGTGCATTTTTAGAATAGTATTGACATTTATACTGAGTGTGGAATAAAATTGAAGAGTGGATCTTAGTTGGACCTTAATCCACTTAATTTCAGAGGAACCTTATAAGAACTGGAGTTAAGACTTTTTAGTTTCTAGCGACTTAATTTTTTGAGTCCATAAGACTATGTTCACATGTCATCTTAAGTAGTCTAAGTAGAATATTTAACAACACACGCATGATTCTTTTAGACCTTGGCTTTTATCTTGGACAAGCACTCTAAACGTAGCTCTTCATGGAGGAGGTGGTGAGGATGCAGAATCTTTTGGTTTGGGGTAGCACACGGGTATGTAACAACTACTAGGAATATCTGTCTTCCTTTAAGGAGGGTAGTGCATCTCAATCTGATCTAGTAGCATTGAGGTCTAAATACAGGATGTTGTGGGGTTGCAATAATGCTTCAAAAGAGAGATAGTCTACTAGCTCAAGAGGAAAAATTCCTTATGTACATGCCGCACCTTGTATATATTAAAATAATGTAGAATATCCAAAGGTGGGCAGGCCTGATTGAATAGTAAAATGCATGCCAGAGTGTATATACAAATATAGAAAAATATGAAGAGCTTCATAGTAAAATTTTTGTAAGCTTGCGGTTGGATGGCTTGGCTACATTGGTCATGCGTCCAAGGACAGGTAGCTACACTGGTTACCATCCATTCTTTTCTCCATCTCCTCTTCTTGAGCTGGTTGTACTTGAACTTAGAAGGGAATATCCCCACTCCTCGAGGAAAGAGTTGCTAGACTAGGGGACTAGAGTTATCTTGTTGAGAGAGGTTGTTTCTCTGCTACTTTGAGATGGATAGCTATATTTCACTTACAACGTACAATTAAAGATTCATAGTCATAAGAATTTGTCTATGTAGACTTGATCTAACATGACTGTTGAGGTGACCTGAATAGGAGTCTTGTGGAACTTGAAGGTTGTTAGGTTTTAAATCCATTTCCCATTAACATTTCGCCACACTAATAATCCAAATGTATGACAGGGCTCCATACTATAACTTTGTGAAGACAAGTTTAATACTCAATATTGTCCTAATTTCTTTATTTTTCCTTTCTTTTTTTATTCGCTTATTCTTTCAAATATGTGTTTTCTAAGGGACTAGAAAAGGTAAAGCATAGGGGGTGATGAATCTGCATTTCAACGTCTTTATTCATTTATTTTAGCTCAAAATCCCTTATAAAACACATGTATATATTAATAAATCCATATTCTTACTAACATGCATCTGTGTGTACATATTGTACATTTATTACTATTTTAACCTAAAATAAATAAATAAGTAAAGGAAAAATAAACAAAATAAAAGGTTGTATATATGTAATAAATACAGGCTGAATCAAACCCTGGGAGAAGGTAAATACTTGACCAGATCGACAAGGAATAAAGTAAGGGGAGATAAGGCCAAAAATCATAAAAAATATACTTGATATGTTCCTCACTTGAATAATATTGTCTATAATACAAATTCTTTATTATTTTATCACATAACCCTTTGTAATAATCATGATAAAAGACTCTTGTAAATAACAAAAATAATTGCAAAAGAAATTTGTGTATATATTGTAAATAATCACACTCTCCAAAGGACACAAAAATACAAACTTTCTAGACCAATATCTTCTCCATATGAACTTGAATTGAATTAAACTCACTTCCATCATATTCTAAATTAAATCATATCTAAAATGGCAGTTGTTTCATAATTTTTGATGTTACGGTTTGAAAGATGGTTTTTGGGGGAGGTTTTTGCAAATTTACCACTTGTTTATTATATTTATTTTTTATACATATGTATTCTTAAATAATTATAAATATAATAATTTTTTAAAGTAAAAATAATATATATTATAAAACATAAAATAAAACAATTTATTAATTTAACTATGTGTATAATGTACCATTTGTATAGATTATATGTATATAATTAATTTCCATTAATAACCATCACTAAAAAATTTAATAATGTTTATTATTTAAATTAATAAAATAACGAAAATGATTTATTTATTTGTATATTTATTTATTTAATAATGTAAATAATATACCATATGTATATAATTTACTTAATTCCTTAATTAACCCACCATTAAAGTGGCTTATTAAGCTAAGGACATTTATTATTATTTCTAATCAAAAATTGTTAATTTAATTAATTAATTCCACCATTAACATCTTTCCCTTTTTTCCCTCTCCAATAATTCATTTTTCTAAAATTCATTTTTTTCTATTTATTTGGATCCTCTTCCCCCATTCCATTTTGATCAATCCTATGGTGAGAGGAGCCTAATTTCCCAAGAGCTATTTTTGGTGGAAAAGGTGCTCAGCTTCAAGTTGTCTGATGACAGTGAGTCGGTCTTCGTCGAGGCCATTATGACGTTAATTTGATTCCCATTGGTGAGATCCACATCCATTTCTAGTCGTTTGTTTAGATAATTTTAGGTTTAATTTTATTTTTAGTTTGACAGCTATTTTTTCGTAATCATAAATACCCATTCCTAACTGTTCATCACGATTCGATCCACCTCTAATTACCGTCTCATATCATTTTTTGATTCCTCATCGTTTCACGTTCTATCACCTCGACCTCTCACCTCCGACCACGTACGATGGTCGGAGAAACTGTTCCAATCCCTCACCGAACAATAGAACCATCCATTCACCTAACCTTTTGATTTTTTGGATCGAGCCGTCATGCTCGAGTCGGTTTTTATTTTATTTTATTGCAGGGACACAGTAAAAAAATCATTTGCTGTCCTTAAATAAAATTTAAAAAAAAACGCAATAGTGATGCAACAAGCGTTGCCATCCTTAACCGTCGGTGGTGCCCGCCGCCCCAATGACCTTCCATCATTGCTTCTTGACTGACTCTGCCGACCACTGGAGCACAGCTATTCTATCGCATGGAGGATCCATCATCATCGAGCATCAGACCTGAAGAAGCCTCACCATCCTCGCTCTGATCGAAACCTCCATTGTGGCTTAGCTCCACCACCGTCGCCACTGTGCCCTCGAAGAAGCCACTGTTATCGCCACATTTGCATGAGCATCAGCACCGTCGTCTCCAAGTCAGTCGTGTACCACAGCCATAGCTGCCCCATCGAGACAAGACTTCCGTCATCACCACAGTACTTGGAGAACCCAAGCCACCCCCCGTCGTTGCTCGAGATCCGCACCATCTAACGAGGAACCTCCGCCCTGAGCACCATCCACATCGTCGTACCCAATCTCTACCTCCTGGAGACGCATGCCACCATTGGAGATCATAAGAACCTCCATCGCCTTTTCGCCCTCGAGATTAGCATACGCCACTACCATCGATGCTCCAACTACTCCTGCGTAAAGAGTTCCTCCGTCCTCGAGAGCCACGGTCATCCTCTCAAATTTAGGGGAGAAGAAAAAGAGCCACATCACTTAAAACCTTGGCAGCGTACGTGTGTCCAAGATATTTTGGGAAAATATCAACCAGGCCCCCAAAGTTGCAGAATTTGTAAAGAAGCCCCCGCTAGTATATTTGCATGCATCGTACGCTTTCTGTGGGTAATTTGCATCCCCCTCGTAATTTTTCTCTTATTATATTTTAATGCAAAAAACATTGAATAATTACTTTTAAGTCCCTATAATCCAGACTTCTATTTTGCTTGCTTTGATCATTAAAATAAATTCATAAATTCTCCAAAAATCCGATTGAGTTCATGTTACTTGTTTCGTCATAGTAAAATTTTTCATTGCATTTATTTCCATTTTCTATTATTAAAAATTCAAACACATCATATTTTTCACTTTTTGAAATTAAAAAATTCATAAAAATTTGAATATTCTTTAAAAATTCCAAAAAATAGAATAGTTTGCATTTGTTATATTTCATTTCTTGTGTAAATTTCAAGTATTATATATTTTTAAAAACCCTACGAATTTGCAAAACTCTAAAAATATTATGAAAGTCATGGAAAATTATAGAAAATCCCAAAAATAGTGTTGTTACTTCTTGTTTGTAGATAACTCCATATAGTTTTCAGAAAAAAATATCCAGTAGTTTTTTAATTTATTTGATGGTTTTAAATTGCAAAATATCTCTACTTATTCATTGTTTAACATTATTTTGAGTTTTTATTTTTTATAAAATCCATGAAAACTTAAAAACTCTTTAAAAAATCACCGAAAATATTATAAAAAGTATAAAATCAAAAATATTTTATTTTGGCTTTTTTAATCATTTTTACTATATTTTGAAAATCCAAAAAATAGCTCTCCTCTATTTTTGTATATAAATTGTTTGAAAATTATATTCTTGAAAATTAAAAATTTGCAAAACTAAAAACCATTAAAAATTATAAATAAAAAAATAAAAAAATAAAAAAATATAAAAATATAAAAACCTAGAGTAGTGTTCATAGAATTTCCTTCTTCATTTCATTGATCCTTTCATTTATTTAATAACCCTCAAGATTTTGTAGCCTTCCTGAGTTCGATCCTGTTTTTTATACATGTAAATTAAATAGCAAATTCTCTTACTACATTTTAAAAAACCTTTTACCTCAAGAATCAAATAATTTTTTGTTGAGGGATTTTAGGGTTTCAATGATATCACATTTATTCCATATTTAAAACCCTAGAAATTCCTTATTCAACATCCATCTCCGTAGATTCATGAAGTGGATGTCATCTGTGCAATCGAGCAGTCTTCGCCCCATCCTGGAGAACAACAACAGAGGCAAGTACAAGCCAACCGGCCGTTCCACCAGAATCTGGGTGAATGGTGTTTTCATCAGCACTAGCACTAGCAACAACCCCACTACCAATCTCCACCACATCCAAATTACACTTGGAGACAGAACTTCCGTCGTTAGCCTACCGCCAACCAATCTATCAATCAATACTCGGTGGTTCCATATCAGAATTTCCCTCCTCCTCGCTACCAATGTCAGCAATACCCTCCGCATCAGTATCAAAACTTCTGGTAGTAGCATTATTATTACCTATAACACTGCAACTTGATTTTTGAGTTCCAAGTATTAAATACAAGACCCGAGGGGGAACGTCTACAAAATATCCCCTTACGTTGGGTCCATGTGAGGTGACCTGGTACTGAACTAAAGTGCAAAATCACAAAGCACCAAGGGAATATGCAATATGTCCCAAAAGTTCTGTACATGATTAAATATTTATAGTACTTTTTATAAATAATAAAAAATACAGAGGGGGGTCGAATGCAAATGTTACCACTTAACTACTTTTCATCCAACCGTTGTGCTTTTTCCATGTGGATGATCCAACTATTATTTGGAGGCACCGCTTAGAATAAATTGGGTAGCCCGAATTAAATATGGACTGTGTTATTGATCGAATGACAGAGCGGGGGCCTAGAAGAATTCATAAAGAACAGGAGGCCGACGACTTTCGATCTGACTTTTCTCTCCGCTTTAGCGATGGATCTTACTTCTAACAATCCCAACAAGTTGATGGGCTTCCTTCATGTATAATAGTGGTCTCCGACAACAACGAGGGTGTCCATAGGTCTCAGATAGATCCGGATGACCTGGAGCTACTCCAGGTGCTCGGTGGGATTCCAGATGAGTCACCAAGGGTCGAGACCTGCTCAAAATGATCCTTGGTTTTGAGGGTTATCTCCTCGACTAAAGGGTGAAGAAAAAAGGAGTCGTAGATGTGATGGAGATGGTGTTCCGATGAAGTGTGGTGGAGGGAGCTTTGACTCCCAGATCCATGATGGGTCTGGAGTGGAAGGATGGAGCGATCGACGGAAAGCGTGAAGGGGAAGATAATGAGATGAAATGGGTCTGAATTAACGGTTGAAACACGGAGAATTGCCCTTGAGTTCAAGCTCCAAGGATTTGGGTTTTTTTTCTAAATTATGATTAAAGATGTGATTAAACTAGAAATTAAATGATGAAATGTGAAAGAGGACTAAAGATATACCTAGGAAAAGAAGGACAGTTCTTGACTTGGCCTGTAAGCCAAGGAAGTTGAACCATCTGGCGATGGTCTCCGGTGATGGTTGGACCATGCTCCTCCGCTGCTCCTCCTTGATGCAAAGCCTCCGAGCTTCAAGTTGTCACCAAAAGGAATGAAATGGGGTGGCTTTGAGGGGCTATGAACAATGGGAGAGGGATCAAAATTGGAAAAGGAGCTGGAGGGGCTTATTTAAAGGCTGAAGAAGGGAGTGGTTTATGAGGGAGATGTTGATCAAGTCGATGAAGATCAACTAGATCTAAGGTATTCGCGGGAATTATGGATGTTTTATCTCCAGGAATCGAGTAGCATGGCGGGAGATAATGACCTTGAGGGGAAAAAGGTCAAAGTATGGGGCCTGACATTCCGACTCTCGAGGAAGAGAGAAGGGGTGGCGGAGGCTTATGGTTGGTCCACATGGACTGACTAGAAAATTCCCTGGAAAAAAGATTGGTAAAAATAAAAAAATATAAATGAATTATTTAAATTTTTTATTAAAACATGAAAAGTAGTTGTAATTTAGTTTAGTATTTTATACATTTTTTATTTATTTTTATGAGTCCTTTTATTGAAAGTTAATATTTACATGTAAGAATATACATATAAATAAATGTATTAGGATATTTTTATTTTTATATTATATTTTACATTTTATTGTTTTATACAGGTATTTTACATATTTTTGATTTATTTGTATACACATTTAGATTTTTTATTTTATTTTTCTGAGTTTGTATGTATACTTAATTATATATTTTAGATTAAAGAATATACATGTACAAACCTATAATGTATAGTTTACCTATGTATTTGAATGTATTATTTATTTTAATATTATTTTAATGGTTTTATCTAATTATAATTATGTACATATGTTTTAAATAATTTTTACAAATTTATAAAAATAAAAGGATTTTAAGAATAAATATATTGAATAAAATATGCAGGTATATTGCACAATAGGGGCTCAAAACCTAACGCTTGCATCTTAGCTCCAAATTAAATGAAACCACCTTCATTAAATATCTTATTAAAAGTTATATACAATTAAAGTGATTTTGGTCCATTTTGATAGAGTTTGGAGAAGATACGGGTATGTGAATTTTTATTTTGATTTTTTATTTTGTGTGTCTTGGGTACTCTGTGGATTATTTTTCTGTGAACTAACTTTTGTATTTTTCTTTGTATTTTTATATACAATCTTCATGTACAAAGTGTTGATTTGAGGTGTGAAATTAATAGAATAAAATAGGTGCAAAAATTAATTACTTATGAATTAAAAATTAGGGTTTCGTATATATTTTGTACAATTTCTCTGTCCTATCTCCCCTACTTTATTCCTTGTCGACCAAGTCATCATGATGACTGGGTTTTGAGTTTTGAGGTCATTCAACACCTACGATGTGTCATTTCTTTTTCTTTTGTTCCTTATTCTTTTATTTTGTAATTAAACATCATAAATGTACATTATTTTATATAGTATTTTGTACAAATTACTGAGTGTTTATTTTGGAATATTAATGATATATACATACATTTAGATAGAGATTTAAGGCCTAAATGAATTAATAAAGGTGATGAAATGGAGGATCATCACCCCCTATACTTGCCTTTGCTAGTCCCTGACAAACACTTATTCCATAAGTGCAGAAAAGAAAAAGAAAGAACTTGGATTGATTTTAACTTTTACACTTGTCTTCATAATATCAAAGCTTGGAGCTCAGTAGAACCCTTGAATTTTTAGTTTGGTCAGAACCTTGTCGGGAACCCGACTTGAAACACAACGGCCTCTGAGAATCACAAAACTCTGCTCAAGTCTTCTCAAAATCCAGGTTAGAACAAGTCGACACCATACGCAGTCCCTTATGGCTATGAGTCTATCTTGTACTATGTATGTGATTTATAGCTCCTCTTGGTTGAAGCGGTAAAAGTCGGGCTTCTCCAACATGGTCACCCTAATTCAACAATCCAACAACTCTTTCCTATAGAAGCGGGCAATGAATTTGCATTTCATCATCTTTATTCATTTATTTTAGCTTAGAAACCCTTCTTAAACACCTGTAAATATTAATAAATCAAGGTTTTTATTATTTCTTATTCTTTTGCAAATATTGTACAAAAACCATAGTTTTAACCTAAAATAAATAAATAAAGGAAAAATAAAGACAAATGAAGATGTTATATATGCAATAAATATAGGATGACTCTGACCCTGAGAGAAGGTCAAGACTTAGCTTAATCAATAAGGAATAAAGTAGGGGAGATAAGACTTCTTGTAGAAAAATAAAAGAAAATTCAATTTCATTCAATATTCATCAATTGTACATATACCATTATTTTGTACAGAAATTATTTTTACTATTTTATTTATCATTCAATTAATTCCAAATAAAAATGTTTTCTTCTTGAAAGTTGTACATAAAAATAAGTTGTAAATATTGGAAATAATTGTAAGAAGATGCATTGTATATTGTGCAAATAGTGACACATCGAAAAAGTTGCAAAACGAAACTTCCCAGACTCATATCTTCTCCATTAAAACTCAAAATAAATAAAAATCATTTTTAATGTACTCTAAATAAGATAAGCTTCAAAGTGAAGCTGGTTTCGCTAAAATTGGAGTTAAGATGCAAAATGTGGCTTTTTGGATTGTTTTGTACATTGTGCCTATACTATATATGGTGTGAATATATTCATTTATTTTATGTAAATATTTGTGCATATTTTATTTTAAAATAATTGTAAATTTTGTTTTTTATTCAAGAAAAATGAAAATAAAAACTACAAAAAATCAAAAACATCAAAAATAAATTCATTGTATAGTGTACATGTATCACTATGTATATGTTGTAAATACACCTATTTTATTAACTTATTTTTTTCTTAAAATAAAATAAAAATATATTTAAAATATTTGTAAAATATTGTAAATAAATAAAATATTAAATTATATAATAATATGTAAAAATAACTAATTAAAATCATGTTGCTGTATATATGGGTAAAAATACCTATGAACAAAGGTCATTATTTATTTTTATCTATTCATTTAATGTATTTAAATTATTAAAAATCACCTAAATTAACATTATCTATTCCTTAACATTTTCTACTTGCATTATTTATTTGAAATCATTTTCTATTTTTAATCTAATTTATCTAACTTTTTATTGAATGTTTGTCTTATAGTGGTCTTTCTCCTATTCGGACTTGGATCCTATTGGTGGATCTGGGTCTGTTGACTCGGATCAACATTTTCTTAAATCTAGCTTGCCCGAATAAATGCACACCAGATCTCTTTTCCATATTTTTCTGGATGACCCAACCATCGTTGCTACCGGCTCTCTACACAAAATTCATTGCCCGATTAAGTTCTACCTCGCGTGATTCTCATTTTCAATAACTCACCTAGTTCATACGCTTTCCTTTTTCAAATTTTCACCTGAAACCTGTGCTAAGCCTGAAAGGAGAGGGTAGTGACAGGACCTGATCCACCACAGTTGGGAGCATAAAGATAGCTGGAGGACATGATCTAGCCACTTTTCGGTGCTCCGTCGGTGAGTCAAGTTTCTTCGATCTTTCACACTTGAATCAAGGCAATCACCATCATCATTCCAGTCGTAGCTAATCTTTGGTATAATTCCTTTCAGTTTCGCTTTGAATTTCACTTTTAATTACAATAATTAGTTTATATCAGATTTTCATCCGCAAGCTCCATTATGCAAGATCGGAGCTCTCCGATCATTGATTATCCTCTCCAACCATCCCCTCACATTCACCAGAACCTTCTCCATCTTCAACCCCTAGATCCAGGTGGATTTGAGTCTCTGACTCCTTCTTCGATCACCTCCATGGGAGTTGAACTATCCACCTCTTTTTCGCTATGTTTTGCATCAAATAACTGTGATTGGAGCATTGCCTCCGAGCATTGTACATTTTGCAGGTTGCAGGAGCTTATCTGGGAGCATTGAGCAGAATCTAGATATCCTCATTGGGCTGCTGGCGGCCTTGACCTCTAGATCAAAGATCAATCACTTTCGATCTTCATTGACCCATTTAATCTCCGTAGGAGAGTTGCAGGAGCATGCACATCCCTTCAGAAGGCGGCTCGTGTTGAGATCGGTCGAGATCAGGACGATAAAAGCTCGCCTTGCTAGATATTCAAGGTGTTCTTCTAGGTGGCTTGCAAAGCATCCAATCAAGAACAGTTGCGTCAGATTTGATCACACTTGTTGATCGAGCCCCAATCCTCAACCATCAAATCACGCTTATAGATCAGATCTAGATCGTACGTGTGCAACTCAAGATCAGTCGTCAGATCAAAGCACCATATCCATCTCTGACGTCTGATTCGCCTATTGGATTCATAACCATTTTGCACTCTGCCCATGTGATTTTATTATTTGTAAATAAAGCAATTTGGACACGTGTCATGTTGTGTGTGCTTGAATAATTACATATTTTGCCATGTTGTTTATTATATTTGTGTCTTGGTCCTGCTTGAATTGTGAATAACATGTGTAGCACGAGGTATATTGGTAATTTTGCAATAAAGACCCATTGTTTCTGTGTTACTTTTCAACCCCTTGGAAAAACTTTATTCCCTCTAGGACTGTGCTGGCGCACCTCACGTGCGCCAGCACACCTCTTTTGGGAAAATCGTAGGACCACCCCATGTGTTTTAAGTGTTTTATTTGTTTAGCATGTTGAATAAAAGTATTTGCATTCTCTTCCATGTTATGCAATTTTATATTTTGTGTGTTAATTGGGTTTACTAAATAGTTAAACATCATTAAAAATTCCATAATAATCATTTTACATTCATGCTAAGTAGTATTATTATCAGTTTTTTTATTTTGCATTTTATTTAGTTTTGTTATTTCTAAAAATTCAAAAACATCTCAATTTTCTCCTGGTTATTGTATTAATTAAATAAAAATTACAAAAACATTTTGAAAAAAATATTTAAAAAATAAAGTTATTTATTTCATTGTGTTTTAATTTTTGTTATAAATTTCACCTATAAATTCCTAAAAAACCAATATATATATATAACACTGAAAACACTCAAAATACAAATAAAATCACATAAAAATAAAAAAACATAAAATACCATTTTGAAAATATTAAAAAAAAATCCATGTTCATGTATATATTTTATATATTTTTGATTTATTTTATATTTTAAAATCACAAAAACATCTATTGTGTTTTGTGTTTGTTGTTTTTTTTATTTTTAATTATTTTAAAACTCCTAAAAATTTTCCAAAAATCTTATAAAAATCACAAAAATAGTATGAAATTATAAAAAAATCAAAAAGAATTTTATTTGAATTTTTTGTACATTTTTTCTATACTTTAAAAATATAAAAAAACTTTCTTTCTTTACATTTTGTTTTTATCCTCCTTATTTGTTTGTTTTATTTAGTAAAAATATAAAAATATTTGCAAAATTAAAAAAAATCTTTTTAAAATAATTATATAATTAGAAAACCATTAAAAATATCAATATGGGCACTTATTACCAACTAAGGACTTTGCTAGAGTTACAAAATCCTCCATATCTAACTCGATTGATTAGACTGAGAAAGTGGGGTTCACACACTAGCATCTCACATACCTAGAACCAAAGACCTTTTGATTTAGGGATAAAGTGAATAACCAAAGGAAACGTTCACAAAACATCCTATCCTCAAATGTATCATCCTACAAAATGCTGAAGCCCTGGCCATCCGCTAAACCAAGGTAGTTTTCTTAGAGATTCCTCTTTTTATTTCATGTTTATCTTTGATTTAAATAACACTCGGGATTATTGTAGCCTCCATGAGTTCGATCTTATATGCTATACAGGTAAGTACATAGAAAATTTATTTTCTTGCTTGCATTCCTCTTTGGTTGTTAGCTTGAAAGTTGAATAATTAATAAATTTTGTTGAGACTTTCTTTGGATAGCAACGATCACATATTCACCTTGTGTATATTTTCATCCATAAAATAAAATTACATAAAAAGTGGAATTGAACAAATGGTGTCGTTGCCAGGGAGGCACTGCGAGGGTAGCTAGGATCTTATCCATTTAGCCTGCTATTCTTGAATTTTGTATATACTTCTTTCTTTTTCTTTTTCTTTATAATTGTCTATTTTCTATCACTTGTTTTCTTATTTTGTATTTTTTATTTTCTATCATTTGTTCATTTATTTTTTATATTTATTTGTATATTATTGCGGATTTACTTAGTGTTGAGGAGTGAGCACTCGGATCGAGTATCGCGTACCATGAGGGAGCTTACACATCGCTTGTAGGATCCAATTTGTCGAACACCGAAAGCCCACCAAGATCATACTTTGAGTATTCATCTAATATTATTTTTACTTGCTCCTCATTTTGCTTCATATCCACTTCGTTGTTTATGTGTTTGATTGTTTATTTTCTGCTTTATTTTCTTTCTTTTATTTTACTCATATTTTTATAACAATGATCTGACATATTTCTTGTTTCTCTCTTTCTTGCAAGGGCTTGACGACCGAGGGAGGAATTACTAGGATCGCTGGTGCACCCGAGCAAAGTGGAGGCGGTTCATTTCTTCATCGAGCAGCAGAAGAGCGTAGGAGAGGAGGAGCAGGAAATTTGGAGGACTACTTGAGAGCATTTTATTTTTTTCACATGTTTTTTGTTTTATTTTAGTCTTTTATTTCTGTTTTTGTTAATAATTTATAATAATTCTTGGCACATGCCATCTTTTTATTTGGACATTAGAGTCGCTTGTGATTGCGACGTTTGTTTCACCAAGTACCGGTTCACTAGGGGGACATCATCAGATTTTTGTTTTTCTTGCCTTTTATTTTTTATTTTTTTTCTCGTGGTTTTTCATGCTTAAGCCCTTAGAAGTAGGTTTTATTATCTTGGTTGAGCCAGGTAACTGATTAGGTTTGCATCCCCTAAATCAGAATATATGTTCCTATGGATTAGATCTTAGGATTGGATTTAGTCAAATAATTGGTTCTCGCCTGCTAATAGAAGTTACTGCATAGGATGCTTCTCGTGCATCATTTAGGCTGTTTATTTTTTGTCTTTACTTTTATGCGAGGATCATTTTGCATGTAGAATGTTGGAGCAAGGTACGCATTTCTTATCTCATGCATGCATCATTGATTTTCGTCGCATCATCTTTTCTGACTTCCTCTCTTGATTTTCTCACTTAGGAAATAAAGGAGTTGGAAAAATCATTAGATCGTTGATTTGAAAAAGATCCAAAAAAGTGATAACCGATTAAAAAGAGACTGCTAAATTTACTTGACCTAAAATAAAATGAAAAAAACATATCTTCATTATTTTGGGGAGAGTAGCCCCATCACTATTTGTAGGTACTTACCTCCAGACAGAGTGGACGAGGACGTAGCCTTAAGGTTAGAGACCAAATCCCTAAACTTGTGACCTATTCTCTTATACAATTCTCTGTGGTATATGGTTGAGATGCATGCACTTGCCTGAGAAGTTAGAAAATTGTTTTGGCGAGCTCCGCCTCTTATCTCCCTTTGGGCCTGATATTGAACCCAACATCCTGGGAAGATGATTCCATTGATTGGGGAGGTTTAAGGATGTACATTGGGCAATATAGGTGACTCACCCTATGTGTTTGGTAGTAAGAAACTTTGTGTAGATTCACTTAAAAAATTGAAAAGATAATTGACCGAACTCTCACAGTCTTCACTTGTGTTCAGTTGATGAATCAAGGGTTTGTTTTGTGTTTGTTTGCTAGTGTTAGAGATCCCTTTGCACACTTTGTGCCTTAACTTCTTTCTCTTATTGTTGTTTCACCTCGTGTTCTTGCATCTTACCTCTTGCTATCGAAGATGTCTTATTGGAGTATTTTGTGCTTGAACTTTGTGAGATTATCTTTATACACTCTATTCTGTTCATCTTTACCTATTCGGGATGACTCTCTTCCCGATCACTTCTTTTTCTACATCTCCACTTTTATCGCCAATAAATCCCTTGTTTGAGATTAACCCCCATCTCAAACTATCATTTGAGGCTCTTAATTTTCTAAGGATTGATCGAGTGCCTTACACTTTTATAGAGACCAATTCGGATTCTAAGGACTCGATGGTACCACCGAAGGGAAAGGGTCCAGTGACTAAGTAGCATGAGATCAACAGTATGATATTGGCATGCATTCAGGACATCCAGGCCCTTACTAAGTAGGCTAACATCTAGGTCGATCTTCGTGACATGATCTTAGAGCTGAGACAAGACAAAGGAGAGAGGAGGATGGACATATTAGAGAAGGTGGGAATGGGGGAGCCGATCCTGAGCTTCCGAGAGTGGATCCGAAGTCCACACCGAGAGATTCTTATAACCCAGGTGCGGGATACATGATGACATGGATACATATTCTTACAATTCATGGGCCTTTCGAGTTGAATCCCACCATACTTCATTTGCTCTCGATATTCCACGGACATATTCATGAGGAGCTTATATTCATCTCCAGCAATTTGATCGCATTTGTAGCACCATCCACTACCCTAACATCTCGTTAGATGTAGTGAAGATGGCTGCCTTCTCATTCAGTCTCATGAACAAGGTGCTACATTGGATTAACCACTTGGGAAAGGTTCTCACATCTTGGGAAGAGTTGAGGTCCGCTTTTCTTATCAAGTATTATCTACTTAGACACCTCGACCGGATGTGATCGTTGATAACTAACTTCTCCCAAGCATGGGAAAGGTTCAAAGATTTGACGGAGAAGTGCCCCCCATCATGATATTCCAAAGACAAGCTTATTGCAGAATTTCTTTAGGGTGTTAAGCTTAGAGAACTATATATTAGTGGACACCGCTTGCGGGGGTTCACATTTCAACAAGGATGAGGATGTCTTATACCAGATATTTGAGGAGATGGTAGAGAGCTCTGCAACTCTTTCTTCTGCACATGCTTTCTAGAAGCATCCTACTCCTTCTTCAGCACCCCACAAGGACATCAACATCTCATGATGTGGATAAGGTGGACAACGCTGATCAGACCATCATTGGGAACCACGTATCCAAAGTTGATATAATTGAGAAGCCATCACAAGATCTACATAAATTACAAGTGATCGAACAGAGGATGAAGCAGATGGACAAGATGGAATATATCACCCATCATTTGGAGCTTGTAGTCAGTACCATCATCCCATGCCAGAGCTAGAGTGTTGCATCCGATACATTTGCAATGGAGCAGCTGAGTTCTTATTCTTCAGCACCGCAGAGTACCGAAGGTCCTTCTTCTATCGTTCAACACGTTTACTACACGTAGACGTCAGATCAGGTCCAGTGGCAGCCGACTTAGTTATGTGTTGTGCTGTACTACTCAGAGCATGAGTACATTCCTCAGCAGTTCTCTCCACCTTCACCTCACATACAAGATCTGAACGGTATCTGGTTTGATCGTAAATGCAGTCAGGTCCGTCCATCACGGTAGGGTCAGTTGGGTTTGCACCCTAGTCAGAGGCCCGTCCACCACTTTAAGGGAGAGAGACCACATCCCCAGCACCAACCGATTTCGCAGCCTCATAGTTCCATCTCCACCTTAGTTCCAGACATGGATACCGGCAGTCGATGTAGCCTGCACATTCTTACCAACCCTACTATCAGCAACAACCTGCATATGGGAAGTATTACTCACATCCTCCTCCTCCTTATTATCAGCAGCACTACTCTAGGTACCAATCTTTCCACTACCAGACTCGACAGCCCGTTGTTAAGCACCCCGAGGCACCTTCGGTGAACTCAACCCCCGATCATCTTGCCTTGTTGATGAAGAACATGCCCAATTTGACTTAGAGGCTCAACATCCTAACCATGACGAAGACACTCATACCAACACAGATCGAAGCCAATCCCAAAAATTTAAAAACAAGGAGTAGGTAGCCCATGATCCATCCACCCTCGAGACAGGTATGGCCTTTGATTTCATATGTTTATCTGATGTCATTTCTCTCAAGAGCGATAAGAGATTGCAATCGCCATCACATCAGTTGGGATTGTGAGATCAACAAGCTAAGATAATTACACTGACATCATCTTCTTCACCAGCTGAGCAATGATCTAAAGTTGCAATTCCAGAGCTCGGAGGATCTACTTCTACTTCCTCTCCACCACCAACACCACCACCACCTTCATCATCTAGAAAATACCAAAGAGAGAATAAAGCAAGTTGTAGTGTCGAGTCAGCTTTGAGGAAGAACACACCCACCGTGGAGTCTTCTTTAGCACCAGCAAACCGAGAAGCCCATACCATTTTTCCTTTTATTTATTGTTCTACACATGTATTAGATGATATTGTACAACCAGTTTTTGATCATCCTATTGTACATGTTGATTCTGATATAAGAGAAATGAGCAATTTGATGTCTCTTCAAATTCTGTCCCATTTCCATCTGCATTAAATAAAACAAAAATTCAAAAAATCAAAACATCCCTATCTGATTTTGTAGTGGTAGAGATCGTAGAACATGTTTTTAGATATGTCGCTCCTTAAGGCCATGGACTACATACTCACGATTAAAAAGGGAATGAAAGAATCATGTACTAGAAAGCGTAAGCCAAAGCAGAACAGACACAAGAGAGTAGAAAATCACATATTGACCATAGCCACAGGTCATGCCATTAGCAACCTCCCATCGAAAAAGAAATATAATGGAGCACCTCACATCTTGATATTTGATCAGGATTTTTTATCATACTCTTCCTGATAGCGGATCCTCGATCAATCTCATGCCATCCTCGCTACTCATTGAGTTTGGGTTGGGGATTATTAGATCGATCAGGATGATCCTTCAGCTTGCTGATAGATCGATCAAGAGATCAAGGGGCATTCTCGAGGATGTTATTGTAACGGTGCAAGGCATGAGCTTTCTGGTTGATTTTGTCATCATGGATATGGTCATACCTGCACCATTATTCCATACCTCTATCATACTTGGTCGGTCGTTCCTTCGAATGATCGAAGTGTTAGTTTATTATGTTATTGGAGAGATCACCTTTCACTCTCATAGTGATAAGGTGAGATTGAGATGATCCCAGATCCGAGGCCATCACCACCACCAGCTGCAGATGCGATAGAGCCAGCAATAGATTCTGACTACTATGATTTTCTAGCTGATATTTGAGACATTGATCTATTCACCGATTTCATGGACACCCAGGAATTCCTTTCTTAGAAGTAACCCCTAGAAAACACAGTCGCCTTGAGCTCCCTTGTTGATGATTTAGAGTTATTAGCTGATGGATTGTTTGAGTTGTATTGTGAGGATCGTTCTTAGTTACTTTCGGAGCTATTTTTGAGATTCTTGATACACATTATTCTGAGATTACTATTGAGGCACCTCCTGCTGAGATATATGAGTCACGTATAGATTTTCTTGAGATACCTGCTGATGAGATACATTCTACTGAGATTGATGTTGAGATATCTAAGACTTCCATTGATGAAATTTATGAGATATTTGAGTGACCTGATGAGCCATCCTGGTCTGAGCAGAGAGCATTTCTTAGAGATCTTCCAATACACTTCATGTTGAGCCTACATTAGCCATGGTGGATAGTTCACAAGTTGCAGATCATATACCTTCTACCAGTGCAATTGTAAATGTTGTTGTAGAGCTGATTCAGACACCACCTGAGCTCAAAGTCTTACCGACATCTATGAAGTATTCCTTCCTTGTGGTTGCCCCCCAAATTTTTCTAGTCATCATCAGTTGGCAGTTGACCAACAACCAAGATTCTCGCTTGTTGGATGTTCTTGCGAGAAACCTCAAGGCTATTGGCTGAAGTATTTCGGATCTTCGTGGGATTAATCCAGCTTTATGCTCACATCACATCTACTTATATGATGAAAGCAGGCCGACCATGAGTTTCCGCATCATCTGAATCCTAATCTATGGGTTGTTGTCATGAAAGAGTTCATGAAATGGTGTTATGTCGGCTTTATTTGTCCCATTTTGGATACCAAGTGGGTCAGTCTATTTCATGTGGTCCCAAAGAAATCCATGATTACAATAGTGATAAATGACCATGGTGAGAAGATTATGACTCGTGTACCCACTTCATGGTGTGTCTGTGTAGATTAGTGGCGCGTGAATTCAACAACCAAGAAAGATCACTTTCCACTACCCTTTATTGATCATATTATTGAGAGGATGGCAGTGAAGGAGTTCTTTTGTTTCTTGGATGGGTACTCGGGATATAACCAGGTAGCAATCGCTCTTGAAGATCAGGAGAAGACTAATTTTATTTGTCCATTTGGCACCTACGCGTTAAGGCGGATGCCCTATTGATTGTGTAATGATCCCGCTACATTCCAGATGTGTATGTTGGTTGTTTTTGCCGACATGGTAGGTAGTTTCCTCGAAGTCTTTATGGATGATTTCTCGATCTACGGGGATAGTTCGACTTATGTCTTACTCATTTAGACCGAGTACTTCAAACATGCTATGAGGTAAACTTAGTGCTCCCGTGGGAGAAGAGTCACTTTATGGTGACTAATGGGATTGTATTGGGCTACATCAGCTCCAAACATGTTATGGTGGTTGACCCGGCTAAGATTGGTATGATCTCTAAGCTAGAGCCATTGCAAAATTTGAAGCAGTTGAGGTCTTTTACGGTCATGTTGGATTCTATAGGAAATTCATTAAGGATTTCAACAAGATTGTCAGGCCTTTGACTGAGCTTCTGTGCAAGGAGAGTGAGTTTATTGTTCATGAGAAAATCTTCTTTACATTTCATCTGATGAAATATATGGTTACGAGAGCTCATTTCCTTCAGCCACCTGATTGGTCTCTTCCCTTTGAGATCATGATGGAAGCGTCAGATTCTATAGTTGGAGCTATTTTAGTGCAGAGATGGGATGGTATACCATTTTTCATACACTTTGCTAGTAAGACTCTGAATGAGGCACAACGCAACTACACAGTTATAGAGGAGATGTTACAAATAGTGTTTGATTTAGAGAATTTCCGCTCTTATCTTCTAGGATGCAGAGTCATTGTTTACATGGATCATACTTCCATACGGTATCTATAAGCAAAGAAGGATGCCAAACAATGCCTTATCAGATGGATCCTTCTTCCTCAGGAGTTTGATTTAGAGATTAGATACAAGCCTGGTGTAAAAAATGTTGTGGCAGATCACCTTTCTCATATATCAAATGCAGAATCCCCTGAGCAGTTACTACTTATCATATCAGAGACCTTTCCAGATGAGGCTATCTTTTTTGTTGCCTCACTTCCATGGTATGTTGATATTCTGAACTATCTTGTCTCCAAAAAGTTCCACAAGATTGGCCTAATCTTAAGGTAGACATATTTCTGTAAGAGATTTATTTTTTCCAGTGGGAGGATGCGTACCTATTTCGTGAGGGTACGGATTGTATTTGGCGGAGGTGCATTCCTAGGGAGGAATACACTAGTGTGCTTGAGCATTATCATAAATTAGAGTCCGGTGGGCATCATTCAGTGAAGCACAGGGCAACAAAGGTTTTACAAGCGACCTATGATGGCCAACTCTGTTTAAGGATGCTACGGATTATGTCAGAGGTTGTACTGATTGTCAGAAAATGGGAGGAACCGTCAGTTCCAAAGATACCAGGCCCCTGAGATATATCCAGATTTCATATGTTTTTTATGCATGGGGAAAAGACTTCATGGGCACGTTTCCTATCAGTCATAGATTTCAGTGCATCCTTCCTGCCATGGATTATGTTAGTCATTGGGTGGAGGCAATCCCCACCCGAGCCGCTAATAGTTGTATGATTTGTTCCTTTCTCAAGGACAAAATTATTGTGTGGTTAGGGATACCCAAGATACTCATTTCAAATGGGGGAGCATATTTATAATTTGTATTATGAGAGAGAAGGCTAGGGAAGAAAAGTGGATCTGAACAGATTGCTAGAATTCCGAGATTTCGTATACGACAGCTCACTCATATATAAGAAGAAAGTCAAGCATTGGCATGATTGACACAATATGAGAAAGAATTTCATCCCTGATCAGAAAGTATGGTTGTTTGATGTGAAATTAAAGTTGTTTCCCATCAAACTTAAAAGCAAATGGTCAGGATCATTCATTGGGAGATTTGTGCCTGACAATTGTAGTATTATCATATGTGGGTTGTCATATGATGCACAGCCATTTGTTGTGAATGGACAGTTGCTGAAGCCATATCTATATCATGATACAATCATGTCCATGGTTGATTCCATCCATTTTGTGTCAGACGATGATTCTTTGACATCTTCTGCGTCTGATACATGAGTTGATTTTGTTTTGTATTTATCATTTCTTCTCCATTTTTATCATTCACCTCTTTCCCGTGTATGTGTGCTATACTTAGGATGCACTCTACCCTAAGTATAGGGGAGGTGAATGACATGAGTTGTTCTTTTCCTCCTATTTCGTCACTCTTGTCTTTGCATATACTAAGGGTCCTTTACCCTAAGTATAGGGGAATTATATTTATTTCATTCTTCTTTTGTGCTTTTATTTCTTTTTATTTCATATGTTCCCTCACTTGTAATTCAACTTGTTTATATTCTTTCTTTATACTTAGGGATATTTTAACCTAAGTATAGGGGGACAAGTTGAGTCGTTGATTTCGTATACATTATCGTCCTCGGTCTTTCTCATTTGTACAGTCTCAATATTTAGGATTATTTTAGCCTAAGTATAGGAGGGATCACTGACTCCTATTCATTTCATCTTATTCTTTGATTCATTGTTGTATAGATTATTTTCACTTTCTTATGCTTAGCACGAGTTATGCATTCTTTTCTCACTTCTTTGTCACTATGAGGGCATAGTACGAGCTAAGTATAGGGAGGTGTCGTATATATTGTATATATACTTTACCCATAACGCATACTTTTGTTTGTTAATAATATGGCTAATAAACTAGAATAGAAATGTTTCTTAAAAATATTTTGTAAATATTTTTACAAAATATTGGTAAATTATTTGAACAAATTCTTTGTAAAATATTTGTAAAATTATTTGTAATTTTTTTAAACCTTTGAAAAAATATTTTTTTGTAAAAATTATTGTAAAATTGTTTGTTTGTAAAAATCTATATAAATTTTGTTGTAACAAAATTACTTATATTGTAAAATGTTTGTAAATAAAATGTTTGTAAAAATGATTTGAAAAATTTTGTAAAGTAGTTTTGATAAGTTTTTGTAAAATAATTTTGTAAATTTTGGTAAAATGTTTTGCAAAGTATTTTGTAGAATATTTTATAAATGTTTGTCAATTTTTTTTAAAATTGTTTGTAAATTATTGTGCTACCTTGTATATAAATAACTTGTTTGTACATATTGTTTGTAAATAATAGTTATAAAAAATGTTTGTAAATAGAACTTTTAATCACCTTGTAGATAAGTGAATTAAATTCTGTTGTGCATAAAATCTCTTTAATAAAATCCTTGTATAAAACTTGTATAAAGAGTATATAAAATTCTTTAATAAAATCTGTAAATAAAATTCATTATAGATAAAATCCAATTTATACATAAAACTTGTAAATATTCTTTTTGTAAAATCTTGTACAAAATGTTTATAATATTTTATATATGTTTTGTATAAAATTCTTTGTAAATTTGTATAAAATCCTTGTAAATATGTATAATTCTCTATTAAAAACTCTACAAAATTTGAAAAATTAAAATCCATAAAAAATTGCAAAATTCTCTGAAAAAACCTTTCAAAAATATTTGTCTTTTCTTTTATTTTTATTTCTTTTCTTTTCTTTGAAAAAAAATGTGCTTTGTATAAATTTCTTGCATTTGCATGTTTCAGAATGATATTGATGATTAAACTAATTTGGAATAAAATTGACGAATGGATCTTGGTTAAGACCTTAATCCACTTAATTCCAGAGGAACCTTATAGGAACTAGAGTTGAGGCTTTTTAGGTCTAGAAACTTGATTCTTTGAGTCCACAAGACTATGTTCACATGTCATCTTGATCTGTCTATGAAGAATATCTCCTACACACGCTTGGTTCTTTTAGACAGTGACCTAACTTGGACAAGCACTTTACACTCAGCTCTTCATTGATGAGGTGGTGAGGGTTAGAATCCTCTGGAAAGAGATGCAAGCGAATGGAAACATACAAAGTCGCCTTGAGTGGCCAGTGTGCCCCAACCAAGTCTAGCGACATGGACGTCTAACGAGAGAGCTGTGGGTTGCAATAAATCTTCAAAAGAGGGATGGTCTGCTGGCACAATTTTTCTAAGACCACAAAACATGTGCTAAAAATAGATTCTATATCCATAGGGGCACAATAAATATCTATGCACCGGAACAATTCTTTCCACCAAATAGAGGCAATGTGTATCCAATAAAAAAATCACTCATATATAGATTTGACCATATTGGTCCAGCTTCAGAGAGAATACATATCTTAGTGGAGACTTGGCTACACTGGTCAGCTTCATAAGGAGATGTGGCGACATTGGCCACACTCCAATTCTCTTCTTATTCTTCTACTTCTCCCCATTCATTGTGGACACAACACGCACCTGAACTTAGAAGGAAATACCCCGCTCCCCGAAAGAGTAGCTAGACAAGGGAATTAGGGTTACCTTGCTAAGAGAGGGTTGATCTTTGTCATTTCTGATGTAGAGAGCTATATTTCTGATACACAGTACAAGTAGATCCATAGTCATCGGAATTTGCATATGAGGACTTGTTCTGGCCTGACTATTGAGGCGACCTGAATAGGAGTCTTATGGAACTTAGAGTTGACCAAGCTCCATAATTTGATTTTGTGAAGAATAATTTAAAAATCAAAGTTATTCTAAGTTCTTTATTTTTCCTTTCTTTTTTTTCTTTTTAGTCACTTATTCTTCTAATAAGTGTTTTCTAAGGGATTGGAAAGGGTAAAGTATAGGGGGATGATAAATCTGCATTTTATCATCTTTATTCATGTATTTTAGCTTAAAATCCTTACTTTAACACATGTAAATATTAACAAATCAAGGTTTTTATTCTTTCTTATTCTTTTGTAAATATTGTACAAAACTATTATTTTTAACAATAAATAAATAAATAATAGAAAAATAAGGACAAATAAGACTGTATATATGCAATAAATACAAGCTGACTCTGGCCCTGAGAGAAGGTCAAGACGTGATCCGATCAATAAGGAATAAAGTGGGAGAGATAAGGCTTCTTGTAGAAAAATAAAAGAAAATTCAACTTCATTCACTATTCATCAATCGCACATATACCATTATTGTATAGAAATGCTTTATTCTATTTTATTTATCATTATTTCATTCCAAATAAAAATATGTTCTTTCTGACAGTTGTGCATAAAAATAAGTTGTAAATATTAAAAAATAATCGCAAGAAGATTCCTTGTATATTGTGTAAATAATGACGCTTTGAAAAAGTTGTAAAATCGAACTTCCTAAACTCATATCTTCTCCATAAAAACTAAAAATAAAGAAAACTCACTTTTATTGTACTCTAAATAAAATAAACTTCAAAATGAAAATGGTCTCTCTAAAATCGGAGTTAAGATGAAAAATGTGGCTTTTTGGAGTATATTGTACATTATGCATATACTATATATGGTGTGAATATATTTATTAATTTACTTTATGTGCATATTTGTGCATATTTTATTTTAAAATAATTGTAAAAATTTTATTTTATCCAAGAAAAATGAAAATAAAAATTAAAAAATTAAAATCACAAAAAAAAATTCATTATATATTGTACATGCATCGATATGTATATATTGAAAATACACCTATTTTACTAAATTTATTATTTATTTTATAAAAGTAAAATAAAAATATAATTAAAATCATTTTAAATTGTGGTAAATAAATAAAATATTAAATTATATAATTATTTGTAAAAAATAATTAATTTAAAATCATGTTGTTGTATGTATAGGGTAAAAATACCTATGAATAAAGGTCATTATTTGATATTACCTATTTATTTAATGTATTTAAATTGATAAAAACACCTAAATTAACTTTATCTATTCCTTAACATTTTTCATTTACATTACTTATTTATTTAAAATCATTTTCAATTTTAAATTTAATTTATTTAAATTTTTATTATTTTTTTCTTGTAGTGGTCTTTGACCTATTCAGACTTGGACCCTATTTTTGGACCCGGGCGTGTTGGCTCGGGTCAACTTCCTCTCAAATCCAACCCACCCAAATAAATGCTCACCGAAGCTCTTTTCTATATTATTTCTAGTCGACCCGACCATCATTACTACCCGCTCTCTTCACAATATTTCTTTCTTGATTAACCTTCTACCTCGCTCAATTCTCCATTTTCAATAACTTACCATGATTCGTGTGCTTTCCTTTTTCGAATTTTCACCTGAAGTTGCGCCTGTAAGTACCCCTCACCGATCAAATTTCATCTCTGATCCATTTTTTGTGCCATTCTTTGCCTGAGGCTAAGCCTGAGAGGAGAGGGTAGTGATAGGCCCTAATCCACCATAGCTGGGAACGCGAAGATAGCCGAAGGATGTGATCCAGCAACTTGTCGGAGCTCCAACGGTGAGTCAAGATTCTTCGAGCTTTCACACTTGAATCGAGTTGATCACCATCATCATCCCAACCATAGGTAATCTTAGGTATAATTCCTTTAAATTCTTCTTTGAATTTAACTTTTAATTCCAGTAATTAGTTTATATCAGATTTTCATCATCCAGCTCCGATCTACAAGATCAGATCTCTCCTATCATTGATTATCCTCTCCAACAATCCCCACACTTTCACCAGAACCTTCTCCATCTTTAATCCATAGTCTGAACCCCAGATCCAGTCGGATCTGAGTCTTCGGCTCCTCCTCTGATCGCCTCCACTGATGTTGAGCCATCCACCTACATTTCTTCATGTTTTGCATCAAATAATTATGCCGGAGCATCGGCTCCGAGCACGTAACATTGTATAGGTCATAGGAGCACATATGGGAGCATGGAGTAGGCTCTAAATATCCCATTGAGCTGCATGCAGCCCTGACCTCTAGATCAAAGATCAATCACTTTTGAGCTTCATTGACTAATCTAATTGCCGAAGGAGAGTTGCAGGATGTGGACAACCCTTCAGGAGGCGGATCGAGTTGAGATTGGCCGAGATCTAGCCGATCAAAGCTTGCCTCTCCAGATATTAATGGTGTTCTTCCAAGTGTCTTGCGATGCGTCCGATCAAGAATAGTTACACCAGATTCGATCCCGCCTGTTGATCGAGACCCAATTCTCAACCATTAGATCATGCTTCCAAATTAGAATTGTTTGTGTGCACCTCAAGCTCATCCGTCAGATCAGAGCACCAGATCCATCTATGTCATTCTATTCGCCATGTGAATCAGTGACCATTTTCACTCTAGCCCCTACGATTTTATTATTTTGTAAATAAACCGTGTTTGGACATGTGTCATGTTGTGTGAGTTTGAATAATTGCATATTTTGCCATGTTGTTTCTTTTATTTGCTTCTTGGTCCTGCTTTAACTATGAATCACGTGTGTAGCACGTGGTATATTGGTAATATTGTAATAAAGGACCATTGTTTCTGCGTCACTTTTCAGCCCCTCGGAATAAATTTATTACCTCGATGTATGTGCCAACGTACCTCATGTATGCCGACACGCCTCTTTTAGGAAAATTATAAGATCATGCCCTATGTTTTTAGTGTTTTATTTATTTAGTCTATTGAATAAAAGTATTTGCATTCTAGTCCATGTTCTGCAGTTTTATATATTGTGTTTTAATTGGATTTTCTAAATAGCTAAACATCATTAAAAATTCCAAAAAAATAATTTTACAATCATGCTATGTAGTATTATTATCAGTAATTTTTATTTTACATTTTTTTATTTTGTCATTTTTAAAAATTCAAAAACATCTCATTTTTCTCCTGTTTGTAGTATCAATTAAATAAAATTACAAAACTTTTTGAAAAATTCTAAAACAAATCATGGTTGTTTATTTCAGTGTTTTTAATTTTTATATAAATTTTACCTATAAATTCTTTATAAAAACTAAACAAATTATAAAACACTAAAAAACCTAAAAATTCATATAAAATCCCAGAAAATCCAAAAAAAGCCATTTTGAAAACCATAGAAAATTGTCTTTTTTGTATATATTTGCATATTTTTGCTTTTTTTAAATCATAAAAACATCTATTGTATTTTCTATTTGTCATTTTTACTATTTTTAATTGTTTTAAAATTCTTTAAAAGATCTAAAAATACTTCAAAAAACATAAAAATAGTACAAAATTATCAAAACATAAAAAGAATTTTATTTGAATTTTCTGTACATTTTTTGATATACTTTAAAATTACAAAAATCTTGCTTTCTTTACATTTTGTTTTTATTCTTTTTATTTGTTTGTTTTATTTTTGTAAAAATGTAAAAATATTTGTAAATTTAAAAATCTTTTAAAAAAATATAAAATTAGAAAACCATTAAAAAAGAAACTTAAAAATGTATAAAAAAATAAAAAAGAAAAAATCCACAAACACAAAGGTAGATTTCTTTAATATTCCTTCTTTTTATTTCATTATTTGTATTTGATTTAAATAACCCCCGGGATTATTGTAGCCTCCATGAGTTCGATCACGTATGTTATATAGGTAAATAAATAGCAAATTTATTTTCTTGCTTACTATCTTATTTGGTTGTTTCCTTGAGAGTTGAATAATTAATAATTTTTGTTGAGACTTTATTTAAGATGCAATGATCACATATCCACCTTGTGCACATCTTCATCCATTAAATAAAAACCCATAAAAAATTGAAGTAAACAACAGGGTATTCCCTTCTAAGTTCAAGTACTACCTATTCAAGAAGAGTTGGTGGAGAAGAGAATGGGTGGTAGCCAGTGTAGCTACCTATCCTAGGATGCTTGACAAGTATCAACGTCTTGAATTTGGGGCTCGATTGATGGTGGCAATTCAAACTGGAGTCATCATTCTTGATTCAATGGATTGAAGGGCGCCAGGAAGAATACACTTGAAGGTGACTCCAGCGAGGTTTGATCGGACAGATCTTGGCCGATCTAGGTCGATGGCACCACCATGATGGTCTGTTTAGCTTCTCGTCGTTGTGCTCTGTCGATATTATATGGCGATAAGATTCGAAGATGGTTCGATCTAAATCTAGATCTCTCGAAGTATTGAAGGGCAAAGCTCATCTCTAGGAATCAACTGCCAACTCCGATCAAGTTCATGTACCTGCAATAAGACCCATATTGCTCGAAAACAATCTCCGGTAGAAAAGGCAATGAGATTGGGATATGGATGGGGACTCCAGTTAAGGTGATCAGAATAGGAGTTGTAAACCAGATATGGTGGTGATCTGGGGGAATACGATGTGGAAAAGGATGAAGAAGGTGGTGGTGGATATGATGGATGGATCAGATATCAAAATAGATGATCTGGGAGCTCTGATCGATCAGATCAGAGCTCGAACGAGATGATGAATTGAATTAGCTAAAAAAGGAATTCAAATGTGAAATTGAAGATGGAATTGGAAGAAACGAACCTAAATTACCTACAAATGAACCGATGTGGCCATAGCCTTGATCTGCGGTGGAATTCAAAGAAGCTCAGACGTCTCCCGGCAGAGCTCCGACAGACGTATGGACCGCATCCTCCTTCGGATCTGTCATTGCAACGCTCTCTAGAACTCAGCCTCGGACGAGAAATCTCAAGGAAAACAGATCAAATCAGAAGTCGGAGCTGGAGGGGGTATTTGTATATATGAGGATACGATAAAATTCAAATGATGAGAAGATATGCAAATCGAGGCAGGTCATCAAAATTATTAATGGGTGAGCCAGAGGTTTATTCGGGCTATCAGATCAAAAAAGGAATCGGGAAGAAACCAAGAACATATCGGCCAGAATAATTATGATAAGGAGGCTTGACGAGCAATGTAAATGTGTGGATATGGAGATGGGAAAGTTGACCCACGTCATTAGACCGAGGTTCGCCCAATCAGGTTGTACCTGCACTATAGGACAAAAGTGTAAAAGGACAAAATAGAAATAAAAATTAACTAAAATAATAATTAATTTAAATAAATAAATGATAGAAATAGAAATGTTAATCATTGAATAATCATAATTATAGTGATTTTTAATAAATTGAATAAATTAAATAGTTAGGTTAAAAAATAATTATCTTTATTCATAGGTATTTTAGCTATATATACAACACATTAATTTTTAATAAATAATTTCTATAAATAATTATATATTTTATATTTTTTATTAATAGAATTTTACAAAGATTTAATGATATTTTTATTTTATTTTTATGAAGTAATTTATTAGGTTAAATAAATAGGGATATTTACAAAATATACATATCAGTACATGTACAATTTATACAATAATTTCTTTTTGTGAATTTGATTTTTTGTAATTTTTATTTTTATTTTATTTGGATAAAATACAATATTTACATATATTTTAAAAAAAATTGTAGAAAATATTCATAATATATATATATATATATATATTCACACAATGTATAGTACATGCACAATATACAATAAACTCGAAAAAACTATTTTTTACATCTTAACTCCGATTTTAATGAAACAACTTTTTTTTTGAAGCTTATTTTATTTAGAGTAAAGGTGAATTTGTTTTATTTTGAGTTTTTACGGAGAAAATATGAGTTAGACAAGTTTAGTTCTACGTCTTCTTCTAAGTGTCATTATTTACACAATGTATATTGAATCTTCTTGCAATTATTTTTAATATTTACAAATATTTTTTATGTAGAAATTCCATGAAGAAAATAGTCTTTATTTCGAATAAATTGGGTGATAAATAAAATAGAATAAGGAATTATATAAAAAATAAAGATATATGTACAATGATGAATAGCGAATGGAATTAAATTTTCTTGATTTTTCTGAAGAAGGCCTTATCTCCCCCTATTTTATTTCTTATCGATCAAGTCAAGTCTTAACCTTCTCTCAAGGTTAGAGTCAGCATGTATTTATTGCATAGATACAGTCTTTATTTCCTTTATTTTTCTTTATTTATTTCTATATTTTATTTTATGTTAAAAACAATGATATTTATACAATATATACAAAAGAATAAATAATAATAATAACACATATTTATTAATATTTCCAAATGTTAAAAAAGGGTTTTTAAGCTAAAATAAATGAATAAAGATGATGAAATACAGATTCATCACTGTCTAACACATGTGCAAGTTGATGAGACTACTATTGCAAGCAATTCATAGAAAAATAGATTAAAAATAGAAAACTACCTCAAATATAAAAATGCCCAAAATGAAAATATTGACCTAAATAAAACCTACAATGTTCATGAAGGACTCAAAAGTGAATGAATTCAATTGTGCAAGTTGTGTTTGTTTGTTTGATTATTTATGATTATAAAATATGTTTTTAGTGTTTTGTAATTTTTGTTTTATTTTCTATAAATAAATAATGCATGTAAAATTAAAACATGACATAAAATAATGAAATAGATACAAATTTATTTTTTATATTTTTATGAGTTAAGAAAAATTATAAATAAATTAGGAATGTGAATTATTTACAAATGAGTTTGTCAATAATTTCAAGTTAGAAGTTCTCTTTTATACATGTTTTCTGATATATTTAAATTTTTTTCTTATATATTTAGTTAGATTGTGATATGAAATAAAGAAATAAAAAAGAAATAAACCAAAAAGAGTTAAATATGTATATAAAATTAAAAAATGGTGAAGCATTCTCCCACTTTAAATACAGTCGGCTATATAGATTCTTGCTCAAATGCATGTTGAAAGATCCGACTATTTTTTATGTTGGTTGTCAACTACCTAACGTAACCCCAACAAGGGGGCTTTGAGCCCTGGTCTTTTGGGTGGTAGACACACTGCTCTACCACTAGACCATTGGAGTGGGTGCTAATTATGTACATAAAATGATGAGTAAAAAATCAGTAAATATGTACAATATATTGTTTGAACCTGAACTCCAAGTTTCATATATGGACTCTAATTGTTTTGAATTTGGTCATGGTTTATAGATAATTAAGTGCACATTATCATTCAAAAGTGAGTAGAGTGAAATCAGACATTGTATGTGACAGATATCAACACTGATGGCTTTTTATCATGGAAATAGGATTTGGATTTATTTTAAATATATAAATTTATTATTTTTTAGGATTTTCCATTGATTAATATTAGTGATATGTAGACAACGGAATTGGCTTTAAGTCATTTGAAATTGATATGAATTAATAAAAAATGAGTGGAGTTAGGTGAATATATAGAAGTGAATATGTATGCAATGTGAGATGTTAGTTTATGCAAATTATTTACAAGTGCATGAATGATAATTATGAGTTATAACACATGAATGCATCTAACTACTCGAGGCGAAGCTCTATTTTCAACTAATTAGAGTGATGAATCACATATTCATCAGTGATCCACCAGCTCGTGGAATTAAAATTGGTCAATATGAGTAGTATGATTCCCTACAAATCACATGAAATATCATTATTGAATATCATATGGTATAAGAGTTGGGATCCCATCGACATCATTACTAACTCAGGTGCAATTTCCTACAACAGTGAATCAAAGGAGTGAAGAGAATTATACCACCCAACAACCGCATTTCAATTGCGCCAACTACTCATAAAGGAAGATGAAGATGACGTTTTTTTCTATATTTAGATGTTTTTTGTGTGGTATATGGTGAAGAATGATTACAAATTCATCATGTTGGAAGAATAACGATACAACAATATAAAAAAGAAGAAAATGGTGCTAAATTCAAAGGGTTCGAATGCCTTACATTAAACACTATCAAAAGCAAAGTTTGATCGAATATTGCATCTCAAGACTACTTACAAAATATGATAATGTCTCTAGATTATGCATGAAGCAGAGTCAATAAAATCTCTATTCAATATGCATACATGTAAATACGAGACATTTCAAATGAATAAGGAAAGAGCATCATAGTCATGAATTTCAAATTAACAGCCATAGTCACTCAATTTCAAAATTTGGGAAGAATATTTCTACTTGAAAAGCTATCCTCAAAGGTTCTACACCTACGTCATCTGAGCGGGAGCATTGTTGAGGCAGGATCTTCGAGAATTGGTAAATGGATGATATGAGTCGTCATTGATATCCTAAAAAATCCCGCGACAAAAAATAATTTTTTTCTTCTCTCGCTGCAAAATAATTAAAGAAAATAATGTGGAGCAAGAGACATGTTTTTTGCTACTTATTTACATGTATAGCAGACTGGATCAAACTTAGGGTGGCTACAATTCCCGAGAGTTATTCAAATAATCGACGAAAAATCAATTAGGAGAAAAAGCAGGAATCTCAAAGGCAGCTATCATTGGTTTTTATGGAATTTTCTCTTTTTATTTTTTTTAAATTTTTTTATTTCTGTTTTTTTATTTTCTGATTTTTATTTTTTTAGTGATTTAAATTTTGCAATTTTTTAATTTCAAATAAAGAACAATATGTACAGGATAAGAACTACGCACACCAAACTCCTTTTGTTGTTTTCAATTATATCAAAAATGATCAGAAAAATCCAGAGAAAATATTTTTGTGTTTTAAGGGTTTTGGAATATTTTTGAGACTTTTTGTAGAATTTTCAAATGTTTTTGTATTTTTATAAAAAATCAAACAGTGGCAAAAATGATTAACAATGCATATCCTCAAGTAATTTGCAACTTAAAAATATTTTAAATACCCAAAACTCCTAGCAGTAATTTTTATGATGAAATATATGCAAATATGTAAAAACATGAACTGAAATCACGATTTTTGGATTTTTGTAGAATTATTTATGATTTTATATGGTTTCTATGTTTTTCAATTTTTTAGGTTTTAAAAAGAATTAAGTGTAAAATTTGGAGAGAAATTAAAAAACAATAAAATAAAACTAATTTAATTTTTTTTGAAATTTTTAGAGCAATATTCAAATTTATATGAATTTTTGAATTTCTGAAAGAAAAAAGACACTATTTTTTATTTTTTAATAATATTAATGATGATAAAATGTAATGAAAAATTTATGCTAGAAAGATAAGCACATAAAGAGCATAGCATGATTTTTGGGAATTTTATTGACCCAAGAAAACATTTATTTCAATAAGAAAAGCAAGCAAATGAAGTTCTAGAATTCAGGGATTGAAATGCAAATATTAAAAGTTTTTACATGAAATAATAATAAAACTAAAATGCCAGATGGGAAATGAAATTTACCCAGGTAAATGTGTGCGAAGCACGTGTCTTGGACAGACAGGATCTTCTTGTAATTCTAAAATATCCAAGAAATTTTACGTAATTTTCCCCAGATTTTTGAAACTTGAACTGGAGCTAGGTGTTATTACAATTTTCAGAACTCCTAATAGCGTGAATGTAATTTTCCCAAATCTTTTGGTATTTTTAATCACTAGGGTTTCTCGTTCTTGCTTTCGTTTCTTCAACCAGCAAAAAGGGGCGCCACAGGGGGCCAAGGTGATGGGGCATCGCCAAAGATGGGACCAAGGAGGTTGGCGGCTAGCGTGCACAGGCGGATCTGAACCGTAGGTGCTCCATTTCCTCCGCACATGGCAAGGCCGTAGGAGGCATGTCGGCTGTCGGCGGAGGATCTCCTACAATTAGACGAAGCGTGCAGGCACTGGAGGAGCACGGCTGAAGTCGGTGGCACGACGGAGGCTCGTGGTAGGGAGTCGGTTACTAGCGCATAGGCTGGCACAAGAACGGAGGCGATGGCACAGCGGAGCCGTGTGCGCGGGCTCGCGCAGAGATCAGACGGAAGGCGACGGTGGCTTCAGAAGGTCCAAGCGGTGGACGTGCGGCCGGTGGCAGTGCCGTTAGAGGCACTGGCGCTGCTGCCGGCAACTTCCTTTTTTAATTTTTTTTTAATTTTTAAATGTAAACAGTAATGAAAAAAACTTTTTTTATTTTTTTATTTTGTAAATCTGAAATCGAGAAATAAAAAAAAATTTATTTATACATTTTTTATTTTTTTATCTTTTTAGATGATCCTGTAAAACAAATGTTAGAGAGAGCGAAAATAAATATATATATATATATATTTTATATATATATATAAATATATTTTTATTTATAAACAAATGAGGATACGAGCATGACGGCTCGGTCCTGAAATCAAACGAAAGAGGTGAATGGGGATCCGGCAAAAAAGGAGGAATGGATCCAAGTCTCCAGCCACCGTGCATGGCCGAAGTTGAATGATCGTGATAGGTAGAAAAGAATGCGTAGAGATCGATAAAGTGAGATGAAAAATCGAACGGTGGCGGATCAAATCGTGATGGATTTTAAGGTCTAAATAAAAAATGACAATGAAAACAAATACGAGAAAAAAAGACTACGATTAATCTATGATAAAACAAGAGAAAATGGATCTCACTTTAGGAGCGGAAAAGACCTTGATCACCTCGACGAAGGCCGACGCGCTGTCACCGGACGACTCGGAGGCTAGGCACCCTTCTGCGATAAGAAGACTCTCGAAGATTGGGCTCCTCTCACCAAATATTGATCAAGTTGAAAAGATGGAGAAGGACCCTTATTAATAGATAGAATGGGATTGACATTTGAATTTTTGAATTTTTTGGATGAAGATAAGAGATAAGAGAGAAGAGCAATTGAAATGAGATAAAGTAGAAAGATAAATATTTACAAAAATTGAAAAATTTTTTATTTTCGCCACTTTATTTATGGGAAAATTAAATGTTAATTTTTTTATTTTTTTGTGATAGTTAGTTAAGAAAATTAACTATATACATATGATATATACATATATGACATTATATACAAGGGTAAATAAGCAAATTAGTTTTTTATTTTAATTTTTTTATTTTTTTACTATTTTTTTAAATAATTAGTAAAAATATTTATAAAATAAAATATGTACAAATACATGGGAAAATTGTACAAAGCACCCCAGAAAACCAACTTTTCACCCGTAACTCCAAAAATTATGAAATCACAGCCATTTTAAAGATAATTTAATTTAGAATACAATGGAAATGGGTTTGGTTCAATTTGAGTTCATATAGAGCCGGAATTGGTCATTCAATTATTGCTTAGTGGCTTTTTCCAAGGGTGGTTGCTTTTATTCTGTACAAGATTTGATTGTGCAATTATTTTTATTGAATAGGACACATTTTTATTTACAACTTTCGTTTTGAAAATTATTTTGTTTGAGGTCAATTTATGTACAAATAAAATAGTGTAGTATACAAATATAAACAGCACACATTTTTTTGGATTTTCTGATTAAGGATCTCCCCCTACTTTATTCCTGGTCGATCTGGTCAGGACTTGACCTTCTCTCAGGGTTCGGGTCAGCCTGTATTTATTACATACATATAGTCTTCCTTTTTTATTTTATTTTCTTTATTTTTCCTTTCTTTCTTTACTTATTTATTTTTGGTTAAAATGGTAAGAAGTGTACAATATTTACACACAGATGCAAGTTAGTAAGAATATGGAGTTAGTGTTATATACAGGTGTTTTATAAGGGATTTTAAGCTAAAATAAATGAATAAAGATGACGAATTGCATATTCATCATCCCCTTATGTTTTACCTTTGCTAGTACCTTAGCAAACACTTATTTGAAAGAATAAGTGATAAAAGAAAAAAAGAAAGGGAAAATAAAGAAATTAGGATAATATTGAGTATTAAACTTATCTTCATAAAATTGTCGTATGGAGCTCTGTCGGACCTTTTGGATTATTAGTGTGTCGGAACCTTAATGGGAGATGGATTTAAAACCTAACAGCCTCTAAGTTCCATAAGACTCCTATTCAGATCTCCTCAACAGTCAGGTCAGAACAAGTCTACATACACTAATTCTTATGACTATGAATCTTTACTTGTACGGTATAAGTGAAGTATAGCTCCCTCAAAAGTAGAAACGAAAGAGCCTCCCTCAACGAGGTAACTCTAGTTCCTCGGTCTAGCAACTCTTTCCTCGAGGAGCGGAGATATTCCCTTCTAAGTTCAAGTACAACCAGCTCAAGAAGAGGGTATGGAGAAAAGAGTGGATGGTAACCAGTGTAGCTACCTATCCCTGGATGCATGACTAGTGTAGCCAAGTCATCCGCTGCAAGCTTACAAAATTTTCACATTGAAGCTCTTATTATTTTTTCCTTTTTTTATTATCCTTATATATACACTCGGCAGGCATTTTACTTTTCAATCAGGCATGTCCACTTTTGGAGATTCTGCATTTTTCCATACTTTTTTTAAAGTATATACAAGGTGCAGCATGTACATAAGGAGTTTTTCCTCTTGAGCCAGTAGACTATCCCTCTTTTGAAGCATTATTGCAACCCAACAACATCCTATCTTTAGACCTCAATATCACTAGACCATGTTAAGATGCACTTCCTTCCCAAGAGGAAGACGAGAGGTTCCGCCTAGATGTACTACCCTCGTATGCTACTCCAAGCCAAAAGATTTTTCCTCCTTACTACCACATCCATGAAGAGCTACGTGTAGAGTGCTTGTCCAAGATAAGCCACGATCTGAAAGAATCATGTGTGTGTTGTTAAATGTTCTACTTAGACTAATCAAGATGACATGTGAACATAGTCTTATGGACTCAAAGAATTAAGTCACTAGGATTTGAAAAGTCTTAACTCCATTTCTTATAAGGTTCCTCTGAAATTAAGTGGATTAAGGCCCAACTAAGCTCCATTCTTCAATTTTATTTCAGACTTAGTTTAAATGTCAATACTATCCTGAAAAATGCACATGCAAATGCAACAAAATATGAACAATGCAAAGAAATCTTTTTAAAAAAATGATGCACATGTGAAAAGAACATTTTTTGAAAAAAAAACATTTTTTTAATTTTGAACTTTTTATAAATTTTTGGAGAAAAATGCAGATGTAAAAAAAGGATTTTTAATTATGCAAGTTTTATAGATTTTTGGTTTTGTAGTAGTTTTTTAAAAAAGAAAAAGTGTTTTATATACAAGAATTTTTCCTTTTGGTTTTTTTGTTTTTTTTATTTTTGTTTAGTTTTTGTTTTTTTTGTTTTTTTTTTTTGTTTTTTGTTATTTTTTGTTTTTGGTTTTTTTATTTTTTTTACGCACATGGATTTTACAAAATTATATACATATCCCCCAAAATAATTATCTTAAAAGGTACGAGTTATGTCTAAAGTATATATACAATATATACGACACCCCCTATACTTAGCTCGAACTATGTCCTCACAGTGATCAGAGAGCAACAAAGGAAGACATAACTCGTGCTAAGTATAGCAAAGTGAAAAGACTCCTATGCTAAAACGACTCAAAGAAAAGATAAAAAGAAGAGAAGTTGGTGATCCCCCTATACTTAGGATCAAGTAATCCTAATTATAATAGACTGTACAAAAGAGGAAAATCGATGCAGAGAATGTACAGACTCAAAAAATAATAAAAAATGATATGAACAACATCATCCCCCCCATACTTAGGGCAGAGTTTCCCTAAGTATAGGCAACAACAGGAGTGATGAACAGGACGAATATGAAAAACACAAATCATTCACCCCCCCCATACTTAGGATAAAGCACATCCTAAGTATACCATATATACACACAGAAAAGGGGTGAATGATAAAACAGAAGAAGAAGAAGAAGAAAGAGTGAAATGAAAGGATATACGAGAGGAGTGGATGTACAAAGGTCAAGAAGGTCGAAAGTGAACCTTCTTGCGGGACCGCTGAGGAATGGATCTAACAAGGTGTAGGTCGATATTGGGGTTACCATTAGATATGAACTGATCAGGATCGACCAAGAATGTATCCTCAGCAGTCTCAGAGTGTGCAGGCAAGAATCGATTAGTAGAAGTAATGTCGTCATGTCTTGCCTGGGAAGTCTCGCAAACATCAAAGTAAAAAGGATCAAAATCATTATCAGAAAAAGTAGGATCAATTTCAGCCTGGCGAGCCTCTACTGGATCATCATCTTTATCAAAAGGCCCAAAAATTCCTTTATAAATGAAATAAAATCAAATTTGGCCTGATCGATCTCGTCTGAATCAGGGTGAATAGGAACGGACTCATCAGTGAAAGTAGTCAAATTATGTCTGTCCTGTCTAGTCTCAGATTCTGTCTTCTGCTCTAAGGTGTCCATCGTGTAAATCCCGCGGATGTCATCAATGCATTGCCACGTACTAGAAGGGGGAAGTCCGAGGTATATGCTTTCCGAGTCTTCCTCCTTGAAGAGGAATTCTTGGGCTTCATTATCATCCAACATACAACAAGAATCTCTGGTATTATCATCAAGGTCAAGGTCCTTGGGGTTGGCTAACGCGGACACACTCTCATGGGATGCAGGTCTCTGGTCAGTAGTGGGTGTAGTGATCAACATATCACTCCCTACATCAGAACGGAAGCGAGTCTCTCCAGATCCATAATCAATAACGGCTCTCACAGAAGCAAGGAAAGATCGTCCAAGGATGATTGGAGGGTTCTCCACAGGGGTGGAGGTCTCCATGGGCAATATGACAAAATCAGAAGTGAAGTTCATGCCCTGAATGAAAAATACAGTGTTTTCTAGAATGCCCTTCGACCTCTTGATAGATCCATCAGCAAATTGAACTATCATCCTGATTTTCTTAAGAGGACCAAGATGGAGAGACTGTACCATAGAGAAGGATATTATATTGATTGATGAACCGCCGTAAAGGAGAGTTTTATCACAAGAATGGTCAGAGATGGAGCAACTCACAAAAGGTATGGTAGTGTTCCCTTTCTTAAAATGTTGACGGTGAGAGATGGCGTAGGCAGTGGCCATGGTCAAGATGTGACGCTCAAATCTTCTCCTATACTTTCTCTTCTTGTGTTGAGGAGTAAATAAATCTGTCATGGCCAATTGATGAATCTCCATTTCATCACCTTTATTATATCATTTTGGCCTTGAAAACCCTAGCTACTGCATATAAATAACATTAATTTGTCCATAATAGCATTCCTGATTTATTGTATTTCTTACACATAAAATAAGGTTTTTAATGCCAAAATTATAGAATAAAGAGAAGAACAAAAGGAATAAAATATTGCAAATATTTTATGACCCTAACCCTGAGACCAAGTCCAGAATCGAATTGGTTGACAAGGAATAAAGTAGGGGGAGATAAGGGCCAAGAATACGATAAATATTTCATTTATTCATTCTTGATTTATGCATTTCTGGCACCTATTATGTATCTAATTATTTATTCATCAAATAAAGAAACTTTGTACTTAAAAATTGTAGATAATAATGTAAATAAAAATACAAAATTAAGTTTGTACAAAAATAATACATAGTGTACATTTTATACCCAGAATAAAAAGCTAGAAACCAAACTTCACAAACCCATATCTTCCAAATAAAAATTCAAAACATAGAAAAATTCTAATTGTATATAACTTTTCATGAACTATTTAATGTGGTGGTTTTATATTTTTTGGAGTTACTGTGCAAAAGTTAGGTTTTTGTCCCTCATTGTATAGTTTACCCGATTGAAATATTCATTATATTCATTATTCACTATTTTTACAAATTTATATTTTTAAAATTTTGTAAATAATATACATAACACATTTACATATTGAAATTCAAAGAAAACCAAAAAAGAAAACCTCAAATAAAATAAGTCTATGTAATTACATAGGCAAAATACCTATGTATTACTTGTTTATAAATAAAAGAGGATTTTATTCTTTTATTCATTTATATTTTTTATTAAATTGTAAATATTATCTTTACTCCATTAAAAATGTAAATCCAAAATAAAAAACAATAAAATACACTAAATAAACAAATGTATATAAAATATAGGCAAAATACCTATAAGTATACCTACATGTTATAAACACCTATTTATTTAAATATGCAAATAAGCTCATAAAAATCAAATAAAAATATATTTATACTCACAAAAATAAGTTATAAAAATATAAAATAAGAAAATGAAATAATAAAATAAAATATGTACAAAATAAAAATAAAAATACACAAAACATAGGTAAATATACCTATAAATACACTCATAAAAATTTACTACTAATAAATCAAGCCAAAAAATAAATAAAAATCATATTAAAATACTATATAATATAATAAACATTTTTTATTTTATACTCGAAAAATAATAAAATCATTTACTATTTTAAATAAATTATTTTCGAATAAAAACCCATGTTTTGTCCTGTAGCACCCTACGTGGACCAATCAGGGGCGGCGGACCGTACCTCTGGTCAACAATCCCATTCGCGTATCTGACTCATCAGACCTGGTGAATCCCCGATTTTCTTGCATTTTTCATGGGCCTCTCATCCATCGATCGAATTCGCTTCCACCACAAGGATTGTTCCTGGTTCATTGTACAATCACGCCAACATCTTAGATCGCCTGTACATACGCCTTATCATTCGATAATCGACGGGTAATAAGGGTGCTCAGAACGGTCTATAAATAAACAGCTCCATCCTCCTTCGCAAATTTGGTCAGTTTTTGTTCTTCTCCCTTCCTCGTATTCGGTCTTGGAGACTTCCTCGTGACAGGGGGAGGTTTTTGGCACCTTGAATCGGTCGGAGGAGGAGGGAGCTGCACCCACGGCGGAGCTCCGGCGACGCCATGCTCCCTGGTTCCCACCAGGTCTCAGAGCACCTTTTTCTTAATTTATGAGATAGGTTTTAATTCTAGCTTTTATTTCCATCATTTAGTGTAGCATTTAGCTAAGTAGATCGCCTAGATTCGGTCGAGTCGTAGTTCGCCGGAGCTCCGCTCCGGCGATGAATCCTGTCCCATCCAGTTACTCTTCGACCTCCATTTCGCCTTCATATCGTACCTTGTCCCTTTCTCCATCTTCCACACGCCTCTAGTCATCCGGAACCCTCGTGGTTTCACGAATCAAGGTTCCTACTCCGCCGCTCGTCGGAACCTCGCCGCCCACCTTCATTTTTGCGTAAAAGCTTCAAACCCATGGTCGAGGAGCTTCGCCTCGAGCCGTTTGTTCTTCATGTGCAGGTCTTGACGTAAAAGGAGCCCTTTTGGGCTTGATTGATTCCAGGAAGAGGTTCCTAGGGTTCTTCCCCTTCCTTGAGCTCGCCTGATCGATTGGGACCTCCAGGAGCCAAGTAGAGACCATCAGCAGATGCGAGGACCTTCCAGGCACGAGTAGAGACCATCGGAGGCGACAGAGATGGCCGGAGGCACCGGCTCTTCACGATCGAAGCTCGCTGTGCGCGAGCTTCGTCCCTATTCTTCCACACCGCTCCATAGCCATCCGATCAAGGTGGAGATTCCAGGAGTAGCAGCAACCGTAGGATGCGAAGCCTCGTGACCGTCAGATCTCGCCAGGAGATCTAATCTCGAGCGTCCGACCACGAAGCGTTATCGACCGTTGGATGGGCGCTACGTGTTCAAGTGAATGAAGATCTGCCATCCATCAACGCCTAATAAGGGGTAATTTACACTTTTGGCCCCCATTTTTTTATTTATTATTTAGTCTAGTAAATATAGTGTAACGTTTAAAATAAAGTGGGTATTTTGTAAAAAGACCCCTAGGTTTCTGGTATTTACATCAAGGTCCATTCCACGTCAGATCACGTGCGGTCCCACGTGCGTTTGGAAAAATTTTACTAAAGCCCCCGTATGTATTTGTATTTTGTCAAGGTCCATTAAATAAAATTTCCAGTGTTATATTTTTGTGGAAATTACATGCAGACCCCTGTACTTTATAAAATTGTGTTTTGGTCCATGTGCGTGTGAGTCACGTGTAGTCCCACGTGTTTGGTGAAATTGCAAGGGCCCCCTGGCGGGTTTTAAAATATGTATTTGGTCATGAAACCTCCTGTTGACGTTGAAAGTTTTTGGTATATTTGCACAGAACCCCTTGGACTTTAATTTATTTGCAAAAATACCCCTACCAGTGTTGGAATTTCTTTTTGCTTTTCCTATTTATTGCATGCATCTGTAAAATTCCAAAAATCACCACAAAATCACCATAGTTTCCTATTGCACTATATTTTCACGCCATATTTTTATTTTGCATTTTTATTGCATTTTCATATTTATGTAAATTCAAAAACAAACATTTTTTCTACTGGTTGCATTAAAATATCCTAAAAAAATATAAAAACTTCTTGAAAAATTCCCCAAAAAATATACGTTGTGCTTTTTAGTGTGTTTGATTTTCTGTCCAAAAATCACAAAAAATATAAAACAAAACTTCTAAAAATTAGAAAAAATACCTTCATAAAAATATTAAAAATCCCAGAAAAATCATAAAAATGTAATGTCTTTTTTTGAATTTTCTGCATTTTATTATTTTTGTTTTAAAATTAATTTGAGGAATTTTTTATACTACTTGATATTTTTCATCCTCATTTTAATTTCGGCCAGCAATTTGTTTCACTGTTTACTTGTATATTTGACTTTAAAAATACCAAAAAAATTATGAAAAATTTAGAAAAAACATAAAAACATTATAAAAATATAAAATTCACAAAAATATTATAATTACTGTATTTTGAGTTATTTTTTCCTATTTTCATCTCTCTTCTATATCTCTTTCATTATATATTCTATATAGCTTTATATCTTTTTTCAAAAAGAAAATATAAAAACAAAAAATAAAAAAAATAAAAATTAAAAATTAAAAATCAAATAAAAATTATAAAACCAAAAATCAAATAAAAAAATATAAAAATTAAGAACCCACAAAAAAAGACTTGTGTGCATATATGACTAGCTTGTATATGAAAAATTGTAGGCTACATATCTTTTCTCTATGTGGTTCGACCTCTACATACTTTCGCACTATGCATCATTATGGTAGAGCTAATAAACTTTAATTCATATTTTTGGGACTTAATTGCTTTACTTTGATTGTGGGTTAATTGCTGCTTGAATGGGATTTATTGAGCGGTCACCGCATCGACTATTGATCTGTTTGTGGATCAATACGACCCTTGATCTGTCCCATCCCATCAGATGGTGTCATTGTCGAGGAGAAATGAGCATAGATTACTTTAATTTGTCATGTTGTAATTACTTGCATAATTTTTGCTAATATTCATGAATTGCCTGTAAATATTTATTGCCTTTGTTTATATTCTATGATTATTTGTGCTAATACCCTTTTTATTGCTACTTTGATGCGAGGGTCCGCCATGCGAGGACGATCTTCTAGGAGGCTGGTGCAGCCATGCATGAAGGAGGGTCACGCATGTTTGACCAGCCGGAGCAAGCACCAAGGAAGCAAGAAGAAGGCTTAGCTAGTTAAAAAAATGTAATTCTATGAGAGAGAGAGAGAGGGACAATTTCAGCATGTAATAACTTGGACTCTACTCTTCACAATGAGGTCTAGTTCCCGGGTGTCTGTTCACCTGGGGGCCTCGTCATGGCTTTTTCGTGTTTTCCCGCTTTCTTTTCTTTGTTTCCCGTTGTTTTGAGCTTTCCACCCTTTCTTTATTTTGTTTTGTGTGCATGGAGCCCCTAGACTTAGGTTGCTTGACTTAGTAGCTAGGTCCACACATTAATAAGAATGCATGTTCCTATAGTCTCTTACGTATGGATCTAGTCAAACTCAATTGGTTCTTGATGATTAATAGCAGCTAATGTTTAGGGTGATTTTTTCACTTGCACACCGTCATGTAGTTAGGTTTAAAAATTCTGTTTTTCATACCGCATGGAGAGAGCTGGGGTGCACTGTAAGTCCTCTAACTCAGCATGCATCATTCGGTTCAATGGTGAGATTTCCATCATGGAACCAACTTGCACAGCTTTTCCGCTATCTCCCTCTGATTTTGAGCACCTAGGACATAAATGAGAATCTACAAAAACTTTAGGCATTGGTATGAAAACAGACTCAAAAAAAAATGAAAACCCAAAAAACTAAAACAAGGGGACTGCTAAATAAACTTTGACCTTAATTAACATTTGTAATGGACTATCATTGTTCTGGGTTCATAAAGCCCTCATTGTTTTCAGGTACCTTCGGAGGGGGACCAAAACCCTACTCCCATGAGCGAGGCACGTCCGATAAGGAAAAGAGCCAAAATCCCAGTCTGCAACAACCTTGTGTATCACCTGGATTTCCGAAGTAATGGCGCTTCTATCATACGTGACCGAGTAGGGCCATGTCAGTGATGGTGTTCCCTCCTTGTGTGGAATATCGACATGGTCTAAAGTACTGAGCATAGGCCACGCCTTCACGGGGGTGTCTATCTCATCGGTTTGCGTCCGAGTAGGTCCTTGCACGCTCACGGGTGAGTCTGTTGCGAGCGAGAACCGAAGTATTGGTTTCCCCTATTGGCTTCCTCTCTCTTTTCTTTGGCTAAGTAGGAATCCAGGAAGGGTTACAAGGACCTCAAAAAGTACAGACTACAGGTTACAAAGGAGGAGGACAAGTACGGGATTCATTTCTGGCAGTACTCTCTCTCCTATAGGGTTAGCGTGCTAAGGACTTGTTAAAAGATATGCCTGAAATAACAATTATAAAACTGAAAAGATAATAAATAGCCGAACCTTCACGGCTTCACATGGCGTGAGTTTGTGAACTCGATTTTGTATTGCTTTTGTATGGATCTAGATTAAGGTTCAAAGATCAAGTCACGTGCCTTTGCGCAAATTTTGTTGTATCATTCTCCCTTGACCCCCGCTCAGTCGAGCCTTTCTACTATTTTACACTCCTTTTTATTCCTCGTTGACCATCGTATCCTTCTTCCAACATACAATCCTCCTTTTGCTTCACGAAGTTGACCTATGGATGATTTCCGTCGGGATCCCGCCGACACCCACATCGATTCCATAGACTCAACTCCGCTAATAAATTCGAGGCGATTCCCGAGAGCCCGACCCGGACTTTACGGATCGATCTCCAGACTCCTCGTCTTCTACCTTTCTTTAGACCACCCAATAAACCGAGATCACTTTTGTCTCACTTTCGTCATTGTGAAGGGAAGTCGATCACAGTCCATATACTTTTCTGTTCATAACATGCTGGGATTGATCATTGATTCCAGATCCATCATGACAGCTGAATGATATTGCAAGTGGTCTGATTAGGATTCTCTCATTCTGCATATAGAAGACAGACCAAACCCTGGATTCTATTCTGGAATTCATTTATTCTGACTCAGACCCGACATGGCTCCTCAAGGAAAGGGCAAGGGTCAGCAGCCACCCCAACCAGAAGGACAGATGCCTGATCAGAATCAGGTTAATGCACAACTATTGGCATCCATCCAAGCTATCCAACAGCATCTGACAGAGCAGGCCCTAGCACAGACTGCTTTCCAGGAGATGATGAATGATGTAATGAACATAGCCAAGGGAGAAGGAGGACGACGAGGAGGTGGTGGACCTCCGGATGATGAGGAAGAGTCGGAAAATGGGAGACCCAAACCTACATTGAAGGAGACCTATAATCCTGGAGATAGCTAGATGACCGAGTGGATCCTCATTCCATCGGTGCATGCTCACTTTGAGCTGAAGCCCCAGTTCCTCGCTCTTCTTCCATCTTTTCATGGGAACACCAGTGAAGAGCCGTACATCCACCTGCAGCAGTTTCACGCATATGCCGTACTACTCCACTACCCCTATGTTCCTATGGACATTGTCAAAATGATGGCATTCCCCTTCAACCTGCAAGACAAGGCCCTTTATTGGATCAACCATCTGGGGAAGGTTGTGACAACCTGGGAGGAACTGAAGTCAGCTTTCTTGCACAAATTTTACCCTCTCGGTCGGCTCAACTAGATGCGAGCAAGAATCAGCTATTTCTCTTAGGGAGCCCTCGAATCTATCCATGAAGCCTGGGAGAGGTTTACAGATCTGCAGGAGAAATGCCCTCATCACGAGATTCCGAAGACCAGCCTGGCCCAACATTTCTTTGGGGCCTGAACATCGAAAGCCAAAGGCTCGTTGATGCAGCATGTGGGGGTCGCATTTCAATAAGGATGAAGACGTAGTCTGGCAGATATTTGAATAAATGGTCGAAGGAGAGGATGCCCTCTCTTCATCAAAAGCATAACAAAAGCAGCCTTTCCCCAGATCCTCCAGAAACAAATACACATGGCAGCATCCCGCGAGGCAGAGAGAGATGAGAGCTCCAACCTCAGCATCATCGGGGGCCATCTCTCGAAGGTTGATATCATGGAGATACAGATCACAGGACCTAGAGAAACTTGTTGTGATCGAGAAGAGGACTCAAAATCTTGACAAGCTAGACCAGATCACCAAACAGCTAGAACTGCTTGTGGGCACCATCAACTCTGTCCAGTCAACAGCACCATCAGAAGCTCCAGCTGAGAAGAAGGATGATCTACCACCGCCACATCAGCCTCAGCCGAGCCAGCAACCACCGATAGTCCAGCACGTGTACTACGTGCAGGCACCCGACCAGGGCCAGCCGCAGCAGCAGATGGTTGTGTACCAACCAGATTTTGTAACAGGATCTGATCCAGTATTCCCACCACCACCCTTGATTCAAGAAGTCAACAGGGTTTGCAGCAATAAAGCATAGTTGACTCGTACTATGGGACAACCTCAGGGTCAGCTACCCGCCAACCGGCAATACCACCAACCTCAGGGTGGTCGATTTGGGCAGTCCTCACAGCCACCACCATAGTATCAATAGCCTCCCTCATATGCAAATCAATGGAGGCAGAACCAGCATTACTAACAGCCGCAGTACCGCCAGCCACAACCTTTCCATCAGTATGCGGCCACTCCACCTCAGCAGTACCAACAGTATCCCCCTTCCTCGTACCAGCAACTTCAGCTTCCTGCACCACCCCAACATCACCAACAACAGCCTCAGCATCATAACATGCAGCAATAGCATGGTTTGCATGATGAATCTACTGAGGCAAATCCTGTGAACCCGACCATGGATTGCTTGGCCCAACTCGTCAAAGGGCTAGCAGATATGACCAAGAGGCTTGACGATCTAACCGCCACCAAGACCACTATCCCATCTCAGGTCGAGGCCAACCCCAATAGCTTTAAAAAGAAAGAGCAGGTAGAATGCGATGTCCTATCTACGTCTGTAGAGACAGAAATTGATAATATTGGTTGTTCTAATGCTATCACTCTCAGGAGCGGTAGGGCCTTGCCTCTGTCTGCTATCAAGAATGGGGAGAATAAAGAACCAAGTGAATTGTCATCTTCTGCATCAGTCGTGCCAGCTACAAGGACGGGTGAGGAGGAAGAAGAAGGAGAAGCCATTCCAGTAGTCATGCAACACCAGCACCCTCAGCAAAAACTACAAAAAAACAGCAAAACCAAAAAGAACAAAAAGAATTTTGCAGTCGAAGCAAAGTCGCGCCAGCCTCAGAGGAGCAGGCAGTTGCAGCCGATCCATCGCCAGCCGACGGAGCAGACACCCTACTTTTTGCTCGCCCATCAGCACCAGTACCTCAGGATCCAGCTTGTACTCCTTTTTATAGTAGTCTGGATGTACAAGTTGTGGGCGATAGTTCTGATGTAAATAGAAACTCTACCCTACCTATCAGTGATGTAAATATTCCTTTTCCTAATGCAATAGAAAAATCCAAAAAAATTGCAAAAATAAAAAGTGCATTGTCTGATTCTAGAGTTGTGGAAATAATAGATAACATAACTATTGAGATTCCCTTACTGAAGGCCATGGAATATATGCCAGCTGTGAAGAAAGGTTTGAAAGAAGCATGTACCAGCAGGCGTCGACAAGCACGCAAGAACAAACGTAATCAATTCGAGAGGCACGTGCTTTCCATGGCCACTATTGCGGCTATCAGCAATCTCCCTCAGAAGAAACCAGACAAAGGAGCACCTCTTATCAGTTGTGAGATATTTGATCAGGTCTTCAAGCGTACTCTCCTTGACAGCGGCTCTTCTATCAACATCTTTCCCTCGTCCCTAATGCAAGAATTTGGGCTAGGTTCGCTCAAGCCAACACAGATGATCCTTCAGTTCGCTGACCGATCCACCAAGCGACCTAGAGGTCTGGTGGAAGACGTTGTGGTGAAGGTGTGGGAGATCCAATTCCCTGTTGATTTTGTGGTCCTCGATATGGACTCACCCGCACCCTTACTCCAGACTCATATCATCCTTGGCCGACCTTTCTTGCATACCTCAGGTGTCGTGGTTGACTACGGGTCTGGCAAGATCACTTCCCGCTCGGATAGCAAGCAGATCACTATAGACATGATCAGAGAGCCGAACGCGATGACTGATGAGAGCCATGTAGTATCAAAAGTAGACTGTGACTTTATTGCAGAGATCAGGACTCATCACTTTCATTGAATGATTCATGAACCCGAGAACTCCTCACTCTTGAGGAGGACTTGGAAAGCACAGTTGACCTATGCTCCGATGATTCTTAGGAGACAGACTCTCAGATGCTAGCACAACCATGTGATTTCAAGAATTCACTCCAGCCCGAACATAATGAGCCGAGTACAGAACCATTCGGCACATCATCGGGATCTCAACAGAATACTGAGGATGGTCGCTCCATCAGTGAAGTACATCTCACCACCAGTATAGTGTCTGAAGTGACCAACAAGTTAGACAGATCAAGAGCAAAACTCAAGCCACTTCCTACAGGCCTGAAGTATGCTTTCCTTGCGGGTAAAGAACACATGTATCCGGTCATCATCAGCAGCAGGCTGAACCCGGACCAGGAATCTCAACTTCTCAAGGTTCTAGAAAAGAACCGCAAGGCACTTGGTTGGTGCGTATCAGATCTCCATGGGATAAATCCAGCTTTGTGTTCACACCACATTTATCTAGAAGAAGATGCCAAGCCGTCCCGCGAATTCCAAAGAAGGCTGAACCCAAACCTCCGGGACGTCATCATGAAAGAAATCATGAACTGGTGTGATGCAGGCTTCATGTATCCCATCTCCGATTCAAAATGGGTAAGCCCACTGCATGTAGTTCCAAAGAAATCAGGGCTTACCGTGGTTACCAATAACAAAGGAGAGGAAATATCCACTCTGGTAACAACATCCTGGCGGGTGTGTGTTGACTACCGTCGTCTTAATGCAGCAACTAAGAAGGACCATTTCCCCTTGCCATTCATTGATCAAGTTTTGGAAATACTAGCAGGCAAGGAGTTCATCTGCTCTTTGGATGGGTATTCCGGGTACAACCAGGTGGCAATCGCTTCCGAAGATCAAGAGAAGACAACCTTCACTTGCCCATTCGACACCTACGCCTTCAGGAGAATGCCCTTTGGATTATGCAACGCACCTGTGAGATTCCAGAGATGCATGCTAGCAGTTTTCACCGAGATGGTAGGCAGTTTTCTCGAGGTGTTCACGGACGACTTCTCAGTCTATGGTGACAGTTTTGATTCTTGTCTTGGGCACCTAGACAGAGTGCTTCATAAATGTCGTGAAGTCAATTTAGTGCTTTCATGGGAAAAGAGCCACTTCATGATCACCGAAGGAATTGTGATGGGTCGTGTCGTTTCCAAACGTGGCATGGAAGTTGACCCGGCAAAGGTGGATGTTATTGCCAATTTATATCCCCCTCAATCAGTCAAAAATGTAAGGTCATTCCTGGGGCATGTGGGATTTTACAGACGATTCATCAAGGATTTTAGCCGCATCGTCCGACCTTTAACAGAGCTTTTATGCAAGGAAACGGAGTTCAATGTCGATCACTAGGTTCTCCTTACTTTCAATCAACTGAAGGAGCATATCACTCAAGCTCCGGCCCTACAACCGTTGGATTGGTCTCTCCCTTTTGAGATCATGACTGATGCGTCAGACTTTGCAGTCAGGGTTGTTCTGGGACAGAGAAAAGAAAAAGCGCCCTATGTCATTCACTACGCCAGCAAAAGATTAGATGAAGTGCAAAGAAATTACACTGTGACAGAAAAAGAGTTGCTGGGTGTGGTTTTCGCCTTGGAAAAGTTCAGATCTTATTTGCTTGGATCAAAAGTTACCATTTTTACAGACCACTCTGTTATCTGGTTCCTACAGCAGAAGAAGGATGCCAAGCCTAGACTGATTAGATGGATCCTTCTCCTCCAGAAATTTGATTTGGAAATCAAGGACAAGCCTGGAGTTCAGAATGTGGAAGCAAACCATCTCTCCATAATTGAGCAGCAAGAGCCTCCACTGAACAATGCACCTATCACAGAAACCTTTCCATATGAGTCAATTTTAGCAGTGGATTCCCTCCCTTGGTACGCTGATATAGTCTATTACCTTGCCTCGGGGGTAATACCCTCGGATTGGACGAAAAATCGGAAGAATAAATTCATGTCGACCATCCGTTTTTATCAATGGGAAGATCCTCACTTATTCAGGGAAGGAGCGGATTTCATTTGGTGCAGGTGCATACCTCAGGTGGAGCATTATAGTGTCCTCGAGCATTGTCACTCGCTCGAATCTGGTGCACATCACTCTGGAGAACATACAGCAGCTAAAGTACTTTAGTGCGGCTTCTGGTGGCCCACGCTATTCAAGGATGCAGCATTATTTGTCAAACAATGCATTGACTGTCAGAGATTGAAGGGTACACTCACTGCAAAAGATTCGATGCCTCTGAAGATCATTCAGATAGCAGATTTTTTGATGCATGGGGCATTGATTTCATGGGACCTTTCCCTAACAGTCAGGGTTTTGAGCACATCCTTCTTACCGTAGATTACATGAGTCGTTGGGTTGAAGCTATTTACGCTCGAGCCGCCGACAGCCGGACAATGTGCCGATTCTTGAGAGATAACATCATTATACGGTTCGGGATTCCGAAGATTCTCATATCAGATGGGGGTAGTCATTTCATTAACAAAGAGGTCAAGAAATTAACGAAGGAGTACGGCATTGACCATCGTGTCGCATCCCCTTATCATCCTCAGACCGATGGCATGGCCGAATTGTCGAACAGAGAAATCAAGACGATCCTTCAGAAACTTGTAAGGCCGGAGAGAAAGAACTGGTCTCAACTCTTGGACTCAGTCCTCTGGGCTTACAGAATCGCCTACAAGTCCCCCTTGGCATGTCGCCCTATCGTCTTGTATATGGGAAGCCGTGCCATCTGCCCGTGGAATTAATTCACAAGTCTTTATGGGCAATTAACATGTGCAATTTGGACTCACGAAAAAGTGGTTAGAAAAGAAAAGATGATCTGAACAGACTCTTGGAGTTCCGAGACTATGCATACGATAACACATTGATGTACAAGGAAAAGGTGAAACGTTGGTATGACCGGCACATCAGACGAAAGACCTTCGAAGTTGGACAGAAGGTATGGTTATTTGATGCAAAGTTACGGATCTTCTCGGGCAAATTAAAGAGTAAGTGGACAGGGCCATTCTGAGTTCATGAAGTGCGTGACAATGGAAGCATTGCCATATCAGAATTGTCTCCTGACGCACAACCATTCATCGTCAACAAGCAACTCTTGAAGCCTTACCTCAAGCCTGATACCTTCTTGGCCTTGTCGACTCCATCCAGCTTCTACGCTTTGATGAGATATCCACCACATTGTCAGCATCACAAGATTCAGACACCACGCTTCAAAAACTATTCATCTGATTTATTCCTTTCTTCTTTTCTTCTTTTCCTTTTTCTGTCTTCTTTTTCTATCAAAAACAGGTGTCGCCCCTTGTTGACAGTCTTCTATACTTAGGACGCACTTTATCCTAAGTATAGGGGGTGTGCACCCCGAGTTTCTCTATTCTTTGATTCTCTCCATTGTCTCCTCTTCTTGTCTATACTCAGGAATATTCTACCCTAAGTATAGGGGGAGACAATCTAAGTACGATCTGCTTATTCCCACCCTTTACCCTCCATGCTTTGTGTACAGTCTGCTATACTTAGGATTATTTGATCCTAAGTATAGGGGGGACGGTCAACTTCTCATTCGTTCATTCTTTCATATATTTCTTTATTTATTCATTCGTTAGACTTGTCTATACTCAGTATGAGCTATGCCTTCTCTTTCCTCTCCGATCTATGAGGACATAGCTCAAGCTAAGTGTGGGGGGTCGTATATACTATGTATATACTATAAGCCATAACTCATACTGTAAATAAAAATACTACTTGGAGCTAAAAATAATGCTAAAAGTATTTTTATTACGATAATAAAAGATGATTGTGAGATCCTCAGACTCTTTTTGTCCGTACTGATTAATAAATCAGGAAAAACGCTTTGTACAAAATGTTCTCCTTGTGAAGAAATCTTTTGAAAATTGTTTCAAAAATATTTTGTAAAAGATATTCAACCTTTGTAAATAGTTTTGTTTGCAAAAAAATATTTTCTTTGAGTGAAATAAAAATGTTTGAAAAGCGGTTTGCAAATGGTTGGAAAAATGGTTGCAAAATTATTTTGAAAAAATCTATCTCTATTGTTCGAAAACCTTTGCAAAATGATTTTCAAATGCGAGTACATGTTTGTAAAAATATTTTGGACTATAGTCTTCAAAAATCTTTTGAAAATAATTCTCAAATAAGTCTGAGGAGTATACACAAAAATCTCTCATGCAAAAACAAGAAATAATTCCAAGAGCCTAAACCATTTTGTGCATAAAATGTAGTTTTTCTTTGTATATACTGATTAATAAATAAGGTTAAATATCTTTGCAAAATGATTTGAAAAATGGTGTGAACCGTTTGGAATACATTCTGTGAAATATTTTCAAACTGTGTAAAATCGCTTTGTTTGTAAAATTTTCCTTCTTTGTGTGAAATAAAGGATTTGAAAACCTATGTGCAAATGGTTTGAAAAATGTTTGTAAAAACTATTGTGGAAAATGTATATACATAGTGTGACAATTCTTTGCAAAATGGTTTTCAAATGTTTGTAAATGCTTGCAAAAATTATTGTGTACTATAGTTTTGAAATTGTTTTCAAATAAAATAAATAAATAAAAAAAATAAAAAAATAAAAAAATAAAAAATAAAAAAATGTCTAATAAAATAATAAAATAAAAAAATGGACATATCTGTAAGGCCGTAAATAAAAAGTCTTTATCAATTGTATACATATATGTACCTAGAACAAACAAGTTAACACTTGTAAATCTTTAAAGTTCTTAAATTTTGTAAAATAAAGCGGCACGCCCGTGTAAATAGTTGTACATACTTTTTGTGTGCCAAGATTTTTTTATTTTTTTGCAAAAATTCTTTGTGTAAAAAGATTCTTTGATTTTAAAATTCTTTGTGAAAAATTGCATCATTCATTGTGCATAGCTTGTGCATATCAGTCATATTCTTTTTGAGTGAGCTTGATGATTGAGCCAGTCCAATAAAGTCTAAAAATGGAGCTTGGTTGGACCTTACCGCACCTAACTGCACTGGAACCTTATGGGAGCTAGGTTTACGGTACTTCAGGTCTATTTAGACTTAATTCTTTGAGAAATCAGGGCTCGGTTCAAGTCACCTCAACTGACTAAATAGAACTTTTCGAGACACACGCATGATTCTTTACGACTGTGACCTAACTTGGACACTTGCACCTTTCACTTGGCTCAACTCAGTTGGAGTGGTGAGGGGGTTGGATTTGCCAGTCTGAGATGCACACGAATAGAAACATTCGTCCTCGTCTAGGGAGGGAAGTGCACCCCAACCTGGTCCAGTTTCAATGAAGTCGAATGATAGGAGAGTGTGGGTTGAAATAAAGCTTCAAAAGAAGGATAGTCTTCTGGCTCAAGAGGAAAAAGTCCTTATGTAAATGCTGTTGTAAATAGTATTTCAAAAAAAACTCCAAAAAAGTAGACAGGCTTGAAAATAAAAATAAAAGTGCATGCAGGAGTATGTATATGTGTTGTATAGAAAATAAGCAAGCTTGATCTTCAAAGTTAAATCATGTGAGCATGCAACTGGATGACTTGACTACACTGATCTTGCATCCTAGGATAGGTAGCTACACTGGCTGCCGTCCATTCACTTCTTCTGCTCCTCCTCTTGAGTCGGATGTCACTTGAACTTAGAAGGGAATACCCCGCTCCTCGACGACAGAGGGCTGGATTGGGGAATCATTGGGTTGTCATTCTGGATAAGTTAGTTCCTTTGTCATTTCAGTTGGGGAGAGCCACTATCACTTACACTGTACAAGTCAGCTTCATAGTCATAAGGGTTTGCGTATGATGTAGGCTAGTTCTGACCTGGCTATTGAGGTGATTTGAACCAAGTTCTGTGACTCTTGAAGGCTGTTGTGTTTTAAATTTGGTTTCCAACCAGGTTCCACACACATTTTCACATCAAGGTCTAACATAAGCTCCACATTCTGATTTTGTAAGGACAGATATTGCACTGAAAGCAATTCTATTCACTCTATCTTTTTCAATCGTCTTTTTCTTTTCTTCTTATTCTTTGTTCTTTTTTGTACTTATTGCATAAGTATTTGCTAGGGACTAGCAAAGGCAAGTATAGGGGGGTGATGAATCTCCATTTCATCACCTTTATTCTATCATTTTGGCCTTGAAAACCCTAGCTACTACATATAGATAACATTGATTTGTCCATAATAGCATTCCTGATTTATTGTATTTCTTGCACATAAAATAAGGTTTTTAATTTCAGAACTATAGAATAAAGAGAAGAAAAAAAGGAATAAAATATTGCAAATATTTTATGACCCTAACCCGAGACCAAGTCCAGAATGGAATTGGTCGAAAAGGAATAAAGTAGGGGAGATAAGGGCCGAGAATATGATAAATATTTCATTTATTCATTCTTGATTTATGCATTTCTGGCACCTATTTTGTATCTAATTTTTTATTCATCAAATAAAGAATACATAAAAGTTGTAGATAATAATGTAAATAAAAATACAAAATTAAGTTTGTACAAAAATAATACACAGTGTAGATTTTATACCCAGAATAAAAAGCTAGAAACCAAACTTCACAGACCCATATCTTCCCAATAAAAACTCAAAACATAGCAAAATCACCTCTAATTGTATATAACTTTTCAAGAGCTATTTAATGTGGTAGTTTTATATTTTTTGGAGTTACTGTGCAAAAGTTAGGTTTTTGGCCCTCGTTGTATAGTTTACCCGATTAAAATATTCATTATATTCATTATTCACTATTTTTACAAATTTCTATTTTTAGAATTTTGTAAATAATTTACATAGCACATGCACATATTGAAATTCAAAGAAAACCAAAAAAAGAAAACCTCAAATAAAATAAGTCTATGTATTACATAGGCAAAATACCTATGTATTACTTGTTTATAAATAAAAGGGGATCTCATTCTTTTATTCATTTATATTTTTTATTAAATTGTAAATATTATCTTTACTCCATTAAATGTAAATACAAAAAAAACAATAAAATACACTAAATAAACAAATGTATATAAAATATAGGCAAAATACCTTTAAGTATACCTACATATTATATACACCTATTTATTTAAATATGTAAATAAACTCATAAAAATCAAATAAAAATATATTTATACTCACAAAAATAAGTTATAAAAATATAAAATAAGAAAATGAAATAAAAAATAATATATATATACAAAATAAAAATAAAAATACACAAAACATAGGTAAATATACCTATAAATACACTCATAAAAATTTACTACTAAAAAATCAATCCAAAAAATAAATAAAAATCATATTAAAATACTACATAAAATAATAAACATTTTTTATTTTATACTCAAAAAATAATAAAATCATTTACTATTTTAAATAAATTATTTTCGAATAAAAACCCATGTTTTGTCCTGTAGCGCCCTACGTGGACCAATCAGGGGCGGCGGACCGTTGACCTCTGGTCAACTGTCCCATCCGCGTATCAGATCCGTCAGACCTGGTGAATCCCTGATTTTCTTTCATTTTTCGTGGGCCTCTCGTCCATCGATCGAATTCGCTTCCACCACAAGAATTGTTCCTGGTTCATTGTACAATCACGCCAACATCTTAGATCGCCTGTACATACACCTGATCATTCGATAATCGCCGGGTACTAAGGGTGCTCAGAACTGTCTATAAATAAATAGATCCATCCTCCTTCGCAAATTTGGTCAGTTTTTGTTCTTCTCCCTTCCTTGTATTCGGTCCTGGAGACTTCCTCGTGACAGGGGGAGGTTTTTGGCGCCTTGAATCGGTCGGAGGAGGAGGGAGCTGCACCCACGACGGAGCTCCGGCGACGCCATACTCCCTAGTTCCCACCAGGTATCAGAGCACCTTTTTCTTGCTTTATTAGATAGGTTTTAATTCCATCTTTTATTTCCAGCATTTAGTGTAGCATTTAGCTAAGTAGATCGCCTAGATTCGGTCAAGTTGTAGTTCGTCGGAGCTCCTCTCCGGCGACGACTCCCGTCCCATCTAGTTACTCTTCGACCTCCATTTCGCCTTCATATCGTACCTTGTCCCTTTCTCCATCTTCCGCACGCCTCTAATCATCCGGGACCCTCGTGGTTTCGCGAATCAAGGTTCCAACTCCGCTGCTCGCCGGAACCTCACCGTCTACCTTCATTTTTGCGTAAAAGCTTCAAACCCCTGATCAAGGAGCTTCACCTCGAGCCGCTTGTTCTTCCTATGCATGTCTTGACATAAAAAGAGCCCTTTTGGGCTTGATTGATTCCAGGATGAGGTTCCTGGGGGTCCTCCCCTTCCTCGAGCTCGCCTGATCGATTGGGATCTCCAGGATCCAAGTGGAGACCATCGGTAGACGCGGGGACCTTCCAGGCACGAGTAGAGACCATCGGAGGTGACGGAGATGGCCGGAGGTGCCGGCTCTTCACGATCGAAGCTCTCCGCGTGCGAGCTTCGTCCATGTTCTTCCACGTCGCTCCATAGCCGTCCGATCAAGGTGGAGATCCCAGGAGTAGCAGCAACCGTAGGATGCGAAGCCTCGTGACCGTCAGATCTCGCCAGGAGATCTAATCTCGAGCGTCCGACCACGAAGCGTCATCGATCGTTGGATGGGTGCCACGTGTTCAAATGAATGAAGATCCGTCGTCCATCAGCGCCTAATAAGTGGTAATTTACACTTTTGACCCCAAGTTTTTGTATTTATTATTTAGTCCAGTAAATATTGTGTAACATTTAAAATAAAGTGGGTATTTTGTAAAAAGACCCCTAGGTTTCTGGTATTTACATCGAGGTCCATTCCACGTCAGACCATGTGCGTTTGGAAAACAAATCCCTCGTATGTATTTGTATTTCATCAAGGTCCATTAAATAAAATTTCCAGTGTTATATTTTTGTGGAAATTACACCCAGACCCCTGTACTTTATAAAATTGCATTTTGGTCCATGTGCGTGTGAGTCACGTGTAGTCCACGTGAATGGTGAAGTTGCAAGGGCCCCATGGCAGGTTTTAAAATATGTATTTCATCCTGAAACCTCCTGTTAACGTTCAATTTTTTTTATATTTACACAGAACCCCCTTGACTTTATTTTATTTTCAAAAATACCCCTATTAGTGTTGGAATTTTTTTTACTTTTCCTATTTATTGCATGCATATGTAAAATTCCAAAAATCACCAAAAAATCACCATAGGTTCCTGTTGCACTATATTATCAGGTCATATTTTTATTTTGCATTTTGTTGCATTTTCATATTTATATAAATTCAAAAACATGCATTTTTGCTACTGGTTGCATTAAAAAATCCTAAAAAAATATAAAAACTTTTTGAAAAATTCCCAAAAAAATATATGTTGTGACTTTTAGTGTGTTTGATTGTCTATCCAAAAATCATTAAAAAAATAAAAAAACTCCTAAAAATCAGAAAATCCCAAAAACCTTCATAAAAATATTAAAAATCTCAGAAAAATCATAAAAATGCAATGTCTGTTTCTGAATTTTCTGCATTTTATTAGTTTTGTTTTAAAATTAATTTGAGGAATTTTTGATACTACATGATATTTTTTATCCTCATTTTAATTTCGGCCAACAATTTATTTCACTATTTACTTGTATTTTTTACTTTAAAAATACCAAAAAAATATGAAAAACTTAGAAAAATCATAAAAACATTAGAAAAATATAAAAATCACAAAAATATTTTAATTATTTTATTTTGAGTATTTTTTCCTATTTTCATCTCTCTTCTATATCTCTTTCATTATATATTCTATATAGCTTTATATCTTATTTCAAAAAGAAAATATAAAAATAAAAAATATAAAAAATTAAAAATTAAAAATTAAAAATCAAATAAAAATTATAAAACCAAAAATCAAATAAAAAATATAAAAATTAAAAACCCACAAAAAAGACTTGTGTGCATACATGACTAGCTTGTATATGAATAATTGTAGGGTACCTATTTTTTCTCTCTGGGTTCGACCTCTACATACTTTCGCACTATGCATCGTTATGGTAGAGTTAATAAATTTTAATTCACATTTTTTGGACTTAATTGCTTTATTTTGATTGTGGGTTAATTGCTGCTTGAATGGGATTTATTGAGCGGTCACCGCATAGACTATTGATCTGCTTGTGGATCAATACGACCCTTGATCTGCCCCATCTCATCACCTATTGAAGTGGGGCTTTAATGATCTCATGAATGTTGGCCACCACTTCGGGTTCAGTCAACATTTTTTTGAATTTTTGGACCTCCTCCATACAAGGGAGGAGATCGGAATCAGCATATACACGAGGATTGCCAAGAGCAGTCTGTATAGTGGCATCCTCGGGGTCAAGATTGGGACATGTGGTGAATGATTGTGTGGAAAAATGGTTTGGCATGGATGCCCTCTCCTCATAAAATGAGTCAATAATGTGCCTCCCATAATCTTTTTGGATTTTTAAAACTTTCTCATTTTTTTGTATTTTTGGGTGATTGCAAGCTCTCATGATTATCCTTCAGTGAATCCATATCCTCAAATAGTGGAGCAACGTTCTGGCTCTCATTTATGTTAAATAGATTGCTAATCCTCGAATTCATGTGCTCCATCATCTAGTTCAAGGTCTCAAGTGTGGAAAACATGAAAGGTGACTCCAAAATCCCAGGATCGGGTGAGTGGGATGAGGGTGGGTGAGAATCATCATCCGACTACTGAAATAATGGGTTAGGTAGATATGCACAAAAATCAAGAGGAAAGACCTCCTGGAAAAAGGAAGGTGGATCGTCTGGAGAGTACGAGAAGTCCGCAAAGATCGGATTAAAATAACTCTAGTCAACCATCTCCAAAACAAAATACGGGGATTGGGAGAACACGATAGTCAAGTCAAGTTATGCAAGAAAAAGGTGCAAATGCGTAGAAGGATCTAGTATGCACACAAGCAATCAAACACAAAACAAACCCCCAGTTCACAAACTCAACACAATGTGAAGACCATGAAGGTTCGGTCAATTATCTTGTCAATTTTTAGAGTTTGATGAGAATACAATCTATCACAGTGGTTAAAAGCGAGCTGTTAGGAACCCAATGCTCCCAGGAGACTAGCCTAATTCCAAAGTTAGATCTTTCCCAGCCAGTATGAATTGTGGACCGTTTACCGGCTACACGATCAATTCAATCTGTTAAGGATTTCACGGGCTGCTTTACCGGCTGCCGGAGAGATCCTCACTAGAGAATGACTGCCCCAAGAAAGTAATATGAAAAGAGTTCGGACGTGGTTCTATCCTAGTGTGCGGGTCGCTCTCTCGCTACATACAAACCAAACAATGGGTTACCCTCCCTAAAATAATGATTTTCCTTATGTTTATTTTAGGGTCGAGTTTTCTTTAGCATTTCTCGTATTTTAGGCAGTTGTCACTTGGTTAAAATATTTTCAATGAATTGTCTACCGAGTGTCCAATTTCATTTCTAACTTATGTGAGTAAAAACAAAGAAGGAGATCAGAAATGCCAATGCACGATTAAACACAATAATGCATGTAGGGGTTAGATATGTGTACCTTGTCGCCAGTACTCTACATGCAAGTGATGCGTGCAGAATTGAAATACAGAAAAGTAAACTATCCTATATGATGCAAGTGAACCGTCCTAGATGATAGCTTCTATTATTGGGCAAGAACAAGTTAATTTGACTAAGTCCAAATTACGCTCTACTCTATAGATAAAGAAATTCTTGTTTAGGGTATTTGGACCCAATTAATTACTTAGCTCAAGGTAATTAATTAAAGCAATCAGTAGGTTGCTCATGAAATCCACATGGAACAAAGAAAAATAAGGAAATGAAAACAAAATCGGTGAGGTCCCCCAAGTGCACCGGAACTTGGCGAAACAGACCCCGCAACAAATGAATGTCTGTTTACAAGGGTTCAAATGCTAGAAATAAATAAATAAAATAAATAAGTTTTTTTTGGTATGCTTCAATTGTTTTTCTCCTCCTCTCACGCTATCATGTGGCTTGATGAAGAATCAAGCCGCCTCTGCATCGCTTGGGTGCTTTGGCTTTCCTATGATCGTCTCCTTCCTCCACTGGCCCTCGCAAGAAAAAGAAAAGAGAGAATATGTAATAAACACAATTATCAAATATAAGCAAAAAAATGAAATGAAACAGTGAATATGAACAATGGAATAATAAGGCAAAATATAAACAGATATTTACAACCAAGAATAGCAGGTCAAAAGAGAAACCTAACTACCCTCGCCGTGCCTCCCTGGCAACGGCACCATTTTGTTGATATGCTTTTCTGGGGTTTTAATTATTTCAATTATGAATAAGTCGTTGCAACCCAATCAAGCGTTAGCAGACAAATAATTTTTTTCTTGCTGTAAAATAATTAAAGAAAATAATGTGGAGCAAGAGAAATGTTTTTGCTACTTATTTACCTATATAGCAGACAGGATCGAACTTATGGAGGCTACCATTCCCGAGGGTTATTCAAATAATCGACGAAAAATCAATTAAGAGAAAAAGCAGGTATCTCAAAGGCAAATATCCTTGGTTTTTGTGGAATTTTTCTATTTTTATTTTTTTTTAATTTTTTTATTTCTATTTTTTTATTTCCTAATTTTTATTTTTTTAGTGATTTTAATTTTGCAATTTTTTTAATTTCAAATAAAGAACAATATGCACAAGATAAGAACTACGCATACCAAACTCTTTTGTATTTTTCAATTATATCAAAAAATCCAAAGAAAATATTTTTGTGTTTTAAGAGTTTTGCAATAATTTTGAGACTTTTTGTAGAATATTTAGATGTTTTTGTATTTTTATAAAAAATCAAACAGTGGCAAAAATGAGAAACAATGCACAACCTGGAGTAATTTGCAACTTAAAAATATTTTAAATGCCCAAAACTCCTGGCAATTATTTTTATGATGAAATATATGTAATATTTATAAAAAGGAACTGAAATCACGATTTTTTGAAGTTCTGTAGAATTTTTTATGTTTTTTATAAGAATTTAATGTTTTCAATTTTTTGGATTTTAAAAAGAATTAATATGTGAAATTTGGTTAGAAATTAAAAAACAATAAAATAAAACTAAATTAATTTTTTGGAATTTTTAGAGAAATATTAAAATTTTTATGAATTTTTGATTTTCAAAAAGAGAAAAAACATTGTTTTAATTTTTTTAATAATATTAAATGATGATAAAGTGTCATGAAAAATTTATGCTAGAGAGATAAACACATTAGGAGCTTAGGATGATTTTGGGAATTTTATTGACCAAAGAAAACATTTATTTCAATAAGAAAAGCAAGCAAATGAAGGTCTGGAATTCAGGGACTGAAATGCAAATGTTAAAAGTTTTTACATGAAATATTATTATTAATAAAAATAAAATGCAGGATGGCAAACAAAATTTACCCAGGTAAACGCGTGCGAAGCACGTGTCTTGGACATACGAGATCTTCTTGTAATTCTGAAATATCCATGAACTTTTACGTAATTTTCCCCAAATTTTTGAAACTTGAACTAGAGTTGGGCGATGTTGCAATTTTCAGAACTCCCAAAGGCATGAATGTAATTTTCCCGTATCTTTTGTTATTTTTAATCGCTAGGGTTTCTCATTCTTGCTTTCGTTTCTTCAACCAGCAAAAAGGGGCGACGTAGGGGCCAAGGGGTCCAAGGTGATGGGGTGCCGCCAAAGATGGGACCAAGGAGGCTGGCGGCTAGCGCGCACAGGAGGATCTGAACCGTCAGTGCTCCTTCTCCTGTACATGGGGCGGAGGCTGCAGGAGGCGTGTCGGCTGTTGGCGGAGGAGCTCCTACAGTCAAACGGAGCGCACGGGCACTGAAGGAGCACAGCTGAAGTCGGTGGCGCGATGGAGGCTCGTAGGTGGGGAGTCGGCTGCTGGCGCGCAGGCTAGCACGAGAACAGAGGTGATGGCACGACGGAGTCGTGCGCGCGAGCTTGCGCGGAGATCAGGCAGAAGGCAACGGTGGCTTCAGGAGGTCCAAGCGGTGGAGGCGCGGCCCATGGCGGCATCACTGGAGGCGCTAGCGCTGCCGCCAGCAACTTCCTTTTTTATTTTTTTTTTTAAATGTAAACAGTAATGAAAAAAATTATTTTTTTGTAAATCCAAAATAGAGAAATTAAAAATAGAAAATAAAAATTTGTTTTTTATTTTTATTTTTTACTTTTTTTTATTTTTTTAGATGATCCTTCAAAACTAATGTCAGAGAGAAAGAAAACAAATATATATTTTTATTATATATATATAAACAGATGAGGACACAAGCACGACAGCTCGGTACCGAAATCAAACAGAAGAGGTGAATGGGGATCCGGTAAAAAATGAGGAATGGATCCGAGTCTCCTGCCACCGTGCGTGGCCGGAGTTGAAAGATCGTGATAGGTAGAAAAGAATGCGTAGAGATCGAGAAAGTGAGATGAAAAATCGAACGGTGGCGGATCAAATCGTGATGGATTTTAAGATCTAAATAAAAAATGACAATGAAAACAAATACGAGAAAATAAGACTAGATTAATCTAGGATAAAACAAGAGAAAATGGAACTCACTTTAGGAGCGGAAAAGACCTTGATCACCTCGATGAAGGTCGACGCGCTGTCACCGATGACTCGGAGGCTAGGCACCCTTCTGCGATAAGAAGACTCTCGGGGATCGGGCTCCTCTCACCAAAGATTGATCAAGTTGAAAAGATGGAGAAGGAGCCTTATTAATAGATATAATGGGATTGACATTTGAATTTTTGAATTTTTGGATGAAGATAAGAGATAAGAGAGAAGAGTAATTGAAATGAGATAAACTAGAAAGATAAATATTTAAATTAACAAATTTTTTATTTTCGTCACTTTATTTATGGGAAAATTAAATGTTAATTTTTTTGTGATAGTTAGTTAAGAAAATTAACTATATACATATGATATATACATATATGACATTATATACAAGGGTAAATACGCAAATTAGTTTTTTGTTTTAATTTTTTTTACTATTTATAATTTTTATTTTAAATAATAAGTAAAAAATATTTATAAAATACAATATGTACAATTACATGGGAAAATTGCACAAACCACCCCAGAAAACCATCTTTTCACCCGTAACTCCAAAAATTATGAAATCACGGCCATTTTAAAGAAAATTTAATTTAGAATACAATAGAAGTAAGTTTGTTCAATTTGAGTTCATATAGAGCCAGAATTGGTCATTCAATTATCGCTTAGTGGCTTTTTCTAAGTGTGGTTGCTTTTATTCTGTACATGATTTGATTGTGCAATTATTTTTATTGATTAGGAAACATTTTTATTTGCAACTTTTGTTCTGAAAATTATTTTGTTTGAGGTCAATTTATGCACAAATAAAATATTGTAATATACAAATATACACATCACACTTTTTTTTTTGAATTTTCTGATTAAGGACCCTATCCCCCCCTACTTTATTCATGGTCGATCAGGTCAAGACTTGACCTTCTCTCGAGGTTCAGGTTAGCATGTATCTATTACATACATACAATCTTCCTTTTTTATTTTATTTTCTTTATTTTCCTTTCTTTCTTTATTTATTTATTTTAGGTTAAAATGGTAAGAAGTGTACAATATCAATACACAGATGCAAGTTAGTAAGAATATGGAGTTAGTGTTATATGTAGGTGTTTTATAAGGGATTTTAAGCTAAAATAAATGAATAAAGATGAAGAATCGCAGATTCATCAAGCATAAGGATATAATAATAATGAGTAAAATCTTTAGAACTATGATTGTTGATGTTTTTTGTTGCATATGAAACTAAGCTCAATAATAGTAAGGAGGAAGAAGAACTAGAGAAGAATATTGGCAATCAAGACATCACTAGAAAGATTCGTAGTAAGATTTGGACCAAGAGGAAGATGAGAGCATTACAATGATGAAGTGTAAAATTCAAGAAATTACTCGAGAATAAGGTCTATTCATCAACAACAGAAGTGATGGCGAAGAAGAAGAGTCCAAGTGCTTCAAGTGTAAGAAGCTTGGGCACGTGAAGAAGAATTATTCATTAGTAAAAGAGGACAATACTTATGACAAGAAAGGGGAGGAGAAGGCATACGAAGCTACTTGAGAAACTCAAGTGACAACGATGGTGATAATGAAAGTGCATGCATTGGATTAGAAGGTATTATCAACCCAGACAACAAGGACAAATGCATGTCTTATGATGAGCTTTTTGAAGCTTCACAAGGTTTTTTTATTCAAGTAAAGAAGCGTGCAAAGGAAATGTAGAAGTTGAAGAAAATAAATTAAAGCTTTCTTAAAGAAAAGAGAAATTTCCAAACTAACTTAGGAAGATTTCAAGGAAGAAAATGAATCTCTTAAAAAGGAACTTTTGGAGATTAAGAATATATTTTCTTATTTAGAAAATGAAATTAAAGAGTTTAAGGTAAAATTTAGCTTTGAATTATCCAAAGAAGAAGAAGAAGAAAAGCTATTTTATTTGAGTACCTAAGTCTTATTTGCGACATGATCAAACGATCAAAATGAGCAGTATAAATGTGCACCTAAACCATCATGATGAGCCCACAACAACAAAGGAGCCTCCCATCCAAGGGAGGCGATGGATGCAACCACAAAGGAACTACAATGATTGGAGTTGTCCACCTCTAATAAAAAGGGGCTCGGGGTGTTAAACCGGAAAGATAGAGATACGGTCTAGTGGGAACCCTATCTAGCGGTCCACGGCAAATAAAATGAACCATAAGTCCAAAGCAACACATCAATAACGAAAACCAAGATTAAACCTACATGAGGGATCCCCAGTAACCTACCTATTTTTGCTCTCCAAAAACCTTGAGGTTGGCAATGGAGGCTTCGAGATCAGACAGGAATTAAAGCGTTAGTTGATTGGATATGGGTTAAATGTGAAAAAAAACAATTTGATTGGCTGGATTCATGATACAAATGAATGCCCTGCACACGTCGATTTTTAAAGATTGCTGCCAAGCTGTGGTGATGTTAAAACTGATCACCTCAGAAGTTGGAAGATGCTTCCGGGAATGGTGAACACGGATGGTATGTTGTGGCTTATGATCACAGGTCCAAATATCCAAAAGTTGAGAAAGCCCGTGTCCAAGGTTTGTCGTCGTCATTGACCGTGACATGTTCCGAGGTTTCCAAATCACTCCCTTAAATATAACGACGATTTACATGATAAAATCCCTTCAAATAAGACCATGTAAGTTCATAGGATCCTTTCTTGATTGGGAGACATGTTGGCTTCAAGAGATATTGATTTCCCTCTATACTTTGCTCGTACAGTTTAGATCTTGGACTCGAGTGCACTCGAAGCTGACAAAATCCTAGCCACGGGTGTGCACGGTTAGCAGGATATATGGGTATCTGCCCCGATCCATCCAACTGCCAGTAACTGTTTAATAGGGATACAAGTGGTTGGATTTGGATATTGATATCTTCATTTATTTTTAAGTACAAAAATGAATCTAGATATGGACATTGACGAATATGAAATCATGTTAACATATCTTTAAGAAACGGTTACTGCTGTGAAATGTATACGAAATGGATATATATAGTATTAGAATTTCCCTATAAATTAGCTTAAGTATATATGTATCAGATAAATTAAAAATGCAATGAGTATACAAAATGTACTTGTATCATAATAATTATAATAAATTTTAATTATGAAAGAAGTCATAAGATTATGTTATATATGGTTACAATTATACAGTTAGAAATATTTGATATCGAAGAGATATCCATATCCGTATATGTGTTATAATAAATAGATTACGCATGTCGAAATAGGTATAAAACGTACGATGGCTGATCGAAGATAAATATATACATATCTGTTTGCAACCCCGTTCTAACACAGTGGTTGATTGGTCCAGCTCATAAACTAGATTGGATAGACCAACTCATCCTTATTTGTAATGATACAAAAATGAATTTATAAAAAAATGATTGCTTAGTTACAACATAATGGGTTTTATCCTCCTAACATTATATGATCTTATTGGAGTTTGAAAAGGTCGAAGCATAAAATTACATTCCATCTATAGGGAGCAACAAAGAGAGATTTTTATTTTTATGTACACTTTTTTTCAAAATGTTATGTTATTGGCATAAAGTAGCATTTTCATAAAAATCATTCAAATGCATTGTAGATCTACCATCGCACTCTTGTCGGTCTAAAAATGGAAAATAAATGTTTTTTAACCATTTAAATTTACATCTTTTGAAGTTTGTTTAATAAATTTTTTCCTTGTTCGAGTTCTCCGATCAGTACCTTGCAGCTTTGACTTGTAAAAATTGTGACAGAAGTCGAAGTATACATAGAGGTATATATGTGTATGAATGTATGTATATATAGATGGATGATCATGTGAGAGCCAAAATCTGAGAGAGCATGAGAGCAGTGAATCCGGACTACTAGATTCTGCTCGTTTCTCACTCCATGCAATCAACGAGGAGAGAGATGTCAGAATTCAGTGGTCCGAAATCATTACTCTCATGCTCTTATAGATTTTGGCTCTCATAGGATCATCCCTCTCTCTCTCTCTCTCTCTATATATATATATATATATATAGGAAAAACTTGAATTGAGGTGCCATCTTTCCCCCATTCACCTTGTGACATTTTATCTCAGTCGTCTGATGGCCATCTATGATTTGCAGCAAAACCATCATATGACTACAAAACCATCATTCGAGAAAACGTTATTATCCTATTTTTAGAAACTTCTCTCTCATTATCATCTTAATCATCTCTCTTATAACGAGTCAATTCCTTTTTTTCGGTGCATTAGTTATTATCAATTAAATCTTCTCTCTCTTTCCTAATCAACACGTTTCCATATTGACATACTCATTTTTCTCTTCCTTTTCTAACTCTCTAGATGTTTGCTTCTCTGCAATTTCCCATGTATTCTACCGTGCGTTGTTCAAGAATGTCAAATGAGAGAGAAGACTCTTCTTACAATCGTGGCATGTGTCAGGTAAATCATTTAATTTTTCCATTTAGTTTTTTATTACTAATTTTATTACTGTTGTAGATATCCAATGAAGTTGAAGAAGTTGATGGATCTCTTGAAGCAACCAATGCTACTTCCCACCTATCAGGTTTTCACACTGCTGCAGATATCCACCTTACTATTTATTTTTTTTCCAGCATGTTTCATGTTTAAATCTTATGTCTTATAGTCAATTTTCTACAAACAACTTTCGCTTTTTACGTCAATTTAACTCTGTTTATGTTTTATATTCTCTGTTCATTTTATTCCATATGGTTCCCTTCTTATAATCAGATGTGAAGAACTGGGGTATTAATAATTATGTATGTTACCAGCAGTCTTTTTACAATAATTAGATTTATTTTACAATACTTATTTCCTTTTTACTAATACTATATGTATTGTACATTTTCTGATCGTATTTGACTTGATTATAACCGATTTTTTTAAATGTGCAACCTTTTTTGTTTAACGGTATTTTACTTTAATATATCCTTATTTACATTTATATCATATACATTACTTTAATAAACTTCATAATATTCTTAAAAAGAATGGTCTGCTTTTTATATCATATAGATTTCACATATTGCATTATACCTTTACAACAATGTTATTTAGTTTACAATAGTAATTTTCATTCTACTAATACTATATATATTTTACATTTTCTCGTCATATTTTACATTAATATTATCAGTTAGTTTTAACATACAATCCTTTTTTATTCTTTTAAAATCATTAAACTTTTGTCAGATTTTTATTTTGTCTCGATAAGCTTTCCAAGCATGTCATAAACATTATAAATTTTAATGTTCCTAATTTTTAAATTTAATTTGATTATCATACCATTTACTTTTTAAATATATTAATAGGTTCAACATCTCTATTCAACAAAAATTACAATGTTTATGCCCCTGAACTAGGCCAGAGATTTGGTTCCATTCAAGATGTGTACAAATTCTATGAGGATTATGCAATTGATATAGGGTTTAATGTTAGAAAAGATAGCTTTAGGGTTGGTAAAGATAAGGTTTCCAAGGAAAAAATCATTAATTTCAAATCTTTTGTTGTTGAAAAGAGGGTTTTTCTAGAACTGTAAATAAACCATTGTCCACTGATAATGCAAAAAGTGATGACAGTGATGATTCTAGATTTTACAAGGAGGAGCATCGTGTTAGATTGTCACGGACTGGTTGCAAAGCTTTGATGTCAGTTACCCTTAGATCTGATCTCAAAGATTGGGTTGTTTCTCATTTTGAACCTCAACATAATCACAACCTCGTTTCTCCATCCAAACGTCGATACCTCAGATCAAACAGATATTTTTCAAAGGCCACAAAGATGCTAGTGAAGTCAATGAATGATGTGAACATACATGTATCCAAGCAGTTTGCTTTCATAAGCAATTCCAATGGTCAAGTTGGTAGTATAGTTAGAGATATTTACAATCTCAATAAAAAGAAAAAAAAACAACGTCTCGGATTGGATGTTCATTTACTGATCGAGCATTTTGAACGTTGTAAGGCCACTACTCCAGATTTTAACTATGCTTTCTCAACTGATGATGATAACAGGCTGACACAATATATATGGATCGATAGTATGTCTATTGAAGATTACAAGTTATTTCGTTATACATTATCATTCGACACAACTTATATAACAAATGAATACACTTGTTTTTGGATCTTTCTGCGATGTTAATCACAATGGTTGTATAATTTGTTTTTGCAAATTCTTTCTTGAGTAGAGAGACAAGTGATTCATTCTCTTAGTTATTTGAATGATTTTAGAAGTAATGAGGAAGCATCTTATATCTTTAATCACTGACGAAGATCCGGCAATTTGCGCAGCTATTAGGAGTTGCTTCCCCATACTGTTCACAAATTCTGCACATGGTATATAATGGCTAAGCTTAAAGGTAAGCTTGTAAAGATCAAAGACATTAATGAACTCCTTTCAGCATTATCGAAAGTTGTATGAAAAAGTTTAACTATAAAGGAATACGAGGAAAATTGGTGCAAGGTTGTTGATCAGTATGATTTATCACCCAATGTATGGTTGAACGAGAAATACAGCATTAGATATAAATGGATTAGCTTATATCTTAAGGATTATTTTTGGGCTTGATGAATCTCCATTTCATCACCTTTATTCTATCATTTTGGTCTTAAAAACCCTAGCAAATGCATGTAAATAGCATCAATTTGTACATAATAGCATTCATTGTTTATTGTATTTATTGTACATAGAATAAGGTTTTTAATGCCAAAATTATAAAATAAAGAGAAGAAAAGAAAAAGGAATAAAATATTGCAAATATTTTATGACCCTAACCCCGAGACCAAGGCCAGAATGGAATTGATCGACAAGAAATAGAGTAGGGGGAGATAAGGGCCAATAATACAATAAATACCTCATTTATTTATTCATTCATTTATGCATTTTTGACACCTATTTTGCATTTAATTATTTATTCATCAAATAAAGAAACTTTGTTCATAAAAGTTGTAGATAATAATGTAAATAAAAATACAAAATTGAGTTTGTGTAAAAATAATACTCAGTGTACATTTTATACCCAGAATAAAAAGCCAAAATCTCAACTTCACAGACCCATATCTTGCAAATAAAAACTCCAAATCACCCAAACTCACCTTTAATTGTATATAGCTTTCCAAGAACTATTTAATAAAATTGGTTTCATAATTTTTGGAGTCCATCTGTGAAAGTTAGGTTTTTGGCCTTCATTATATAGTCTACCTGATTAGAATATTTTATTCAATATTCATTATTTGTACAAAATTATATTTTTAAAAATTTGTAAATAATGTACACAATACATGTACATATTAAAATTAAAAGAAAACCAAAAAGAATTTGTAAAATAAAATAAGCTTGTGTAATACATAGGCAAAATACCTATGTTGAGTATGTACATAAATAAAAGGGGATTCAATTCTTTTATTCTTTATTCATCTATTTTTTTATAATAATGTAAATATTACATATAATTTCTTAAAAATACAAATCCAAAATAAAAACAAATAAAATATATTAAAAAAATAAAATATACATAATATATAGGTAAAATACCTATAAGTATAACTACATACACCTATACCTATTTATTTAAAAATATAAATAAACTCATAAAAACTAAATAAAAATATATTTATACTCATAAAAATAAGTTATAAATTTATAAAATAAGAAAATAAAATAATAAAATAAAAATAAACAAAATAAAAATAAATACATATAAATATACTTATAAATACATTATTAAAATAAAACCATAATAAAATGTATCAAAAAATAAATAAAAATCATAAATAAATACTACATTAATTAATAAACATTTTTTATTTTATAAATAAATTCAAATTAAATCATTTATTATGTCTAATAATTAGGTCAAGATCGGGCTGATATGGGCCAATCAGAGGCCAGGGACTGTTGACCTCTGGTCAACTCCCCCCTGCGCCTCTGACTCCCGTCAGAACCGTCAAGTCCCCTGTTTTCCTCCTTTTTTCCCGCTCGATCGGTCGCTCCTTCGACAACAGTCCCTTCACGGAATTTTCTCCCAGGAGCATCATGATCCTTGTCGCATCTCTTATTCGTTTGTACATAGCCTAGATCCGTTAATTTTAGCCGGTCAATAAGGGCGCCCCCTCCTGTTTATAAATAAATCCATCTCCCTCCTCCGAGTTTTTTGGCCATTTCCCGAGCCCTAGAGCCCACGCCTTCGGCCAAGAGTGCATCCAGGTGACAGTTGGAGGTCCCCTGGAGGTTGTGGAGGCTCGCAGAGGAAGGAGATGCGCCCACGGCGGCGCTCCGGCAGTCGTCCTGCTCCTTGGCCCTCCAGCCATGTCGATCTGCGCATTTACGTTTCTTAGGTAGGTTTTCATTCCCGCATTTCATTTCTGTCATTTATTTTGCATTTAGATCACTAGATTAGCTTAGTCTAGGTAATTCGAAGTTCGCCGGAGCTCAGCTCTGGCGACTTCTCCACCATACCCCTGCCTGTTTTCCGACTCGTTTTCATCTTCATTCCATTCCTCACTGCTTTCTCCATCTCCAGACCACTCAAACCCAACCGGGTCCCTTCTGGATCCGCGAACCGAAGCTTCATCTCCTCCTCTCGCTGGAAGCTTTGCCATCTCGCCCATCTTTGTGCTAACAGCTTCAATTCCAGGTCGAGGATGATGCCCTCGAGCCGTGTGGTCTTTCTGTGCAGGTCTAGTGCGCCCAGAAGTGCCAGGAGACGCATCACAAGCCGGTGGAGGTACGTGGGGTCCCATTTCTTCTCCGAGCTCGTAGCGGCGCTCCAACGTACCTCTTGCTGATCCAAGACCTCCAGCAGTTAAAGCAACCTTCCAGGAAGCTTTTGGGACCTTCAGGAGTGACAAAGACTGGCGGCGGCGCGAGATCTGGTCAGAAGAAGCTCGCCCCGGCGAGCCTGCTTCCCTGTTCTTCCACGCTAGCTCCCCGCCGTTGGATGAAGACGAAGGCCCAGATTGAAGATCAGCCGTCGAATCACGTACGCCTCAGCCATCAGATCTTGCTTGGAGATCTAATCCTCGCCGTGGATCCACGAAGCGTCATCGGGTGCTTAGGAGGCGACGCGTGGCAAGTGAACGAAGATCAGCCGTTGGATTGTGCGCCTTTGGGGGTAAATTTCATATGTACCCCCGCTTTTTATTTTATTTAATGTTTAATTCTGTAATTAAAATGTCACGTTTTAAAATAATTGTAATATTTGCAGAAGGCCCCCTGTAGTTTATATATTTGCATTTTGGTCCTTCCGCGCCTCACGTGCAGTCCCACGTGAGGCGCGTGAATTTTGCATTTCAACCCTGGCGGGTTTTGTTAATTGTAAAATAGCCCCAAAAACGAAAATAAATGTTTATTTCTATAGAATTTTTGCACTGATGCCCCTGGAAATTATTTTATTTGCAAAAATGCCCCTGTCAGGCTGTTTGATTTTAATGTCTTTTATCTATTTATTAAAAATACCTATGGTGCTCCTAAAAATTCAGAAAAATTAGGATAGATGCTTCATGTGATGATCTTTCACGCCCATATTTTATTTTGCATTTTTTGCATTTTTCCAAATTATTAAAAATGAAAAAGGAGCCCTTTTGTACTGTTTAAATTAGAAAATACAAAAAAAATTATAAAATGTTTTTGAAAAATTACAAAAAAAAATTTATATATAGTATATTTATATATATATTGAGTCCAAAAATTGAAAAACCCAAAAAACAAGAAAAAGAAAAATAAAAAAATGAGAAAGCTCCAAAATCCAACAAAAAATAGAAAAACCCTTAAAAATCCCAAAAAGATTTCTCTCTTTTATAATTATCTATATATTATTATTAATGTATTAAAATTAATTTGGGTAATTTTGGGAATTATTTTATATTTTTAAAACCCAAATTAATTTCGGCTATTTAATTAGTCCTATATTAGGGACATTTTTTGGAATTTAAAATACAAAAAAAATAGAAACAATTCCATAAAAAAATAACTAAAAAATATACAAAAATATAAAAAGCCAAAAATATATATATATTGAGTATTTATATAAATATTTAACCAGATACTACTCGTCTCTCTCTTCTTATATATATATATATATATCTTTATATATATATATATATGTATACATATCTATATTATATAATTAAAAATATAAAGAGAAGAAAATAATAAAAAAATAATATAAAATAAAAAAAATAAAATAAAAATTATAAAGACAAAAATATACAAAAAAAATATATAAAATCAAAAACCTACAAAAACAATAAAAAATGGACATGAATAATGAATTGAATAATTATACCTCACATACATCCTTTCGCCTCCCAGTGTTCGATCTCTACTTGTGCTTACTCCTATACACACTTGCATGTAGAGTTATAATAAATTTTAACTCCACATTTTTGGATATTCATTGCATACATATGATTGTGGGTTAATTGTTGATCGATTTGGGATCTGTTGAGCGGTCACCGCATCGACTGGATGTCTCACCTTGTGAGATATCTAGACCCTCGATTTTTCCCAGTCATCAAATGGCGCCGTTGCCGGGGAGGCAACGGATTTTGTATGATTTTGTGTGGTTGTTTGTTCATTTATTTAATTCTTTTCTCATGTCCATTATATTTTTATTTCTTTGATTTTTTATTTTATTGATATTATCTGAGTGACTGTTCTGACCCATTTCTTGTATTTATCTTTGATGCGAGGGACCGCCAAGCGAAGGAGAACCCCCTAGGAGGTCCTATGCACCCAAGCAAGGCGGAGTTGGCTTTTCTACACCAGCCAGCAGGAGAGAGCAATGAAGGCAGATGGAGGAGAATTTTTGGATGACAGCCTTATTTTATGCATTTTATTTTAATCTGTATATTTATGTGAGAGAGTGACACTTAGAATATTGTAATAATACAGGACTCTCACAGGTACACTCCAACTCCCGAGGTCCAGTGCTCGAGGGATTGTTCCCTTGGGGGCCTCGATGGTTTTGATGCTTTTCAGTTCTTTATTTTATTTTTATTATTTTGTGTGAATGAGCCCTTAGCTTTAAGAGTTGCTTGCTCGTAGAGTTAGGTCCAAACACCCTAATATATTTGCATGTACCTATAGTCCGCTTTGGACCTAGATCAAACTCTAAACAGTCGCCTCGCCATCTCTTAGCCCTTGTGCCACAGCGAGCCCCGCAAAGCGCTATCTCCTAAACTCAAGTGTGTTGAGCAGAGGAGGGTGAGCCAAGATCGGACTTTTTAGGCTAAAGATCGGCGAGCGACTTGTGGTGCTTCACGATAATAGCAATTTCTGAACCTAGGGCGGTTTCTTCGGCTTGCATTTGCACATAGCATAGGTTTCAATTCTGTTTTGCATCCCGCATGGAGAGAGCTGGGAAGCGCTGTAAGTCTTCTTACTTAGCATGCATCATCGATTTCTGACTTGCATGGCTTTTCCGACCTTCTCCCTCTGTTTTTGCCAACCTAGGATGCTTAATGGAAATTGGAATCTCGATAGGCACGTGCATTGAAAATACCCAAAAAAATTTGATAACCTAAATAAAATTGGGACTGCTAACTCTATTGGACATAAAAATAAAATATAATGGACTTCCTTGTCTTGGGGAGCGCAACCCCTTCATTGGATGTGTTTTAAGTGCTCACGTACACACTAAGGAGTAGAGCCCAAATCCTATCAAGCCTCCTAAGTGTCTATAAAACTTTGTGAGTCTCACCTCACTCTAAAAATGAAAAGATAAATGATCGTCACCTGATGGTTTTCACTGTGTCGAGTAGGTGGATCGGGGGTTTGCCTTGTGTATTGAATGTGACTTGGTGTCCGTTGTGTTTTTCATTCACTATTTGAGTAGCCAGTCCCATCGTGTGAGTCATGCATTTTTCGTCTTTGAGTCTCTCTACCTCTCTTATACATATGCCTCTTCATTTGCATTGAGTCGTAATATTGGCGCTTGAGCTCAATCATTTCTTCGCCAAGCCCTTCGTTTCCCTCTTCTTCACCAACTTCTTCGTATCCACTGTATCATCCCCATCTTCTCCGGTTCGAGGAGAGCCTGCTCTTCGGACCACCATTTTGACGGTATCCCCGCCTTGTGTGGAATACCCAATTTTGTCTATGTCCTGATCTTCTCGCCTGCCCTCCTCGTTCCCTCTGTTTCACCTCTCCCTTTAACCGAGAATGTTGTGCATATTGATGAAGCCCGCATCGAGGATTATGTATACAGATTATTTGTGTAAGTCGGGCCAATGATGTTGAGGATGCTGAGAGTGATTTGGTGGATTTGACTTTGGATACATGCATATGGGCTTCTTGAGGATTTTTTTTATGATGCACGATCATTAGGTGTGATGCATTATTGAGGAATTTTAGTTCTCGCACACCGGGTTAAGGATGTGGTATGATGCGATGATTTGGTGATGATTTCATGAGTATTGATTGATCCATCTATCTTGAGGTTCCACCCATCTTGATTTTGAGGATTGAATGATTATTCTGATTTGGATTTCCTAATAAGTTGTGTGGATCCTGCATGATCTCTCATCTTCCTGATTGAACCATCCTTGATCTCCTGACTCTTTGATCCACCCATGGCACTTTGAGGATTTATGACTATTTTTCGTGCCATCTCAGACAGATTTGATTGACTTGAGGGATGTTTTGTGAATGACCTGATTGCTTGCTCCCTCACATGATTTTATGCCCTCTTGTGATTGATGGATTCACATTATTTCAAGAACCTGAGATTTTATGCCAGCATTCCCACGACCTACATTGATCTAGCTTGCATTACTCCCCGAGGACTACCTGCGGGAGGATGCGACAATTTCTAGGACTACGGTTTCACACACTGCTTGGGTTGCCATTGTGATAGGACCTGGAACTGAGTCAGACAATATGCTCGATTGGCTTCACCCTGTGACTGTGTACCCGACCTGTCGGTACCCGAGGCCAGCTATCTGATTGCTCTCCTTGACTGTCCTCGCAAGGACGAGCCTCGATACTACAATTATTCACTGCTTAGTTCGTAGCTCCCCGAGGGTTATCTGCGGGAGCCTACGACATATTTCCGATCTGATTGGTCTCTTCTGTTGGTAGCCGATTTGTCGACTATCGAGACCACTATGTGGGTCTGTCTGATGGATCTGGCTCCTTTGAGACTGCTCACCTTGACGACCCTCGCAAGGTAGAGACACACTCTGACTATTCCTTGCCTAGATCACAGTTCTCTCCGAGGACTATCTGCGGGAGACTGCGACACTCTCTTTACACTCGGTTCCCACTGTTGACTATGCCTCCAATCTGCAGAGCACGGAATCAAGTCGTCTGTTATACATGATTTTTGGTCCCATCTTGAGTTGCCTATCCGATCTGTGGATCATGGGACCCATCTGATTAGACTCCTTTGAGTCTGCTCGCCTTGACGGTCCTCGCAAGGTTGAGCTCCTGAGATCTGCTATTTCCATGACTAGCTGGTAGCACGTTCCCCGAGGGTTGTCTGCGGGACGTTGCCACATTCTTTAGACTCTCCGGTCTCTTCCGCTGGTATCCGTTATGTCACCTACCGAGACCGATACTGATGATCCGTCTGATGGATCACTGATGCCTTTGCGTCCGCTCGTCTTGACGACCCTTGCAAGGTTGAGTCTCTTTCTGAATATTCGATGATTAGCATGTACCACTCCCCGAGGGTTATCTGCGGGAGGGTACATCATTTTCTAGGTACTCGGTTTCATTTCTGGTGTCTCCTATCTGTTGGAACACGAAGCCGAGTCTTTTTGAGTTGTGTACTTGGTCCCCTCTCTGATTGTGTATCCGATCTGCGGATCACGGGACCAGGTCTTCTGATTATGGTCTGATTCCCGCCTCCTTTGAGACTGCTCACCTTGACGACCCTCACAGGGTTGAGCCATGTATTGCGGTATTCGGTGTGTCTCCTCTGATCTTCTGACCTCATGACCACCGAATGCCACGGTGTCTCTTGTTCCTTACTTTTCCATATCCTTTTGAGACTCTGATTGACCGGAGGACTCTGTACTGTTCCATCTTCCTCCCGGTCTTACAGTATCGGCTCTGTTTCCTAATGCTGACCCTATGTGCCGATCGTCTGCTTCACGCTACTGGTTCCTGCTTTACTTTCTGATCTGTTTGTCTCCAGTAGCTGACACCCACCTGACTGCTTATCCGGGTGTCTTTTCAACTTCTGACTGCGTCCTTGTTTTCACAGGGAGTCAATGGTGCAAGTACGGTATTCACTTGTCAGATACCATCCTGTACTCGACCAGTTCTTCACCACTTGTATATATGTGTGCTTTGTTCATTCTTTCTCCCGTATGTTAAGTGTGCCCTAGATCTATCGCCATATCTTTGTGTCTACACTTAGGACGCACCTTGTCCTAAGTATAGGGGGGTACACACCGCGTTGTTCTTTCGTTGTTCAGATTTGTCACTCTTGTTGTTGCCTATACTTAGGATTATTTGATCCTAAGTATAGGGGGAGTGATGCGTATATTCTCCACGATCGTTTCATCTATCTGTATATACCTCTCTTCTCTTCTTTTCTTCTTTTCTTCTTTTCCTTTTCTATCTTCTGTATCTAAATAAAAGGTGTCGCCCCTTTGTGTCAGTATTCTGTACTTAGGACGTACTTTGTCCTAAGTATAGGGGGTACACCCCTGATTTGTTAATTCTTTCATCTATTTATTCCCACCCTTGACCCTCCCTGTTTTGTGTACAGTCTGTTATACTTAGGATTACTCGATCCTAAGTATAGGGGGGAAGGTCAAATTCTATTTCCTTCACCTCTTATTCGTATATTCTTTAGACTTGTCTATACTCAGTACGAGTTATGTCTTCTCTTTCTCTTTTCCGATCTATGAGGACATAGCTCAAGCTAAGTATAGGGGGGTCGTATATACTCTGTATATACTATATCCATAACTCGTACTTTCGTATAATTATTAATAAATATGGCTAAAAATATAATATAATTCATTAATTAATAATGCTTTTTATTCCTCAGATTCTTTTTGTATATACTAATTAATAAATCAGGTTAAAAATATTCTTTGCAAAATGATTTGAAGAATGGTGTGAACTGTTTGGAAAACTTTTTGTGAAATATTTTCAACCTGTGTAAACATATGTTGATTGCAAAAATTCTTTTATTTGTGTGAAATAAAGGATTCGAAAACCTATTTGCAAATGATTTTGAAAATGTTTGTAAAAATATTTTGAAAAATGTATATAGTGTTTGAAAAATCTTTGCAAAATAGCTTTCAAATGTGTGTAAATATTTACCAAAAATATTTTGTACTATAGTTTTCAAAATGTTTTCTAAATAAATTTGAGGAATAAAAGAATCTTAAGAAATAAAATAAAACACAATAAAAAATAAAATACATAAAATTCTTAATTAATTGTATACACACCTAAAATAAATCACTTTGTTAAAACCTGTAAATTCTTTAAAATTCTTTAAGTCCTATAAAATAAAGCGGCACGCCCGTGTAAATAGCTGTATATATTTATACTTTAGATACCAAAATTCTTTCTTTGTGCAAAATTTTTCTCTTTGTTTTCAAAATTCTTTGAAAAATTCCATTATTCTTTGCATATTTGTAAATAGCATTTGCATAGCATTCTTATATTCTTTCATTGAGCTTGATGATTGAACTAGTCCAATAAAGTCAAAGATTGGAGCTTGGTTGGACCTTACTGCACCTAACTGCACTGAAACCTTGTGGGAACTAGGTTTAAGGTACTTCAGGTCTATTCAGACTTAATTCTTTGAGAAATCAAGGCTGGGTTCAAGTCACCTCAGTGGACTAACTAGAACTTTTCGAAACATACGTATGACTCTTGTCGGCTGTGACCTAACTTGGACACTTGCACCTTTCACTTGGCTCAACTCAGTTGGAGTGGTGAGGGGGTTGGATTTACCAGTCTGAGACGCACACGGGTGGAAACATTCGTCCTCGTCTAGGGAGGGAAGTGCACCCCAACCTGGTCCAGTAGCCATGAGGTCTAACGACAGGAGATTGTGGGTTGCAATAAAGCTTCAAAAGAGGGATAGTCTACTGGCTCAAGAGGAAAAACTCCTTATGTAAATGCTGCTGTGAATAGTATGTTGAAAAAAAATGGTCAGGCCTGTACAAAAATAAAATGCCTGCAAAGTATGTACATATGTTGTAAAGCCAATAAGCAAGCTTGAGTTCCAAAGTCAAACATGTGAGCCTGCAGCTAGATGACTTGACTACACTGGTCTTGCATCCCAGGATAGGTAGCTACACTGGCTACCGTCCATTCTTCTCTTCACCCCCTCCTCTTGAGCTGGTTGCCACTTGAACTTAGAAGGGAATACCCTGCTCCTCGAGGAAAGAGTTGTTGGATTGGGGAATCATTGGGTTGTCATTCTGGAGAAGCTAGTCTCTTTGTCATTTCAGTTGGGGGGAGCCACTATCACTTACACTGTACAAGTCAGCTTCATAGTCATAAGGGTTTGCGTATGATGTAGGCTAGTTCTGACCTGGCTATTGAGGTAATTTGAACCGAGTTCTGTGACTCTCGAAGGCTGTTGTGTTTTAAATTTGGTTCCCGACTAGGTTCCGTACACATTTTCACACCAAGGTCTAACCTGAGCTCCAAACTTTGATTTTGCATAGATGAGTTTAATAATCATAATCAATGCAATTTATTCTTTAAATTCTTTATTTTTGCTTTTTCTTCTCTTCTTATTCTTTGTTCTTTTTGTACTTATTGCATAAGTGTTTTCTAGGGACTAGCAAAGGCAAGTATAGGGGGGTGATGAATCTCCATTTCATCACCTTTATTCTATCATTTTGGCCTTAAAAACCCTAGCAAATGCATGTAAATAGCATCAATTTGTACATAATAGCATTCATTGTTTATTGTATTTATTGTACATAGAATAAGGTTTTTAATGCCAAAAATATAGAATAAAGAGAAGAAAAGAAAAAGGAATAAAATATTGCAAATATTTTATGACCCTAACCCCGAGACCAAGGCCAGAATGGAATTGGTCGACAAGAAATAAAGTAGGGGGAGATAAGGGCCAATAATACAATAAATACCTCATTTATTTATTCATTCATTTATGCATTTCTGATACCTATTTTGCATTTCATTATTTATTCATCAAATAAAGAAACTTTATTCATGAAAGTTGTAGATAATAATGTAAATAAAAATACAAAATTGAGTTTGTGTAAAAATAATACTCAGTGTACATTTTATACCCAGAATAAGAAGCCAAAATCTCAACTTCACAGACCCATATCTTGCAAATAAAAACTCCAAATCACCCAAACTCACCTTTAATTGTATATAGCTTTCCAAGAACTATTTAATAAAATTGGTTTCATAATTTTTGGAGTCCATCTGTGAAAGTTAGGTTTTTGGCCTTCATTGTATAGTCTACCTGATTAGAATATTAAATTTATTCAGTATTCATTGTTTGTACAAAATTATATTTTTAGAAATTTGTAAATAATGTACACAATACATGTGCATATTAAAATAAAAAGAAAACCAAAAAGAATTTGTAAAATAAAATAAGCTTATGTAATACATAGGCAAAATACCTATGTTGAGTATGTACATAAATAAAAGGGGATTCAATTCTTTTATTCTTTATTAATCTATTTTTTATAATAATGTAAATATTACATCTAATTTCTTAAAAATACAAATCCAAAATAAAAACAAATAAAATATATTAAACAAATAAAATATACATAATATATAGGTAAAATACCTATAAGTATAACTACATACACCTATACCTATTTATTTAAAAATATAAATAAACTCATAAAAATTAAATAAAAATATATTTATACTCATAAAAATAAGTTATAAATTTATAAAGCAAGAAAATCTCATAATAAAATAAAAATAAACAGAATAAAAATAAATACATATAAATATACTAATAAATACATTATTAAAATAAAACCATAATAAAATGTATCAAAAAATAAATAAAAATCATAAATAAATACTAAATTAATTAATAAACATTTTTTATTTTATAAATAAATTCTAATTTAATCATTTATTATGTCTAATAATTTGGTCAAGATCGGGCTGATATGGGCCAATCAGAGGCCAGGGACTGTTGACCTCTGGTCAACTCCCCCCTGCGCCTCTGACTCCCGTCAGACTGTCAAGTCCCCCGTTTTCCTCCGTTTTTCCCGCTCGATCGGTCGCTCCTTCGACAACAGTCCCTTCAAGGAATTTTCTCCCATGAGCATCATGATCCTCGCTGCATCTCTTATTCGTTCGTACATAGCCTAGATCCGTTAATTTTAGCTGGTCAATAAGGGCGCCCCCTACTGTTTATAAATAAATCCATCTCCCTCCTCCGAGTTTTTTGGCCATTTCCCGAGCCCTAGAGCCCACGCCTTCGGCCAAGAGTGCATCCAGGTGACAGCTGGAGGTCCCCTGGAGGTTGTGGAGGCTCGCGGAGGAAGGAGATGCGCCCACGGCGGTGCTCCGGCAGTCGTCCTGCTCCTTGGCCCTCCAGCCAAGTCGAGCTGCGCATTTACGTTTCTTAGGTAGGTTTTCATTCCTGCATTTCATTTCTGTCATTTATTTTGCATTTAGATCACTAGATTAGCTTAGTCTAGGTAATTCGAAGTTCGCTGGAGCTCAGCTCCAGCGACTTCTCCACCGCACCCCCGCCTGTTTTCCGACTCGTTTTAGCCTTCATTCCGTTCCTCACCACTTTCTCCACCTCCAGACCACTCAAACCCAATCGGATCCCTTCTGGATCCGCGAACCGAAGCTTCATCTCCTCCGCTCGCTGGATGCTTCGCCATCTCGCCCATCTTTGTGCTAACAGCTTCAATTCCAGGTCGAGGGTGACGCCCTCGAGCCGTGTGGTCTTTCTGTGCAGGTCTAGTGCACCCAGAAGTGCCAGGAGACGCATCACAAGCCGGCGGAGGTACCTGGGGCCCCATTTCTTCTCCGAGCTCGTAGCGGCGCTCCAGCGTACCTCTTGCCGATCCAAGACCTCCAGCAGTTAAAGCAACCTTCCAAGAAGCTTTTGGGACCTTCAGGAGCGAAAAAGACCATCGGAGGCGCGAGATCTGGTCGGAAGAAGCTCGCCCCGACGAGCCTGCTTCCCTGTTCTTCCACGCTAGCTCCCCGCCGTTGGATGAAGACGAAGGCCCAAATTGAAGATCAGCCGTCGGATCACGTACGCCTCAGCCGTCAGATCTTGCTTGGAGATCTAATCCTCGCTGTGTGGATCCGCGAAGCGTCACCGGGCGCTTAGGAGGTGACGCGTGGCAAGTGAACGAAGATCAGCCATTGGATTGCGCGCCTTTGGGGGTAAATTTCATATGTACCCCTGCTTTTTATTTTATTTAATGTTTAGTTCTGTAAATAAAATGTCACATTTTAAAATAATTGTAATATTTGCAGAAGGCCCCCTGTAGTTTATATATTTGCATTTTGGTCCTTCCGCGCCTCACGTGCAGTCCCACGTGAGGCGCGTGAATTTTGCATTTCAACCCTGGCGGGTTTTGTTAATTGTAAAATAGCCCCAAAAACGTAAATAAATGTTTATTTCTGTAGAATTTTTGCACTGATGCCCCTAGAAATTATTTTATTTGCAAAAATGCCCCTGCCAGGCTGTTTGATTTTACTGTCTTTTATTTATTTATTAAAAATACCTATGGAGCTCCTAAAAATTCAGAAAAATTAGGATAGATGCTTCATGTGATGATCTTTCACGTCCATATTTTATTTTGCATTTTTTGCATTTTTCCTAATTATTAAAATTGAAAAAGGAGCCCTTTTTGTACTGTTTAAATTAGAAAATACAAAAAAATTATAAAATGTTTTTGAAAAATAACAAAAAAATTATATATAGTATATTTATATATATTGAGTCTAGGAATTGAAAAACCCTAAAAACAAGAAAAAGAAAAATAAATAAATCAGAAAGCTCCAAAATCCAACAAAAAATAGAAAAACCCTTAAAAAATCCCAAAAATATTTCTCTCTTTTATAATTATCTATATATTATTATTAATGTATTAAAATTAATTTGGGTAATTTTGGGAAATATTTTATATTTTTAAAACCCAAATTAATTTCGGCTTTTTAATTCGTCCTATATTAGGGACATTTTTTGGAATTTAAAATACAAAAAAATTAGAAAAAAATTCCATAAAAATAACTAAAAATATACAAAAATATAAAAAGCCAAAATATATATATATTGAGTATTTATATAAATATTTAACCAAATACTACTCCTCTCTCTCTTCTTATATATATATATATCTTTATATACATATATGTATACATATCTATATTATATAATTAAAAATATAAAAAAAAAATAATAAAAAAATAATATAAAATAAAAAACAAAATAAAAATTATAAAGACAAAAATATACAAAAAAATATATAAAATTAAAAACCCACAAAAACAATAAAAAAATGGACATGAACAATGAATTGAATAATTATACCTCACATACATCCTTTCGCCTCCCAGTGTTCGACCTCTACTTGTGCTTACACCTATACACACTTGCATGTAGAGTTATAATAAATTTTAACTCCACATTTTTGGATATTCATTGCATACATATGATTGTGGGTTAATTGTTGCTCGATTTGGGATCTGTTGAGCGGTCACCGCATCGACTGGATGTCTCGCCTTGTGAGATATCTAGACCCTCGATTTTTCCTAGTCATCAGGGTTGAGCACGTAGTACTCAAAGGAGTGAAAGTATGAATGCTTTCTTACAACACTACATCACTAAATAAAACTCATTGTTGGAATTTGTTTGTAGATTTCAAGGTGCAATTCAGTGACGTAGAGGAAGAGAGTGACATGGATAATATAGGTCAAGTATATACTCCAAATATAAATTTCAAATGGAAGATGGAGGATCAGATGGCTCATGTTTACACAAAGTTTAATTTTTACAAGTTTCATTTTGAACTCAACGAAGTAAAGGATTTGAATGTTCGAAGTGAATCTAACTCTTTGGATTACTGTCAATTTTTTGTATCCTATATTGGGAGATCATAAGAGGAATTATGTGTTTCTTGTTCTATGCAAAGCAACTTTCTTTCTTGTGAATGCAGGACTATGCAGTTCTATGGATATCCATGCAGGCACATACTTGCAGTCCTGAAAATTCAGAATGTAGAGCTTTTTAGACCCGAATACATATTAAAGATGTGGACAAGGAACATTAAAAATTCAGGAAATTATCCTATATATGGGCAAATTTCAAAACAAGATAGGGCATCCCATCTCAATCAGTATTGTCCGCATATCATTGCAGCTTCAATGGATCAGGATGATGTTATATTCTTGTTTGCTAAAGACAAACTAAACGATCTATGCTCTAATATTGATCTTATGATAGGTAACAAACAAATTTCCAATTCTGAAAGTAGGAATCCTTCAAATACTCCAGTTTTCATTCGTGAACCGTCGGTTAAAGAACCAAATGTTGCAAGAATAAAAGGAAGTGGACGCGGAGGAAGATCTAAGGGTGTTGGCAATCGTCTTAGATCTGAAACTAAGTTGACAAGAAATAGAGGTAGACAATGTAAATTTGTCTCAAATTCAATGTTGGTCATGACTCCAAAAACTATCCTAATAACAGTTCTACGTTAGCTGGGTAAGATTCTATATTACATCCATGTTAAATATATTATATTATATTATTAGTAATTCTTTCATATGCGGCGAATGATTGGCAGACATCAGTATAATGCAATAAACTCCATTTCAATTCCTCCATGCAAGCTTAATTATTTTCAAAATGTAAGATATATTAGTTCCCTTGTCAATTTTTTATATCTTTTATTATCATTTACAATCCTTTCCATATTTTAATAATTTCATTTTCCATAAAGTTTGCAAAATTAATGTCGTGTGCATACTATATTTTTCATCGAATGTTGTAATTTCATCTATACCTCATTCTGGTTAACATACAGCTAAAAATACTTTTGACGAAAAAATTAGCAATACATTTAATGCTTTTTGTATATCTTTTTTATTAGTCTTGCTTTACTAACATTCATTTTTTTTTTGCAGGATTGTAATTTATGATTAGTTTTGCGACATCCTTGGATTATACTCCACAATCTTTAAATTCTGTCATTAAAGATGTCATTCTCAGTATTCTTTATTGTTAGTCAGTTGTTGTTCATTTTTTTAATTCATAACATCATGTAATTTTTCTCAGTGAAATACTTCTATTTTCTAAATTTTTTTATGCATTTATTACTTGTCTTTATGATTAACTAATGTGTCTCTCTCTCTCGGAATTAATGCACAAGAAGACTTTTTCTGTTGTTTATCTATGTCATGGTTAAATTATATTTACAAAAAATATTGCTTATTACATTTTCAAGTAGTATATCTCTTTCATTCAGTTCCAAACAACATCATTTGTACCTAATACAATCTATTTATTTTACAATCTGAAGTCATATTTTACAAAATCTATTATTCGTTTTACAACCCTAGTTGGAAATATTACTTTTTCCAGTCACGATCGTTATACACATGAAAATTTATTTATTTCATATTTTTAATATGAATTATCATTAAATTCGAATCACTCGAAAATACTTTCAACTTTAATATAATACCATATTTCAAAATCAACATTACATCAATAATTAACGAATAGAAAGCTCTTACATAAAGAGGTTAATTTATCATAATATTAGAACTCATCGTTTAATTAATTGCGTATAATTTATAGCAAATTGCAACCATTGAAGCAAAGTGAACTAACATTTGAAAATTTTATGTCCGAGATCTATGTGTAACTTTAGGATCTGCGAAAAAATAAGCGGCAGACATTTTGTCTACCAAATGCATTAGTTTGTCTTAGTTATTGTAGAAATAGCTTCGACTATTTATAATTGTTTTCTTATTTCTCTCTTTTATGTAGACGTTTATGTAATTTACCCTCAAGGCCTCTCCCTATATAAGAGAGCCTAGGGTTATTCTATGAATCATAACAATGACTCCTTTCGTCTAACATGGTATCAGAGCCACCCTAGGGCTCCCTACTCCCTTCCCCACCCGCCACCCCTTTCTCCTTCTCTCGTCGAGCCATCTTAGGGCTCTCATCTGCCGCCAATCCCCCCCCAGGGGCCTCCAGCAGCCTCCACCGCCCCCAGCGGCCTCCGCTGCTCCTCCTCAGCAGCCCCCTGTCGCCGCCAATCCTCCACCAGCGGCCCCTTGCCGCCAGCGGCATCCTGCCGCCCCCTGCGAGCGGTCCCAGCCGCTTCCCAACGGGCTCCAGCCCCTCCTAGCGGCCCCCAAACGCTTCCCAGCGGGCCCCCGGCACCTCCAAGCGGCCCTTCAACGCCGCCACCAGTCCCAGCCGTACCAGCGGCGCTTCAACAGCGGTCGTTGGTCCTCCCCTGGCCTATAACAATCCGTAGCTGGTGTTCTCGAGGCGACTCAGGGCTGTAGGTTGCATTCGAGGCGTGCCCTAGACTTCTTTTCCTTCGGATTTATGGATTTGAGTGCGTAAAGGTCTACACACGTACTCAAATCCAATGCAGTTGGTGTAGACATTCATCAACGTGTTTGGTTTTCCTTCGTCTTCCTCCAGCGGCATTATGTCAGAATCGAAAGTCGATTTGCCCTCCACCGGCGCATTCAAAGGTCCAGCGCCAATAGTGAAGATGGACGGCTCTAACTATGAGCTATGGGCTATGCAGTTCATGAGTCTCATGAAATCAAATGGTAAGAAACACATTCTTACCGAAGATGAGCCTGCGGAGAAGGATCTATGCCTCATGGGAGGCAGATGATGCTTATGCGAAAGTCTGGCTGTCCGGTACATTGACGATGGAGATAGCTAACGATGTCCTCCATCAGCCCACTGCTAAGGAAATGTGGGATATCCTTGCTGCTACGTATTCGCAGGTGCGGAACGAGACAAAGATGTTGCAGCTTCAACATGACATTTTTACGATGAAGCAGGCCGGCCGACCTCTCCATTCTCTATATACATCCCTGAGAGGGATGTTCGAGAAGCTCTACAGTACCATTCCTCTGACAGCTACTCCGGAGCAGCAGAAGACGTCTCGGAACGCCACCATGGTGGGTGTTCTGCTCGCAGCTCTTGATCCTAAGTATGATGCTGCAAGGTCACAAATTCTAGCAGATGCAGTAATTCCTCCAGTGGAGGATGTCTACAGAAGGCTCAGTCGCATTCTAGTTTCCTCCAGCTCCTCTACTCCACCTCCATCTGCGATGGCATCTTCGCGTGGGAGAGGTGGACCGCCTTCTGGACGTGGTTGTGGACGTGGCCGTGGACCTCAAGGTAGAGGTCGCTTCAGTCAGATGTGCCCGTATTGTCACAGAACCGGACACTCAGAGGAAACATGCTATTCAAAGCATGGGTTTCCAGCATCGGCACGGGTTGCAGAGCATTCACAGTCTCCATTACCATCTACTGCAGATCATAGGTTTGACGAGCTTGTGGCCTGTCTACATGATATAATGCCACATTCTTCTGGTGATCCTTCTGGTAGCTCTTCTGACATTGCAGCCACAGCCTCTGCCAGTTCTTCCGCTGCAGCAAGTAGCTCAGGTAGTTCATCATCACACATACATTCTCATGATATATCTGACTGGGTTATAGACTCCGGAGCTACACATCATCTTTGTCGAGATAGGGGACGACTACAGGCCTACAGGGATATTCCACCTGGCCGCTCGGTACAGATTGCAGATGGTACCCACTCACCACTTGTTGGACAAGGGGAGGTTTTCTTATCCCCCACTATGCATCTACAGAATGTGTTACATGCTCCTGCGTTCTCACTGAATTTGTTGTCTATCAGTCAAATTACAAAGGATTTGAATTGTCGTGCTATTTTTGACCCGTCTTCTCTCATTTTTCAGGACATACTGACGGGCAAGGTGATTGGCTGTGGCTCTGAGCAGAATGGTTTATATAGGCTGGTTCGGGATTCCTACGCTGGCATCTCCTCTCACTCCGCTGGACCAGTCTCTCCTTACATCTGGCATCTTCGATTTGGTCACCTTCCGATCCAGAAAATGCGCCATCTTCTGCCCCAGATCTCTCCAAGTTCGTCGTTTCGCTGTGAAACATGTCAGTTGGGCAAGCATCATAGGTCGAGCTTCCCAGGTCGTCAGAGTCGGAGCAGTAGCTCCTCGTTTGAGTTATTACATATAGATATTTGGGGTCTGAGTCGTGTTCCCGATCACCAGGGGCACAGGTTTTATCTAGTTGTCGTGGATGATTTTTCTCGTGTCTCTTGGGTATTTCTTTTGAAGAATAAATCCGAAGCAGGCGATGTTATCAAAATTTTGGTTAATGAAGTGCAGAATGTGTTTTCTTCCTCAGTCAAATATGTTCGAACTGACAATGCCCTAGAATTCTGTACACGCTCTCTTTCTCTTTTTCTTTCATCAAAGGGTATCATTCACCAAACCACCTGCGCATATACATCCCAACAAAATGGTGTGGTGGAAAGAAAACATCGTCACCTATTGGACATTACTCGTACACTGTTGATTCAAAGTTGTGCTCCTATTTCCTACTGGGGGGATGCTGTCCTTACTGCATGCTATCTAGTCAACAGAATGTCGTCCTCTGTCCTTGGAGAGAAGATACCTATCTCTCTTATTTTTCCAGACAAGGAGCTCTTCTCTCTGCCGCCACGTGTCTTTGGCACTGTAGCCTTTGTCCATCGTCTTTCTCCTGGACTTGACAAACTCTCTCCCAGAGCTGTCAAGTGCGTCTTTGTTGGTTACTCCAGAACCCAGAAGGGATACCGGTGTTATGATCCTACAACCAACAGGTACTTTGTCAGTGTGGATGTCACCTTATTCGAGTCAGTCATGTATTTCTCGCCAGCTGGGGACAGAATGGTACCATCCACCACCACTGATGATATTTTTGTTCCACCACCACCTCCTGTGTCAGCTCCTTTGCCAGCACCACCACCACCACCACCACCACCACCTCCACCTATCCACAGCAAACCATATCACCGTTTCCTAATCATTATACGCGTCGGTCAGGTCCTGCTCAGACGACAGAACAGCCAATTACTACGCCTCAGGTATGTTTAGATGATGTTACTACTGACGGGTCAGGTCCGGTACATATGCAGGATGACTCATTACAGGTGGACCCAGATGATGATCTTGATGTTCCGATTGCTATTCGGAAACAGAGAAGGCAGTGTGCTTCCTATCCATTTGCCTCACAGGTGTCCTTCCACCGACTCACAGGTGATTTCCAGAAGTTTGCCACAGCTTTGTCTTCCGTGGACATACCACGGACATACCAGTAAGCCTTGAAGAGTGAGTGCTGGAGATTAGCTATGGAAGAAGAAATGGGGGCCTTACAGTCCCGTGGCACATGGTCTTTGGTCCCTGCACCTCCTGATGCATCCATTGTGAGCTGTAAATGGGTCTTCACCGTCAAATATCATGCAGATGGCACGTTGGATAGGTACAAAGCACGCTTGGTGGTCCGTGGATTTACACAAACATATGGCGTTGACTACATGGATACTTTCTCTCCAGTGGCGCGACACACGACTCTTTGTATTCTCCTGTCTGTTGCAGTGGCTTGTGATTGGAGCATTTCATAGCTTGATGTCAAGAATGCTTTTCTGTACGGGGATTTACAAGAGGAAGTCTACATGCAGCAGCCACCCGGGTTTACTGCTGAGGGGGAGAAGCATATGGTCTGTAGACTTCACAAGGCGATATATGGCCTCAAACAGAGTCCACGAGCATGGTTCCAGAAGCTGTCCAATCTAATTGAGCACCAGGGATTCAAGAGGTCCAATGCTGATCACTCATTGTTTATCCAGAAGTCCTCGGCAGGTACGGTTGTCATAATGGTCTATGTGGATGATATTCTTGTTACAGGAGATGATGCTCAGGGCATAGCAAGGGCGAAGGCATTCCTAGGTTGTCAGTTTGTTACAAAGGATCTTGGAACCCTAAGATACTTTATGGGGTTGGAATTTGCAAGGAATGCACATGGTTTGGTGATGACACAACGGAAGTACGTTACAGACTTTCTGGTTGAGACTGGTATGGATGGGTGCAAACCATCAAGCATCCCCATGGACCCCAGCATGAAGTTATATGATAATGATACTGATGAAGTGGATAAGAGGAGATACAGAGAGATGGTGGGAAAACTCCTCTACATCACTATAACCAATCCAGACATTGCATTTGCAGTTAGCCGGGTGAGTCAGTTTATGGAGCAGCCAAGACAGGTTCACATGGATGCTATACATATGATATTGAGGTATCTGAAGTCTTCTCCAGGCTTAGGGCTACTATTCAGAAAGGGCGCAGACTTATCCATCTCAACGTGTGCAGACGCAGATTATGCGGGATGTCCCAAGGATAGAAAATCAACCTCAGGGTTTGCAGTTTTTGTTGGAGGCTCTCTGGTGTCTTGGAAAAGCAAGAAACAAACGGTGGTGGCAAGATCCAGTGCGGAATCCGAGTACAGGGCAATGGCCCAAGCCAGCACGGAAATGATGTGGGTTTGCTCCGTATTAGAAGATTTACATATAGCTGTACCTCTACCAATGAAGCTTCAGTGTGACAATCAGGCAGCATTGTTCATAGCCAACAATCCAGCTTTTCATGAGAGGACCAAGCATATTGAAGTTGACTGCCATTACACCAGGGACCTGATCCAGAGAGGATTGATATCCACGGCCCATGTTAGCTCAGGAGATCAAACTGCTAATGTGTTCACCAAGCCATTGCTCAGAGGACCTTTTCAGAGATGTTCATCCAAGCTGAGCATGATCGACATCTATGCTCCACCTTGAGGGGGAGTGTAGAAATAGCTTCGACTATTTATAATTGTTTTCTTATTTCTCTCTTTTATGTAGACGTTTATGTAATTTACCCTCAAGGCCTCTCCCTATATAAGAGAGCCTAGGGTTATTCTATGAATCATAACAATGACTCCTTTCGTCTAACAGTTATTATATAAACTAATCATGCAATAAAAAATAAATCTTATCTCAATATTTGATATACAAGAAGATGGATGAAAAGTAGTTCTGTAGACATCATTTCTTTTAGATATTTTATATGCATTAGCTAATCAACGTAGTCATACTTCAAACAGAAAGCATCAAAATTTCAAAATTATATGCCTAACAACTATGTGTATATTTAGTATCACAAAAAATAAGAGCCAATCATTTTGCCTAACAAATGCAGTAGATTGTCATACTTATAACATAAGCTAAACATGCACTATAAAAATAAGTCATATCTCAATGTTTGAGATACCAGAAGATGGATGAAAAGTAACTCTGTAGACATCATTTTGCTCAGACAATTCAAGATAAAAGTGTTCTATTTCCAACTACACAAATCAAAAATGTTTCGATTTTTGTCCTTCAAGATTTCATCACTGGGTTGTTGAGTTCTCAATATGACCACGAGTTAACAAAGTTGATGTTATTTCTGCTCTAAATCTGTCAATGTCCTCATACTTGATATCTAACGCCCACCCTTCGCACATGTACTCCATCATTTTCATGACATAGACGCCACAGTCAAGACTTTGTGATGGTTGTTGTGGACAATCTGACACATATATAATTTCCCATCATGCTAGACATTTGTCCGGGATGTTGTCCATGAAATACTCAGAAATCCGTCCATGCTAAAAATTTAATCAAACAATATCCATGTAATTATCCCAGTAAATTAGTTTATTAACTTTAAAAGCAGCGCATACCCATTTAAAATATCTTTCTTATGGAATCTTATTCCTTTCATAGAATAGTATGAAAGGAACTTTCTTATTGTAAAATATGTAACAAGAAGATACATGTGGTTTCTTGTATGTATAACAATGGAGATCTTCTTCAGCTCCGTTATATTTACCCTGTCATCGTACAGTTCTTCGAGTTTATCAAACTCTTGTTAGGTCCCATTTACCACCAGATTCACAATATACTATTGAAATTATAATTAAGGAAATCGTATTATGTCGTGTAATATTCCATAATTTTTAAAAAAAAATATCAAGTAGAGTTCTAAAAAACTCACCATTCGGAAGATTAGAGTAAAGAGAAACGGCACATGGTCATCCTTGTTGCAGTATCTTAGGATCATCACGTCCATGAACTTGTCTATTATCTGCAGTTGCAAAAATATACGATTGTTCTTAAAAAATTGTACAAATAAGCAATTAACATACTTATACTTACCAAATCTTTCGTCCTTCATTCGTACAAGAAATTGTGGATCTCTCTCCCTTTGCAACTACGGTTTCCTGGCATAAAGTGTTTTGCATTTAATCTTTTTTTAATATCATTTCTCTTAAAAATATAATATATTATCATTTAAATATTTAAAATTCATCTAATTTCTTACTTATCAGCAGGATTTGAAATTCTCGAATTGTTTTTTTTGTCTGGTCCGATGCACTCTCGTATCTAATAAAATTGGTCACGAGATCGCATAGATACTATTTTTCAATCAATTAGTTATATGTAGTGTTAGTTTCAAATTGTTTTAATAAATTTAAACAATTCAATTTGCATATTGTATCAGCTTAAAAAATTTGTTCCATCTAACATTGTAATCAGAAGTAAGAAAATGGTTGTAATATCACATACCTTTTCTATAAAATATATTCATATAATGTGAAATGAATCTGTTATTTGTAAAATGCAAATATATTAGTAAAAAAATTTAATTACAATTGTCAAGCTACATCACTTGTTGTATCATCGAGGATTGATTCTTTATTTTTTTTCCTCCAATTTTATCACCTTCCAGTCTAATGTCTGCATCTTGACACTGAATGCATATTTTCACAGAATCCTCTAAAGACTTTTTTACTTCCCTTCACTCGTTTAGCCTCCTTATTATTGAACTATGTTGCACTATCACTTTATCCATTTTTCTCTTCCTTGTTGTTCTCTCTTGTGGCTCAATTTCAGCATATACATTGTCATCTATTCTCAAATCGAATGAAGGTACTTCATTGTTCTTCTTTGATGCTTGCTTATTTGCATCTATGGATTTCTCTATTGTCTGTGCATCACATATTTCTGAAATTAATTTTTCAAGTTCTTCTCCAAGTTCTGTTTCATTCCCTTCAAAATATCCTCCTTTCCTATCATCTCCATAGGAAGTTGTTGCACCATTTTCTCCAACTTAGTTAGGTAGGTCTACATCAACTGCATATTCGTTATTTTTCTCTGAGTTATCTATACCTTGGAAATCAGTATTTTGAACAAGTCTTTTGATTTTTTTCATTCAGCTCATTATTATCATATCTCAATTTCTCAATCTCCCGCAACAATTCAGATCTTGATGTTTCTACATAATTTTCTTCAGAAGTTTCCTTCATCTCTTTAATGATTTTTCTACTTTTCTATCTCACATGTGAATGCTTCACACATACATTATTTTATTTGTATTTTTTTGTTTTGGCCTCGTCATTCTTAACACTAACAACAGACTTGATGGCACACAATTCTCCCTTATTGTATCTTCCCTTTCTTGTCGGCAAATCTTTTGGTATTGGAATGGGTTTCACTATCTCAATCACTGGTCTCCTCACCGTAAAATTGTCAATAGCAAATTTCTCAAATGGGAAAATATATTTGTCTGGTCCTATTATAACGATTTCATTCTTGTGTATTTGTAAAGCTGGCAATATCTAAATCACAAAAACACGCATTTATGGATTAATGATTATTTACATAAATTTAGTATTTAACTTTAATATAATAATAAACTTACATTATATCTTTATATTAATTAATAGTTCTTACCTGCTCATTGCTCAATGAAACCAAGGTTCGAGAAACACGTTTTATTGGTCCAGCCCACTTCCTAATCCTTGATCTCATATCTCTGCTCACAACAAGGTCTCGACGGCAACACTCCATCATCCATGCCTGCTAAAAATTTTGGATTAATATTTCTTCTCAATTTATATTATTAATAAAATAGATTTAAGAAAAAACTTACATACAAACAAGCAACACATCTGGTTAGATAACCAAGTATTACCCTTGATGATCCAGCTCTTCTCTTTTGAACCCGACTCACTGCGTCATCCATATTGAATAAAATCATCCTTGCAACTGTGCCAGACCAGTTAAAGAATCTTGTATCCTCTAGAGATTCTACATAGTGCAAAAATCTCTTTGGAAAGTATAAGAACTGTCCCGAAAATAGAAGGTTGTGAACATTAGAAGAATTAAACATGTTATGCAAATAGACGTCGAGATGTCATCGTCCTTATAGTAATAATCTTCCAGCATGCTAACCAACTTATTTCTATTGAAAACCATCCCCTCCTCAAATAGTTCACTCGAAATGAACGACTTCCATTACAAATGTCTATCCCAAACCGTGATAGAAAAACTGAAGCTATGTAGGCCCAAAATCGCTCCCACCTCTTCATCACTAAAACTTACAACTTTATTCCCGAATCTGAAATTCCTTCCTCCCTGAAACTGTTCAAGAAGCCACTAAAGATTCTTCCTTTGGATTTCAACATGTCCAATATTAACAAGTTTACTAAATGTCATCTTGACAACAGTGCATGTTGTTTGTTTGTTGGTATATGGCTATCAATAAATTACACATAGTGTCTATGTAGCACATATGTTGTACATATCCTTTACTCATATTCATTTATATATATATATAAGCAAACACACAAAAAATATTCATTTACATAACTTCATGTCAAAACTAAAACAATAACACTTTGATGCTAAATAAAACTTCAATAAATATTTTAAATGCATAATAAGCATACTTTCGAAGTTGTCTTCCCCTTTAATAGTTCTTTTTCCTCAACAACCTCCTTCCCCTTGATCCTCGGAATGTTTTTTTCTCTCTGTTCATTTTCACTAATCAAATTATCTTTTATCTAAATAATATTGACTACACTCACTTACAGTTATTTTTCACTTACTACCGGAGTTGGATTTTTGTTGTTCGATCTGCAGTGCTCCACCTGAATCCTCACTTCCTTGCTTAGATTTATCTTCATGGTTCCTATTGATTTCGTTCATGCCCGATTGGATTTCTTCCATCTTCCTTTCTTTCTATAACAAATAGCTCAATTTTTTATCATAAATGATAGTAAGCAACTTAATCTCCCTAAGAAATTATTCAATCATATTTCAAAAATAGTACAATCTACAATGCTATATTTTACTTTTGTATTCCATATTTTACTTTTCAAATTCATATTTTACTTTTAAAAGTAATAATTGATCGCGCAGTGGGAAAAGGCTTCCGCGACGGTGAGATCATGGCCACGCTTGACGAAGTAAACATCTAAGAAGGGGTTGTCAGGTGCGAAATGGGAAGAAGAAAATAGCGAGAATCATGATCAAGCAAAGGCAGAGGGTCTTGATGCTTCAGCTAAGCTAGCCGAATACCTATCCTCACCTGCCTAACCAACTATCGTATTCTCCGTCTCGCTCGATAGTATCTCGACCTTTCGGTATCATGAAACTTGGTCAAATGGTCTACGCATGCTCTATTTGTGGTCTTCTGACATTTGATAAACTAATTTATGGCATTTTAAAGAATATATAATAACATCGTTTTCCATTTCTTCTATCTTAAAGTAGCAGAAATTAAATTTTAGATAGTATACTTGCGATATCAAATAAATTTAATTCTTACTTATTTTGAGAGTCAGCCATGATCATTGTTTGAGTGCAAGGTGTATATATACCCAATATTCAAGATTAATAAAGTTTACATATGTTACATTCATCAATCGATTTTTCAAAAATTTAGAAAGTTGCAATATAGATTTTTACAATGTGAACTAATCCACCACATCAGAAGTTTTTGTTACATTAACGATTACCTAAAAATAAAAGAAAGTACCAGATTAGGGATTTAATTTGAATCGATCTCGTCGTCTGTCGATTTTCTTCTTCCTAGGTCGTCGTTTTTGTCTGTAACCACTATTTTGAATCGCCAACCAGCAAGAACTCCATCTCCGTCGTTGCCGTCAAAGTATGTTCCCTTCTTTCTCTGTCCCAAATTAGGTATTTTAATTTGAATATGGAATAATTTATTGCCTTCATAATAATTTAAATATATATCAAAAATCATGCTTTTTAAGTCACCCAAATAGGGAATTTTTTTAAACATAAATGTTTTTTTTTACTTTTCTAATAATAGAAAGGCTTTGAAATTTAAAATAGAATTTAATTTTTAGCTAAATGAATGCATTATCATTGCATTTGATATTTTTTTCTAAGACAAAAATGATACTTTCTTGTTCATGTTCATTGCGGTAGAATCATCTATAATGTTGTTGTAGATTTTATCTCCATTTGTCAGCCATATTCTTCATTTCAGGGTCATCAATTCCTCACCATAATCATCTCAATAGTTTCGCATGTTCATTTTAGTTTTTTAATCCTATTATATGAAATATTCTTTTCATAATTGCAATGTAGCTCATTCTTCTCTGATAGATTTAGTTTTCAAACTGCTTTACATGTATAACATTTCAGCCATCTCAAGATTAATCTTAACGCTAGATGCAATCAAAATTTTATTTTGAAATTTTTTTATATTACTAAAATAGTTTTGAAAATTAAATGAATTTTATTCTTAAATTTTCTTTCATTTCATTATTTTATTTATGTTATGGAAAAAATATTTTTACAAATCTCTAGAAAAATATCATAATCAAGATGTGCAAATCAAGATTCTCCTGTATCATTAGTTAGAATTAAAATGTTTATTTGATTTTACATTTTTTTGTTATTTAAATTGCAGTAATCCATCTTTAGTTATAAATTAAGAATATCAAGTCAAATAAATGTCTGAATATATACTAGTCATTTATTTTATATTAATATATACCGTGTTATGAACTAACTGATATAAAGTTGATTTTTTGTATCCTAATCATAGTCTTAAAATGTATTTTATGTGTTTTGGTACATCAACAATATATGTAGAAATATAATTTATCCTAAATAAATTTAAAATGTCTTATTATTATGTGAAATAGCAGATAACCACGCATAATAGAAGTCATTATTTAACATCCTCAATGCACCTTTTTGTAAAATATATTCTGGTTTTGTAAACTAAATTATTTATTTGTATTATAAAACTATACATTATAAAATTAAAAAACTTAAAAATTTAAGATATCGATTATTTGCATAGAAGATATAACATCTTTTTTTATTTTCATAAAACAACAATAGAAGAAAGTTATATAATTTATCATTAACAAATGTAAAATACTTTATGATTGTGTAAAATATCAAAAATTTACACATTATAGAAGTCATTTCTCAACACTCTTAATCCATTTGTTAATAATTTTTTGTAAAATGTATCACATATTTGTAAAATAAGTACTTTCTACGTAATATATAAGTTTATATTGTAAAATATATGGACCTGAAAATTTATAATCTTGTTTAGAAAATTGATCTCAGTCGGATACCGAGTCAAATCTCATTCTATGTAAAAAAATATAATGGGATCAAAGCACCGATATTTCAGAAAACACATTTACATTCCATTTTAGGATATTTGTAACAAAAATCCATCTTTTTAGGAATTTTTGCTACCCGTATATCAATTTATTATCAATTGATCAAAGCACCCTATTTTTTAGGAAACACGTTTACACAAAAAATACAAATTTTTATCTGTTTTTGGGATTTTTTACGTATATCAGTGATTACATGTTTGTAATTTATAATATGGAATTGTAAAATATCTAAATAATTTGTAAATTGTTAACAATTAATTCAAAACTAGACCATTTATTCCATCACTGCATATGAAAAAATATGTACATCACTCTTTTATACCTAAATTTAGAATGATCAATGACATGTAATTTACTAAATTAGCAGTAGTTTAATGCACCAACATTTTAGGAACGTTAGTTGGGACAAAACCACCTAGTGGTTTCGATCATATTCGTTTACGCATCATCGAACGACATAAGATGACATATTTCCATACTCAAGGAAAGGTGACACCTCAATTCAATTGCTATATATATAGAGAGAGAGGGGCGACTGATCATGTGAGAGCCAAAACCTGTGAGAGCATGAGAGCGGCGATGCTGCACCGCTAGATTCAACCAGGAGAGAGAAGACAGAACGTAATGGTCCAGAATCACTGTTGTCATGCTCTCACAGGATCACTCCTATATATATAGGACTTATCCAATGGGCCATGTGCCTATTAGAGATAAGATGAGCCCCTAATCCTAGCTGTCTAATCTTAATCCGACGATCAGTAACTCTAGTAACTTTCGCATTGTCATTAGTAACTAACTCAGTAATACTAAACACACAAGTAACTATCATACTGTCGTCAGTAACTTTGAATCAAATTTAAGTAAAGGAAATAATTTAATCAGTAACTTTGGTTCGCACTTACTTGTAACTTTATATAAGTTACTAGAGCTATGATACCACTTAATAAAGCCTTGATATATATTACTGAAGTAATTATATATATTAGTTACTGGAGTTTGTATTTCTATTACTGGAGATGGAATAGGCTCTTACTGGAGCTTGTATTTTTATTACTGGAGTTGTTGGAGATGAAGCGGGCTCATTTCATCTCTAGTGGGCACAAGGCCCATTGGATAAAAATCATATATATAGGGTAAAATGGGGTTGCCCCCATGGGGGGAGCTAACTTGGATCCCCCACGCCATTTTTCCCATTTTTTATTTTTTATTTTTGAAAATTTCTTCCGTGGGTTTTCATCAATATATCCCTATATTATGTCATTAAAATTTCATGCGAAATAGAGATTACTATGGCCTCCATCCAGACGTGGTCGATTTTAGCTATTCTGTTACCGTTAAAAAATGACTGTCTGGATGGAGGTCGTAGGAGTCTCTATTTCACATGAAATTTTTATGACATAATAGGGATATAGTGATGAAATTTCACAAAAGAAATTTTCAAAAAAAAATAAAAAAAATAGGGAAAATGGGACGGGGGAGCCAAATTAGCTCTCCCCAGGGGGCAATCCCGTTCAACCCATATATATTGGTGTTTTTGAGAGGATGAGAGTTCGTAATGTGGACTATTAGATTGGATTTAGAACCAACGTCTTGATCTAAGGCATACTCTTCCTCTCCCCATGATGGTACGTCTCCCAGACTTATACTCCACCAAATGCACATCATCTCTTTTCTCTCTTCTCTCTCTCCACCATGGATCCTCCCAGATGCTCCCTTGCCGGAACGCCTCCAAAACAACCGTCGCAAAGAACGACCTCGTAAAGCTCCAACCGAAACTCATCGCCATCGCCTACATCAACCCTGATTGCTTTGCCCTTGTGTTCCTCGACATCTCCAGTTTGCTTATCGGAGGTCGGTGCCATGTGCTCGTCAACAACATCGGTGTGGTTCTCGGAGGGACGTCCCATGTGGACATGAGAGCAATGATTCTTGACCACTAGATTCTGTCTTCTCTCTCTTGGCTGAATCTAATGGTGTAGAATCACTGCTCTTATGCTCTCACAAGATCACTCCTCTCTCTCTATATATATATATATATATGAGGAAAGGGAGGTTGTTGTATGTAGCATTCTCTCCCAAATTTTTTTTATTTTTTTGGGAAAGTTCCACCATGTATATTCACATATATATATATATATATATATCCCTCTTATATGTCATTCGAATTTCGCTAGAAATAGTGGCTTTTATGCCCTCCATCTAGAACAAGTAATTTTAGCGGTCTCAGATTTGATGTAATCGACTTATTCTAGATAGAGGACATATGAGTCTATATTTTCGACGAAATTCGAATGACATATAGGAGGGATATATAAATACATGGTGGAGTTTTCCAAAAAAAATTAAAAAATTGGGGATGAATGCTACATGAAGCAGCTCCCCTTTCCTCTCTCTCTCTCTATATATATATGTGTGTGTATATATATATAGGACTTATCCAATGTACTCCATGCCCATTAGAGATGAGATGAGCCCCTAATCCAATTCGTTAGATCTTAATCTGATGATCAGTAACTCCAGTAACTTTTGTATTATCATCAATAACTGAACTCAGTAGTACTAAACGCAACAGTAAGTTTCGTATTGTCATCAGTAACTTTGAATCAAATGTAAGTAAAAAAGTAATTTAATCAGTAACTTTGGTTTGCACTTACTTGTAACTTTATATGAGTTACTAGAGCTATGATACCACTTACTAAAGCTTCGATATATATTAATGAAGCTTAGATATATATTACTTAATGGAGCTTGTATTTTTATTACTGGAGATGAAATGGACTCTTACTAGAGCTTGTATTTTTATTACTGAAGTTGTTGGAGATGAAGCGGACTCATTTCATCTCTAATGGGCACGGGATCCGTTGGATAAAAATCATGTGTGTGTGTGTGTGCGTGTACGTGTGCGTGTGCATGTGCGTGCGTGCGTGAGTGCGTAGGTGTGTGCGTAGGTGCGTAGTTAAATGGGGCTGCACCCACCCCCATTTTTCGCCCATATTTTATTTTTTTAATGAAAATATGTATATTCATTACTATATTCCCCTAACATGACCTTCCAATTTCATCAAAAACGGATATTCTTATGCCCTCCATCTAAAAGGGGCTTATTTCAGCAATTTTGAGACCGTTAAAATTTGATAGTCTTAATGGAAGGGATAGAAGTCTTGAATTAAGTCGAATTCTGAATGACACCGTGGTGACATATTGTGATCTAAATTTCAATAGGTTTCTTTCAGAAAAATAAAAAAAAAACAGGGGAAAAGGGGTGGAAGCATGTAGGTTGGCTACACCTAGGGAGCACACTCCTCTCTCTCTCTCTCTCTCTCTCTCTCTCTCTCTCTCTCTCTATATATATATATATATATATATATATATGGGGTGCTTTCCAATAGGACATGATCCTTCCATATGTAAGGACGGCCAACGATCTGGACCATCATATTCAAATCCAACAGTGCCTTCAATTTTGTTGCCCAAAAGGGTATTTTTGATCATCCTCTTTTGCATTAATTTTTATACCATTAAATATTTCAAAATACTAAATTTAGCTAGATCCAATTTTGGTATTTTTTTCGCAATACCATATTTAAATAATATCCAATTTTATGTTGGACGATATTACATGAGGTAGATGTTTGTATCCTCATATGATTTTTTTGTAGAATCCGTAGTTCTTTTTGTAATGATTGTATGTTTTTTGTAGAATCCGTGGTCGATTCAAAATAATAAGTTATTTAGAAAATTTATATGGTTCTTTATAGAATACAATTCATATTAGCAATTAATGCATGCTTCTTGTAAAGATTATATGGTTTTTTGTATAAGAAAATTTATATTGTTCTTTGTAAAAATGCTGTAGACATTCACGTTAAATCGATAAGTAAAATACAAACCATATATGTATAATACTCATCCACAATGCATAATGCACATCGAAAATGTGTAATACACATCAAATATAAAAGAAAATTACACTTGTCATTCGCACCAAATTGTTATGTAAAAATATACATCGGATATGTATAATATACATCAAAATTGTATAATACGCATCAATATTATATAATACAAAATAACAAATGTATTTTTACATAACAATACATGCCACCCACTTCCGCATTGCCGATGAGGTCGGGAATGATACCGTGAACCGCTCCATGTCGACGTTGGAGACAGAGATGAAGGTCTTCCCGGAGAGCCGCAAGATCATTCCCTGGCAACTACATGTGCCATCGACTTTTGCCTTGCACATGAGGCCACGCATGATGTTGGAAACTGCTTCAAGAAGCACTCGATCATCATCTCCATGTCGACATTGAAGATGAAGGTGAAAGGAGCATTTGTTATCATCATCTGGATGCCTCCATCGAGGAAAGAGGAACCTCCTTTTGGTCGTGTTGACGGTGAAAACGGGGATGAGAGTGGCAAGGAGGTGACGATATCTGTGATGACGACGCTTGTAATGTGCACACGACGAAGACGAGCGACGGCGGAGACGGAGACAAGCCAAGTCTGACGTCCTCCCCTTCCTCTCGATCGTTAGCCTTCCTTAAGGATGGAAGGACCACATCTCATATGAAATAATACTATATATTGCATACTATATATTGCATCCGTACAACCGCAACCATTTCACTTACTAGTAATGTCCCATCTTCAGGGAGCTACGTGCAATACGAGACATTTATTCCAACGTCTAAAATCTCTAGTTGTTCCAAAAATAGTCAAATTTTAAGAAGGAACAATGACGAAAATCCAATATTCATTTACCAAGTATTGACTGATGAACGTATCCACAATGATAAATGAGCTCCTAAAATATACCTTTGAGGGCTGCAGCGAGTTGTGCCAGATCGTATAAGAATATATACATATCCGATTGCATCTTTAATTGAAACGTCCGGATCAAACAGTTTTTAAAATATGAAAGTATTGCAAGAAAAATTTCATGATTTGCCGGGCTGAACATAATAGATGGAATTGTACAATATATTATGTTCTGCGAATATCCACAGATACCCATGACATGTTCGAATAATCCAGATACCTGTTAGAATGGGGATCGACCTCATACCCCTCTAATAATTGGTCGGGACAGGTTATGAACACCCCTCTCCCATCACATCAAAACACCGGCGGACTTCATCCAAGAATTAAAGTGCCATCGAAAATTCAAAATAAAAGAGTTAGCCAAAGTTGTCTTTAAGGGGTTTCAACCATTTCGCCAAGAGAATGCGAAACGAATTCCAATTAACCACAGGTTCAAGGACGAATCACAGATTGTTACATTCTTTATCCGTTAGGAAATCTCTGTATGAACCCTTTTTTATACACTTCCATTGGATAAAAATAAAACGTAGAATGAGCACAACAAAATCAATCCTTACAACTCACCATATCCAAGAGCATGATCAACATGATCACACTTTGCATTCGGATCTCTAAACACAAACACCGTGGTACAGCAACTCGATGGATCTTCTTCTGATAGTAAGTACAAGGTTGACCATACACTAGGAGGCGTGCAACTTTCCAGGTATACATAATCGCTCGCTCCCGATCAAGAATAAATTGAATAATATGCAACAAAGGAGTCTGAACATTCCTCTCTTTCTGTGCAGGCAGCAAACTGGTTGTCCAGTAAATTTGGATGGTCGCAATGTGTATGATTAGGTAGCTAAAGCGCTGACCTGCCCAAACACTTCATAACTTCTTGCTGCCAGAGTGACAAAAGATGTACAAGTAAAATTAATCTTCTAGGTAAACAGCTGAAATGGAATCCTTTTCCCAACAAGCAAAGCCTGCCAATCTATTTTCCAGGCTTGCGCACTGCAATTATACAGTCAATACCAAGTACTTCAGAATTCTTTTAATATCATAATTAGTACTTAAGAAAATGGTCTAACTAGAACATGACTTGAAAGTGCACTATATCATCCGTCACGTTGACAGTTAAGTCGATTGTTGTGAATAATTGTGAACTACACTGGATAAAATAACAGGAACTTTTGGAAAAAGAACACATAATTTCTAAATTAAAATAACGGATATTTTACAAAAAAAGGGGTTAGGCAAGCAAGCATACTTGAACGTGTAATTTCAATGTAAATGCAATGTACAAACTAGTGACCTACATGTAAATTTCAAATAAAAAATGGGTGATTTTTTTAGATGAATAAAGTTGCACCTCATTGGATGCGCCTCATTAAAAAGCATGCCTCTTGTGTTTGTGTGCATGTGCGCTGTGCACTGTGGTGCGGCCATGTGTGTGGGTGTGCATGTTTGTGTGTGTCGCACCTCTTTGGAACCATGATTTGCGGCGAATTTCTTGACGTATGTGTCTTTCATGTTTTTCCAATAGCTCATCCACTTTATGTGACTGTGAGAGTAGAGGCCCTGAAAACTCAACCTTATCTTCTGAGTCTTCAAAAACCCTGTATTTATAAATGGACAAAAGCAAACATTGATAATAAAGAATATAAATGAAGAAAGTAACGGGAAATGTATTCAACTACCAAGGTACACTTGTTAGACATTTCTCCATTTAGCTGCATGTAGAATCCATCTGATATTTCTCGAGAATGGTGTGGTTTAGAAACATCAAAAGAGTCTGGACGCCTTAGGCGTGTCCATTGTTTAATCATTGCATGCTTCGTGTTTTCCAATGGTTTCTTTCCTTCAAGCGGAGCTTCGACAACATTTGGAGCCACAGTGTTTTGGTCTGGGTTTTTTGTACAAGCAGTGTCTGTATCCATTGTGATGGTTGAGAGGCTTGTTGAGCTTGATCTTCCATTCAATTTTGTCACAGTAAAATCATCTTTTCGTTTCTTTGCCCAAGCAAAACCACTTGACGAACGAACTTCCATGGGACCAGAGAATGGATCCTCCCGAGTAGTTGAGCAGTTCACGCGTAGCGATTCCTCCGATGGGTTAGTATCTGGCTTTGGCTGCAAATCACTAAGAAATCTAGAGCCATCATTATCATTATTCTGACGGTTTAATTTTAGGCCACCGTTCTCAAGCTTTCGGTTGGCAAATGGTTCCTGCAAAATAAAAATTACCATCACTCAAACAGAAGAAACAGATGATACAAAAATGTTGTATGCCGAATCGTTCATCTTTCATTGTCAGAAAATATCATCATAAATGAATATGAATTATTAAGGCTAAGAACAAATAAACGAAGGAAACCTTGTCAAATGATGTTAACCTAGTGAAACCATTTACTTCTCGTGTGGGTTTATAGGCTTTAGACAGCCTGCAAGCTGCCTCTGCGCCACGTACTCTGCCAGCTGCTCTTCTCCTGGAAAGGCAATACAAACAGTTATAAACCACAAAAGCTGGAGAGGAGAATGAAATGGCGTCCTTGTCCCAAAGATAAAGCCAAATATAAAGGAAAATTCACTCTGATCACAGCATGATTTAACATGTAAAATGAAAAGAACACGTAGCATCCTTCACAGCAGAGAGGATGGTACGTCTCCTGAACAGCAAGGAATTCTAGAATAAAACTAATCTATTAATTCATATTCACACCTATTGCACATTAAAAACATTCATTCACAATTCTACCATTCAAAGCTATAGTTGGTATGCGGGCTTCTTAGAGGACAAAGAACATCGCCTCATTTAACACCACACGCACGCATGCACGCACAAACATACATACATATGCATATTGTTGAGATATATATTTATCTCCCCTTATATTTTATGTATTTCTATTTCTTTCATTTATGTTATGTAACTTGCCCTATATATATAAGAGAGCCATATAGCCTTACAAATAAACAAGTTATTATTCTCTTTCTACATGGTATCTGAGCGACGGTCCTAGATCGGAACATCGAAGTCCTAAAATCCACTCTCCAGACGCCGCCCTCTCTGACTCGCCATCACCCGCAACCCCCCTTGGTCATTGCCGCCACCCTTGCTGCCTCTGCAGCTAGCACCACCAGTAATGCAGTCAGTGCTGCTAGCATCACAAGTAGTGTCGTTAGCACTACCAGCAACATCGCTTAGGACACCGCCGCCATCCGGTCCTGCATGAAGCCCCTGGCAGCCTACCCCAGCACCGCCTAGGGCCCTGCAGCAGTCTTCCCAGCCCTCAGTTTGCCTCTCATGGCACCACCTAGCCCCCCCCCCCCCCCCACACACACACACATCCCGACACTGTCTAGGGCCCTGTGGTCCCTTCTGCTTCTCCCGTTGACGTTTCTTCTGCATCTTAGGAGTGTGAGAGGCCTGATTTTGGTCAGAAAATGTGATTTCAAACCTATAAATCACCTCATCTGACCAAGTGCGGACCTAAAATTGATGTGAATGGTTGTGCTATAAGTCTACACCCCACAACCAGTTCCCATATTATTGTGTATATACCTTCAGATCAGTCTACAACCCCAGTTGTGTCCGTTTCCCAGATTCTATATTATCATGTCAGATATCAAGGGTGACTTCTCCTCTGGTACCTTCAAAGGCCTGGGATCAATTGGGATCAATTGTGAATATGGATGGGACCAATTATGAGCTACGATCCATGTAGTTTATGACCCTGATGCAGTGCAATATAAGGAGCACAGTTTGACCTGGCTAGAGTCGGATGACAAGATTGGGACGAATGCTTCTAGAAGCAAGATGACGGGTACACGCATGTATGTCTATCCGGTACTCCAACCACAAAGATAATAAATGATATCTTATATTAGCCCACAACTAAGGCAATATGAGATATCCTTTCCGCCACCTATAGTTAGGCGAAGAATGAGACCAAGATCCTATATCTACAATATGGAAATTTCACATTCAAAAAGAGTGGTCATCCTCTATACACCTTCTACTCTTCGCTTCAGAGCATGTTCAAGAAGCAGCATAGCTTCATGCATATGACCACATCTACATAGAAGCAGATGGCGTACAAAAACACCATGATGGTTGGAGTTTTTCCGGTGGCTCTGACCCTGAGTACGATATAACACACGCCTAACTTCTTGCGGGTGCATCTATACCTCTGATGGAGGAGGCTTATAACAGACTTAGCAAGATCACTGTCCACCTACTGGCTCCACTCAGACTTCCTCTGTGATGACCGCAACTCTAGACAAAGGAGAGATATCTCAGTTAAGAGGGCACGATGAACGTGATAAAGGAGGTGGACGTCAACATCAACCATGCATTTACTAGCATTGGCATGGTCATTTGGAGGAGATCTACTACATGAATCATGGCTACCATGTGTCTACTTATGCGGTTGATCAAGTTGAGACTATTGCCACCTCTGTTGATCATAAGTTGGATGATATTATCTCATGATGACTCATGTTGTCGCCACTACTATTGCTCTTGTGGACTTTTTTAACGTCGCTGCAACAACCAAAGCCTTTTCTAGCAACTCAGATATAGCACATGGCCTTATCAAGTTCAGGGCAAAGATGACAGAGTGAATCATGGATTATGGTACATCTCATCATTTGTGCAGAGACTGAGCTCAATTCGCGCCCTTACAGATATATACCTCAAGGCATATCATTTGTCATTGTAGATGGGACTCATTTCCCAATTATAGGATAAGGGGGAGATTGGTTTGATGACATTTATATGTCTATATAATGTACTTCATGCACCTAATTTCTCTATGAATTTATTGTTTATCAATCAGTTTACTAAGGTTTTGCATTGTTATGCCATATTTGACCCTTCTTGTGTTTCAGGGCATACTCACAGACAGGGTGATTGGACTAGGCCAAGAGCAAGGGGGTCTCTACAGACTGGTACTGTCTCCATATGTTGGTTCTTCTTACATTCCATTGGATCAGCCTCTCTGTACATGTGGCATCTTCGGTTTAACTGTCTTCTTCTGTAAAAGATGTGTCATGTCCTCCCATATATCTCTTCGCATATCACTTTTCAGTGCGAGGTTTTGCAACTTGGGAAGCATCACCGATCTAGTTTTCCTAGTCGTCAGAGTCATAATAGTAGTTCTTTATTTGAGCTAGTCTATTTTGATATTTGGGGTCCAAGCCATGTTACTGACCACTAGGAGCATAGGTTTTATCTTGTAGCATTTGATGATTTTTCTAGACCGTCATGGATTTCAAAATAATAATAAGTCTAAGGTTGGGTCAATCTTTTATTCATGAGATAAAAACATATTTTTTCTATGAATGCAAGTTCACGCTGACAATACCTCGGAGTTCCATACTTTACAACTTTCTCAACTCTTCAGGTCACGTGGCATTATACACCGGACCTATTGTGTGTATACTTCTTAGTAGAACGGTATGGTGGAATGAAACATTGCCATCTTCTTGATGTAATTGGGGCTCTTCTTCCAGGGTACATTGGTGGCCCCACCTTCTCCCAACACTTGTTCCCAAAGACATTTTTGGGTGATTTGGTCTCTTTGGATGCTAAGACTATATATTGGTGGCCTCACCACTTCCCAAGAGGCAGTCCTCAAGGTCGCAGATGCTAGAGTTTGGAGTCTTGTGGAGACACCCCTCTTCTGGGATGGTGTCGTAGCATGCAGTCCACTTCGAGTTTTTTCGTGTCATGGGCATACCTTTCACCTCACACCACTTGCACTCCTTCCAGGGTGCATTGGCCATTGTTGCAAGGGTAGTAGAGATCATTTGAATGAGCTAGAAACCCGACTGCATTCCGATAATTCGGATGTTTCAAGGACACCACTTAGGTCGCATCCTGTAGAGGAAAATCATCCGCATCAATAGAGTATTGTTGAGGTGTCTATATGTCCTGATTACATACAAGGACTTGTGTTGACTTGGAGAGTGTAGGGAGATTCCTCCAACATCTGTTCCCTGAGACATTTCTGGGTGATTTGGTCTCTTTGGATGCTAAGACTATATATTGGTGGCCTCACCACTTCCCAAGAGGCAGTCCTCAAGGTCGCAGATGCTAGAGTTTGGAGTCTTGTGGAGACACCCCTCTTCTGGGATGGTGTCGTAGCATGCAGTCCACTTCGAGTTTTTTCGTGTCATGGGCATACCTTTCACCTCACACCACTTGCACTCCTTCCAGGGTGCATTGGCCATTGTTGCAAGGGTAGTAGAGATCATTTGAATGAGCTAGAAACCCGACTGCATTCCGATAATTCGGATGTTTCAAGGACACCACTTAGGTCGCATCCTGTAGAGGAAAATCATCCGCATCAATAGAGTATTGTTGAGGTGTCTATATGTCCTGATTACATACAAGGACTTGTGTTGACTTGGAGAGTGTAGGGAGATTCCTCCAACATCTGTTCCCTGAGACATTTCTGGGTGATTTGGTGACTTTGGTCTCTTTGGATGCTACGACTTATGTGTGTGTGGCCTCACAACATCCCAGGAAGCAGTCATCATGGTCACAGATGCTATGGAATTTGGTGTCTTGTGGAGGCACCCTCGCTTCCGGGATGGTGTCGTGGCATGTAGTCCACTTCGTGTTTTTTTGTCTCATATGCATACATTTCACACCATGCCACATGGACTCCTTCCAGGGTGCGTTGGCGGATGTTGCGAGGGTAGTAGAGATCATCTCGATTGAACTAGACACTCGAGGATAGCATTGATGTTGTGATTGACATGGATGGTTGCTATGTAGATCGGTTGTTTGAGGCAATTCATGTTGTTAGTAGAATGATGTTTCAAATCCAGCTGATGTAGCTCAGTTTGTCCATTTTTTAATATCGATTGTTCCCCTAACTTTTTACAAAGTTTACGATTCTGTCCTTCCGCTAAAGTAGAGTAGAGACATAACTGATATTACAAAAGGGAAGAACTGTGAACTTTATAAGAAGTCGGGAGCACAACTGATATTACAAAGAAGGGAGGGGCATAACTGATATTGTAGAAGTTAAGAAAGGCACAAGTGATAGAAACCCATAAATATTTCATTTTAAGGCAACTTCTAGGTAATGTAGTGGATAAACCTTGAATCAGATGACTAAATATTTTGAGCTTCACATTAAACCACAATCAGCATTCTCTATCTAATTGAGCAGCTAAGTTTTTGCTTAGTCGACTGACCAGCTTGAATGATATTGTTTTTTTAGTCAACTAACTCTTGTTTCTAAGAGTTGCAATCTATTTCATTTCAGTCAACTACCTTGAGTTCAATCTATTTCTCTAACAAGTTAACTAAGTTGAAGATCAGTCGACTCTTGAAATAATCAAAACTGTATTGTCTATCTAGATACTAATTTATTTAGTTTACTTTAATTTTCAACCGACTAATTGAGTTACTGTTTATTACTTAATTACTCGACTAATTTTGACAGGAAGTTTCCGGTCCTTTGTTCAACTCTTATCTTTTTTGAAGCCAGAAAAGGGGGAGACACTCATAGGTGTTCGCCCCATAAGTTTTTTGCTCAATATAATTGCGATCAATCGATATCACACAAAGTGAGTAGCTTGAATCTGTAATCCACATGCTTCCACATCTAAGAAATAAGTCTTCATTATAACCTCCATTTGCTCTATAAATACAGTCCCAAACCAGTCATTTTGCCAACTTGCATCCCTACAGAAATGAGAGAAGGCAGCACCTTAAATATCCCCAATCTTTGTCAAAATCTACATCAAAATCTGGCCAAAATACCTTCCAGACCATTCTGTATCGACATAGATAAACTCCATACCATTAAGCATGCTTTTGTCGAGCTATGAGTAGATACATATTTATGTTGGCTATATACAGGTAGATGATGTCTGCTAGCCCTAGTTCTGACATTGGTCTTGGTTCCTTTGGCCTAGCTTTTTGCTACTAAATCTTGTTTATTCTGATGTTTTTTAGAATTAGAACATGTAACATCAGGATCTGCACAAACCGAATCCAACCTGAATAAGGATCTGAATAATAAATTAATATCTAATTAAGATTGAATAAACCTAGATCGATTCCTTGATCGCAAATCAAAAGTCGTTCGGTCGCAATCGACCAGAAGTCGATCGCACCGTAATGCATGCCAAGGAAAAGCCGCAACACAAGTTGGAACCGCAATACAAACTAAGATCACCTAAAAATCTGAGTCGACAAAATAAGACCAACGGAATTGACCGTTCGTCAATCGGAGATCGATTGATATTTTAAAATCGCAAAATTTAGTCACCAACCAAAAACATATCTCAAAAATTTCGAGAATTCATACACGATATAAAGTATATGAATATTATACTCATATTGATCGTCGTTCTGAGACGGTCAAAATAAGCTATCATTCGTAAAAAATCAGAGACTCGAGGCATGAATACAGAAGGCTTTTGGATCTCAAATTAAAGAAATAAATAAATATATATATATATATATTAATATATACATGACATCAGCAAGCTGACATCAAATGTATGGATGATGTTGTTTAAAGGTGACATTTTTCTCTTGAAATCCCAACGTGGGAGCCCTCCTCTTCCCTTTTCTTTCCTACATTTTTTTCTTCGTAAAATCCCCACTCCTTTCCAATTTCCAGCCGAGACCTTTTTCCTCTCCCAATTTCTGAAATCCGCTACAATCCTTCCCTTCTACTACTGTACTACTTCAAGAACAGCCAATAGCTGCTTTGGATTGAGGTGCTGGATCTCCAAAACAGCCCTCCCTGCTGCATGCTTGTTCTTCTCCAAGTTTGGAACAAATCCAAAAAGAGTGCAATCCTAAAACCCTCCTTCTTTGCTTCCATGCATGGGTTTTCGTCAATTGTATTCCTTGTGTTGGGAATGATGGGAGTTTGTTCCATGAAATAAACCTATGAAAAATATTAAGTTTTAAGACAATGTCTGAGCTCTGTCTAAACTCTCCTCAAGCTATAAAAAAAGTAAATTAAATTATTTTTATTTACAAAATTGGTTACAGTCCTCTTCTCTTCTCCTGCTCACAACTTTAACTCAAACTTAACTTTTTTTAAGGTGCGTCTAGCAAGTTCTATGCTTTTGAACATTGTCTTTGTTATCCACTATCTTCAATATTTAAAAGATATCTTCTTTTTACCTGATTTATACAAGTAGGAAGGTCAGTGGGAATATAAAGGCAAGATGAACCAAAAAAATCACCTTGGATGTGGTAGTTTCTCTTTTTGGAAGGCATGTTGTATTTATTAAGAACATTGAATTTAATTAAAGAACGTTGTCACTGGAGTTGGGAGAGGTGAAACGAGTTGTGTTGCTAACTGCATATGATGGGATCGTGATGCAACCAGGATTCGGCGCGTCGTCGAAAAATAAATAATTTGTGCGGTGGATATTTGGTGGAAGAAAGAGAGGGATTGAGAAGAGAAAAAAACTCGTCGGTAACGAGGGATGGAAGAAGAAGAACGCGGAGATCGCGGGAGGAGAGAGGAGAAGGAGGGAGATAATGAGATAACTCTCAAATTTTCATAATCATTGACTGATTAAAAACATGGGACTACCCTCTCTTTATATAGGAGAGAGGGTTTTACAAAAATAGTAAATAAATCAAATTATCAACTAATTTAATCCTAATTGACCTCTAACTACCTTAATTGGACTCTAAATTATTTAATTGACCCGAATTATATTTAAACTCTACGAAATATACGTTGAGATCACAGGCGATCTCAATTATTTAATTGGACGATTACGACAACCTAAAAACGTACATAAAATTGACGATTAACTAATTAAATAAATGTGGCCCCATAATTTGGGGTCACGCTGCATCAACTCTCCACCGCTTTAAAAATTCGGCTCCCGACGAATTGCTCGAAGTAGGTGCGTCGTCGGAGAATTCACCCTTGAGCTGTGGTTTCAATTTTCTCCAATTAGATCCCTTTCAATGTTACGTTTGTAGTCCTTTTCAATTGAAGGGCGTCCCTGCAATTTTCGTACCCCTTCAATGTTTCTCACATTCCTATTGCTCTGGACCTTTCTGCAAATATGGATTTGAGGAACTTTTATTTTGCAATTTTTCCTAAATATTCCTCCAATGAATGATTGACCTTGTACTTGGTCCTTTCTGCAATTAGGGACTTCATGTAATTTTCTTTTGAAATTTTCCCAACTATTGTTCCACTTCCCTTCTTCCAGGGATTAGATTTCCCCCAATCTTGGGTGTTTTGTTAGGGCATGGGGCCCCTGTGGCATTATAGGCGTGCAAGGTCGCCGCTCTCTCCTTCGTTGACGGCGGCGTGGCGTTGCGACCACACGGGAGGCTGGCGCACGGCGGAGGACGGTGGTCACAATGGGGGCCACCGTGGTCACACACGCGGGCGGCGGTCGGGTTGCGCGCTGCTGGCGTACACGGGATGCTGCGGAGGGGCCTGACGCACGCGGAGGGAAATGCGACTGGCGGAGGGTTGGGGTCGGGCTGGGGGAGCCGCTGGGGGGTCGGGGTTTTGGGTCGCTGGCGGGCCGAGTTGGAGCGCCGCCGTATCGGGGGGAGGCGCGGCAATAGATCCGAGAGGAGAGGAGTGGCACGGCGGCCTGGCGAGTAGCGGGGCGAGGGGAAGGGGAGCCGTGAAGCCGGGGGGAGAGGCGTGCGGGAGAGGGAGGTTCCTGGGGTCCGTGGGGAAGCAGGAGGAGGGGGGGGCTGAGGAAAGGGTTGGTGTGCGTGGGGAGGGGGTATGCGAAGGCGGCAGGGGGGAGCAGCTGGGGGTGAGCCGCATGCGGTGGGGGAATGGCGGAGGGTGCTGGTAGGGTTAGGGGGTGGAGGAAGGCCTGGGAGATACCTGGGCTAGAGGGGACCGTGTCGGGACGGCCGGAGGAGGCGGCGGCATCGGTTCCGGTGACGAAATCGACTTTGGAAGGTGCTGGACAGCAGCCGTGTTGTCTTCTTTCGCGATGCTTTCCTCGTCCAAACTCGCGCTAACGGCTTCGGTGGTTGCCGGCTTCGATTGGGCGTCGCGGTAGGCCTCAAAGTAGGCCATTAGGTTCCGAGACATGGATTGGAGGTTGGCCTGCAAATCACGTATCATGTCCCCCGTCTCTGTGAAGGTGGCGTCGATGGCGGAGATGGCTCGTCGTGTTTGTTCGGACGAACGATGATGTCGGTGCGAGCGCCGTGACGGATCGTTAGATCGTGAGGACGATCTAAATGCCATGCTCTGATACCAAATGATGCAACCAGGATTCGGCGCGTCGTCGAAAAATAAATAATTTGTGCGGTGGATATTTGGTGGAAGAAAGAGAGGGATTGAGAAGAGAAAAAACTCGTCGGTAACGAGGGATGGAAGAAGAAGAACGCGGAGATCGCGGGAGGAGAGAGGAGAAGGAGGGAGATAATGAGATAACTCTCAAATTTTCATAATCATTGACTGATTAAAAACATGGGACTACCCTCTCTTTATATAGGAGAGAGGGTTTACAAAAATAGTAAATAAATCAAATTATCAACTAATTTAATCCTAATTGACCTCTAACTACCTTAATTGGACTCTAAATTATTTAATTGACCCGAATTATATTTAAACTCTACGAAATATACGTTGAGATCACAGGCGATCTCAATTATTTAATTGGACGATTACGACAACCTAAAAACGTACATAAAATTGACGATTAACTAATTAAATAAATGTGGCCCCATAATTTGGGGTCACGCTGCATCAGATCGGGTGCGCATTAGAAAGTAGTGTTTCTTAAGGCACTATAAAAAAATAATTCTTTTGCACCAGTACAACTAGTTGTTGTCTTGAGAATATGCAGGATTTCATATATTCATACATGGTTGGTTTGTTCTGCAAATTACCAGTTTTTCTTCATATCAAAAAATGGAAAAGACATTGGCCTTCCACCAATTAGGTGTTCATATACTATCTTATTAATCTTTTGTAATAAACTCTATATTATTTTAATTGTGGTCTCTCAGAAATCTTGGTAAATATCTGTGAAAAATTTCCTGGCCAATATTTGTGTAGGTTGTCCACGACAAATGTTTACTTTATATGTTGTGAAGAACATGTATACTAGTATAAAAGTGGTCGAAGGTGGATATCAAATATGGTTATAATAAAAGTGACAAAATAAAGAACCCATCAATATAATTGTGAAGAATAACATTGATAATTAGCTATAAACTTGTGAAATGTTCCTAAAAGGTTAACATAAATTTCATATTCCTAAGGAATAAACAATAGGACCTAAAGATCACCATATATCAACTTAGAATTTATGGACTGGATTTTATTAGTTGACTCCATCAACATCCAATTGATTTCTAAACAGATTTGCAAGAATGTATTTTAGGTTTAGTTAATACAGAATTTAGGTTAAATTCAGTTCAATACTGTATCATAATTATAAAGTAACCTAAATAACTACCCATTATATTAGTCAAGATTGATAAAAAGTTTATTGTTGATCCCTCTTGTTCATGCATATCCATCCTAATTATTTTTACAATACTAATAATCCTCGTCAATGATCATTATTTTAATCTACTATATGAATACAACTTATCACAATGATGGTGCGGATCGTTTAATTAGACATGTAAAGCCAATCATATATGATATGGAGGTATGAATATATAAACAATGAACCTATGGGGTTAGTACGTATCAGTGACGATTAATATTGTGCCAGTCATGGTAGTTTTTACACATGATCATGCGAAGGTGCAATGATCCTCAACTGGGCGAGAGATAGGAAGCCCAGTTAGGGCAGCGACCACCAAGTGTGCGGGTCCGAGTTCTTTTTACGGTTTTTATGCGAGCTCACAGTATTTTACGCCTCGTTGGGATCTCGACTTTTGACAGTTCCGATGACCCTCTGTGTTAGGGTACCTAGGTTGGGGGTCCCTCGGTTTTAGTTTTTCTCACGAGCTCATTTGCTCGTACCGGTCAAGCCGGTTTCTAGAGTGACATTTTCGGAAAGTCTCTCTCACCCGTCTTAGTGGTGTAGTTTTGGAGTAGAACTATCCCTTTAATGGACCGCATTTCCATTTAGAGGGCAAGACGGAAGGGTCTCTTAGGAGACTTCCTTACCGCTTGAGTTTTGGTTACTTTTCCGCTAATAGGCTTGGCAATGGCTACATCTGAATCAGTTATAGTCGAATCTAAAGGAGTTATAATTAAGCATTGAAATGGATTACAGTTGAGTTGCTAAGAGATGAGATCAATTACAATTGTGTTGGGCTAGTGTTGAGATCAATCACAGTTGAGTTTGACTAATAATTGATTTTAGTACGGAATCATCATTTATCATAAATCCTCAATCAATGATAATTCATTGGATCTCAGAATTACTACTATGAGTGATAAGGTAAGCTATGGGACATGTTGGAACTTAGCTAGGATGTATTACACTTCACTGCATACCTACGAAGGCACCCCAACCCTAAGGTATTGTCCATGCCTCATAATATGAAGTCACATTCAGATCAAGACCACAGACTATCCACTAGACTTGAGAAGATAGATAGAATCACGAATCATATCAGAATCTCGTCATTCTCATTATTAAGATCCCTAAACAACAAAAAGGAAAATAACATGCACATATGAGTCACCAACTAATATATGAAAATGTTATGACATATATAGAAAGTTATGGGGTGACGGGAAATCATGGGGCCTATATGCAAGGTAGCTTGAAAACCATTTACCGCGCAAGTAGTTGTAAATTTTAAATATCATTACCTTTCTACATGCTTTCTTTTGGACACATTAAATTACTTATTATTTTTACTATGTTGGATTGTACACAACATCCATTGAAGTTTTTTTATTCTGTGCATGCTTGGCAGGCAAATCACATGCATCTCAGTAGCTGGTTGATGATTCCGAGCATCCGTTGCTATACCAGACGGTATAGTTGTTACAGTTTTCGGTTCTGGTTATGTATAGTGTTTTTTGTTCTCTTCCGTACATTTTAGGATACATGTATACACTGTCAGCTTATTTTGTTACATGTTATATATATCTGAAAATTAATGAAATGCAAATTGGTGGGCCTTCTTTTTGGTTTTGTGGTTGTCTACATTGATTCTGAATGTCAAATGCGAAACACGAAAAATTTCCCCTCAATTTCAATCGAACTAATGCGATCATTTATGAAAATAATGCTGCGAGTGACCTGTAAACGGGTACCCAGATCCGAGGGTGTCACAGTTTGGTATCAGAGCCATGACACCCACTACACACATTTGCAGTATTACGATATCGATCGCATTAAGTTCTCAGATAGCGGCAGTCCTTCGACTTGTCGCGAATATGAGAGGAAAATATGACATTCAAACTCAACAACCACATATATCACCAATTGCATTTAATTTTCATATTGTATCCCAAGAGAAAAACACAGATGGAAATATTAGCAAATGTCAACTACTATGATTAATAATATTGGTTCTCATGCAAAACCATGACGTCCAGACCCACATCATGACCGCACTCACGACCTCTAGCAACAATAGACCGTCATGCGAGGTCAGCATGACCGAATCCTAGCTCAGCAGACAGAGATCGCTGATATGCAAACAGATATGGAGATGAGCTTCAAGGAGCTATCAGACTTCACTTACCATCCATCTCAAGAAGGAACACGATAGGACCAGCCTCAGTCGGTTGAGGTACAACAGCCTCACTTTGATGATTCACATGAGGAGATGCCAGCATATGGAGCCGAGGATGGAGATATCGACAGGGAGCAGGACCCTGCACTTTTTGCAGATGAGGACGCACACGAGTACTCCGCTATCCACAGGCATCAGTCGATTTTCACATCCTATCAGTAGGCAATGTGCCCATGTTCGAGGGCACCGGGACGTCAGACCAGGCTGAGCAGTGGTTGAAGAGGGTTATGAAGGTACTTCGAATGATACACTCACCACGAGACTCGTGGCTATCTTTCATAGAGTATTCATTAGCAGATTTCACATAGAGATGATACGAGGTGACAGTTTCAGAGTTGGGACACGAGCCCATATGGGATTATTTTGAGACTAGATTCAGATCCCACTTCTTATCTGGGAAGTGGAAGGAGTCCCAGTGTCCATTGTTCGCCGAGCTACGACATGGACGGATGACAGCCAGGCAGCACTTCGTTCATTACACCGAGTTGTCATGACACACATCATCAGTCGTTGCATTTCCAGATGAGAATCTGGAAAAATTTATAAAGGTATGAAGGAATATGTACAAGAGAAGCTGGTCGAACTACGTATCACTTCTATCTCCGAGGTTACTGATGCAGCATAGAAGTTTGAGGACATCAAAGAGAGATGCTTTGGGAGCTTTTCTGGAGCGACATCTACACCACAACGATAATTTACGCTGATTCGACGACAGTTCAGCAGCAGAGGTCAGCTAGGTGGTTTCGACCTACAGGTTCGGCATTTTCTGACGGTACTCGCTCATCTCCAGTGACTACCGTAGGAGGAGCACTTGCCTGATGTGGCACCAGTTCATCTCGACCATCAGGATTGCAGAGAGTTGACAGATCCCCAGCAGGACCAATTCAAAGCACAAGCCCGACTACCACGCCTACCCCATATATGAGATGCTACTTGTGCAATGAGTGAGGACATTACCAATCTCAATGCCCACAAGCTTCTGGTGAGCCTCGACCACATCCACAGGCACAACATACAGGGAGGAACCATGGCAGGAACTCCAACTTAAGGAGGTCGTCGAGACAGACACAAAGTGTGGCAGGATCGAGTACCACACCAGCTAGACAGGGACAACTACATGTAGTGACCGAGGAGCAGGCACGATCAACAGCTACTGTGGTGAAAGGTATGGTCTCAGTCTTGGGCCGACATTTCCATGTTTTATTTGATTCAGGAGCTATGCATTCTTTCATTGCTTCGAGGCTACTAGCTTCATTAGGTAGAGTTACAGAGGCCTTATATCCTACTTACCACATTCATGGGCCAGGTGGCCAGTTGTTCGTCATTTCACTGATATTCAGACACTTACCGGTACTGATTTGTGGTCATGAGATGATTGCAGATTGTCTCTTACTTCAACTTGATGACTTTGACTTGATTTTGGGCATGGATTGGTTATCAGCTCAGCATGCTCTTGTTGACTACTTTAGGACGACAGTTGTCTTCAGGATTCCCGATTTACCCGAGTTCACCTTTGAGGGTACATTACATGACTCCAAGATGGAGTACATCCCAGTGTTGAGAGCTCAGAGACTAGTTGATCAGGGATGTGATTCATATCTAGCATTTGTCTGAGAGATATCCGATCATGAGTCGATGACATAGGACATCATGGTAGTATCAGACTACCTAGATGTGTTTCCTGATGAGTTACCAGGATTACCTCCTGAGAGAGAGAGAGATTGAGTTCAAGATCACATTGCTACCAGATACACGACCAATCTCGATGACACCATATCGCATGGCCCCAGCTAAGTTGAGAGAGCTGAAGGTGCAGCGTAAGAACTTAGGGGAGTGGGTTGTCGTCTCGCACAAGAAGTCCAGGCAGCGATGTTTCAGATGTTGCGAAGGGGGCCATCTGGCGTCGGCATGTCCATCCCCTCTGTGTTGCTTTTTATGCAGTCGGGTCGGTCATTGCCGGCAATCCTGCTGGTTTTTGGTAGGACGCTCGGTTCAGGAGCATGGCGTCGAAGCTTCGTCTGGCTCCTCCGTGGGGGGAGCTTTGGAAACTCAAACTCCTGGCGACAGAGAGGTCCGGTCTTTTGCCTCTGTCATTGGGGTTTCTTCGTCGGAGTCGAAGGTTGATTTTCTGATAGGTTTGTGGAAGGAGTCGTTGTTGGTATCCTCAGTGTGGGCGGGCCTCTCACTCCAGTTTGGCGTAGATTTCACGGGGGACGTTGTGAGCCTGGGTGCTCAGTGGTGCTGCGCACGAGGCTTGTCGAAGCAGCATATGATACACATGTTGGAATCAGGTTTGAAGAATGATGTAGCTTGGAGACCTCACTTCGTTGATGGGTCTGTTGACCGCTCTGTTAGGTAGGCTGCTCCATGATGGGGGTGCCCTTTCTCTCTCGCTCAGTGGCTTGCTTGGGGCCGGCGCTTTCGGGTCTTGGTTGACGGTCGGTTGCTAGGGTCGGACCCTAGGGTCACCTTGCTGCTGATGGATTGCTCTGGTGGTGCAGAGTTGGAGTCATCGGCACTGCTGTCGGTCGGGAAGTTCTCCTTCAACCTGCAAATCGACTTTGTGCCTCCTCCACCGCCGTCAGATCGGTCGGAGGTCGGTGGCGTCGGTTCCTCTTCCAGTCAAGGGCCACATCAACTCGCATCGGTTGTTGATTGTGCGACATTCGAGGCGGTGGTTCAGGAGGAATTCGTATCGCCTTCCCCTTTAGGAGTTCCACTGTCTTGCACGGAGAGCCAGCTTGTTGAATCACCTCTTATTCAGTCGATGCAAGCAGATTTGCACTATATTCTATTTCGGGTCGAGTGCCTTATTTTTCATTCCAGGCAAACAGTTCCGGTTATGACCCGGTTGTCAGTTTCAGACCCCTTCTTCTCAGTTGACCTGGTCCATCCGCTTATAGATCTGTCTCGAGTTGGGAGGGGTTCCTCTTTTCGAGCAGATTCTGGTTCGCCATTTGTTCCCTCATGTTGGATCGGACCCTAACGGTCTGCTGGTCTCCTTGCGGCTAAGACCCTCTTTGAAGAAATGGTTCTGGAGTCTCCTGCGGGGCAGCTGCAGGAGCTGGCAGCCCCTTTTGGTAGCGACGTGTGTTCCGAGTTGGTGGCACTTGGCCCTCCGAGGTCGGGGGCTTCGAGGGGATTGAGTACGGACAAAAGGTCGGGAAAAAGGTATAGAAGAAGGCAACGTACTAAGGCCCGGCATGTTGAGCTTCCACCTATCTCTGATTGCAAAGCTCAGGTGGTCGTGCTGGAAGGGGTGGTACCTTTGAGGGGATCTTGCTCGGAATCTAAATGAAGATCTTATCCTAGAATGCTAGGGGTTTGGGTGACCCGGAAAAGAGGGGGTTTTGGGGTCGAGATTCACATAATGGGGTTGTGATGTGGTTTTCCTACAAGAGATGAAGTTGGTCTCTGTTTCGGATGCAGTCTGTAGTTCTTTTGGTGTGGGTTCCCTCTCCGGCTTCCAATCGATTGCTACCTCTGGCTCTGCGAGTGGCTTGTTGTTAGCCTGGAAGGATTCCGTTTTTGCCTTCTGAGCGGAGGTGGGGGGCACTCATGTCCTCACGAGGAATGTCTTCGGGCGAGTACTTTGTTTGCTTTCTCGCGTGTCTATGGGCCTTGTCAACCCGCATTTCAGCAACAGTTGTGGTCTGATCTAAGGGCAGCTAGGATTGCATTCCCGAACTGTGCTTGGTTACTAGGAGGAGATTTTAATATTTCCATGTTATCTTCTGATCGGCTGAGGCTGTGGGGTGGCTAGGATTCGGATTCTACGGATTTCATGGAGACTATTGACTTCTTGGAGCTGGAGGTGTTGGATGCTGCTGACACAAAATACACTTGGAGGAGCTCTGGGCCACGCTCCCGAATCGACCGTTTCCTTGCTTCTGCTAAGCTTATGGAGTTGTTCTCGATGTCCTTTTCATCTAGCAGAACGAGAACAAGGTCAGATCATAACCGATTATTTGGGATTCTTGTGAGCTCTCCCCACAGAGGGGTTTTTTCATATTTGAGAAGGCTTGGCTTTTGGAGGACTTCTTCAGAGATCTGGTCTCTTCCCATTGGTCTTCAACGATAGTATCTGGTTCAGTTGCCCCAAGGTTCGTTCAGAAACTATCCTCTTTGTGCATGTGGCTTGGTGCTTTCAAGAAAGAATATAGAGAGGCTCAGCATGCGGGTAGAGTAGCGGTTGAAGGGGAGGTAGCAAGACTTGACGCGTTGGAAAATGACAGACCATTGAATGTTGAGGAGCTGAGTCAAAGAGTAGAGGCTCAAAGGAAGATCGCTGATGAAGATAGAAAACGGGTAACGGGGTAGGAAAAGAGGTCCAGGAACAATTGGCTCAGGGAAGGGGATGCAAACACTGCCTTCTTCCACAAAGTGGCTAGCGGGAGACGTCACTATAACACTATTCGATCTGTGATTGTGGATGGTGTCAGGGTGGACAGCAATAGAGAAATGGGGAGGGTAATTGCGGATCACTTCCATGAGTTCTAGAAGAGAGACTCCGCCAGATCTTGGAGGTGGGCTGCTCTTGGCACTTCCCAGCTTTCGGTAGCTCATGCTAGTAGCTTGATCCAGATGGTTACTATGGAGGGGAGCTGAAGGTGGTTGTGTGGAATCCGAATGCAGATAGTGCACCTAGGCCGGATGGGTTCCCTATCTCTTTGTACAAGGAGTTTTGATTCTCGTAGGCAAAAAAGAGCAGGATGTTGTGGAGGAGTGTTGTCGGTGTAACGCAGGTTTTGAAAAGTTCAATAAGGATCTGATTTTTCTCCTTCCAAAGCGTGAGGCAGTTGAAAGAATTGAAGACTTCAGGCTGATTGCCCTTTCCAATGCCATCTATCTGATAATGGCGAAGGTTTTTTCTATCAGACTTAACATGGTGCTTGAACACATTATCTTCCCTTTTCAGTCAGCCTTTGTTCCTGGGAGACAGATTGCGGACAGCTTGGTTATGGCCTCTGAGATCATTACAAATCGGAAGAGAAGAGAAACGAAGGCTCTGTTATGGAAAGTTGATTTTGCCAAGGTCTACGATACGCTGGACTGATGGTTTCTCGGATCTGCTTTACATAGGAGGGTTTTTCCTAAGATCTGGGTTTCTTGGATGAACTACTACGTCGTTGGCAGTGTTAGTGAATGGTCGTCCGAAGGAAGGCATCTTCCAGCCACAGAGGGGAGTCAGACAGGGCTTTCCTCTCGCACCTTTGTTGTTTGTCATCGCCTCCGATGTTCTTGCTTGCATGGTTGATCGGGTGCAGAGCTGCAGGATCACGAGTGCTTACTCACGAGATGGGTTACTTGTCCCGCTTCTCCAATATGTTGATGACACAATCTTCTTTATTGAGGGTGGAAAGGAGGAGGCAAATGGCTTGGCGGTCACTTTGGAAATTTTTGGGGAGATGTTCGGTCTGGCTCTGAATCATGGCAAGTCTACGGTAGTTCCTTTCGCCCTTTCTGAGGATGAGGCGCTTTTGTGTGGTATTGAGCTGGGTACGGAGTGTAGTTCCCTCCCTATTCTTTACTTGAGGTTGCCGCTGGCGTCTGACAAAGTCAAGATGGCATATAGGTTGCCAGTGGTTGAGAAGCTGGAGAGGAAGCTTATGGGTTGGAAAGCTTCAATCCTTTCTAGGGGGATCGTCTTGTGATGGTGAAGGCAGTGCTTTCTACAATCCCGATTTTCTTCATGTCCACTTGTCTTTTACTGACTGGGATTGGGAAGCACCTCGAGAGGTTGATGTGGAAATTCTTATGGAGTAAATCAGGTCAGGAGGGTAATGGGATGCACCTTGTGGACTGGGAGACAGTCACGCTTCCAAAGGTGGATGGTAGCATGGTTTTAAAAGGCGGCGCCTCGAGGCGCAAAGGCGTACGCCTCGAGGCGAGGCGGGCCCAAAACGCCCCGAGGCGCACGCCTCAGGTACATCATAAGAGGCGTACGCCTCAGCCTCGCCTGAGGCGCTCGAGGCGTGAGGCGCTCGGGGCGAGGCTGAGGCGTAAGCCTCAAAAAAATCATATTTTTTTTAAAATTCGGCTTTTTAAAAAAAACGAAGGGTCGGGGGGAGGGGGCGTTCAAAGAGAATTGATCGCTTGAAATAAGTGAAGCTCCATGATCTTGTATACATCATGTTCCATTTATCATATACCTACACATACTATTTTTATTGCATACAGATTTGAGTTTGAATTGTAATAAATATTTTATATTAGTTGCAAGTTTTCAACTTGATGTTGTTATTTGGTTATATAAGTTGTGAATGTTAGATTAATTATCGTATATATGAAGAAGAAAGTTTGAAAATAAACACGTGAAGTAAAATAACTATTTCATTTTATTGTGAATAGAAAAATAAAAATAACATTGTTAGTAAAAAAATCGCGAGACCCCCGTCTTGTTGGGGTATCATATGGCAGGAGGGGATGCATACGGTTCTCCAACAACGTCCAGCAAGACAAATGATTGGGACTCAAGGTATGTTGGTATTTTTTTACTTCGAACACTAAAAATTATGGTTTTTATTGTACTTTAGTATTAAGTATAGACTTTAATTCAATACTCATACAGAATTATTAAAGTTGGAGTTGGAACTTGATATTCCATATATTAGTAGCTTAGTATTACTTTTTGAACTACAATGCCTTCATCGCTTATGTATTGTATCTTTTACTAGTGTTAAACTATTCTTAAATGTGTTTTTGGGATAACTTAATATTATCATATACTTTTTTCAATGTATTTTACTCTAATTTTATTTTTTTTCCAAAAAATTGAGGCTTACGCCTCGAGGCTTACGCCTCGCCTCAATTTTAGGAAAAACGCCTCGGACCGCCTCGCGCTTTTTTAAACCTTGGATGGTAGTCTAGGTGTCAAACATCTGGATGTGATGAATGAAGCCATGTTGATGAAGTGGGTGAGCAAACTTTGGGGGAGAAGTGAAGATATATGTTGTGCTCTTGTTCGTCGAATTTACGACATTTCTTGCCCATCCATGTTGGCTAGCAATCCGGGGCCGTTGTCGTCACCTTTCTGGAAGGGGATTCTGAAGTTGCTACCGCATTTCCATGAGTACTACCATCCTGTTCTGAGGAATGGTGAATCTTTTGCTTTCTAGGCGGACGATTGGTCGAGTGATGGGCCACTTTGTAATCGTTTCCCTCGCCTTTTTGCTTTGGTGGCAGATCGTGAGGTGTGTGTTGCAAGCTGCTGGAGTAACGGGAATTGGATCCACCTGTTCTCCGCAAATTTTTCTGAACAACGCCTGGAAGAGTTCCTTCTTTTGCTTGATTCCCTGAGACATTCTCGGGGACCCTCAGAGGGGCTTGACCACTGGGTGTGAAGAGGAAGCACTTTTTCTGTAAGGAAGGCCTATAGGGTGATCTCTAGACTGCCTCCCTCGAGGACGGACGACTTGATTAGGGATTACAACTTTATTTGGAGGCTTGGACTCCCTGAGAAGGTCGGTTTCTTCTCATGGCTTCAAAGGCAAAAGAGACTTATGACAAGAGATCAGTGTTCCAGATTAGTTGAGGTGGTTTCTGACAGATGCCTTCTCTGCAGGAGTGGACTTGAATCGGCAAAGCATCTTTTCTTTCCTTTGTCCGTGTATGACGCCTATCTGGGGTGATTCCGATTTGGGTTGGGTTTGTGTGAGGAGCCTTGAATCTTTCTGATCTTCTTTGATGATGGCCAAGCAACCCGAGGAAGGATCTGCTTCGTCCTCTGGCAGTCGTTTGGGCCATCTGGCTTGCTAGGAATGCCCTTATTTTCTCTGGTCAAAGGTTCTACCATGAGAACGTCTCTATCCATTCCGGGAGTTTACTTGAGTCATGGCTTTTGTAATGTTTTAAAGCTGTATTTCTTTTTTTGTTAATATTAATATTGATCTGGGGCGGACACTACTGAGTGTGTCTCCTTTTTTGACTTCAAGAAAATAAGTATTAAGTACCATGTATTCATCATGGTTGGTTTCAAGAGAATGCATTTATCCCTTTAAATATACGAATTGACCTAATATACCAGAATAATGTCATGCATGTTGGTTTCACTCAATCCACGACAGATTTAAAACAGCTTTGAATCCTTGTATTCATACACCCTCTGTTTATGCAAGTACTTGGTTAGCATGAGAAGCTCTACATTTATAGCTATGCTGGTACTCCAATCAATATATCAACATAGCATGTTAAACATTTATTTTTTGGTGGTAATATCATGTGTGCAGTACATTCCAACTACTGCAACTGTCAAGTGTGACTTTCATTTATTTGATACCAGTCAACCCTTTTTTGCCAGCATGTGAGTGTAAACGTGACCACTGATATTCTTAAAACTGATCTCCAACTTTTATGTATTGTTACATATGTGTTCATACTGGTACTAAAGCAGACTTGCACACAAAGTATCCCCATCAAGTGTTAGAAAATCGGAAGCGGAAGCAGAATGAAAAAACAGAGCATAGAACAGAAAAATAGAACATGGAACACCATGATTTTACGTGGAATCCTACTCCGTGAGGAGCGGGATGAAACCACGGGAGAAGCCCTCAAAGGGGCGTGTTTTTCTATTGCTTTTCTCAATGGATACAGGAGGTATGGGACTCCTTATATAGCCTCTCCATAGCCTCCAAGTCCCACCGTTGGACGATGTGGGACGAAACACTAGATGGGGTAAATGAATCCTGGAGGTATCCATTTACCCATCTACGACTCAATAGGCGCTCAACCAAATACTCCAACACTCCCCCTCAAGTTGGAGCATGCAATGCTCAGCTTGGACAAACAAATAGAAAGAAACTCAACTCACACTACAGGACACTACGGACAATATCAACTCAACGCGCACACTGCTGCAGTCGAGGACGTTGCTTCTCATGCTGTGCTGGTGAGGAGAACGAACGGGCTGGAGTGTGAGTCAACTGAAGACTCGGAATCTGACCATCGAGTCTGAAACTGCGCCTGGAGTTTCCTCGTCGTAGAACCGGGTCTCTCTCATCTGGCTCAGAGAATGGTGCTCTACTCTGTAGTACCTATGATACCACAAGAAAACCCTAGCCCTCAATGGCATAGGGAATGGTCCTCTACTCTAGAGTCTCTATGGCTCACATGAAAACTCTAGCCGAACAACAAGAATGATGGGGACCTCGAACTGATGATGGCAACATATGCTCATCTGAAAATGACCGCAAACTCGTGCATGTCTGAAACTGAGGACTAGGAACATCAATCGTCGAGTCTGAACAACAGTAGAGTCTGGAATCTGAATGGTCTGAAAATCTGCATGTGAATCTGGATCATCTGAATATGGCTGGAAGGAGACATGTGACTCTACACCATACTCCCCCTTTCTCCCATACTTGTCGGAAAATGTCATCAACAAAGTTAGGAAAAGACAAGATAAAATGGGGGAAAACTAATTAGCCGATCACAAAATCTTCTTCGGCTTTTCAAAACATGAATAATTTTCTTTCTCGGCTATTTCCTTTTTTTTTAGCCGTCATAATTGTTTTTTGAAAACATTTTTAATATAAACATTTTTAAAGCCGTTTTCTATTTTTTACGGCTCTTTTGCAAATCATTTTTTCCCAACAATTTTGCGTACGGCTTTTCTCATGTACGCGCCTTTTTTTTCACTATGCGTACGTTTTTTTTATGTACGCGCTCCTTTTTTTCCCTTTTTTTGTGTGTACGCACTTCTCAGATTTTTTTTTTAAATTCTCGGCCCACACAGTTGGGCCCTTCAAAAAAGAACAATTTTTTTAAGCCTACGCGGGCATGCTGGGCGAAACCCTATTTAGGGTTTCCCCTTTCTTCTTCAAGGCACGAAGCCCGCCGCCGTCGGGGGTAGGAGATACGGGGAGGGCGCCTGGAGATGAGGTCTCGCGCGGGGAGGTCTCGCAAGGGGATGCCGCCTGGAGCCGTGCGGCGAGCGTGCGACGTGCCGGCCGCCTGGGATCTGCGCGAGATGGAGCACGGGGGTTGCGACATCGCCGCCTGAGGGTTGTGCGTCTGGGGGTTGCGCCAGGGGGGATGATGCCGCCTGGAGCCATGGAGCCGCGCGGCGAGGAGGGTCACGAGCGCCGTCGATGTTGCTTGAAGGAAGCAGTGATATGGATCTCTGATATGGATCACCATCGCCGATTTGGTGGTACGAGAAGAGCATCGTCGTCGCTGCTGCTGCGGGGTATCGGATCCATGTAGAAAGGAGTGTTGCCTACCCAGTTTGGAGATGGAGCTTGGCCTCTAGGGATGATGCGGCCTCGAGAGGTCGCTA